>VBSM01002608.1:151226558-151260254 GCA_008086735.1 Cheirogaleus medius | reverse complement strand
AGCTCCCCGTGCCCCACCCTGTTTCAGGTCCCATAAACACCCAAGGTTTAAAAATACTTGGAGCCTTGAAAGTGCCCCTTACTCACTAGAGCTCAGTGCAGGTGCCCCAGCTCTGAGACAGGCAAGAGCAGCCCTCAGCAGAGAAAGCCGAGGCCAAGGTCACCTCCAGCAGGGGCCTGGGAGGCCTCCGCCCCGTGGGCCTTGGCAAGGAGAGCTGGGAGCAGAGGTGTCTCTAGGACCTGGAAGACTCTAGAAGAAAATTATGTATGAGACCTGTTGATTCTAGTTAGAATGAAACCCAATTAAGGCCTGTTGTGTGTTTCCTTGTAGCTGAGACAGCTATTAAGAATAAAGTAAAAAGTAGGAGAGCTTGTTGTGATCACCGAGCCCCAGAGTTGCTGTGTCTTCTCTGACGGCAGTCCCGGGACTCAACCGCCAGGCCCTTCCTCGCCTTCTCAGCCCCGAGGAGTGGCCTGGGTTTGCTCTGGGGCAGAGAGGGAAGTTTCAGCCTGTGGAACGCAGCATGGCTGTGAGACAGACAGACGGACAGACAGCACATGGACAGGCAGCCAGGGGAGCAGGCGGGAAAAGCGTGAGCCGTGGAGCAGGTTACAGCTGGATGTCACCCGAGCAGGGAGGACACCTGACCCCTCTGGAGTACTTCAGAGTCCTACCTAGAACAGTCGTTGTGCTCTCAGAGGAGCCCCTCCCAAATGTTGAGGGAAACATGAATGTCATTGGCCAAAGCTGTTGCTGCTCCAGTCTGGAGTGGTGCGTGTGGAGGCTCATCTGTCCATCCCTGTCCCCCTTTTAGGTGCTGTGTCCCCAGTGGGTAGAATACATGGGTCTGGGAAGCCAGGAGAGAAACCCTACTTACCATCACTTCAGTGACCTTCCCAGGGAGTCCTTGCTTTCTGTCCCTGAAACTCCGAGCTCTGTGTGTTTAGAGGACCTGCTCTGTAAAGGGGAAGTCCTTTTGGGGGGGGTCACAGAAAGAGTCCCATCTCAGTTTCTCAGGTCCCTGGCCCAGTTACCTCTCTGTTTATCAGAAACCCTGGCGGGGGCGTAGGAAGATAGACCCACATCTGAGGGATGTGGCGAACAGTGTGGAGGGGAAGGACATACCTCTAACCTTTGCTAGGTAAAGGCAAAGTTATAAAATCTAACCAAAATGTTAAAAAAAAAAAAACAACATTTATCGGGTGTCAGGCAGGTGGGGGGAGGGGGTGGGTTTATATATATACATTATAAGTGCAACGTGCATTGTCGGGGGGATGGACATGCTTGAAGCTCTGACTCGAGGGGGGAGGGAAAGCAATAGCAATGTATGTAACCTTAACATTTGTACCCCCATAATATGCTGAAATAAATAAATAAATAAATAAAATAAAAAATAAGTAAAGTGAAAGCAAAAAATACATAAAAGATTGAATTGCAAAAAAATAAAAAGAAACCCTGGCGTTCTGGGTGTGAACCAATGACAAAGCTGTTTTCTATGCATCTCGCTTTGGTGGATTAGTGACTCAAATCTACACACAGGCTCTATCAACTGCCAGCAGCTGACTCAGGGTCTAGCAAAAGTCACAGAGCCAGAACATACAGCTATTGCTGGCAGGTGCGGGCAATCAGCCCAGATGTCACTCTGTGTGTGCTCCAGGTCAGATGAGTTTCTGGACCAGGTGTGTTATCTGAGGACAGCACAGAGATTTGAGTCAGTTAACTTAAACTCGGGTTCTGACTCAGCTACTCACGCACCCGGTACCTGGTTTGAGTGAGAGTTAGCTAACCTCTCTGAGCCTTTTTCCTTATTTGGAAAATAGAATTAATGCCCACATCATGCAATCACTGTGAATGAAAGCAGTTCATTAAAAACGAAAGTGTCTGTGAGGTATGAAAGCCTACAGTGGTGGGATGGTAAAGAACAGAGTGTCTGGCTTGGGTCTCAGCTCCACTGGTCACGAGTGCTGGGACCTTGGACGGATGCCTACACTTCTATTTTTTATATAGACTTTAGTCTTAGAGCAGTTTTAGGTTCACAGCAAAACTGAGCAGAAAATACAGAGATTTCGCATATTACTACCCCACCTTCAACATCCTGCACCAGAGTGGGACATTGGTTACAACGGATGGACCTACACTGACACGTCATTATCACCCGGATGCACAGTTCACATCAGGGTTCACTTACATTCTGTGGGTTTGGACAATGTATAATGACTTACATCCAACATTAATTACAGTATCGTACACAGTAGTTTCATTGCTCTGTAAGTCCTCCGTGCCCCACCTGTTCATCCTTTGCTGCCGCCAGACCCCTGACAATCACTCATCCTTCTACTATCTCCACGGTTTTGCCTTTTCCAGAATGTCACATAGTTGGAATCAGATAGTATGTAACCTTTTCAGATTTGGCTTCTTTCACTTAGTAACACACATTTAAGGTTCCTCCATGTCTTTTCATGGCTTAATAGCTCGTTTCTTTTTAGTGCTGAATGATATTCCATTGTCTGGATGAACCACAGCTCGTCTATCACACACTGAGCAATGTCTTGGTTGCTTCCACGCTTTGGCAATTACAAGCAAAGCTGCCATAAACACCCATGTGTAGGTTTTTGTATAGACATGAGTCTTTGGTGCATTTGGGTAAATACCAAGGAGCATGGTTACTAGATCATATTCACTTTTCTGAGCCTCATTTTCTTCACTGGTAAAGTGGAGATAACAATCGTTCTGTAGGGTTATCGTGAAGTTTAATTGAGATGATGCACACAATGCCAGCACACAGGCCGTACTCAACTAATGGTAGTGTCCTTGTCATCCTACTCAAGGGTAATAACAATACAAATGCGAGAGATGCAAATCTGAGCATTGACTGAGGGATATGATGTGTGGGGATGTCACAATCACAAGTCATCTATCCATACTCCCAGAAGGCCAAGGGCAACAGGGAGTGCTGGAAGACCGTTGGGGTACCACTGCCACCAATGAGGTGGAATCTGGTGGTCTCCTACCTGCCTGTGACCCTGCGTCCCACAGGCCTGAGCAGCCTGAGCCAGGGGAGGGGAGATGGAGATAAACCCATTGCACCGAAGTCTACCCCAGGTTTAGCACATCAGGACCTGGGAGGACCCTGTCCCCTCCTCCCCAAGCTGGCTCCCCAGGCAGCCTCCCCCTGCAGCCCCCACTTGACTCATCTGGAACTAAGCCTTGCCCATAACCAGAAGCTCAGAGGTGAGAAAACAAGGCTTGTCTCTTCACTCACTTCCTGGAACTTGCTTCATTGTTTCCCAGAATTACCAGGTCACCAGGAGGCTTTGCTACCTCAGTGGTTTTTCCCTTCTTCTTCTTCTTCTTCTTTTTTCTTCTCTGGAGACAGCAAGGGACACAGGGTCTAGGACTGGATTTAAGGTGTAAGCTGGTGGCATTTCCTGGACCCCATTTCTCTGGTGTTTCTTTGGAGAGGCTGAGCGCGGGGATGGAACGGAATGAGCTGCGCGGTGTGTGGTTGTCAGAAAGCAATGCAGTGTTTTCTGCAGAAAGAACTCAACACACATTCTCCGAGCCTCCAGCAACGTACCACGTTCGCTGGAGACAATAACGATGTTCGTGTTGTTGCTGTTTCCATCTCCGCCTTCCTCCTTCAGGCTGCAATGGAATTATTAAATTGGCTTGAGCTGGAATCAGGCCTCACTCAAGCACTGCTGCTAAACGCCTTAGTTTAGCTTCTGACACTGGGTACCATCACTGCATCCAGGTGCCTTCACCTCTGCTTCCACCCCCCTCCCCTGGGTAAAAGCTGGGGGAGAAGCGAGAACGGCTTTGCCCTTTGCTCTTGGAGCAAGGCCTTTCTCTCGGGAAGCAAAGCCTTCAGGAAAGCACGTGTTTCCACCAACAATGCTTGCAACGCACATGAGTGGTGGAGGCTGCCGTCCAAGAGCCTGGTGCGGGCACCACTCCAGCGACTTCACCTGAGCGTCTCTGTCACATCACCTCTGCAGTCAGCATGTTGGACTGATGGCCTCTTTGATGTCTTCTAGATTCATTTTTTAAATACTTTTCTAATCGACTTTAGCACCATCCAGTTGAGGTTTCTGTGATGATAGAAATGTCCACTAAAAGCTACCCTGTCCAATAATGGCAGCCACCAGCTACATGTGGCCTTTGCACACTTGAGATGTGGCTAGGGCAGCAGAGCAACATTTTACTTTTATTTCCTTTAATTTTTATTAATTTAAATTTAAGTAGCCGCAAGGGGTTAGTGGCTACCATATCAGACAACACAGGTCTAGGCTGCTGGATGTGTGGTTGGATTCTGCCTCGTTAAAACTATTTGTTCCGTTAATTCTATATGAAAATTCTATCACACGTCCACCCATGTTTCTTCATTTCCACAGTTTCCTCCCTAGGCTGAGCCACCAACATCTCTCTCAAGGAAATGATAATGTTTCCTCCTTGGTTTCCCTCCTCCAACTGTATCCCCTCTGATCCTTTTGCTACAGTGCAGAGTGATCTACTTAAAATAAACATTGACCAAATTACTCTTCTCAAAACCTTTCAACAACTTCCCCATTGTAGTAAAACTGAAAACCGTTCATGAGGCCTACAAATGCCTGCGCGCCCTGAGCCCTGCTCCCCGTAAGTGCCTGCACAGTCTGAGCCCTGCTCCCCGTAAGTGCCTGCACGGTCTGAGCCCTGCTCCCCGTAAGTGCCTGCACAGTCTCAGCCCTGCTCCCCGTAAGTGCCTGCACATCCTGAGCCCTGCTCCCTATAAGTGCCTGCACAGTCTGAGCCCTGCTCCCCATAAGTGCCTGCGCTCCCTGAGCCCTGCTCCCTATAAGTGCCTGCACAGTCTGAGCCCTGCTCCCTTCAGGCCTCACTCTACCTCAGGCTTCCCTTTGAACTCACTATTCTTTAGGCTTCTAGAAGCCATCAAACTCTTTTTCAGGTCCCTTGCCTAAACTTTCCATTTATTCTTGAACTGTGCTGCCCAATATGGCAGCGACTAGCCACATGTGGCTCTTTAAATTTATATATTTCAATTACTGGGATTAAATAAAATTAAAAATTCAGTTCCTCAGTCACACTAGACATGTTTTAAGTGTCCGAGAGTCACATTTGGCTGGTGGCTACCACATTGGACAGCACAACATAAAATATTTTCGTCATCACAGAAAGTTCTTTTGGACAGCATCGTTCTGGAACATTTTCCCCACACTTGAGCTTGGCTAACTGCTACCCATCCTTCAAGTCTCACATTCCCATAGAGGCCTTTTCTGACCCTCCAGTCTAAATTAAGATTCCTGCTTTCTTTCTCAGAGAGCCTACAATTTTCCTTTTTAGTTCTTTTTTTTTTTTTTTTGTCAGTATACAGTAATTTATTAGGGGGACTTACAGACAGAAGAAGCATGGTCTTGGGCGGCTTCAAGACAGGTAGATCTCTGCACAGCAACCCCCCAGACACAGGGCTTTTATCTTGGGGGGGAAAGTACACATGCTTTGGAAAGAATGTATAAGTGGCTGAGAGAATGCTGCTGGCATTACAGCACCTGTTTGCAAAGTTATAGGTATGTGTGATTGTTCAATGTTCGTGTTTTCTGTTAAGACCTAGGACAGAGTCTTTTTGTTTCCGTGTCAATCCCCAGCCCCTCTCTCAGTGCCTGGCACTTAGCAGGAGCTCATTCATGCTGGGCGACTGAGTGAGGCAGTGAGCAGCTGCAGAGGCGGGTGGGCTGGCTGCACATCATCTGCATGCCTTGACAAGCACAAGGTTAAGATCGACAGCTCAGGGACCTTATGGTCCTGGAATGAAATCCTGACTGTCCTGACTTCCATACTCATTTTAGCCTGGTTGGCTAACCTTCGGGAGCCACTGTCTGTTTGCATGTGAAAAAGAGAATGCCGTCACTCATGCCAGAGCGCCGCTGTGAGGAGTGGATGGGCTAGCACATGCCACGCCCATGGCACATAATCAGTGCCGGCGTCTGTGCATTCCTTCCCCTCTACCACCTCTTTACATTCTTCCATCCTTCTCCTTGGTCCCTTCTTCCACACTGCGTCTCTGGTTCTTGTCTCTGAGTCTCTCATGCCTCAGGCCCATCCTCCTCCAAGACGTCTGTGGTCCCCATTACACTGCTCCAACTCAAGGATCAAACCCCACTTTCTCCAACATGGAGCGCCCCCACATTTGGGTGCTTCTTCAGTGTCCTCTCTGTCTCTGGCTGTATAAACCAGCCCGACCCACCTCCCCACCCAGACAAGATCCAGCTGTGGACACACTCTCAGAATAGCAGGTGCTCATAGGCTCATAGCACCTGGCGTAGAGTGGTCCCATTCTCCTGGGGCATTTTCCATCAATCTGTCTCTGTGGACCACCTGCGTCAGCATCCCTTCCAGTGCTTGTTTGAAAGGCAGATTCCTGGACCCCACTCCAGGCCCATTTAATCAGAATTTCTTCAAGGGGTGCCCTGGAATCTGCATTTTCAACAACCAGCTCAGGTGACTCAGTTGCTTTCATCAAGTTCTCAGGATACAATACTTGCCCCGGTAGAGCACTGAGAGGATTCTTCGAAGTCATTCACTGATCTTCCTTTAATTTGTACACAAGCACATTTTTACCTAAAAAGATCATTTGCCAGATACCCACCTATTGAGTTATTAAGTTTTTTAGTATTGTTTGTAACTCATAAGCTCACATTTACCAGGAGGGAAGGCGGCCCTGCAGGACGAGGCCATCTGCAGACGTCCATGGGGTGCACAGATGTCACTGGACGTCCACACTCACACTTAGAAGACTCACTGTAATTAGGGGACCATCACTGTTGTCTTGAATTGGTCGTGATATTAAACTGCTACTCTTCTTGGTCTTTAATGATAACTCTGGTTGGTTCTTCACCACCAGTTTGGCCCTATAGTATGTAAGGATGCAGACTGGCGCCCACACGAACTGTGGCCAATAACTAGACTTCAAGACTGCAGCCTGCTGTTCAAATAGAAATTATTTCAAAGCTAAAGCAAGTGTACGTATACATAAATCCTTCCAAAACTTACTTTTGGTTGATATTTTATCACAGTAATCAGGTTTGTTTTCCACATGAAGGTATGAGAAGAGGGAGAGGACACGGTGCCTGCAGAGACATTTAAGCAGCCCTGTGGGAGGCCGAGGCAGGAGGATCGCTTGAGCTCAGGAGTTTGAGACCAGCCTGAGCAAGAGCGAGACTCCGTCTCTATTTAAAAAAAAATAATAAGCAGCCCTGGGTTGAGGTTTCTCTGCCCCCCAGAAATAAGCAGTTAGTAGCATCTCCAGCCAAATCTTCTTTCCTTTCTTTCCGGGGGCCCCTTGACTCGCCACCAGCCCACAGGGGAAACCACAGGGCAGAGCAGCAGCCCAGTGCAGTCCCCCACCAGGGCACAAGCCAGCAAGGTGGGGCTTCCTGCAGATGAGGGGGCTGAGGGTCAGAGCAGCGTGGTGGCCACCCCTCGCGAAACCGAACCCCCCTTCATCCCGGGCCGGAGGCTAGCCCTGGACAGTCGCTCTCTTCCTGTTTTTACTCCACCCAATCCCATTTATGTTAATGTGCACAAAAACAGCAAGATCTTGCTGGTTTGCAAATCTGACACATTTAAGTTTTTAAAAATATATATTGAAGATCATTTACCAAGAATAAAATGCGTAGCTCTTGAGTGCACCTTTCCATGAGTTTGGATACGTGCATAACCCACACCCCAACCAACACACAGAACGTTTCCATCGCCCCATGAAGCTCCCTTATGTCCTCTCCCAGTCAGTTCTCACACTCTGGAGCAAACCGCTTAGAAAGAAGTTTCGTTCTAAGGTATCCCAGTTTGTTTAAGCAGCTGGAAGCAGGGAAGGAGCTGGATAACGTGAAGAAAGCACAAATCTCGTCCCCGTCCCTGTCGCAGCACGGGGCAAAGGCGTGTTCTTTCTCCCTTCATTCCTATTTGAAGCAACACGCCTTTTACTTTCTAATCTTTCCTTCCAAAGGAAATAATTTCCAAGAGAGGGCCCAGAAAGCTCCGGCATGTCTCCCTGGTGGCTCCTCTCACAGATCTCAGGCACCTGCCAGCCCCCACACACCCCTGGAGCTTACTCCCCCTGAGCTCCCACTGCACTTAGCACCCTTCAACCAGTGCTCTGACACCTCCTCCTCCAAGAAGCCCTCCTCTCATGCTGCAGTGTCAGTGCCAGCATCTCTTCTTTGTACACTGAAGGGTACTAGCTGGAGCCCTCAGGTGCAGCCAGAGCACGTTAGCAAAAGCAGCACACAGTGGCTCAGCCACTGGGGTGAAGACACCAGGACAGTGGCCTCTCACCCTAACAGCCACAACTACCCCCAGGGTCCCCTCTGCGTTCCTGCTCACGGTCTGATGACATCCTGTTTAACAGTCCATGAAAACAACCCTTGTTATGTTATCTCCGCGTTGTTTATGATAGTGAGACAACGGGGAAACAAGCCAAATGTCAACAGTGGGGCATCCATTAAATAAACTACGGTGCCATCCACACAATAGGAACTGCACATGCATTAAAAATAACCTTGAGGAAGAATATTAATAGACACAGAAAGCTGTCTATGAAAGGCATCTCAGAGACCCCCCGGTGTTAACAGTTGTTCTCTCTGAGCATCCGGATTATGGGCGATTATTATGTTCTTCTGATTTGCCAGTACTTTGTGCAAAGACCACGTAAAATGAAATAAGAGTTATTGAAGACGGTCAGCTCCACATTGTTACATCTTGAAGAACACAGGGCACACAGGAAGTGTAGAATGTTACAACAGCAGTCTCGCTTGCAGAACTAAGGGGGTGGCATTGAACTTCCCACACGCCTTGGGCAGGCGTCTGTGGCTGCCTTACTCTGTGGCCACCTTCCTCGTTAGAAGGTCATACTCTGTCTGAGAGCTCGGTTGGCACCCTGAGGAAGGCTGGCTGTTCCCACTGCCCCTTCCACGTGGTCTCCTGCCTCCACACTTTTGTTCTTTCTATTCCCTCTGCCCGAAGAGCCCTCTGACATGGTTCAGCAGGTGTAAAGCCTGCCCACCCTTGGCAGGCAGGATGGCCCCTCAAAGATGCCCTAATCCCTGGATCTTATGTTACATTTCTTAGCAAAAGGGACTTTGCAGATGTAATTAAGGTCACAGACCTTAAAATAGGGAGAGTAGCCTGGATTATCCAGGTGGGCCCAATCTAATCACGTAAAGCCCAGAACTTTCTCGAGCTGGGGTCAGAAGAGAAGTGGCAGAAGTTAGAGAGATGGGGAGCATGAGGGGGACTCCACCCCACTGCTTGAGCGTGAGGAGAACGAGGGCAGCCCCCAGCTGACGGCTGGCAAGGAATTGAATCCAGCCAACAACTTCAACACGTTTAGAAGCAGATTCATCCCCAGACCGCCCTAAAGGAATGTAGCCCTACCCAAGGTTGATTTCGACCTTGTGAAACTCTGAGCAGAGGACCCAGTAGGGCCACATGAACCCCACACTTTCCACCCACAGAACTGTGGGATAATAAATAGGTGTTATGTTAACCTGTTACATTTGTGATAATTTGTTACCGCAGCAAAAGAAGACCAGTGTGCCATCCTCCGGTATCAGTACAAATGCCACACTGTGAAACCACCTCTGATTTCATCTACACGTTTCATCTACATCTTCTCTGAATTGCCCAAGCACTGTGCCCCGAAGTCTCTTCAGCCATCACTACGGTCCACCTGGCCTTAGGGTTATTTGTGCCCATGTCATATCTCTCCCGCTCGATACTGCGTGCTACTCAGGGGACCACCTGAGGCTTGTGCATCTTTATTTTCCTTTCAGGACATAGCACGGCACCTCATAGGTAGCCAGTGCTAAACTTTTGTTGAAAGAATGGCTCACTACCTGGATGGATGTTTGTTGTTTAATAAAATAAATCGCTATGGCAATTAGGAATTGGACTGTGGACCTCAGAAATATTCCTCAAATATAGAAAGGAATAGTTGATTGATGATGGATTCTGACAGCATAAGAAAACCTATAATGAGCAAAAGTAGGATATCTAAATCTTTTGATGCTTGGAATCTGACTGGTCAGGCAGTTGGCCCAAAGATGTAAATTAATACGCCAAGTGAATAGGATTGCAAGTTGGGATCTAAAAGGTTTTACAATATAACCTCTTAAAAGATTCAACTTCTGGCAACATGAAGGTTTAAGGAAATGAATGTTCTTCTCTTGCTTCAAATAGATAGAAATGTTGTAGAAAATGTAATATAATTTTTTTAGCATCCGCCTTGAGCTCAAAAGAAAGAAAGGGAAACTCTCAGGTTCCAGAAAAGAACAGGAAACTCAACATCAGAATGGGAAGAGCAAGAGCTGAGCTGATATTTTGTTTCTATAGCATAATCTACTCTACACTAATTCTGGTGAATTGGAAAAAGAAAGAAAAATTAGAATGTATGAAAATAAAAGTATATAAAAACTGAGAATAAAAACACATTTACTTAAGCAGGAAGATAGAGTCAAAGGAAGCATTAGCGAACTGAAATGTAGACCTAGGAAATTATCCAGAAAGCAGCACAGAGATAAAGAGATGAAAAAATATGTAAGAAAGATTAAGACACATGGTGGACAGAATGAGAAGGTTCAATATAAGTTTATTTAGAAGTTCCAGAAGAAAAGAATAGAGAGAATGAAGGAGAGATAATGTTACAGGAAATAAGGACTTAGATTTTTCCAGACTTGAAAACAAATTCTCAGTTTGAAGA
Source organism: Cheirogaleus medius (assembly GCA_008086735.1). NCBI lineage: Eukaryota > Metazoa > Chordata > Mammalia > Primates > Cheirogaleidae > Cheirogaleus > Cheirogaleus medius. Next base: position 151,249,501 of record VBSM01002608.1, on the reverse strand, counting down.
AACAGAATGAATCCCAAGAATAGTAAATAAAAAGTTAATCCATACCTAGACAATGGCATGCCTATTTCACAGAATACTTTAACAGAATAAAAGCAGCCAGAGAGAGGAGATATTAACCTGCAAAACAATGACAAACTGACATCAGAAAAATATATTCTGAGGTCTGGCTAAATCAATATCAGCCATTTCAATACCCAGCTAAACCATCATTTATGGATGAGGGCAAAATAAACACATTTTTACAAAAAAAAGAAAGAGTTTACCATTCTCAAACTCTGGCTGAAAAACTACTGATGGATGTGCTTCTAAAAGAAGGAAATTGAACCCAGAAGGAAGGAGAAGGATATAAAAGCAATGATGAGAAAAACAAAGATAAGTATGTGAGTAAAACTAGACATTTGACTGTACAAGAATAAAAACAACAATGACTAATCAGCGCATTAAAATGAGGTGAAACTAAAATACTTGATTATAGAAGCATGGAGGAAGAGAGGGGAAAATCAAAGTTAATGCATTCTCAGCTTCTCATATTGTGTGGTGACAGCGTTGAAATATTAATGAAACGTGGGCTTTGCTAAATCAAGTGTGCCTGGTAAAAATTTAAACATGGTTAGTAGAAAAACACCAAAGGAGAAAATAGAAATAAGTCAAAGTATATTATTACTCACAATTAATGTAAACACATTGTTTTGCCAGTTAAAAGAGAAATATTCTCAGATTGCATTTAAACACACAAACACACACCCCAATCATATATACTATTCATAAGAGACCAAACCATACACACACTAACCATATATACTATTTATGAGACCCAACTAAAACATGACATGAACAGTTGAAAATAAAGGAATGGAGAAGGTACACTCAGAAACCCCAGTTTGGGATATGTGCCTTAGAGGAGAACCCTCATTCTTTGCAGAAGGAAGTGTGTCCAAGGTCGTTTACCACGGTGCTGTTTGTAACAACAGAAGACTGGAAACAGTAAAAGCATCCATTAGTATGGGGATGAAAAAATAAATTTTGGCATATACATAAAATAAAGCACTACATAACAGATAAATGGTTAAATCAGATCAAATGGGCCAGGATGGATAAATATTAAAAACATTATGTTGAATAGAAGAAACAAGTTGCAGAAGGATATCATGGATGTAGTTTGTTTTTTTAAAGGAAATTTTTTATTGAAGAATAATATTAATACATAAATAAAAATGTACAAACCATAATGAACAGTTGAATGAATTCTGGAAAGGTGAAGTACCCTGGAAACCAGCACTCAGATAAATAAATGGAACATGACCAAGCCCCCAGAAGCTCCCTTGCTCTCTCCTAGTACCACATCCCTCCAAAGGTAACCACTATCGAGCTTCTAACCCTGGCCAGGTGCAGTGGCTCATGCCTGTAATCCTAGCAATTCAGGAGGTCGAGATGGGAGGATCACTTGAGGCCAGACATTCAAGATCAGCCTGAGCAACATAGTGAGACTCCGTCCCTACAAAAAATACAAAAAATTAGCCAGGTGTGGTGGCATGCACCTGTAGTCCCAGCTACTCGGGAGGCTGAGGCAGGAGAATTGCTTGAGCTTGGGAGTTTGAAGTTGCTGTGAGCTATGACGATGCCACTGCACTCCAGCCTGAGCAAGAGAGCAACGAGACCCTGTCTCAAAAAAAAATATTGTGTGTGTGTGTATATAAACATGAATGGGGAAGTTATACAGCAACTTTAGGATAGTTATTACCTCAAGACAGAGAGGAAAATCTAGGGATGGAGGATAAAATGGAGGCTATAGTTATACTTGTAACATTAATTTTTTTTTTACCATGGAAAAGAAATATGAACAAACAAACATTTTTAGAACTGAGTGGGAAGTATATATGTTTCTTTTCTTTTTCTCCCTATTACTTATGTTTGATACACACTCTCATTTTTTTATTTAAGAAAAAAGTTCTTAAAGGAAAAATTAGACCTTCCATAAGAAAGGAAACAAATTCACAGTGTAAATGATTATAAGCACAACATTCAAAACCTGACTAACAGACCAGACATTCCACTACTAGGTATAATTGTCCCAATACATGGAAAGGTTTTAAGGAACTAACTACAGTACAAAATAATTATGTGGTCTGCTAAGGGATTAGAAGCAAATACATCAGCATTGAGTATCACCATTTATAATTCTTTTGCAGAGAGGGTAATTTACCGGGCTGGAGTGGACACCTCGTGAGTGTCCATTTAGAAACAGGAATTTCTTGATATGTCCTTACACTAGATTTCCCGTCTGTAGGGGGACTGTTATCACACGTTTGCCTCACAGGACTGATACTATGATAACATAATGAGACAACTGAATCAGCAGAAAGGATAAGTCGGGAAACTCAGGTTTTCATTGCGTCACTGCCACCTCCAGAGTCCTCAGTCACCTCCTGTCTGCTGTCAGGGTGGCAGGCTAGACCCAGCTTTCTCCACCTCAGCTCCACTGACATTTTAGGCTGAGTAATTCTCTGTCACAAGTGGCTGCCCTGTGCATTGTAAGGCGTCAGCGGCTCCCTGGACTCTACCTGCCTGATTCCAGAAGCCACCACCATCCCCCAGTTGTGACAACCAAAGAGGTCTTCAGACATTGCCAAACGTTCCTAAAGAGGACACCTGCCCTTGAGGACCACTGGGCTTGTGCCTGCAGGGAATGTCCCTTTCAGCTCCAAAATGTTATGCTTCAGGTATACCATTTGAGCAATACATCTAATTTTCTCAGCACCCAGGTAAACATTAACGTATGAGAAGCCAAAAATAGCCAGGCAGACATCTGGGGTCACATATATGTGGCTGCTCAATTGCTATCTCAGGAAAAGAGGCACATTCAACAGAATAGTAGAGGAAACTAACAATGCTTTGACCAGGGGACATTGTCTATTGTGGGAATGGGGCAAGTGGCCATAGATAATGATTGAGACTCAGCAGAAATTTTAGTTTATCATCAAGATCAACCTAATGCACATACTTGACCACATCAGACTGAGTCTTGGCTCCCACCAAATTGGGAATGCCCTTGTACATTATATTACAATACAACCCCCCCTCTATATAATACCCAGAGAGCAGAGATGCAAAAATGTTATGTTTTTAAATTAGGGACATCCTGTCATAGGGTCATTCCCAAGAAGCAAAGGCTTAGAAGGGATTTGAATGCAGAGATTTATGGTGAGAGAGCTCTCAGGATGAAGAGAATAAGGGAAGTAGGATAGGGCAGGCTAAGATGCTAGGCAAGGATGTGGGCTCAGCTGGGTCTAGTTTCAGTCTTGTCCTTGGGGCGCTCTGGAAAGGAACTGCACAACCAGAAGAGGTGGTTGCACCTTGAGGCACAAGTCCAGCCTTCTGTACCTGGTGACAGTCTGTTATCAGCTGTGAGCTGCCTCAGTGTGGCCAAGGGTGCATAAACTCCCAAGAGAGGTGGCTTCTGTTATAGCTGAGGGCCATTCTCAAGATAATAGGCAGATATGGTCTGTAAGCAGCCAACATTTATAGGAACTGGCAACTCCCAGCCCAATAAAAGGATTTGATTTGCAACAGTGTCTACGACAAACACACAGTATAAACATGTTTGGACACTAAATTTACAAAAGTCTTGTGCGCAGGCTCGGAAAACCTTGGAACAGCAAAGAATTGACATTTATTGAGCACCTAACAGGTGCCAGGTGCTGTAGTATCTCATTTAACTTCTACTGTCACAAACCTGACAGTATTTCTCACTGTCCTCCTTTTATAAATGAGGAAACTGAGGCTCCGAGAGTGATTAATTCGCCCAAGGGAGGAGAGCTTATGAAAATGCTGGCGCGGAGGAGCCATTCACTGGCGGCCCATGCTCTTTCTGACACAGCCTGAGCTTAGCCAGCACCTGGCGGAAGCACAAGGCACAGGTGTAGCTGAGGAAGGAGAAAACCTGATTATGGGACTTAAGGACAGGAATACTGAGCTCTTCACAAGCCCATCTCCTCATCAGCTGAGGTCCACAAATTGCCAAAAACTCTACTAGAGTCACATCTCCTAGAGGGGCGGCACTCTTGGCCCCCGGGGGTGGGGATGTGGGGTGGAGGCTGTTGCCAGATTAGATTAGTTTACAAGAGAGCCTAGGCCCACTCCAGAGCCACCAGCTACCATGGGACCATTGTCACCGATATCTTCAAGGGCTTATGAAGTGCATAGGGTCCTTGCAGGAAGCCTTGGCCCACCCCCAAGAGGACAAAGAACACTTCTACTTGACTTTTCCTGGGACTGATGGCTCTCCAGGAAGATGGAGAAAGAGGCCAAGACCTAATGCCTTCTCCTTCTACACTTTTGATAAAGGCTTGTGAAGATGGCTGGACAAGGCTGATGGGATCCTTCCCCAATCTCATCTGTGCCACTTGGTCAGCAGTGGGGAGCTGACAGGCGACTCTCCCACCCATTCTGGTGCGCTGGGAAAACCACATCAATGTGAGAAGCTGAGCCGTGATAATCAATCATTTGCATCATTTGTGCCAAAATATAACATCATGAGCTGCTCTTACCTGGCTCAAGACCACAGCTGTCTGTGTACTGCCTGTTTCCCATCGCCCCACACCTCATTCTGGTGAGAGTTTGACTTGTTCGTGCATCTTTCCTCCCAGCTGAGTTCTGGAAAGCTTACTCACCATTTCCCTGCGCTCTTCCCCCTTTAAGGCATGGTCAAGAGCCTGGGAATGGCAAATGCAGTGCTCTGCAGAGTGCTTTTTAACCCCAAGTACTCTTTCCATTCTCCCCGCAGCTTAGCAGGCAGGTGTGATTATTCATGCCTATTCTACAGATGGAAAGACTAAGGTCCGAGGAGCGCAGCAACTTGCCCAGGAGAGAAGAGGGAAGTTGAGGAGAGGTGGAGGGGTCTGGGCAGTCCATGTGTGTTACACTCAGCTTCTAATACCATGAGTGGGCGGAGGTGTTTGCTTGTCTCTACCCGGGCCAGGTGCTCAGTCTGGCCTAGGCGGGGAGCAAGGAAAGGCAGTACCCAGCGAGGATGTCAGCAGCCGAAAGGACCCTGGAAATCAGCACCTAGCGGGAGGAAGAACACAGAGCACGTGTACAGGTCAGTCCAACATTTGTTGACAGCTCATAGATCAGGATGACTGGCTGAACAGAAGGGACCTGCTAGGATGTGGTGGAGACAGCAAGGTGGGAGGAGAGGCAGCAAGCCACATGCCTTCAGACTCTCAGAAGGTGCTCCGTGCTCCCAGCGCCGACGCAGGAGCACAGCAGTACAGTGGGACGGTCTGATCACCACCCTTCTTCTGCCCCCGCCCCTCAACATTTGGGACTCAATCTCAGGAAAGGGACCCTTGGTCTCACTCTCGGCAGTCACCAGGGCACAGTACAGAGCTCTGCTACCTTCCTCCCTATGAAAAATGTGGAAGGGTGGAGATTCATAGTGGAACAGAGGAGGCAGGGCAATGAGAGTGAGAGTATTTCTCACGGGCTAGGCTGGAGCAAGCTGGCCTGAAACTAAGTCCTTTCCTCTGTTGGGGCTGCATTGCCCCCTCCAGGCAGTCCTCTTGGGTGGCCCCCTCCGGCGTGGCCACATTGGTACCCTTACCCTGCCAATGCAGGAAGTGCAGCTCACTCTCCCCGCTTCTTCTTGCTGCAGTAATGCCTAGTCTGATCTAACCGCAGCTTCCCAAGAGGATCTTGTGATTTGGGTCTCTGAGTGGCCCACTTGAAGCTCCCCCTCCCCAGCCTCATGGGGGAGACTCCAAGGACACACTGTCTCTCCTCTTTGGCAGGGAGAACTCACAGCTTGCTATCTTCAAAGAAAACCTCTCTCCCCAATCTCTCAAATGTCAGTCCTTTGTTCCCTTGAAGTGGGTGATGAGCAAAATCAGTTTCCAGCCACCCTCTCTGCAAATCTTACATGGATGACTTAGATTCAGCACCTTCCTTTGGAATGCAGGGATGTTTTTGCACTTACTGTTTTGTTCCCCATCTGTGGAATGGAGGGAAGAATCCCACTGTAGCATCCTGTCTCAGGAGCATGGGCATATAGGCATAAATAGGCATAAAAGCACATGACTGTCCTTACCACAGCGTTTATATTGGGCCCCAAGCTCTCTCTCTCCGTGTCTTCTTCCCAACCAGTGTAACTAGATTTCTATCATATCCCTGAGCTCCCTGACCCAAAGCTTGCATTAGAGAAAGCTCGTTTGACTAGTGGGTGTATATAGTTTAGAAAGCCTGGAGCAACACCCAGGCAGCCTTGTTGTAAGCCCGGCTCTGCCACGAAAGGGCTGGGGGACCCTAGAAAAGTCAGTGACCCTCTGTTGGCTTTTGTTTCTCATCTCTAACACAAGGAGATTGTGCTTGATGGTCATCAAGGTCCCTCCAGTTCTGGGATGCTGAGTTGATCCAGGGGGTTGTACCAGGCCAGGGCAGTGCAGTTCAAGGGCAGAGATGACGCTAGAATTGCTTTGTGCAATGCCTGACACTTCCACTCCCATCAACGGGCTGCTTTGTTTCAGGTGACAAGATCGTCACAGGGTCTGTCTCCTGCCTTAGGGACATGTACTCCCCCACTTCAGGATAGAGACAAAGGAAAGGGCAGGCTCCTGGGCCTGGTGACCGCATGCCTCACCCGCTGAAGGAAGCTGTGCATTGTGAATAGTCTCATCCTAAGATCCAAAATAGGCAGCCAGTGGCCTGGCTTCCAGGCTCTCCCTCAGCTGAAGATAAAAATATCCTGGGCTCGGGGATGTTTCCAGCCGTAAATCAATCAGCTAGGACTATTTCCATCCTCGTCCTTGCCCAGCAATCCTCCTACAGCCTCCATCCTGCCCTCCTGTCCTGGCCTCCCACTACCCAGCTCTGGAGGAGGAGGAGGCTCGCCAGCCGCCCTGACGCCAGCTCAGCAGCTTGGCCGTGCAGATGGGAGAACCCTCGCCCTGCTTACAGCTGAACAAGTTGGCATGCTCCGTGAGCCTGGTTAGCACGTGTCCACTCTGACAGGCAGATCGACTTCCAATGTACACCAGGTTTCCCGGCCTGCAAGGCCAAGGAGCTGCCCGCGGACTGCGCTGAATGTCTAGGAGCAGATGTCGCTGAGTAAGCCCTGTGGCATGGCCAGGGGTAGGGCTTACCCTTCATGTGGTTGCAAGGATTAAAGGACCTACCTCATAAGGCTTCTGGGAGGACTAAATGAGACCCTGTAGGGAAAGTATTACATTTGGCACGTGGCGAGTTGCAGATGCTCAGAAAATAGGAATCGCCTATCCCCTGCCAGCCGTACATCTGGAGCTCAGACTCCCACGGCTGGCCCATGTTTTTGGAGAGATTTTTTCCAGTCTAAAACCCTAAGTCAGCTTCTAATCCAGCTCTTGGAGACGACTTGAAGGCATTTGGTCTACACGGAGATCCTAAATCAGCACCCTAGTGACCAACCACAGATGCTGGTCCAGCTGGAAGACACTGCCTCATGGCCAGTCTTCTACTGCCCTCTGCAGGCTGCATGCTGTACTGCAGGCAGCGTTGACTTGTGCAACGCGGAAAAGACCAAGGCACCCACTTTACAGACTCGGGGCACTCGCACTTTACAGACTGGGACAACAGGGCAAGGCAAGGAGTCGTGTTGTGGAGGACAGCACCTCAGAATATCACTGTGATTTAGTTCACAAAGCACATGCTTGTTGGATTTTCAGGAGCCCTGTGTTCTCACGTGGGTACCTAAGCACAGAAGGGACTGCAGGGTCATTGCTTAGCCTTAAGGTCCTCACTGAGAACCAGTGACAAGCCCCAGAACATCCCAGAAAAATCATCTGAAATGGACGTGCGTGGATCTCAAGGTAAATATCTCTTTGATTTCTAAAGCTCTTCAGCTTTGACCAAGCTATAAACAACCAGGGTATCTAGAATACTCTGAAGACATGGGGGCATGTGTTTGGTGTGTGTTTCCAAGAAATAAAGACTGACCGAGACATGGAAGATACTAGAATTTGGTGTGATTATGATGATTGATCAGCATTTCTCACATGCCAACCAGTGGACAGTTTATCAGTGACATCAAGCACCCGTCGCAAGAACCATGGATTCTGTCTGGCGGAAGGCTGGGTGTTTGTCTTATACAGTGAAGGCACGTGACCACGTCACATCATCCACCCAGCACCATATAGGCATGAAATCGCATGCTGGAGCAACAACAAAAGGGGATGTTTGTTTTTCTCCTGTTCTCTTAACCAACCACAGGAACTTGAAGGAATCTAAGCAGAGTCCATTAGGCCCAGATATCATACAATAGTTAGGGAGCCAAGTCTTTAATCTCTTGTATAATTGGAGTTTTCAGGTCATATATTTATAGACTTTTAGTGAAGGAGAAGACATTAGAGATTATTCCAGTCCAGCCCTTTCATTTTGTAGTAAAATGAAGCACAGGAAGGGGTCAGTCCAAGGTTACAGAGATAGTTAGACCCAGCTGGGATGAGAACCCAGGCTCCTTGACTCTTTTTCCTCCAACTGATCTTGATTTTGAGAGCACCATTTTTAGGTGAAATTACTCTGGATTCAAATGCAGAAGATTTTTAAACCTAACTTTATTTTTTTTGGAAGACACAAAGAGGAAGGGGAGAAAATCTAGCAGATAGCAGGTCAATGTGCTCAATAATTGAGTTGGTTGGATTTTTGCATTATAGGGTATTCTTACTTTATCTAGCTTAACAAAACTGAATCCAATTAATCCTGAATTTGTGTTATTCTTCATTCTCTCCAATGACTGAGAGGTGGGTAGAGGTTTTAATCTCACCCACTGCCTCACTGCAAACTTGAGTATGGATCTGAAGTTATGACATGATGTTTATTGGTTTGAAGAAAAGGCTTTCTGAGGAAGGCACACAGATTTAGAGTAACTTTGGTTAGAACCTCTGAGGGTTTGTGGGAATCCTCTTTGAAGGACAGACACCTTCAGTACTTGAAGTCATGCAGGCTGTCCAGTGAGTGGGGACACAGCACAGCTCCTCCTAAACCCATGCCAAATATATGATTAGAACAGAAATGACCGTAATTGCATATTCGCCACTTAGGCCTAACAGTTCTAAATGTGCTTATCATTATGTTTGCAAATCACATTTTTGATCAAAAGCTTCCAATGCATTCAATTTTCTTCCAAATGCCATCCTGATGAGTCACAGCTTTGTCATCATGCGACTTTTATAGATCCACGTTCTGCAGTACGTGCTTCCTGCACCACGGAAGCCCCGACACAGCACAAGAAGACTGCTGGGGACGTTCTCTTCAGACCCTCAGAGACCAGGGCTTGCAGTTTTCCATTGCACCAGTGACACACTAGGAAGGAACAACAGAGCTCTCACTGCCAAGGGCTGGCTGAGCCCCTCCCACCGCCTCGCATATGTGCACCTCCCACTACTGCCATTCCAGGACCAAAACCACTCTGCAGTCCCTGACACTGGGAATGCCCCAGGGCAGGACCCGTTAAGCTCCTAGTCATTCACTTATTTTTATTGAGCATGGTCCTTGTGCAGACACTTTATTAGGCTCTGGAGATATGGTGATGAACAGTATAGAAGTGGCCCCTTCGTATGTGGCACTCACAGTCCTTAAAAAGCATGATTGACTCATAGAATCAGCTGCTATGTGATTCCATGGCAGGGATTTAAAAATCACTGGTATGTTGTAACATAGAAACTTATCTTTAAGTCTGGGGCCTCATAGGGGCTCTTAAAATGATTGAGTTCTCAAATAACTCAACAGTAAAAAAACAATCCTATGAAAAATGGGCAAAGGACATGAATAGACATTTCTCAAAAGAGGACATACAAATGGCCAACAGATACATGAGAAAAGGCTCAATACCACTAATCATCAGGAAATGCAAATAAAACCACAAGGACATATCATCTCACCACAGTTAGAATGGCAATTATTAAAAAGACAAAAAATAGCGGATGTTGCAAGGATGTGGAGAAAAGGGAACTCATACACCATTGATGGGAGCGTAAATGAGTACAGCCACTATGGGAAACAGTATGAAGACGTCTCAAAATACTGAAACTAGAACTACCATATGATCCAGTAACCCCACTACTGGGTATTTATCCAAGGAAAAGAAATCAGTATATCAAAGGGATATCTGTGTTTACATGTTTATCACAGCACTATTCACAATAGCAGAGATATGGAATCAACCTAAGTGTCTATCAACAGATGGTTGGATAAAGAGAATGTGGTATATATTATGCAATGGAATACTATTCAGCCATAAAGAAGAATGAACCTATGTCATTTACAGCAACATGGGTGGAACTGGAGGTCATTATGCTAAGTAAAATAAGGCAGGCACAGAAAGACAAATGTTGCATGTGCTCACTCACATGTGAGAGCTAAAACACTTGCTCTCATGGACGCAGAGGACAGAATGATAGGGTACCAGAGGCGAAGAAGAATGTGTGGGTGGGAGGGGGATGAATATAGTTGGTTAATGGGTACAAACCTACAGTTATATAGAAGAAATAAGTTCTAATGTTTGATAACAGAATAGGGGGACTATATTTAGCAACAATATGTTTTATACTTGAAAGTAACTAGAAAAGAGGACTTGAAACGAATCCAACACATACAAATGACAAACACTCAAGGTGATGGACATCCCCAATCCCCTGACTTGACCATTACATATTCTATGCATGCAACAAACACGTGTACCCCATAAATATGTAAAATATTATGTATCAGTAAAAGAGAAACAAAGATTTTTTAAAAAGGATCAAGTTCTGCATCAGATTATGTGTGAAGAGCTAACCTTGCAAACTGTATAAGCCTCTTGGGAGCCATGCATGTAACACCCCTTCTCTCCGGGAAATGGGGCTTGGGTAACTGTCAACACTGGGGGCCATGGTGGGCCATGGGAAGGTTGCCCCTCAGCTGTGGGTATCCTCACTGCCTGGAAGCTGCACACATGGTCTGTGTGGTTCTCACCCCACAGCTAACACTATTGGCAGACCTGAGGGAGGCCTGGATGGAGACCCGCATGCCTCCTTCATCCACAGTGCTGAGGTTAGGGATGGCAGACCTGCTGCCCTGGGAGGTCTCCTCTACCCTTCCCATGCCTGGAACACTTTGGGACCATGAGTACTCACTTTACCCCTAAATCCAAAAGGCCTATCAGACTTCAAAAGAAGGAAACCCAACCTGAACATCAGGAAGAACTCAGTCCTGCTAATTCAACAGAGGCTGTGGTTGCAAAGGCAAATTGGAGAGCTCTGTGAATGCAGTGTCCACCTCAGCACAACTCAGGAGCTGAGCTGGCTCTGAGATTCCAGCAGTAGAAGCTGAAATCCTACAATGGTCTTCTTTTGCCAGGCATTGCCCACTAAAATATCACATAGGTGCTTCCCTAAGTGATTCCAATGACTGTGGAATTCCTCTGCTACTTTCTGCTGAAGGTATATACCTTCAAAGTAGTCATTGATAACCACATAACATAATCATCTGGTTTCCCAAGGTTGCAAAGTCCTCAAGGGCACCCGCGTGTCCCCAGTATCAGCATGGTGCTTGGAATAAGTGTGGTCGATCTAATTCATTGTTCCCTCTTTTTCCCTCCATCTCTGTATATGCATACAGTGTCTTTAACAAAGAAAGATCCCCAAATGCTTATGACCTACACTAAAGATTAGGCTCTCCAGACTTTTATCCATCACCCTTATCTAGATGGAAAATGATGAAATCTGTGGGTGATGACTATGCACCATATGTTCCTCCCACCTCTAGGCCCAGCTGCAGGCTGCAGCTTTAAGGGGGTTTCTCATTATTCTCCTGCAAAAGTTCAAGTGGGTGCCTCACACTGCAGAGTGGAGAGCAGCCATTGACACAAAGCTGCCCACTTGAGGGAGCCCGACATCTTTCCTCCCTGCAGAACCTTCCCTGCAGTTTGCCAGCCGATCCCCGGCCTCCCCCGGACTGAGTGGGCACGTGAGAGGCATCTTACCAGGGTGGTGAACTGGTCCACACAGGCATTACGGATCTTCTCCGGGGTGGCAGGGCTGTCTAGCCGGAAAAGTTCCTTTATGTTATTGTCTGAGTGCTGAGCTCGGGCTGCACGGATGGCGTCCTTGATGGCGAAGAAGATGGAGGCAGCCAGAAAGAGGGGCGGCTCCCCGACAGCCTGAACAGACAGGGCACAGGACAGGAGGTCAGGAGAGTGGCCCCAGCCTCCATGCCACCACACGGACCCTGCGGTGCTCCTGACCAAGCAGGAGCTCTGCACCAGGAGGGCTGGTGGTGTCAGGGAAGCCCCCACCCAGCACTAGCAGGGCCACACCACACACTGCAGGAAGACACATTTGAAAGTCATCAGGGACTGAGAACAATCAGGCTAGTAAATGACTGGACCTCATGGGCATATTTCTCTTAACTCTTGCTGTGTAATTTTCTCTGATGACACCATGCAAATATCATGTGCCATTTAAGGTTACCCTAGATCATTATATTTTATAGACAACAAAATCTGACATCATTGTAACCCTTTCCTCACAGTCACGAGCCTAGGGGCACAGTCTACCTGCAGCTCTGACACCAGCATTTACAGGCACCATGATCATACCTGCAGCATCTGCTGGAATTATAGGTGTAACGACAAACAAGACAAACAAGACAAACAAGAATTAAACAATTAAACAAGAATTAAACAAGAATTAAAACACTTTTTAGCAGAGGTTGGTTTTCTCTCCCAAAAGCATAGATCAGAGACCACCTATATCAGAATCACCAAGGATACTTGCTAAAAATGCATGTTCTGGGGCCCTACCCCAGACCTAGTGAATCAAAACTTCTGGGGGTGGGCTCCATACAGGTGGATTTCGGTCATGAGCCACAGTGATTCCAATACATGCAAAGTGTGAGAGCCGATGGCAAGGGTCACAGTGTGTCCCCCCAACACACAAAGTAAAGCATGAGAAGAGCAAATGGGTGCTTCACTGGTCACCAGTGATTAGTTGTCTTCCTTTTGACCCAGGACTACATGAATCAGCTAAATCATTTTTCAATCATTTTTTTTCATATTTATTGGAGACAGGGAAGAAACAGAGGACAGTTATTCACAATCCTGCAGGCATGTTGATCTGGTCTTAAGACTGGGTCTCAGCAACTGGAGGAGATGAAAGGTGTGTACAGAGGTGCCACCCCCTCTGCAGGGACTACACTGACTCTCACGCGACCACAGCAGTGCTGCATTTGTGTGGTCACCTCTGAGGGTCAAGCACCAGCGATGCACGGGCCAGTATTGAACCTACAGGATTTGGTTAAGGAAGCCCTCTAAGTCCACCCAAAGGAGCCAACCTCAACCACACTCAGGTGGTGTCCTCAACCCAATTCTACTGGTTCTCAGGCAGGATGCCCTAGCCTCTACCACCCTCACCAAGGCCAGTGTCAGACCCTCTTCCCTTGTCAAGATGTGTCCCTTGTAGACCCACCAGGTGCGTGATTGAGGCCTCTTGCCACCCCCCGTGGCCTCCCACAGGGCAGATCAGATGGCAGCACAGAGCCAGAGCCACGGTACCTTGGATGCATAGATGGCCTTCTTGTTGGGGCAGTCACGGAGCAGGGACACCCTGAACTCAACAGGGATGCTGCCAAAAGCAGGGATCTTGTAGGTGCTGGGGCCCCGGGTGTGCAGGCTCCCCTCCGGGGAGTAGTGCAGCTCCTCCAGGGTGAAGAGGCCAAGGCCCTGGACAAATGCCCCTTCCACCTGCAGGGCAGACAGAGACCACGGTTACCCTGCCTTCCTCCTCCCTGAGGACAGATGCCACTTGCCACCATGGACACAAGGAAGCTACAACAGCCCTCTACTGCTCACCTGGCTTCTGCCCCAGCCCCCGGATAACCTGTCTGGACTTTCACCAGGCTCCAGCTCTGGCACAGCAAAGACATTAACACTGAAGGTCAGTTTTGGAGCTTGTCAGGGTCACACAGTGGTAGGCATATTTTCCACTGAAACCTGCTGCAGTGCATTGGAGATGTTCCTTCCGTGTCACCACTGGGGAAATGGTGACCCAAAGCTGAGAAGCAAGCTCACAGGAGGAATTTCTTGGATAGAAGATTCTTTGAGACCTACCTCCAGTCTTTTGAACTCCCAGCCCTGCCTGTCCTCTGGGGGAAGTGCCCCTGCTGTACCTCACAGATCTGTTCTAGGGCACCTGCCTGCTAGACTGGTCCATGTGTCTGCTTTCCCAGCCCCCTGCTCACAAGAGTGAGATGTGGCACTGCAGCCGAATGGGGACTGGGGGAGAGACTGGCTGTTAATCATCTCTGGATCTGCAGTGCTGCCCATACCAGGGGCTCCCCAATGGTTGGTCATAGTAGGGGCTCACCAATGGTTGAATTCATAAACAGATTGAATAATGACTAGATTTCTTTTTTTTTTTTTTTTTTTTTTTTTTTTGAGGCAGAGTCTCACTCTGTTGCCCAGGCTAGAGTGCCATGGTGTCAGCCTAGCTCACAGCAGCCTCAAATTCCTGGGCTCAAGCCATCCTCCTGCCTCAGCCTCCCGAGAAGCTGGGACTACAGGCACGTGCCACCATGCCCGGCTAATTTTTTCTATATATTTTTAGTTGGCCAATTAATTTCTTTCTATTTATAGTAGAGACGGGGTCTCGCTCTTGCTCAGGCTGGTTTCAAACTCCTGACCTTGAGTGATCCTCCCGCCTCGGCCTCCCAGAGTGCTAGGATTACAGGCGTGAGCCACCATGCCTGGCCACTAGATTTCTGTATACTCAGTAATTGCTCATTTTTGAGAAAAGCAATTTATATTTTCTACCAAATGCTCAATACTCGAACTCTTGATTCCTCCCTCTGTTTTCTCCCATTTCACCTATTCTGATCAATAACCCTGTGTTTTCCTAAAGTGATTTTCTTTGGGCTGTCCCTTTACTCCTCCTGAGCCCTTGAGCCCTTGTCTTTCACTCCCAGGGCTCTCCACCACCCACTGGGTGGCCACGTATACTTCCTGGAGCACAAGGCTATTCTGGGTGGAAGGGAGAAAACTCTTCTGACCTCAGACTTCCCAGGCATCAATCCCAAACTCAATCTCCATGCCACACTGTGCTCATTCTCAAACTGTGTGTGTGCACACGCATGCATCCAGGGTTTCACCATTCACCTTCTTGTTCTCTGAGGGTAAGTGCCCTTTCAAGTCAATCCATATTGGTTTGCTTTCTGCCTTGACTGTTGAGTGGGCTACTGTCAGTCTAAATCCCACTCCGGGGAGACTCCCTAGCTACCATGCTCTGATCTGCCTAAAGGCGACATTGGACAATGTGCTGTGGCTGGCGACCCTAGCAGGGGATGGGGCACATCAGCGGCCAAGTCCTTCACCACCCTGGTCCCCCAGGAGCCTCACCTGCCCAATATCAATGGCAGGGTTCAGACTGGAGCCAACATCCATGACGATGTCTGTGCGAAGATTCTAAAGTAGACACAAAATGGAAGCCGTTTGAGAAGAAAGGGATATTTGCAACATGATAGATGGGTTTTGGTGACCCTCAGAGTGTCAGTGCAAGCACAGATAGTACTTCCCCAAGCAGAAAGCGCTGGGCATGCTCAGGCGGAAATGTTAATGCTCGCACCAAGCCTCTATGGCCATGGTCACTGCTGGAGTTTGAGTTCTTAGGAGCTAGGTAGGGAGTGGGGAGCGGCAATGACCTCTCAGTAATCAGAAATAACTATGCACACATTCATGCACGAGTAGTAAGGACAGGTTCCCAGGGACCTGGGGCTTCGAACTCGAGTCTGGGCAGATCACGTAAAGAAGGGGTCAACAAACTGTGACAAGTAAAAATTACGTGAAATTCAAATTTCAGCGTCCATAAATAACATTTTATCATTTTATTCTCTTCTCTCCCTTAGTACTAAAGTTTTGTGAAGTTCTTACCTTGTGATCACCTGTTAAGCAGTCAATTTCTACTTCAGAGCAAGCCACCCCATAGGTGAAGTAGTGGAAGGGGTTCCCTGAGTTCGTCTCAAAGCTGTAGCCAATGTTAGGTGTTCTGGGAGAGAAAAGAGAAGATACCCCACGTGTATTAAGATGAACACACCCCCTTCCCCATATATACACAAACAGCTTGTCCTACAAAATCTTTAAACCCTAAAAGTTTTATTTTTACATTTGGCTGTCCACGTGTTTTGAACAATTTGAACCTGTTAATGAAACCTAGGTATTCCAGAGCATTTTATCTCTTCTCTACTTTATTTTGCCAATGTTCCTTCTATAAATATTCTATATAGCCTCCACATGGTAGAAACAGAGGTGACAGGTTTGTCTAAGCTCACAAAGGATACAAAAGTCACACTCTAAAGGATCACACTCTAAAGAATTAGAATCCAGGGTCTTTAGAACTGAAGGTTCTGCCTATGGTGGCCCTTGGGCTATTCACACAAGTTCACCTGCTCACTTGGCTGTTCACCTTTTTCAAGGTGAAAGTTGACAAGATGAGTATTTCACTGATATTTTCCAATATTTTCCAAATCTACTGATCTATAAAAGAAATGGTCCTAGTAAAATTTCCCAGAGGTGGCTAAAACATTATTACTCACAGTAAATATTACCATATCTTTTAACAGCTTTTGAGTCAGACGGGCAGGGTCTCCAGCTATTCACACTGCTACTGAATTTTAAAGTTGCAGAAGATACATGCCCTCTTCTAAATCTCACTGCATTAACAAGTTTCCATTGTATTCTGCATTTTGGAATGAGATCTCGTGCTCTAAATCTGCCTCTTGTTCTTTTGAGGGAAAGCCTCTACAAAGAAATCCAGTGCACAGTACAAAGAAGCGCCATGGCCAACTCAGAACACCAGACAACCTGGTCCGTGCAGAACAACTGCGAGGGAGGAGTGGAAGGTGGTCGGCCCAGCATGTCATAGACAAGGAAACAGGTACAGAGGAAACCACCGATTTCCCCAAGGGAGATAAGTGCACTTTGAGACCAGAACTAGGACACAGGTCTTCTGAGACAGCAGCTTGTGCTTCTGCCTCCTTGGCACACAGTTCTGTAATCCCAGATTTTTTAGAGCATCTTTAAACTAAAATTAGTGGAAGTCCCTTGAAGAGAGGAGGGTTTCATTGGCGCTGCTCTCTCCTGACCCCAGGCTGCAGGACTCAGTGCTGGAGGGGTCCTGGGGGTGAGGAGGACGCACCCTGGGAGCTGTTCAAGAACAGCACCGTACTTACTTGTAAAACCCAGTGGCAGACAAGCTCACTGCGTCCAGGTAGGCAGCCGTGACCTGAGGAGTGGAAATGGCCATCAGGAAGGGGCAGGTGTGGTTTCCAGAAACCCTGACCTGCTCGAGCTTTCATGAGCTCATCCTCTCCATCTGGAAGCCCATCACTCCTCACTGGTGACTCCCACTTCCACGCCTAATCCCACATTCTCACTGTGCCACCTGCACCAGGTCCTCACCACTCGGAGCCCGGAGTACTACCGCAGCCTCTCACAGGTCATCTCCCCTCACGTCATCTCCCTAACGTACCACACTGACCCTGCCACTGCCCTACTCTAGCACCTTCAATGACTCCCCATCGCCTAGAGAGCAAATGCCTGACGTTAAGGACCACTGTCTCCTCCCTGGCCTTTTGTAGCACACACCATGGCCACCCCAGCCACACTCAAGTGTTAGCCCTCTCCCAACCCCTCTGCGTCCCCACACCTCCACGCCTTCATTCATGTTGTTCCTCCCGTGTCTGTCCAAATCCTTTTCTCCCCTCAACAGCTACCTCAGACTTGCCTCTCTAATCACTTCTCCTTGGGGACTACTCCCTACTCTGGCCATTATAAAAGCAGCTCTATTGTGCTCATTTGCTACTTAACATGTTATTTTACGGATGTGAAAACTAACGCTTAGAGAAAAAGACTTTGACCTAAGATCTACACTAGTCATACATTAATAATATAATGAGTGTGCATGTGTACACACGTGCTTGTGTGTGTGTGTGTTGGTGACTGTGGCTCATTTATTGGAGTTATCTGCTTACAAGGAACACTAGACTACATAGCTGGTGGTTGGGGACAAAGCTCAGATCAACAGGTCAGACAGTAGAGAATTGCTGTCAAGGCTGTTGTTGGAAACATTTAAATTGACTGACAAATCCATGCGAAAACCCAAACCACCAAAATGGAGCTCCATTCCTGTGGCATTCATGCGTACAGTATTCATGCGTATGCTATTTGTGAGCGTGGGAAGGAAGGGTCACGTGAGGCACAGTAAGAGGAGTAGGTCTGAAAGAATAATGCACTTTGACTCTGCTGAGGGACACTTGTACCCTCTGAGCTGGCCCACGGGAAGCACGTTGTATGTGTCACTGTCATGCCCAGCTCTCCCACCCCAGCTCTGGGGGCCGAAGGAGCTGAGCCGCCACCGGTATCTCTGCCTGTGGGAGGAGCTGCGGTCTCCCGCCTGAGGGAGACTTCTGTGAGCTTCCCTCTGAGGAGTTCTGACTGGCAGCCCTCTGATCCAGAAGTCAGAGAATTGGGCATGAGTGCTTGTTCTGTCACTCCTGAAATCACAGGAAGGATGTAAGCTCTTGGGTGACGTCTTCACCCTGCTCTCTCACAGAGGGAGTCTCAGTGGACCCTCCTTAAGGGCTGGGTGACAGGACTGGCTGCCTCTGAGACTCTCTGAGAGAAGGGGGTTGAAGAAAGCCAGGCTCAGTGAGGATCCCAGACAAGTGGGGTGTAGGACCAGGTCCAGGTGAGCACGCTGAGCCGTCACCCATCTTCTCAGGCTCAGGGCAGCCAAATCCCCAATTCCCACAGGGTGTCAAAGTCATGGATCAAAAATGTTCCTCAAGTGACTTCCCTCACCTGTGAAAACCACAGAGAAAGGGGCCCAGCGAGGTTGAGCATTTACTCATCCTGTGAAATCATCCAGACCCCCTCCTCTTCTCTTTGCCTGTTTGACTAGGTCATCATCTCCTACGAGTGTTTGGGGTTGGAACAGAGGCCCTGGTGTTGATCTTCCTCTCATATGCAAAAGCAACTTGGATCTTCTCAGACTCACCCAGTCTTCCCAGGAGCCACTGGGATTCTTTCTCTTGAAAGGTTCCAGCCTCTTCAGGATGGTCTGACACGCTGCCTGCAGAAAGCACCCACCACACACCAGACACATCAGTCCTCTGCACTCCACAGCCGGGTAAAACCCGAGGGCCTTGGCAAGGCCACCTCCAAGCAACACTGTGCCCAGGGTGCCACTCAGACAGCCTTGTTGCCACTCTCCAGAATGACCGAGGCCCAGGATGCAATCCAAAGGACTCTGCCAAAGGCGCCATCCTGGCCCTTGCTTGAAGAGCACTTCCTGACCCAGCTCTCAGGCTCACAGAGGATGACATGTTTGAGGGGCCGGCCCACAAGGAGATGCCTTTTCCCATTAAATTCCTTGTTTGAGTACATCCCCCATGTGGTCCAGAAGCAAGTGGGTCCAACATGGCTGACCCATCATCGATGTTGGCCATTGTCTCGTGGACGGTTCCTACACCAGGGAGGACATCTTCCCAGGAGCCTCTGCTTCCCCCCCACCACCTCTCCCTGCTCTTAACTCATCCCTCCTGGCTGTGATGGAAGTGGTTACAATACTTGGGGCTCTCTTTTAGCTTAGCATCTGGAGAAACAGCATCAGCCTGGATAAAACTGCCAAAGGCACAGCCATAGCCAAAGAGCCGAGAGGAGCCATTCCAGGTCCCACCCAGGGAGACTCTCCAGGCCCGAAGCCCTGGGCTGGCCCTCTGCTCTGCCGGCTCCCCGGGCTCCTTACGTAGATGGCCTGCCCGTTGATGTCACTGCTGGAAGAGGCGGCCGTGGGAGAGGCGTTGGGCACGGTGTTAGTGCTTGTCTCGCTGATATAAATCTTAGAGGTGGGTATTTTCAGAGCTTTGCTGGCCACCTGCAAAAAGAGAAGACATCACCCTCTAGAAAAATGGTTATCATGAGGCTTGCCTGCCTTCTCCCCAAGATGGGATTCATGTTCTCTGTTACAGGCAAGAAAATAATTTTGTAAGCTCTAATCTTATTGATTCTGGGATGTTCTCACATCTGGCTGAATCTTAAGCAGCACTTGACAGAATAATTTGGTTGAATAAAATATTCATAAACCTAATGGTGACAAACAGTGTCTTTTAAAGCTAACCCTGGCTTTTCATAAAATCCAATTTGGCCAGCTCCTATAAGCCGAGCAGATGTGCTGACTCTAATCCAGCCCCATTATCCTGGCTCTCCCCTGAGGACTCTCTTGGAGCCTAGGAAACTAGCTACCTTTATACACACAGCACACCCACCTTCCACGCAGAAAATGCTGGTAATGGAAGTGTCTGCAGGGATCACCTGCAAAATCCCTTTGCACATGTGAGGAGACTGAGGCCAAGAGGGCGAGAAGACTTGCCCAGGGTCACATGCATGTGACAGGGCCGGGCAGATCCCAGGCCTGCTTCTACACGGGTGTGTCCCACTGCTCTGTTGCTCACAGCACCTTCCCTTACAACGGACACCACGGTGCTGCGAGGATGCCCACAGTCCCGCTGCTCACCTGGACCATCTTGGTGTGCAGGCCCTGGCCCATCTCGGTGCCCCCGTGGGTCAGCAGCACAGAGCCGTCGGTGTAGACGTGAATCAGGGCTCCTGCCTGAGCAGAGATTTTACACAAAATTCAGTAAATCCTAACTCAGCTGAAGATGTGGGACGAGAGATATGGAACCCCGGAAAAAGAAAAGCAGCAGCAACTTTGTGGATGTAAACTGCAGATGAAAATGACGGCAGTGTAAATCCCATGATATAATTACATAGACCTTCAGCGGGATGCAAAATATCTTATCATAGCCTTCTCGGTGTCTCTTACCCTCAGAGGGAAGTAGGCCAAATCTCTCTGTGCTCACTCTATAGATGAAGAAATAGGACCAGAGAGGCAGAGTAGCTGTCCTCAGTCCTACACTCAGGAAGGGCAGGAACTACAGATTGATCCCAGATCTCTGAGTGTCACTGCCCATGACATATTGCACAAATAAGAACATGCAAGCTCGACTTTCACTGAAATGGCAAAGAGCTCCCCTGGTCAGCTCTGTTACTGGTGACGACGAGATTTCCCTTGCAATTCCGTGAACAGGGGATAATGGGATCCCTGTCTGGTAGAAATGGATGAAATTGTATAAGGCAATTACCTGATTCAGAAAAGGAACTGTGAAGCTTATTCCAAACTTGACAGGAATTATACACAATCCTCTCTTTTTCCAGCAATTTTCCCTGGAGAAAAAGAAAATTCTCATAGAAGCTTCTCTGCCATGTTTACGTCAGATTGGACGTATTTTCAGTCAACATCTTCATATCACATCAAAACGGGCCATCCTTGCAGCCGCCCATATAGTCATTGTCATAACTGAGTTGGGCCCCAACAGTGTGGACAAAAATGAGAAGGGTGGAAATTTGAGTTTTGGGTCCGTTAGTGCAGCTAGAACAGAGCCCACCCTGGGCGGAATTCACATGGGGTCAGAGTGCTCTGGTGATCTTGGACCGTCATCACCTCAGGGAGACACTATGGCTGACTAATGACAATGATGCCTTCTCTGTGCTTTGTATTTGGTTATCTGAGTAACTCCGTGAGGAAGACAGAGCCAACATAATTATGTACATTTTGCTAATGATCAAACTGAGGCCCAGGGAGATGGAGTGACTGCCAAGTCACGTTTCTAGATTAGTGTCACAGGCGAGGACGTAACTGTGGTGTTCTTAGTCCTGGGCTGTAACGCAGTGTGCCCAGAAGGCACACACATGTGTAAAGATGAACCACAGCTAATGGGCTATGACGCTGAGTGCAGGCTGTGAGCCCACCTGCCCCAGGCTGAAGATCATTACAAGATCAAAGACATTGCTATGAGTTGGCAAACTCAGCAGCCTCAGAAGTTAGCTATTAAATTATCAGCTGTAGAATATGAAACCCAAGAGAGCACCAGCACATGGGACTGCCCCTCCCAGCTCTTACTTGTTGAACTTGTCAACCTCACTCTTCCGAGCGTGGTACTGAGAGCTTGCTAGGCATTCATCCCAGCACCTGGGCAAGGTGAACCCCTCAAGCTTCTGGTTGAAGTGTGTCAGGTCCCCTTCTTTGTACAGGTTTTTCCTCCGCACCTTCCCAAGGAGAGAGACGCTGAGGCCTTGAGGGCGGCAAGAGACTGGGAGGGCACAACCTAAACTGAAGCCTCCAGCCCCCATCAGGACCTGCCTGTCCTCCGCCCCCATGGGGGAGGCCCAAGATACAAAGCCACTCTCACCACCAAGTGGGCTAACCCACTCTGACTTGTGCCACCAAATTCCCAGCTTACCTCCTCTGCGGGCAGGCCACAGGTCACGGCAATTTCACTCATCCAATTCTCAGCAATGAGCATGGCCTGCGGCCCCCCAAAGCCCCGGAAGGCCGTGTTGGAGGGCAGATTGGTCTTGCACAGATGCCCAGTGCCCCGGATGTTGGGGATTTTATAGCAGTTGTCCATGTGGAACAGAGCTCGCTCCATTATCTGAAGCACAGAAAACCAAAATGGGAGAGAACGGTGGGCTGACTCCAGCATCAATTCAAATAGGAACCTGGAGGTCTGCATCCATGCCTTGCCTTCCTCAAGAAGATTTTGTGTAGATGTAGACAAGGTTATTCTAAAATTTATATGGAAGAACAAAGGAACTGGAATAGCTAAAATAATTTTGAAAAAAGTCAAGTGGGAGGAAACAGCCCACTCACTTTAAGATTTATTATATAGCTACAGTAATCAAGGCTGTGTGGAATTGGTAGGGAGGATATTCACATAGATCCATGAAACAGAATAAGGAACCCAGACATAGACCCACTCAAATATGCCCAACTGGTTTTTTACAAAGGTTAAAAAGCAATTCAGTGGAGCAAGGATAGCCTTTTAAC
>VBSM01002608.1:151215171-151226458 GCA_008086735.1 Cheirogaleus medius | reverse complement strand
GCATGGGTGTGGAGAGAAAGAATCACTCAAACATTGCTGTTAGGAATGTAAAATGGTACAGAAACTCTAGAAAACACTTCAGCAGTTTCTTAAAAATCCAAACTTGAAACCACCATATAATCTACTAATTGCACTTTTGGGCATTTATCCCAGAGAAATGAAGATTTATGTTAATACAAAAACTATGCACAAATATTTATAGCAGCTTTATTTGTAATAGTCAAAAACTTGGAAACAACTCAGATGTTCTTCAATGGATGAATGGTTAAACAAACTGTTGGACATCCATACCACGGAATACTACTAAGCAATGCAAAGGAACAATTCACACAATTCGAGTAAGTCTCTAGAGAATTATGCTGAATGAAAACCTCAGTCCCAAAAGTTTCATGTTGTATGATTCCATTTACATAACATTCTCAAAAATGACAAAGTTATAGAAATGGCAAACAGATTAGTGGTTGCCAGGGGTTAGGGAGGGAGAAAGAGAGTGAGGGAAGTGGTATGGGCATAAGAGGGCAACTTAATGGATCTTCACACCGTAGTAAACATGTTTTGTATCTTGACTGTATCAATGTCAATATCCTTGTAGTAATATTGTACTATAGTATTGCAAGATGTAACCTTTAGAGGAAGCTGGGTTAAAAATAATCCATTAGAACATGGGCAAAAGATATGAACAGAGGTTTCCCCAGAGTATATACAGTACATACGTGGGATCACTCTGTATTATTTCTTACAACTGCATGTTAATCTACAATTATCTCAAAATAAAATTTTAATTTGCAAAAAGAGTACAGTATGATCTTGACTGCTAAATTACAGATGAGGAGGTGATAGTGCTTGGTACTAAAGGGACCCAAAGAACAATACAGGACCCAGGTTCTCTGAATCCTGCTTCATTGGTAAAGACATAACTTACCGCTAAGGTCAATCATTTATTTATCAAATCAACGAGTATTTAAAAAGTGCTCATTGTGTGTCAAGCACTATGGAAGGTATGGGGGTTACAAAGAAGAATAAAATATATTTACTACTATTGAAGGGTCCACAACCCAGTAAGAGAGACAAAAACCTGGACTTACAACCATGATTTCAAGTTATATGTGCCACAGGTAGTTTACAAGAGTATAAGGGACTGAGGTAATATTTACTCTGCATGATAAAGAATCAGTAGGAATCCACCAGGTGGAGTTGAAGGGAAGCA
The DNA here is from genome assembly GCA_008086735.1 of Cheirogaleus medius. Classification (NCBI taxonomy): domain Eukaryota; kingdom Metazoa; phylum Chordata; class Mammalia; order Primates; family Cheirogaleidae; genus Cheirogaleus; species Cheirogaleus medius. The sequence goes on along the minus strand of VBSM01002608.1, from coordinate 151,225,251 downwards.
TGTTTTAGCTATAGAGAACATCATGTACAAAGTCAGTGGAAGGTACAAGAGAAAGGTCTGTTTGGAAATCAGAGATCTTCAATGTGACTAAAGAAAAGGGAACATGACAGGGGTTGGGGGACGGGGCACAAAAAAGTGTAAGACTTATGCACTGAAAACTACAAAACATTGCTGAGAGAAAGGAGAGGAGATTTAAATAAATAGAAAGAAAATCCATAATTATGGATTGAAAGACTCAATATTATTAAAATGGTAATTCTCCCCAAACTAAACTATAAATTCAACACATTCCCTATCAAAATTTCAGCAGGCTGTCTTGTAGAAATTGACAAGCAATTCTTAAAATTTATATGAAAAGGACTCCAAATAGCCAAAATAATCTTGTGAAAGAGCAAAGTTGGAGGCTCAGACTTCCCAATTTCAAAATTTACTATAAAACCACTGTAATCAAGAGAGTATGGTACCGGCATAATTATAGGTATGTAGATAATGGCACAGAATTGGGATTCCAGAAATAAATCTTATGTTCATCATCAATTGTTTTTCTCCCTAAATTTGCCAAGGAAATGCAATAGGGAAATGGTGGTTTTCTCAACAAATGGTGTGGGGACAATCGAATATCCACATGCAAAAGATGAGTTTAGCTCTTTACCTCATACTATATAGAAAAATTAATTCAAAATGGATCATGTTAGACTTCATCAAAATTAAAAACTTTTCCACTTTATAAGACAGCAATTAAGAAAATAGACGAGGCACAGAAAGGGGGAAAATATTTGCAAATCATATATTTGATAAAGGATTTGTACCTAAAATATATAAAGATCTCATATGATTTAATACCAAGAAGGCAAATCATTCAAAAATGGGCAAAATACTTGAACAAACATTTCACCAAAGAAACCATATGACTGACTACTTAGCATATAAACAAAAGATATTCAACCTCATTAGTCATTAGGGAAACACAAATTAAAACTACAATGAGATATCACTCCACATCCACAAGAACAGCTATAATCAAGAGACAGATACTATCAAGTGTTACTGAGAATGTGGATGAACAGAAATTGTACACTGTCGATTGAAATGGAAAGTAGTTCAGTCACTTTGGAAAATACTTTGGTCATTTCTTTATGTTAAGTTCACCAAAGACTCAGAAATTCTACTCCTAGGAATCTACTAAGAGAAATAAAAATATACATCTACACAAGACTAGTGCAAGAATGTTCAGAGCAGCATTATCCATAAGAGCTAAAAACTGAAAACAACCCCCCAAATGTCCATCAAGAAGTGACTGGGAAACAAAATATGGTATAGTCCACAGAATTGAATATTATACATCAGTGAAAAGGAGTGAAGTACTGATACATGCTACAACATAGATGAACCTCCACAACGTAATTCTGAGAGAAAGAAACCAAATACAAAAGACTATGTAGTGTAGGGTTCTCTTTCTGTGACTTGATGACACAAGGAAAATCTATGAAGACAGAAAGCAGATTAGTGCTTGCCTGGGCCAGGGAAATGGGAGTGAGAGGGACTGCAAATGGGTACAAGAAATCATTTTGGGGTGATGGATGTTCAAAAACTGGACTGTGATAATGGTTGTACAACTCTTTAAATTTACTGACAACCATTAAATTATACACTTCAAATGGGTAAACTTTATGAATGTAAATTACACTTCAATAAAAAGGTTTTTAAAAATGTAAAGGCAATGCAATTTATTATTTAAAACTAAAACATCACAGAAATGTGTAATGTAGAAAATGACAGTGTGCGCCCCTAAGTACCACTCCAATCACTGTTAACAATTTGATCACTGTTAACAGTTTAGTGCATGTTCCTTCAGACTTTTTCCATGTCTATCATATATGTATATATGATATATGCATATACATATATATGATATATATGTGCATATACACATACCATATATATTAAAAACATGAATACACACACACAATGCCACCACACCATACATAAAGCTTTGTAACTAACTTCACCAGTTTGGCGAAATATCTTGAACAGGAAGGATGGGTTTATCAGTGAAGTAATCTGATCGTCTCTGTACTTTAGAGATTAAGCAAGGTTAGGAAACCTGAAGGTGGGGACTAGCGAGGAGGCAAATGCAACAGTAATAGGCAAGACCTGGGGAGGCCTGTGCCTGTATGGGAACAGGCTGTGGGGCACACCTGTGACCCCTGGGTGCAGGAGCGGGTGTGGGTCCTACTTACGCCCTGAGAGAGATCCTGGGTGTTCCCCGCGTTGCTGAAGTGATCCACCTCCAGAGCCACGACCTTCCCAGTCTTCATGAAGCCAACCTGATAAAAGGAGAGTGATGTCTCAACAGTCCCCTTCCTGTCTCTGATCCTCCCCTCCCGCTTATGCTACGTGGAAGAAACAGGAAGAACAAGACATCACACCATGGAAACAAAAGCGACCTGAAGAGTTCACCAGAAGGGAACAGGTGAAAAGGAGCGAAACTGACACCTCCCCGTGGTGCACCCTTGGCGCCTTGAGCCTGCACACGCTTGTCCACACCCCTCCCTCCTGCTGCCTGCTCCCAGTTCTAGGAGAAGAAGAGAGGAGGTGAAAAAGAGAAAGTTAGTCACGACAGGGCAGAGAGGGGAGGGCTGGGAAGAGAAACTAGGAAAGACACCAGAGCGTCCCTCACAGCTCTGGTCAGCAGACAAAAAAAGCTACGTTTTGCAGGAGCACAATGTGCTTGCACATCCTTGACCTCACGTAACCATTAAAAATACCCTTTACAGGCCATTTTATAAGTATGGAAACTGGGATCCCAGAAGATGGAGGTACTTTCTTCAGACCCACAAGAATTTGAGAATCAGAGAAATACAATCCCTTTCTGGGAGTTCAATCACGAAATAAAGTCGGAATACATCAAAGGGGTGATGTTCAAGGCCAGGTCACGGAGAAAGAGGGCACCCAGGTTTCCAGAGCTGGACTGAGCCCTGGAAGGCTGTAGTGGACAGGGAGAGGCTGCATTGGTCACTCATGGAAACTCAGAAAAAGATTGTCCCAGAGGGAAGTTTGGGCAGTGCCCAGTCCGTGGTCCAGTAGAGCAGGTGCCCATCCTAACATCTTGTGCTGAGCAGGCCCCTGGAAAGTTTTATTTTCCACTGTAAGTTACTAAACAGTCACTCTGAGTTTTACACGAGGCCTGTGAACGCGTGAACGCTGGGCCACGCGACACGTCTTCACCCCAGGTCTGCTGGCGGATCACGCTTCTGAGCCTGACTGGCCAAAGGCCAGACACAGACCACAGCAGATTCACAGAATTCATGCAGCCACCCTTGGGAGTGGCCTGCCAGCCTCCCCGGGACCACCCTTCTGTGTTGCTGTTGGCCTATTTGTATCTCTCTCCTTACTATTTCTTCTTTGAATTTCTATAGATAGTCGAGCAAAAAGTAAGGGTACAGCCCGGGGTCCCTGGACCTTCGGCCTCAGGTTTGCCCACCCCAGCACAGCCCCCAAATCTAGAACCTTGTATCTGGCCAGGAAGGGGTGCCTGCCACCAGTTATCAGCATGTCCTCATCACGGTCCAGCATGCAGCGCACAGGGCGGCCGGTCCTGAGGGGCGTTCCAAGAGAGTTAGAAACCTGTGAGTCTTCAACAACAGCCCAGCCCCGTGAGTCTCAGGGAGGGAAACAGCAGAGAAGCTGCCTTTCCCACCTGGTCCACCAAGCAGACCTGCACCGGGTGCTTGGCCGTCTAGGCACTGAGCGGGACAAGGTGGGGAATATAGGATGTGAGGCATGTCCTCAGCCTAGGAGAGCTCGCGGCTGGGTATGGGAGATAAGATGTGAACACATGCATCAGAACACAAAGAAACAGGTGATGTTACCCTCACCCTGTGCCCAAGGGTTCTAAAAACCAAGGACTACAAGAATTCAAAGCAGGTGGAAACTACTTCCAAAAGGGGGAAATCCAGAAAGCCTTCCTGGTAGAGGCAGCCTCATTCTTTTTCCCAGAGCCAGCTGGAAGAAGCAGGCTTTGGAACTCACTTGTGTGCAGCCAGGGCCACTGCCGTGGACACCACAGTGCTCCGGGTCTCCTTCCCTCCAAAGGCTCCTCCCATTCTCTTCACTCGGACCAAAATACGGTTTGCTGGAACCCCCAACATATTTGCAACAAAGCTCTATGGGCAAGAGACAAAACACTCACTGAGTGCATCATCTGAACTTATTTCAGAGCCTCCCTGATGTGCGTGGGCCTAATTACTGCTGTGAATTCTGAAATTCCTTGATTCAAAATCCCCGTGCAGCCCTACGGCTAGTGGTGCTGGGATCCAGCATTCGTCAGTCACTGCAGACTGAATTCAGACACCTGGTTTCTAACCAGGTGGGTGAGCAGCTGGTCACAGGATACTTTTAGGAACTCATTCCACCTGGCCAGGGACTGGTGGGTCATGAAGGTAGAACCAGCTGCCCAAAATGCTGGCAACCACTGTCACATTACAGGTAGTGAGAAATGGGGCATATTTAACCTGGTGCAGATAATTTAGTGGTCCTTGTGGCTATCATTTAATCCAACCCATTCATTTTACATATGGGGAAACTGAGGCAGGATATGACTTAGCCAAGGCTATATGGCACTAGAATGATAATAGCCAACACTTACCAAGCTCTAGTCCAAGTATTTTTTTTTTTTTTTTTTTTTTTTAGAGACGGGGTCTCGCTCTTGGTCAGGCTGGTTTCGAACTCCTGACCTTGAGCTATCCACCCGCCTCGGCCTCCCAGAGTGCTAGGATTACAGGCGTGAGCCACCGCGCCCGGCCCTAGTCCAAGTATTAAAACTCTTCTAATCATTGCAATAAACCTGCCGGGTGCCATTTTAAATAGATGGGGAAACTGAGGCCAAGAAAGGTCATAGAACAAGCTCAGTGACACTGCTTATTGGTGACAGAGTCTGGCGCCAGGACCATTACACTTGAGTCCCCTTCTGGACCAGCCCAGATCTCCCTCTTCCCATCTGCCACACTGCCCTCTTGGTCAGCCAGGAGCTCCCCGTTATCCCCCCAGCCTCTTGAGCTGACCCACATGACATCTACCTGGGTCTTCATAGTGTTCTGTGTAGACACAAAGAGCTCCATCTCCCCTGCCTCGTTTTTAGGGACAGCAATGGTGCAGTTAGTCTCCAGGTAGAAGTGCTCTTGGCCACCAATGTACAGCTCTCCTGAGGAAGCAATGAGACCCCTCCCAGTGAGCCTGATGCTACAGAAAGAGCAAGTTTGCTTAGAGAGAGAGTGTGCTCTGCCAAGTGGCCTGGGCAGGAGCCAACTGATCACAGGTAACCTCTGGGGTCCCTGACTGGGGTTAAAAAGGACCTCAAAGTCTTGGCCATCTCTGAGCTGAGAGCTCTCTCACCCCTCACAACAAAGAAACCAGATGGCACTGAAATGCATCAGGCACAAAGTGCTTTTCTTATTGCAACCAGTGGAAATCAAGGATTTCTAAAACTATCGTTGTAAAAAGTAAAGAAGGAATTAATAGATGTGATTTGGAAAGCTGAAAACGAGAGCATCTCCCAGAACTGAAGCTACCAGGCCTGTTGCAGAGTTGGCTACATAGTGACTTGTCAATGCACAACAGCCAATGTCAAAGACAATTCCCAAAGGGGCTAATCAGTAGCCTTGTCCTGGATGAGAGCTATGGACCTAACTTCGCAGTGTCAGAGACAGAGGGGGAGGAAGAGCAGGGGAGAGGGCTAGCTGAGGATGGGTCAGAAGGTGGGGAGGGGGAGGAGTCTGTGTGGGTAGAGGCTTAGCCAACCCAAGGCCAGCCAGGCATCAGTGGCCATTACCAGACAGTCTTACAAAGCAGAATACGCTAGACTCTCTCTAGAATCACTTAAATCCAGCCTAGAGAGAGCGGAGATCAAGATAAATGAAGCTCTATCCTAGTCAACTATCTATTATTTTGTTACAAACATCAGAGAGCATCATCTGTTAGGAAGTGTTTGGAAATCACTTCCCTGTTTCAAGGCTCAATGTGTATCTGTTGAATTTAATTCGCAAACCTGGGCCACCCCATTCTTGCTGCTGCACGGTGCAACTGTACCTGAGACAACATTATCTGCTTCAGAAAACCCCTTCTTGAGGTCTCCTTTCTCAATCTTCAGCTCAGATCCATAAAAGGAGTTGTTCTTTATGGCATCCTGAGGATCACAAAGAAGCTTCCGTCACTTGGCTTTTAGGGGAAGAAGATGGCTTCTGACTGGGGAAAGAGAAGCGCTCTGAACTGTTGCCTCTCTCTTCCCCTATGTGAATCTCTACCATCTTCATAGACAGACTTAAATTAAGCCCTGTTGTACTCCAGGGAGTCTTATTCCTCCATTTCCTCTGCTGCAAATAGACAACCTGGATTTTGAGGAAAAGCAAAAAATCCCACAAGGAAGTAATTAGAGCTAAAATTTGGGAGAGGAGGAACTCAGTTTAGTTGACAGTGGACTGAGCCCAAGATCATAAAGAAGGTTTCATTGGACCAGAAATCCCTGAGCTGGAAGGGATTTTAAAGTCCTCTACTCAAATCCCTACCTGCTGCTTGAATCTCCTCTATAAGATCCTAATAAATGTGTCTCCAGGGACAGGGAGCTCACTCCTCTACACGGACAGCCCATACTTAGTTACCTCGATTGTGATAATGGCTGGAAGTTCTTCGTAGGTGATTTTCACCCCTTGAGCTGCTCTCTGAGCATGTTCTGGAGTGTCAGCAACCACAGCACCTATGATGTGCCCAACACAAGTAACCTAGGAGCAGAGACAGACTGCTAAAGAACATAACCAAGCTCCACATGAAGCAAATTATTTTTGGATTGTTCAAAAAGGCAAAGGAAGTCCCTGCCCTCACAATCAAAGCACATTTTAGGAATGTGCTGCAGCCTTTTTGTTTCCTTATCCTACTAATCGAGATTATATGCCTCTTCATAAGTGCTCAGAATCAGTAGAGCTGGAACAGGACTTAGAGATCACTGGGTTCAGGATGGCAAACAGATTTCATCTTAAGGACCAATCTGATTATTTACTATTGGCAGCTACTGAGCGCTGCACTGGGTGGAATATCGTGATTGATTACTGATGTCTGCCATTTGCACAATGGGAGATATGGCACCAGGAAATGTGTGTGTCAATTCAGATTTTCTTCAGCATGTTTGGTCTTCATATGAAGAAATGGAGACACAGAAAGCAAGGTCACAAGTGGCTAGTGACTAGATCAGGACTAAATCTTAGGCCCTGACTCCCAGTTTTATTTCTTTCCACCACACCACTCTCTTTTATGTTCCATTCCTAGATTTACACCAAAAGCTTCTCAAAGGCTGTGATCATGTCTTGTGGACATGGGCCAATTAGAGGACCAAATGCAAGAGCTCCCAAATGCTGGTTCTTAGACTTGATGACTCATAAACAAGATTTTTTTCAATTTATATAGTAATAATTGGTTTTTCCTTTAATAATGCAGTTACATAAAAGCTTAATGGATCTCTTTCAGGGATAATTTTCATCCAACACCCTCCTCAAAATTAACAACAAAAAAATTGTTATCTAACTCATCACTTTGGAATACGAGGTTTCTGACAATAGGAACCAATACTTAGCATGCACATCTCTAATCATTATCTCTTGAGGCCTCAACTAGGTTATTGACTTAGTTGGTTAGTGCAGAGGCAGCCGAACCTGGTTGACTCTCAGTAACCATAATGCTAGCAGTGCTCTTGGAGGCTCTTGACGTTTGTAAAGCAGTTTGTTCTTCCACCAAATGCTGTACTTGTGGAGTCCTTGTGTCTCATATTTGCAATTTTTTGTTCTTTCTTTTATGTCAATAATAAGGTGAATTTACCCTTAAGATACACCTACCCATGTCTAATATGCAACATTTGATCCGTATTGGAATTATAAAATGACTGAGAACTATTCTATGAGGATTCTATAAGGATTTTTGTAGCCACTGTCTTAAATGTTTGAAACTTTTTGTTGTAGGATTTCATATAGTTGAAATCAATAGATAAGCTTTTGTATGGGTTCACATAAGTGAATTATCAATACATATACTGGTGGTATTGTGATTTCTTTTCTGGTTAGTTTGTTTAATGAATTCTTATTTTCTTTTAATAAAGGAGCTTAATGTTGTGCCTTAAGAACCTAATTGTTAATTCAAACGCAATCACCAGCCTTGTTTTACTGTCACTTTGGCATGGAGTTGTCCTACTATGTACAAACAGCAACCATCAATTAAATAAACAGATAACATATTCTATCTCTTTAGAGATTTTCCTGAATCCATAAAGAAATCCAAAGCAAACCTCACCCATTGGATGATGGTCATGATACGTGCAAATGTATAATCTTGCAAGATTAGGGATTTGGGGCAATGAGCGCAAATTAAAATGTCAATACTTATTCCACTTACTTAACATAGAAAAAAAAATTCAAGACCTACCTTATCTTTTGCAAAGACTGTTTCATCATCGCAAATTCCAGTTACATTACTCCCAGGAATATCATCAGCTGAGAGGAAGCAAACAAACCCTGGCACCTTCTTAGCTTCTGAAGTATCTATGGACCTGCAAGAACGAGGGGTGTGAGGGGTCAGGCCGGCAGGCTGAAGCAGGGGACCCCTCACCTGGCTGGATAACCCTGTCCTCATTTTAATGGGCTTTCCTCCACCCTAATTCTTCCCTTCTCTGCTTTCTTTTCTATTAGATTCTAATTCAACTCTGTGCTATTCTGCGAATGTTGGTTAAATGCTTACCTTTTGCAGGCTATGCTGCTGGGGGTATAAGATGCACACACCAGGCCAGGCTCCCATGACCTTATGCTAAGCCCCATCTGGTCTCCAAGGACAAGGGAGCCAAATCTCAGTGAGCAACGTTAACTCTGGAGAGCTCTGGCTAAAACCCTCATCCCTGGCTAAGACTCATCCAGAATCAGCACATTAGGGCCCTTGCCGCGCCGCTGATACAACGGCCATGAGCATCTTCATGCAGCCGAATTCCTCTCCTCACGTTAGTGGGGCCATCCCAGCACGACCTGGCATCCCGGGCATAAGTAGGCAATGTGGACCTCAAAGGGAGAATGCCTGGAGAACTTATCAATCATAAGAGTCTAAACTGGGTCCTGATCACTCTGGCCCATGTCCCCATGGGGCAGTGGGGCAGAGACACCTCAGGGAAAGGTATAGAAACTTCCCTAAGAATCAACCATCTTCAAACAGTTAATCCTCACAAGAAACCCTTAAAGTAATTATATCACCCCCATTTTACATTTGGGGAAACTCAAGCTCAGTGAAGTTAGGTAGTTAGTTTCACTGCTACCTAAAGTCACTCCCCCAGGAAGCAGCTTAACTGGGATTAGAACTGAGGTTAAGTCAGTGCAGGTCTGCCCACCACACCCACTTCCGTGTGCGTACAGCCCAGGAAAGCCCTGATTTTGCTGTCACGACAATGTCCCTCCCCACCCCATCCTCCTCCATCCATTCTCACATTGCTTGGATGGAGGTGGTTCGAGTGTAGACAGTGTGGGTTATTGTACTGTCAACAGGGGCTCAAGACAAGGACGAAGGCAAAAGAATGTACCCTGCAACTGGCAACCCCATGCACTTAAACATTTTTTTTCAGGGACCTGGAAAAGTTTATTGATCTGTTAGATTTTCTCTGTGTCTGGTTCACCATTCTGGGAGCCTGTCTCCAGGCTGGGAGCAGCATCAGAGTAAAGATCAACGGCAAGGAGATCTGATCCCTTGGCCACAGAGTAGCAGGAGCTCTAGGGAGGGTTTTCCCAGCTGTCTACTCGGCAGGCCGTGTGTATAACGCCCACCCAGAAATGCAGTTCACACTCGCTGGGTTGAACACCCAGAGGCGGCACAGCACAGTTGCCCATGCTGCTCGCTTCAAACACCAGCTCTGCCGCTTACCAACTATGTGGCCTGGGGCAGGGAATTTACCCTGGTCGTGCCTCAGTTTCCTTATCTGGAATGGGGAGAGAATAATAGGACCTGCCTTTAAGGTTGCTGTGAAGAACGAATGAGCTGGTATATTGTAAAATGCTTTATTTTTTT
>VBSM01002608.1:151180694-151215161 GCA_008086735.1 Cheirogaleus medius | reverse complement strand
TGGGGGTACAAATATTACGGTTATGTATATTCCCCATGCCCCCCTTGTAAAATGCTTTAAACCAGGTTGTGGTAGATATGAAGTGCCATGTGAGTGTCAGGTGTTATTACTATACAGGTGGCAATTCTTGCTGTTTGAGCTCTCAGAGTTCAACAAACACATGCAAGTAATTATTCTCTGCTAAGTGCTTTGTAGATGCTGTTGGTAATCCTCACAAAACCCCCATTACGCTGGGGAAACTGAGAGTTTAAGTGCACAGGCCAAGGCCGCAGTTGCTAAGCACCAATCCAGGTCTGCCAGGCTCGAAGGCCACATTTTCCCCTTTAGTGCTAACTCCAGTTCTCCCGAGATGTGACATTCCAGCTTAGCCTAATATCCAGACTGCAAATCTAACCTGGTCCTGTCCAAACCCCTTCAGCAGCTGGAGTGTCATCTCCCCCTGTTCGGTGCTCCGAGGCCTTCCTGACCTGGCCCTGTCTCCTGCTCCAAGGTGAGCCCCCCTTGCCCTCCCAGGAGTCGACCTTCTCCAGGTGCTACTGGGCCCCTCGCCCTGCCTGCTCCTCTCCAGACTGTGGTTTTTAGTTAATTCCCTGTCTTTCTTTCTAGACTGGGGTGTCCCGGAAGAACCTCGTTATCTTTGTGTCTCCAGTGCCTGGCAGGGTGCTTCCCAGTGCCCTCATCCTGGAGTGCCACCGGCTCCCCGGCAGCGGCGACACTCACTTGATCTTCGCATGGGCCTGGGTGCTGGTGACCAGCCGGAGAGACAGCTCGTTCTCGTAGCGAGGGATGTCGTCACAGTACACGGCCTCGCCGGAGGCCTGCATGTCTGCGGCCAGGTGGCGCAGGGGCCGGCCCACCGTGTCCTCCTCAGACTGATCCTTGGGCACCTCCTGGAACAACATGGTCACCAGTTAGGCTGAGCTGCTGAGGACGCTGCTCCTCTACAGGCCCAGGGCAAACTGTGGAGAGCTTCAGGCTAGATGGCAAAGCGAACCTGAGAGAATAGAGGAAGCAGAGGGGCGTGGGGCAAAGGAAACAGGAGGGCACACAAGGAATGGGAGAGGGACCTAAATGTCCATTAATTGGGGATTGGGTAAATATATTATGCTACACTCACACAATGGAATAATATGTAACCATTAAAACAATTAAAATATACTTTTGAAGAATTTTAATTAGAAAAGAATGTTCATGTTAAGTGTAAAAACAAGCCGGGTGCGATGGCTCACGCCTGTAATCCTAGCACTCGGGGAGGCCCGGGGGAAGATTGCTTGAGGTCAGGAGTTCAAGACCAGCCTGAGCAAGAGCGAGGTCCCATCTCTACAAAAAACAGAAACATTTGACAGGTGTGGTGATACACACCTGTTGTCCCAGCTACTCAGGAGGCTGAGCCCAGGAATTTGAGGTTGCAATGAATTAGAATGATGCCACTGCACTCTAGCCTGGACAACAGAGCGAGACTCTGTCTCAAAAATAATATAAAAATTAAAAAAACTTAAGTATAAAAACAGGACATAGAACATTGTGTATATGTGTGTATGTGCATATGATTCGAATTCTGTAGGAAAAGATAATATACGCTATAAATATAGCATGTGTGTATATATATATATATGTCCACATATGCACAGAAAAGAAAACAAAAAGAAGAAAAAATATATAATAATGATTTTCTCTTGGAGGTGGGATTTGGAGTGATTTTTATTTTCTTCTTTATATTATTCTGTATTTTTCAAGATGTTTTAAAATGTATGAATTTTATAATAAAGTTCTGCTTTCATTTGCTTTTCAAAGTAACAAAAATAATAGCTACTATTTGATGAGTGTTTACTATATGCCAGATATTATCTAAGCAATTTACTTTTATTAACACATTTAATCCTCAACACCACTGTACGAAACAGGTATCATCATTATCCCCATTTGCAGGTAGGTGTAATTAACTTGCCCAAGAGGCACAGAGAGGGTAAATGACTTTTCAAAGTTACAGAATCATGAAATGGCAGTTTGGGTACAAATCTAGGCAGTCAGGCCCCAGAGTTCATGCTTTGGACCACTACACTCTACGACAGGGGTCAGTAAATTGTGACCTGTGGGCTAACTCTGGCCTAACGCATGTTTTTGTAAATAAAGTTTTATTGGAACACAGCACATTCATTCATTTGTGTATTGCCTATGGCACTTTTGTGCTACAGAAGGAGTGAAGAAGCTGCAGTAGAGACTATCTGGCCCTCAAAATCTTAAGTGCTCACAGGAAAAGTTTGCTGACCCTTTATCTAGGACCTTTCAAAAACTTGCAGTTGATGGAAACATTTTTTTTAGCATGCTCAAGGAGACTTCTGGCTTTGCACATTAGCCCACAAAGGGGGTAGAAAAGATAAAATGGGAAAAAAAATCTTTAATGAACAGAGAGTCTAATCCCAAGAGAGAAATTTAGGCAAACAAAGGGGAAATACCAGCATTGACATCAATATGATGCCTATTTTCTTCACTGGATATCTATGCACGAGAATAAGGAGCTTAATGCACCTACATACAATTCAAGTTGGTCATTTGCCAGTGGTCAGCCACTGAACACCTGACATAGCCTGATACTAGTCGCAAAGTCCCCTGATATTAGCCATATGCCATCTGTACTCACTTGGAAGAGCTGGACGTTGGTCGGAGGGTCTTTCTGAAAGAGTAAAGTGGCACTGACGAAGGTGGGGTCCAGTAGACCACACATCTGTGGAGGCAAGATGATAACAAAGGTGACCATGACTATATTTTGATCATTGATCTCTTCCTTGATTGTCTCCAAGTGATAAAAATGACAACCGATCCCTTCATTCCCATTTTATAGCCCTTTAAGTACTGGCTATATCTCTCAACATCCAAACATGGGCTCTGAGGACTCAATGTTTAGTAACAACCTCAGCTTCGTGGCCAGCCACCCTGCGCCAGCGGACCGAATGGTCTCTACGTTCTCCAACACACCACACTCTCTCCCTCCTTCCTGCATTGATGCACGCAGCCCTCTGTGTTGCAGATACACTTCACCCTGGCCTTCCTAGAAGTCTCCCTTACCCTCCGCAATTCCATGGGGAGTATTTAGTGATATGGAATATGTTCACAGTACAATCTCAATGAAAGCAAGGGGAATATAAAACTCTCTATGCAGTGTGCCTCCGAATCTGTTTAGAAAGTGATATATCCAGATAGGAAGATGATAGATATATTGATAGGTAGGTGGAAGGACAGAAACAGAGAGAAAGATGGGGCAGACAAAAAGTGCGACAGACAAATGGACAGATAAATGTACGAGAAAGATCATACAACTTAACCAAAATATTAGCAGTAATTTCCTCTGGGATCTGAGAGTAAGAGTAATTTTAGGTTTTCTTTATACAATCCTGTATTTTTTAAGTTTTCCACACTAAGTCCTTATTACTTTTATAATTAGGGGAAAATGTATTATTAATGTTTTTAAAAGAGGAATTTAGCTCTGCCGTCCCCATATCTGTGAAGCTTTCTCTCCTCTGTGCCCCTCCACACCCCATCTCCGCAGTTGTCTCGCCAGGACACCTTCACTGACCACGTTCCCCTACGCTACGCTGCCCCTAGCGCTGGGTGTAACCTGCGTGCACGGGCGCAAGGTCGATGCATGTTGTGAACAAATCTCAGCCTCTCCTGAACGCACGTCCTGCGTGTGCCCCGGCCCCATGGCTGTTGGAGCCCCCGCTGACATTCCCAGTCCACCCTGCCTTCTTGTCACACTCTACATTCTCTCACTAACCTACAAAACCACAGTAGTATCAACTCTACTGCCAGAAGGATCATCTGGTTTGCCTGCCCTTTTTCAGATTCACAGCTGAAACATAGAGACATGTGACTATGCAAGTCCTCACGGTAAGGTAGCGACACACCCGCAGCCCTGTCACCCAGCCCAGTGCTCTGTCTCTCAGCCGACTGGTCACTCCCACCTCCGTGGCTCCTGGACCCTGGTCCCTGCTCTTCTGCTCTCAGATGTCCAAAGGAGAGGAGCAAGTTTACCACTCAGACCAGATTCTCACGTCCCCCCCAAAAATGCCGCAGAGAACCTGTGCCTTGCCAGGCCCCACACTCACGTTTTCTGGGTTCTCCTTGCCCACCTTCTGAAGAACTGTCAGGTAGAACTTGAAGAAGAAGCTGAGGGTGAGGGTGCGCCGGAACTCCACCATGCCGCCGGGGGCGTCGGGGGGCAGGTGCAGCTCCTCCGCCAGGCCTGCGCACACGTCCTGCAGCAGCCCCTCCTTCCAGAGCCTGCAGAGAGCAGAGCATGGTGCTCCCACCCGGCCCTCCACGTCCCTTCCCCGGAGTGGGTGCCCAGAGCCTCGGAGTCGGACAGACCTCGGCTCAAACTTTGGCTCAGATACTTAGAGGACTTTAGGCAAGTTACTTAACCTCCTCGGGCCTCAGTTTCCTTATCTTTAAAATTAGATACACTAAAAAAGACCACAAAAATATAATTATTAATAGCTAAGTCTATTGAGTCCTTGCAATGCACTAGTCAAGACCCTATGTGCTTTATATGAATCGTCACTTTTAATTTAAATTAAAATTGTAGTAGGGAAGATTCTTATACCCATTTACCAATGAGAAAACTGAGGCATGAGGAGAGTAACTTGACTTAAATTACCGATTTGGTAAATGTCAGGGCCAGAAACTGGAAAAAGGATGCAAATTCCAAGTTAAGCTTTGTTGATCCTATGTGGTTATTTTAAGGATTACATAGGATAATGCCAGTGAAGTGCCTGGTACAATTGGTGTTATATAACAGCCATAGTAATACTAATAGTATTAGTAGTAGTGGTAGTAGTAATAGCAGCAGCAGTAGTATTTAATATTAGCAGTAGTATCAGCACCAGCATCAATGCTACTAGTAATAATACTTGCAATGACAGCAGCAGTAATAGTAGTGGTAATGGTATCAATATGAATAGTAGTAATAGAAGTAGTAACAGTAGTTGAAGAAAAAGCAGTATTAATGGTAGCAACAGCACCCGTGCTACTACCAGCAGTAGAAGTAGTAGTAGCAGCAGCAATATTACTACTAGTGTAATAGCAGCAGCAATAGTAGTAATAGCAATGGTAACAGCAGCAATGCTAAAAAGTAGCAGGCATAGCAGCAGCAGCAACAGCAATAAATACTAGTAGCAGCAGCAGTACTAGTAACAATGGTAATAGTGGTGGTAGTAGTAATAAGTAGTAGTAGTAATCACAGTGGCAATAGCAGTAGCAGCAGTAATGCTATTAGTAAAATACTAATATTAATAGTAACAACATTAATAGTAGTAACAGTAATAATAGCATAAGCCGCAGAAGAGGCAGCAATAGTAGTTGTAATAGTAATAACGGCAGTAATACTAATCATGGTTATGATATTAGTAGGAATAGCAGCAATGATTATAGCAGTAGTGATAGTAGTAGCAATAGTAGTAATAGTTATAGCAGTAATGAGTAGCAGTAGTAATTTTAGTAGCAGAATAGTAGAAGCAGCTGCAGTAGTAATATTAGTTGTAGCTGCAGTAATAGTAGCAATGGTATTAATAATAGCAATAGTAGCAATGGTAGTACAGCAGTGGCAATGCTACTAGAGGTAATGCTAGTAGTAGCATAATAGCAATAGTAGTAACAGTGGTTATAGTAATAGAAGCAAGAGCAGTAGTAGAAGCAGTAGTAATAGTAGCAGTTGCATCAAGGTAATACTACCAGCAGCAACAATAACAGCAGCAGCAACAGCAGCAGCTTCCTTTTGCTGTTAGCTCTTACTTGGACAGCTGCTTCTGGGTGGTCTTGAGCGCCGAGATGGTTCTATTGGCCATTCCGCCATAGCAAAGAGCCAGCTCCTCCACCTCTGTGGTTCCTGGCTTGAATAAAACTCTCATGCCACTGGTCACCTTGGCGATGTCATCTTCTCTCCGGGAGGCCTGCTTGAATGCTGAGAAAAACTCACCCTAAAAAAACCCAGAAACGTGCATGTTTTCCACCTTGTTTTGCAAGGACAGCAAATGGCAAACCTGAAACACAAGGCTAAGAGGTGAGGCGAGGTGACAACACCATCACAATTCTGTGGGGAGCTGGCCCAGGAGTCAAAGACAAGCATAACTGACACCACATTTTTAGAAAGTCCAGAGAACATTCCCAGGAGCTGAAAAAGTATCAGGATTTCTCCCTGCTAGTCAGGAAAGCTGAGCGTTAGGGACAAAGTAGAACTAGTGGTCTCCACCAAGTAAGCAGCTGGGCAGGAGGAAGGGGCCTTCATAAAGCCTCCTCACCCCCTCGCCTTCTCCACCCGGAGCCCAGTATGAGGCCCACCAGCTTCTCTGGGGGCTGTGCCGAGCCCTCTGTTGGCCTGCGGCCTGTCTAGCAGAGACAGTGAGCTGCCAAGGGCTGTTTGGAAACACCTTCAGCTGTGGCCGCCACAGGTGCTCTCTAACTCCTCCCTCCCACCAGTCTACTGGCTACATTTAGAAATCTTGTTTCCTGAAAGAAAGTATCACACTATGAAACAGTTGCTGCCTTTGAGATTTACACATACTTTACGCCCTGACTCTGAGCCAGGATCTGTCTTTGGGGATACAAGGAGAGTGTGAGTTACTTTCCAGGTAAGAGCCATGTGACTTCAAGCCCTTTCCGTGTCAGGTTCCTCTTGAGCAGGGGTCCTCGAACTTTTTAAACAGGGGGCCAGTTCACTGTCCCTCAGACCGTTGGAGGGCCGGACTATAGTTTAAAAAAAACTTTGAACAAATTCCTATGCACACTGCACATATCTTATTTTGAAGTAAAAAAACAAACGGGCAAAAACACCTGCATGTGGCCCGCGGGCCATAGTTTGAGGACGCCTGTGAGGTTTGAACTCACTCTGGCATGGCAAATTCTGAGTAACACCCACAATAGGAGATTTAAGGAAAGGAAATCTATTGGGGAAAGCACAACGAGGCCCACTGTTAAGGCCCCCAAATGGCCTCAGGATTTTCTTTGGAGAAGCCATGGGGAACCCCTCCTGAAGATAAAACTAGCTCAGATTCCTGGTGTCAACCATGACCCTGGGACACAAAGTCCAGGGTTCGAACTTTGTTCTGGAACAGAGGTTCCAGATGCTCACTCCCAGGACTGCACATGTCTACGGTGACATTTTCACTGGGATGCCAAGAACCGTCGGCGTCAGGTTGACAACACTCTTTCTTAAGAAAGCTTCCTAATCCTGGGTATTACAATCTCCTTTCTTTTATGAAATGCTGCTTTTTTGTTAATGACCACATGTGGTAAAATAAAAGCTAGGTAGTGCTGTGCCTGTTTCCTCCCTTCTCCTCACTCATAATTAAAAAAAAAAATTACTGAACTGTGAAATTCAAAACTCTGGGAATCACTGCTCAAAATGGTCTATAAGGACAAGCTAGAAAATCATTAAGAAACCACCTCAGGGATATAATTGCTCTAATTTAATTAGCATTCTCATTAAGGAGGTCAAAATTAGCAAGGGCGAAACATGCCTAAGAACACTTGCTAAAGCACTGGTGGTGGGGAACCCTTCACACCCTCCTGACAGATGCTCCCCAGCCGCTCACAGACCACTTTTCTGAGAGGCCCACGCGGACTGTGTCTGGAGTTGGCAGCTGCTGAGAGTGGGAGTGCCACGCCAGGTCAAGACACCGCAGGCCCCAAGGAACAAGAGCAAGGCGGCCAGGGGTGTCCAGACCCACCCCAGCAGGCCAGAAGAGCTGCTCGTGCAGCCGGAACCTGCTGGCACCAACACCTCCTCAAGCCCAAGGCCAGCACGTGCAGATATGGCTCACGGCATCTTCTCCACTCAGCTCGCAAACTCCACACCCTTTACCGCAGGAAAAAAAGTCTCCTCTGACATGTGGCAGGAATACTTGGCAGCCGGATGTGTTCTTGCAATTGTGGCATCTTCACTGGCTCTCAGACAGCTGCCAGGAATCTTACGAGTTATTTATTTTTAGTCCCTGCAATAACCAGCACAGTAGGTGACATGGTGCCCATTTTACAGATGAAGATGTTGAGGCTCAGAAAGGTGAAATGACTCATTCAGGACCATACATCCAGCTGTCTGGTTTCACAATCTGGGTCCTATGCACCCCTACCCTGTAACTTCACATCGTCCAGAGAGGAAGACGGTTGGTTCGTTAAAGGCGAAGTTCAGAGAGGAAAACATCAATGTTAAAGTTGAGGGATGCTCAAGTCAGTCCTAAAGAAGACCTTGGTCTTTATTCTGGAACCTGGCATTGGGACTAATTTGGGCACACACTGGACCCACTCCCAACACTCACCTCCCTGCTGTAGGGGATCTCTATGGAGAGAAGTATCTCCTCCGGACTCAGCAGGGTCTTCCTGTAGCCAGGGAAGAAGGTGTGATCCATCCGAACAGTCCTCCTGGTGCCTGTACAGAGGTAAGATGGAGAGGGACTGATGTGAGGGACAGGCGGGGACCATATTGGGAGCAGAGGACAACCCACCAGTGGGACTCTTCACCTGGTGTCTGATGCCCATAGTCAGAGGGAGCGACTGGCACAACTGGGGCCAAGTCCCCCATCTGAAATCCTTAAGCAACGGTTACATACTGGTGAGTATTTAACAACCTGCCCTTTGGGGCTATGGGGGAGCCTGTTTTGTAGCATCCCCCAGTTCATGTAGCATAAAGCTCCCACCAGAGCCAATTTCAAGCTGCCAAATGTCACTGACTGTGAAGCTGAGAAGAGGGCAGGGAAAAGGTTAACACAGCAGCCCTGACCGCTGTCCTCCGTGAGGCCTCCTCGCAAGGTTGGCCCTTGGGAACTTGTGTTTCAGAAGGGTTCCTACCATTCCATGACATGAGCGGCTCACTGTGCCCAAACTAAACCACATGGTTTGTGATGAATGCCTGCTTTCCTCTGGGAGTCCGGAGTTTTGGTACATGCCTATCAGAGGCCGCCTTTGTGACCAGCCCCCCAGAAAATCCTGGGTGCTGGGTCTCTCACAAACTTCCTACATAGACAAGAGTTCACATGTGTTGTCAGAACTCATGATTGGAGGAACTAAGCACGTCCTCTGTGACTCCACTGAGAGAAGTCTCTAGAAGCTTGTGCCTGGTTTCCCCCGGACTTTGCCCCATACACCTTTTCCCTTTGCTGATTTTGTTTTGTATCCTTCTGCTATAATGAGTCACAGCCATGAGTAGGACTATGTGCTGAGTCCTTCTAACGAATGTCAGACCTAGGGTGACCTTTGAGGGAGCTCACAATTGTGTAGTGTTTCCACTGTGCAGCGCATGTAAACAAGCTCAAGAGTACACACGATAGCAAAATGAAGTAAAATAATTAGGAAGTGATGAATTTTGAGTATTTGTTACCTTTGTTTTGATTATAACTTATTTCATGGTGAATTTATATAATTTAATTTTTAATAATGCGCATGTTTAACAAATGGCTCATAAAATTCCTACAAATCCAACAGTCGGCTACGCTAAGCTAGTTAGTACATTCCAGCCCCAGCACAATGGCATGGAAGGCAGACACCTGGACGGCGGTTCCTATTGTGAATTCTTCATAAGGAAAAGTTCCAGCTCTCTTGGCCCCCAACTGGAATGCATTCCCCTTGCAGCTTCCCTGGATTCAAACTTTAGGACAGATGGGTCACTGGACTTTGGGTTCAGTTTCTCCAGAAGGTGACTTATCTAGGGAGATTTTTCTCTCCCAAGTCCTTCTTTCTGGACTTCCGCTTCAGGCAGCTCACCTCTGGACACGAGAGTCAGTTTAGCCCTGCTGGCCATGAACACGGGGTTGAGGTCGGAGATGGGGCTGGCGGTGATGATGTTGCCTCCGATGGACTAGGACAAGCAGAGAGCGTGCAGTGAGAGCCCACCCCAGGAAACCCTAGCTCATGCAGCTGGCTCCTGCACACAGGGCAGGTGAAGACACCTGCCGCACGGGGAGCCCAAGGACCTGCACCCCCTGTAGACACAAGACAAGCACAGTCAGACCCTGGGCATTCGGAAAAATGTGCAAAACTTGACACTGGTTTTCAATCCCAAGTTTTGGGATTGAAGTCTCAGCTCTGAAACTTACCAGGTAAGCCCCTTTAAATTTCTTTGTTTGCTTGATTTCAGCAAACCCTGTTCTGAAAGGATTGAGGACGTTCATAACAAAGGCCATATAGAGTTAGTAAAATAGAAATAGAAGATAAAGATCAAGGATCAAGGAAAAAGAGGAGGAAGTTAAGGTTGAGCAATTTGTTCTATTTGGACCTGAACTTTACAGCAACTTGGCACAAAATGTAAGAAGAATCAGATATGGGGTTCTCATTTTTAGAAAACAGAAAGAGAATCAGTTGCACAATGAAAACAAAGTTCTTCCTGGAAGTAGATTCTAGCAGAACTAAGGAACTCAGTAGAGCTTTTATGTCTCCTCATCTCTAATCAGACGTGGCAGATACTTGGGGTAGGGTAGGGGAATAGGAGTAAGCTATTTCATTTTCAATTTTTAAAAAATTAAAAATGGAAGGAAGAGCTTTCTTCCCAACAGCATAAACTGTTGTGAACCTCCAATGGCACAGGGTGTGTGAACGCCACCATTTGCAAACTGGGAATTTCGGGGCTAGTCTGAAAGCTGGTTGTGAATAGTCAACAGGTGAATCCCTCCCACTTCTTAGGGGGGGCTCCGCCTCTGGTTCTCCCTAATTCTGAAAGGGAGAACCCCTCAGAATTTTGCCTTCCTCCTAACATTTCTCTTATTCATCTACTGATAGGTGCAGCCAAGCTCAGAAGACGGGGGCAGAAAGCTGTGTCTCTGCAACCTCAGGGGTGAGGACTGAGTCACAGAGTAAGAGTTTTCCGGAGTGGCCCACAGACCATTTTCATCAGAAGCACCGAGCCCTGGGCTGCACCCCACACCCAAGCTCGGAGTCTCCGAGGGGGGGGCCCAGAAATCTGCATTGTTAACGGGCACCACCCGACCTGCCCCGGCAATTCTAAGCACTAACGTTTGAGGCCCGCTGGGCTGAAGCAAGAGAGAGTTTGCAGCAGTGGCCAGACAAGCCACCCCGCCTTCTGTGACAGGCCCGTCTCCCGGGCCTTGCTTGCCTCCAAACAGGGACTCACCGCAACAGATTTGACCTGCTTCCCAGCAAACCAGCGCAGCTGCTCCAAGACTCCTCTGAACACCTCTGTTTTCTGAGCAGGAAGCTTAGCAACTGCATCAACCAGGGTCTTTTCCACAAAGCTCAGGGGGCAAGCAGCTCCAAAGGAAATACCTGGAAACACATGCTCAGAGTAACATCAACACCTCTACAGCCCATAAAACGCTTTCATATATAGCTCCTGTGAAGCTTTAGAGCAACCTGAGCAGGGCTGAATCAAGACTCATATATTTATATGGATGAGGAAATTAGGGCCCAGAGAGGTTAAGTGACTTAACCAATGTCACACAGCTAATAAAAGAGCCAGTATGCAAGCCCAGACCTCTTGATCCTATAACCTATGCTTTGTCCTCTAAACCACTGATTCTCAACTCAATAAAATTAGAAATTCTGGGGATGAAGTCCTGGCATTTTTTAAAAAAGCATCTAGGCACAACCCCTCACCTCCCCCACCCCACCCAACATGGGTGATTCTAATGTGTAGCCAAGAGTGACAACAACTCTTAAAGATCTCACAGTCTCTTGCCCACTGGCACCCTGCCCTGGATGCTTGGTGGGACAAAGGCAATGAAAGGGGCCCCCTCCCCAGCCCCCCATTTCCTTAGGGAGTGAAGGGGCCCCAGGAGCAGCAGGAGGCAGCCAGAGCCAACAGGGAGCCACCCTGGCACCTGCCATCCCCTCTCATGATCCATCCCCAGCATCACAGCCTCTCTGTGGGCTTGGGCCAGCCTCGCCTTACCCTCGGGTCCATGCTGCACCGAGTTCAGCTCCGGGATCCAGGCTGGGCAGACGATCAGAGGAAACAGCATGTTCTTAAACTTCATCTCAACGCCTTGAGAGAAAGGAGAAGCCGAAGCTATAGGCCCATGGTTGTACCATCGGGGCAGGCCTCAGCAGTACCACACACAGGATATATGACATATTCACACCATAACACACTCCGTGGGTGTCTTGGGATTAGGAAATGCAGTGGACAAGGTGCGGGATTAGGCGCAGTCTCTGGACTGTCAGTCCTAAAACTATGTCTTTCCCTTCCTCTCAAAAAAAAAAAACCTATCTGAATTCAAACGAAATGAGTTTGAATTCGCTCTAATGTATTAAAGTATGTGTGTGTGCATGTGAATGTGTGTGTGTAATAACAATAGGAAACACAGGTAACCAAGGTATGTCAGGAACTCTTCTGAGCACCTCACCTATTTCAACTCATTTAAATCTCACAACCCTATGAGGTACTGTGATTTATCTCTGTTTATAGATGAAGAAAGTGAGGCACAGAAAGAATAAGTTTCTTGCCCAAAATCACACAGCTAAGAATAGGCAAATTTTAGCACTTGAGCTATTGTTAGTGTCGGAGTGTAATAGTAATAAAAACATGAAAGTCTAACATTAAACCAAAAAGGGATAATGAGAGAAAACTTCCAATCTGTCCTCCAGTCGCTAGTAGCTGTCTGAGTTCTCCAACGCATGACTTTGCAGGGCCACACATGTGTCCGGTTTATGTTTTCCCCAACGAATCAGGTTAGGAACCTCTGTTATACAGATACTCCTCGTTCCTTAGACCCAGCGGGCTCAACACCTCTCCCAGCCCCGCCAACAGGACTGTATGCGGGAAAGGTTAAAAAGAAATGCCTGCTCACCCCTTCCCCCTCTCCCAGTGCTGCTTAGGATTTCGAAGGGGGCCCAGGCTTCGAGGAGTCTGGCTTGTTTGAATAGCAGCTCCAAGGACGAAGAACACAGATTGAAGCAGAAAGTCCCGCCTTGATTAGGTTTTCTCTCTTCCCACCTTCCACTGACACCCTGCGTTGGCTGGAGGTGCTTACCCTGTTGGGGTGTGTGTATAAGGCGGGGGGAGGGGGAGATAGAAGTGGTCTGAAGAGATTGTTCCTAACTGTGGATCTTATATAATCTTTGTGAATTCCTTTCTCTTGGAACCCAGCTGGGCCCTGGACATTGTATGACTCATGGCAAGAAACATGTCAAGTGTCAAAGGATCTCCCAAGATTCTCCCAGCCTCCTTAGGTCATGCCAGCCCTGGACTAAATGGGCCATGAATCCTGTTAAACCATGGCCACCAGGATCACATCACTTGAGGCGTGTCTCAGCCCACCCTGCCACCCCACTGTGTTGTAAAACTGCAACATTTGTGTTCACAAGGGCAAGGCCAGCTTTGAGCTCCATCAGCACTGACCCCGCCAGGCCCTCCTCTCTGTGGCTCTGGGTCCAACCAGAACCCAGGGCTTCGGGTCTCCTTCAGGAACCAGAGCCAGGAGTCTCCCAGAAGCTGGACTTGGCTGCTTAAAACAATATCTTACGTCCCCCTCCCCCTAAACCAGAAGTCCTCTAGGAGAAACCTCAGCTGTGCCACTTAGATCCTCACTAGGCTTGGGACCCAGTAAAGTGGAAACAGGCTAAACCAGGTTGAGAGATGGATGGAGATTAGCAGAGGCCTGGGCAGCTCTGGGCAGCTCTGCCCTCCCTCCCTGTCTCTTGAGGCACTGGGGCTCAGAGCTGCACATCCTGAGTCCCTCAGCCTGGTCACATGTTGCAGGCCTCACGCCCCAGGTGGTGGCACCAGCAGGGCAGGTGGCCATGGTCACAGGCAACACAAACAGTCATGCTTGGACATCTCCTTCACCTTATCACATCACCCCCCAGGAAAGGGGAGGCAAAAGTATGACACTTATGGAAGCCCTAGTGTCCATCAGAGCCTGGCCTGGACATTTTGCTTACTTTCCTCCCTCCTCCCTTGGGCTAGGAGAGCCTTGAGGGAGGAACCATGTCCAGATGAACTTTATATCCCAAGCCCTTCCCAGAGTCCCGGGCTCGTAGCTGGAACTCTGTAAATGTTTATGGGGAAAAGTCAACATGCATACAAGGATCTCATTTAATACCCCAAACAACCATTTGAGGAGTTATTATTGCCCCATATAAGAAAAGGGAAAAGGAGGGCAGAGGAAGACACACAACCAGCAAGGTGCTGAGTCAGATCTGCGCCACTCCAAAGCCAGGGGCCTTTGCGGGAATTCAGTGTCCAGGGCTCCTCGGGAGCTTCAGGGAAGTCAGTGGGGAAGGGGAGTAGGGTGCAGAGGGGTAGGGCTGGGGGCGGTGAGGGGGGCAGGAAGGACCTAACAACGCTCCCAGGCCCCAGATCAGCCCTCGGCTGCCTGGCCTTACCAATCTCTGTGTTCCCCACCACCAGCTTGGCGTCAGGGTGCTGAGCTTTGAGGTCCAGCAGCTCCTTCAGGGTGGAGGCCTGTATCCACGTCACACGCTCCCCTTCAAAACGCAGCTGCTTCCGAGGAGTGTCTTTCAGCCTCTGGGAAATGTAGTTTTCTTACTACACTGCCTCCTTCTTCCCACTACCATCCCCCCCATAAATTGCTTTAATCTGCAATCAACTCTTCTATTGGCTTGTTTAATACTGAGTTCAGGACAAAGATATATGTTAGGGGAGAAGAGAGGGAATTAATACTTACTAAGGCAGGAACTCCTTTGGGGCCACTAAATACACGCTTAGTCTTTACAAGACCTCCATGAAGGAGGCATGTGAGCCTCATTTTTCCAGGTGAAAGAGGCACCCGAGGATCAAGGAGGTTATGGGACCCAGTGAAAGTCACCTGCCATGAGAGGACCCCAACTGACCTGGCAGACAGCCCAGGTTCCTGCAGTGCCCCACACTGACTCCAGGGGGAGCAGTGGACAGGTGTGGGAAGAGGTCGGGGAGGGAGGGGTGTCAGAATGGGGTGTGTAGGAGGTCTGGTGCTGGTGCATGCAGAGTGACACTGGACTGGGAAAGAAACCCCCAGATCAAGCTGATGTATTTTCAAGGTTTCACGGTCCAGAGAAAGATATGCGGGTCCTGCTGCAAAGCCATTCTCTTTGGCCTGTTGAGCCTACAGGGCAGTCTTCATGAGCTCAACACCCCAAGAAATGTGCACTTGAAAAACTTTGGGAGTGGCTTGATTCTTTCCTTGCAATAAATGCTGGAGTGAAGGTGAGGAAGATGGTGTGGAGGGACACCTTAAAACAGAGCTGCAAACTGAGGGTTATGTCCTTTGAATATAGCTCTCTTTTTTGTCTGTTTTTTAAATGAATGGACTGCTTGTAGAGAGAAGAATAGGCTGCTTGTGTGTGTATGGGAGAAGTGGGGGGTTATACATTAGCTATAGCCAGCAGGTCAAGAAATAGTTATACAGCACCTACTACTGCTACACAGTGTGTGCAGAGACCCAGTCCCTGTCCTCACAGGGCCTGTCATCTAGCGAGGAACACAAAGCACCAAATTAGTACGTTGGGTGTGACACGTGTGAGAAGGGCAGGGGCTTCGGCGCATGTAACAAAGGGACTTGGTCCAGCAGGAGTGTCAGAAAGAGGAAGGGAAATGCCAGCTGAACCTAAAGCATAAGGAGGACAGAGGTGGGTATGGAAATACAGCAGGTCTCCGGGGCCTCGCCGTACAGCCTGGCTGGACCTCTCCCTGAGGCGTCACCTACCAGCAACTCTGGGGGGAAGATGGGCTCCTGGGTGGGATCCAGGGGCATGAATTCCTCTGGTTTAAACAAAGATGGCGAGAGACTGACCTGTGGGGAAAGAGAACAGGTAAGTGGTACCGTGTCTTCTCCTTCCAAATGCCCCGTAGGACTGATCCAGTCGTTTCTCCAAGCGAGCTCAGTCCCGGCCCCCAGCAGGCTGGTGGAGGGGCAGGCAGCTCCCAGGGAGCAGGAACAGGAGGTCTTGCCGGAGAACCCAGGGCTGATGTGCACCTTCACACCCCCATAGTCGGCCATCACCAACCCTTGCCATGGTTTCCTCTCTGGCCCCCACTGATGGGGTGTGGTTAGAATGCACTGCCTCCTCTGAGCCTGACAGTGGCCCCCCAGGCTTCGGGGGGGGAGGTACCCATTTACCACGTGGTCTTTCTTCTGGTTCATGCAGCAATTTGGATTGTCCCCATCTCCTCTGCAGCATCCACCATCCTAGAGAGATGATGAACATTCGCACAAGGATATTTGCAAAGAGTTTTCACAGAAGCCGAGGAACCTAGATTATTAATATCTAGCAAACTGCAGCATGCACAGGAGGAGCAGAGCCCCTGCCCCATCCCACCTGCCTCACTGCGCACAGTTGAGGGCTCTGCTACATTCTCTCTGGTTTGGCTCATATAGATTGAACAACTCGCGGATGAACCAACAGGCGGAACAGGGAAATGGAATTTCAGGAAAACATCTCCATTAAAACTAGCTCCTACTTTATCAAAACCTATCCTTATGCCCATTTTCCTTCTTCTTTTTTTTATTTCAGCATATTATAGGGGTACAAACATTAAGGTTACATACATTGCCCTTGCCTCCCCTCCCCCCTCGACATTTTCCTTCTTCAGTGCGGCTTCCTTTGAAGCCCAGATGAGAGAAATTCCCATCGGTTCTCTCAGGATTCGAGAGGCTCTACTTCCAGATCAGCCAGGTTCTGTGAGGCTTGGCTGAATGTCTCCCAGGCTGTGGGACCCTGCCAAGGATGTCCCAAACCAGCACTGGGCCCCTCAATGTGTCCAGCTAGTGTGCCCAGTGACCTCCCTGCTACTTAGTGGGCACTTCTTCCCAGAAAGCTACGCACTCTTCACTCCTTGCAGGGGACCTGCTCTGGAGGAAGGGCACAGGTCGATCACCCATCAGCTCTGAGAAAGGACTTGCTCAAGACCTCTCAGGATACCACAGATAGAGCACAGATAGAGGCAGAGCACAGATAGAGCCCAGAATTGCTGCCTCCCAGAATGAGGCATTGCAGAGCAGAGCAGGGGTATGTTCACCTGCTCCAAGAAGGCAGGGCTGTGGCTCAGGGCTTCAGGAGAGACTCTAGAACTGTGGAGTTGTGCTGAGACAAAAAAGTAGGGGAAGCTCACAGGCCCAGCACCAGGCACTTTTCTGGAATAGCTGATTTCCAAAGGAGCAAGCTCGGAGCAGCCCTCCTGCTCATGAGCCACGGGAGACACCATGCTGTGCTAGCATTTCCCAAAGGCACTCTGAGGGCCATGGAGACTGGAGGTGTGAGAACTGGTGAGCACAATCAGGCGATGGCATAAGGAGAGGACCACCTCCCTCGCCTCGACCCCCTGCGCCTCCACAGCTTGGCCACTGGACGCCAGACCTGCTCGGTCCATTCTGGCCTTCCCACCGCCACCTTGCCCTTCCTTTCTACACTTAGACAGAAAGGAAGGAAGACAGGGTCTTTAGTGCCTCATCTCATCTTCCTTCATGGAGAAGGAGCAACGCAGGGGAATTCCTGGGCCCCATGTGAAGTGAGAAGAACCTGCTTCTAGTAAGGCATCTGCCTCACGCACCCAGCCCTCCTGCGAGGGACATGTTTCACAGAAGTACATTCCCCAGATGATTACGGGGCCAGTACATTACTACTCAGATCTTTGTTCCTGATAATTCGTTGATGAGTTTATGACACAAATTATTGTGACGTACAATAATGCATCACTGCCCTCGAGGTCTACTGAGGTTGGATAAGACTGGATTTTCCCATCCCTGCCCTCCTGAGATTTCTGCCTCATTAAGTAAGGTTCTGGGCTTGCGCCTTTTTTAAAAAAATAGACTTTCTTCTTATTTTTAGAGCAGTTTTAGGTTCACAGCAAAATTGAGTGAGAGGTACAGAGAATTCCCAAATCACCCCTGTCTTCACACATGCACAACATCCCTCACTATCGATATCCATCCGCACCAGAGGGGCACATGTGTTACAATTGGTAACACTGACCTGTCATTATCACCCAAAGTCCATAATTTACATTAGGGTTCACTCTTGGTGTTGTACATTCTATGGGTTTTGACAAATGTATGATGACACCTATCCACTATTGTAGTATCTTGCAGAACAGTTACACTGTCCTAAAAATCCTCTATACACTGCCGGTTCCTCCCTCCCTTTCTCCAATCCCTGGCAACCACTAATCTTATTACTGCCTCCATAGTTTTGTCTTCCCTAGAATGTCATATAGTTGGTATCATACAATACGTAGCCTTTTCAGTTTGGCTTCTTTCACTTAGTAATACGCAATTAAGGTTTCTCTGTGTCCTTCTGTAGCTTGATACCTTGTTGTTGTTTTTTAGCACTAAATAATGTTCCATTGTCTGGAGATGTTCCATGGCTTATTTATCTGTTCACAGACTAAAGGATATCTTGAGCTCCTGTTGCTCCACATCCTCACCAGCATTTGGTGGTGTTACTGTTTTAGATTTGGCTATTCAATAGGTATGTAGTGATATTTCATTTTTGTTTTAATTTGCAATTCTCTAATTACATATAATGTTGAGCTCTTCAGCTGTTTACTGGGCAATGGTATATATTCTTTGGTGAAGTGGCTGTTCAGGTCTTTTACCGAGTTTTTAATTGGGTTGTTCATTTTCTTATTGTTGAGTTTTAAGAGTTCTTTGTATATTTGGATAAGTCTTTTATCAGATGTGTCTTTTGCAAATATTTATTTCTAATTTACAGTTTGTCTTCTCTTTTTGCAGAGCAGAAGCTTTTAGTTTCAATGAAGTCTTGCTTATCATTCTTTCTTTCATGGATCTTGCCTTTGGTGTTGTATCTAAAAAGTCATCATACCCAAGGTCATCTAGGTTTTCTCCTATGTTATCTTCTAGGAATTTTATAGTTTTGTGTTTCATGTTTAAGTCTTTGATCCATTTTAAGTTAATTTTTGAGAAGAGTATAAGATCCATTTTTTTGCATTTGAATGTCCAGTGGTTCCAGCTTCATTTGTTAAAAAGACTATCTTTGCTCCATTGTATTGTCTTTGTCAAAGATCAGCTGACTATATGTATATAGATAGGTCTGTTTCTGGGCTCTCTATTCTGCTCCATTGGTCTTTTTGTCTATTCTTTTATAAATACCACACTGTTTTGATAACTGTAGCTTTATAGTAAGTTTTGAAATTGGGTAGTGTCAGTCCTCCAACTTTGTTCTCCTTTAATATTGAGTTAGCTATTCTGGGTCTTTTCCCTCTCTATATTAACTTTAGAATTAGTTTGTTGATATCCATAAAACAATTTTCTGGGATTTTGATTGTGATTGCATCAAATCTATAGTTGGGACAAACTGACATGTTGATAATATTGAGTCTTCCTATCCATGAATAAGAAATATCTCTCAATTTATTTAGTTTTTCTTTGATTTCATTCATCAGAGTTCTGTAGTTTTCCCATATAAATCTTGTATATACTTTTTAGATTTACACCTAAGTATTTCATTTTGCGGGGGGGGACGCTAATGTAAATGGCAATGTGTTTTTAATTTAAAATTCTACTTGTTCATTACTGGTATACAGGAAAGCAACTGAATTTTATATTCCCTGTGATTATATCTTCTGGAAGAGATTGTAAAGAACTGGCATAATTTCTTTCTTAAATGTTTGGTAGAATTCACCAGTAAATCCTTCTGTGCCTGGTGCTTTATGTGTTGGAAGGTTATTAATTATTGATTCAATTTCTTTAATACATATAGGCCTATTGATATTGTTTATTTCTTTCTGTGGGAGTTTTAGTAGATTATGTCTTTCAAAGAATTGGTTTATTAATATTCCATCTAGGCTATCAAGTTTGTGTGCATAGAGTTGTTCTTAATATTCATTTATTATCCATTTCACATCCATGAGATCTGCAGTGATGTCCTCTCTTTCATTTTGATATTAATAATTTGTATCTTCTCTCTTTTGTTCTTAGTTGGCCTGGTCAGAGACATTGATTATACGGATCATTTCAAAGAAACAGCTTTTGATTTTGTTGATTTTCTCTATTGAGTTCCTGTTTTCAACTTCATTGATTTCTGCTTTAAATTTTGTTTCTTTTCATCTGCTTACTTGGAATTTAAATTGTGCCTTTTTTTTCTAGTTTCCTAAGGTGGGAGCCTAAATTATTGATGTTATTTCATTTCATTTTAGCCCTGGGATGGGTTGGCAGAATACATTATTGATTATAAATATTTCTTCCTTTCTAATATATGCATTCAATATTATAAATTCCCCTCTAAGCATTGCTTTCACTGTATCCTACAAATTTTGATAAGCTGTATTTTTAATTTCATTTAGTTAAAAATATTTTATAATTTCTTTTGAGATTTATCCTTTGACCCATGTGTTGTTTAGAAATGTGTTGTTTAATCTCCAAGTATTTGGGGATTCTCCAGCTATCTTCTTGTTATTAACTTCTAGTTTAATTTCATGTGGTTTGAGAACAGACATTCCATGATTTTTATTCTTTTAAATTTGTTAAGATGTTTTATACCTGAGAATGTGGTCCATCTATGTAAAAGTTCCATGTCAGCTTGAAAAGAGTGCCTTTTCTGCTGTTGGCTGAAGTAGTTTATTAATGTCAATTATAAATAGTTCATCGATGGTGCTATTGAGTTCAACTATGTCCTTACTGATTTTTGGCCTGCTGGATCTGTCCATTTCTGATAGAAAGATGTCTCCACCTGTTGATGTCTCCACCTGTAATAGTGGATTCATCTACTTATCCTTGCAATTCTATCAGTTTTTGCCTTACATATTTTGAAGCTCTGTTGTTAGGTGCATATATATCAATGATTGTTCTATCTTGTTGGAGTATTGATTCTTTTATCATTTTTAATGCCCCTCTTTTTCCCTGATAACTTTCCTTGGTCTGAAGTCTGTTCTCTCTGAAATTAATGTAGCTGCCCCCATTTTGTTTTAATTAATATTAGCATGGTATATCTTTTTCCATATATTTACTTTTAATCTATATATGCTTTTCTATTTAAAGTGAGTTTCTTATAGACAGCATATATTATAATAATTGGGTCTTGGTTTTTGATCCACTATGATTATATCTGTCTTTTAATTGGTATATTTAGATTATTAACATTTAAGGTAATCATTGATATACTTGGATTAGTATGTACTATATTTGTAATTATTTTCTATTTGTTGCCCTTTTCATTGTTCCTACTTTTGTCTTTCACACACTTTCTGACTTTTGTGGTTTTAATTGAGCATTGTATATGATTATATTTTCTCTCCTTTCTTATGATCTATTATACTTCTTTTTTTAACCTTTTTTAGTAGTTGCCCTAGAGTTTGCAATATACATTTACAACTAATCCAAGTCCACTTTCAAATAACACTATAACCACTTCACAATAGTACACGTTCCTTATAATAACAAAGTATTTCTAATTTTTACCTCTTATTCCTTTTATCATTGCTATTATTCATTTTACTCATACATAGGCACATGCATACATATATATACATAATCAAATATATTGTTGCTATGATTATTTTAAACAAATTGTTATCTGTTAGATCAATTAAGATTAATAAAAATAAAAGTTTTTGTTTTACCTTTACTTATTCATTCTCTGATGTTCTGAGTTTCTGACCTATATCATTTTCTCTCTCTTTGAAGAACTTCTTTTAACATTTTTCACATGACAGGTCTATTGGCAACAAATTCCCTCAATTTTTGTTTGAGAAAGTCTTTATTTCTCCTTCATTTTTTGATGGATACTTTTGTAGGTAACAGAATTTTAGGTTGGTGGAGTTTTTTTCTCTCAATACTTTAAATATTTCACTGCACTCTCTTGTTTGCATGGTTCCTGGGAGAAGTCAGATGTAATTCTTATCTTTGTTCCTCTTTAGGTAAGCTGTGTTTTCCTCTGGCTTCTTTCAAGACATTTTTCTTTATCTTTGATTTTCTGAAGTTTGAGTGTCATATGTCTTGGTGTCATTTTGGGGGAGTTGTTTGTTTGGGTTGTTTTTTGTTTTTGTTTTTGTTTTTGGTATTCATCCTGCTTAGTGTTCTCTGAATTTCCTGGCTTTAATTAAAGTCTAACATTAATTTTGAGAAACCCTCAGTTCTCTTTTCCTTCTTCTTCTGGTATTCCCATTACACATGTTACATCTTTTATAGTCATCCCACAGTTCTTGGATTTTCTGTTGATTTTTTATCTTCACTCTTTTTTCTCTTTGCTTTTTAGTATTGGAAGTTTGTACTGTCATATCCTCAAGCTCAGAGATTCTTTCCTCAGCCATGTCCAGTCTACTAATGAGCCCACCAAAGGCAGTCTGCAATTTATTATAGTATTTTTGATCTCTAGAATTCCTTTTTGATTCTTTCTTAGAATTTCCATCTCTCTGCTCACATTACTCATCTTTTCTTGTATGTTGCCTACTTTTTCAATTAAAGCTCTTAGCATATGAATCATGGTTTATAAAATTCTTGGTTTGATAATGCCAACATCCTGGCCGTATCTAACTCTAGTTCTGCTTTTTGCTCAGTCTCTTCAAAATGTATCTGCCTTTGAGTATGCCTTGTAACTTTTTGTTGAGAAGTGAACATCACATTCACTTCACTTTATTGTACTAGATAAAAGGACCTGCTATAAATAGGCCTTTAGTTAATGTATTGGTATGATATGGGAGAAGAGAAGTATGGATAGTCCTAGGATTAGGTCTCAGTGTTTTGGTGAGCCTGTGCCCCTAGACTGTGAACTCACAAGTATTTCTCAGGGTTTGTATTCTCCCTCAGGTGGGATGAGATGGCTGGAGGGGGCTAGGTTGTGTATTTCCCTTCCCCATGTGGAAAAATAGAGGGAAATGGAGTTTGGTATTTCCCTTTCCCAAGGTAGATTATGCTCTGATACAACCTCAGAAGTTTAGACTCTGGTAAAAAGGGATTCTCCTGAGGGCAGACCTTGTTAGGAAGAACAGGATGCTCTGGCATATTTCCAAATGGCTCCTTTTCCCCTCTCCCTACTGGAAGCTCAAGGGGATTTTTCTTCAACATTGTCTATGAGGACCTGGTAGAGCTCTTAGAGGTAAAATTCACAAAAGTATACAGGCCCCCCATGTGACTGGGTCCCTCTGGAGTTTGTATCCACATTGTTCCTCCAGCAATTTTTCAGTTGTTGTTTAGCTTTTCCTACCCTGGTAAGGTTCCTGCAGAGGTTTCTGCTCTAATATGTTCTGAGTCTCTGTATCTGCCTGCCTGTCTCTCCAATTTGGGGGGCAATGATTTGTCCTGAGACTTCAATTATCTGCAGGATCTAAAAAAAGTTGTTGATTTGTCAGTTTGTTTGTTCAGCTTCTTATTTGTTGTTAGGACAGAATGAAGACTCCTAAGCTCCTTACGTGCCAGGGCAAAAACTGCAAGTCTTGCTTGTGCCTGTTTTATGGTTCTTTCGCTTCCTGCCTTGCTGCCAGATGGACACTCTCAATTCTTGCTGTGAGCAGTGTGCCCACCTCTAGCTGGCCTTCCTCACCCTTTCCTAGTGTGTGCTGAGGACAGGAAAACCGGATAACCAGGTTTGTGAGAGCTGTGTGTAAAATTAGAGTAAAAAGGCTCTGAATAAAGGTCTCAGGGGCCTCCAATGAGTGACATGTATGAGCTCCTGAGCACCTTTTACGCACCAGGTATTTTGGCTGCTCCAAGCTCTCAGCCTCTCTCTTCTCTACGCTGCTGGGCAGC
Organism: Cheirogaleus medius; assembly: GCA_008086735.1. NCBI lineage: Eukaryota > Metazoa > Chordata > Mammalia > Primates > Cheirogaleidae > Cheirogaleus > Cheirogaleus medius. The sequence goes on along the minus strand of VBSM01002608.1, from coordinate 151,191,519 downwards.
TGGATCTAGAGGTACATGCCGCACCATGGAGGAGGAGCCATTTCAGTTTCCAAGAGGGAGCTTAATTTTCTACTACACTCAAATCCTTTCTCTTTTGAGAAACTAGAAGGACTGGTTACATTGTATCTCTTGAAGCAGGCTCCTACTAAGTAAATAGAAGCCAAAGTAACAACCCCTGTTTCTTAGGAAAGCCTGAGCAATTTATGAAGATTATATAGTGGCTAATGTACCAGCATGATAATTTATGGTTGCCATTTATCATATACTTAAGATGTGCCAGGCATTGCTCTAAAAGCTTTACAAGAAGTACCTAAGTTTTACAAACACAGCAAGGTAGATATTATAATCACAATTGTAAAAACAAGGAAACTTGTCCAAGGTCATGCATCAATTAAGTGGAGGAATAGGATTTGAACCCAGGTCTGCAGACTCCAAATTTGTGCTTTCAATCATTTTCATTTAATTTCACATCCCCTAATGCTTCATCAGTTGCAGCATTAACCAGGGTGTGGTGTTTTCCACCCTTGTAAGGCCCTGTCTCCATCCCCACTATCCCTTCTTTGGTTATTTGCACACAGTTCTCCTTTGTGTGATGTGCCAACGCTAAGGGTGAGTGCAAAGCACAGGAGTCTGTAACTCCCTGGACCTAGAATCCAATTGAGATGAGGTGGGTTGATTAGAGTCAGGATTAACTTGACCGAACTGAGGAATCAGGTGAAACCTGGGAGATGAAGCCGAGAGGGGAGGGCAGCCCTCCGTCCTCCTTGCCAGATGGCAGGGGGTGGGGTGTGTGTGTGTGTGTGTGTGTGTACATGTCTGTGTTTATGTAATCAATGCCCACACACCGACTGTGGCTTCTCACTCTGAGTTACACGAATGCTGCAGGGGTTCACAAACTGTCTGGAGATCTAATTATCAGTTTCATAAGCCCAGCAGAGCGCCGAGTGCTGAAAGCAGCTGGGGGAGGGAAGGAGGAGGGGCGCGAGTGCTGAGCCAGGCTGGGTTGTTATTAAACGCCACGTTCAGCACCTGTGCCCTGGGCTGTGCCTGCCAGTCCCCAAGGGAAAGCTGCCAAACTCAGAGGCCCTGCAGGAAGCTAGCTCTTAGGCAGTGTGTCTCTTCCAGGTTCCAAGTCCCCACGCAGTTGCTAAGAACCCTCTCTGAAGAAGAACAGCAGAGACTGCCCCCCATGTCAGATGTCCCCAGCAGGAAGACCCACTAACTGGCCCTCTTAGCTTTCTTTGTAGACCAGAGGCGCTTGGCATCCCTGACCACCGTGACTTCTGAGTGTCACTCCTTTAGGAGCAGGGCACTGCTGTTCTAGGGCTCCACTTACCCTGGCGAAGGTCCGGAAGCCCTGGAGGATGGGTCTGTAGCCTGTGCAGCGGCACAGATTTCCTGCAGGCCAAGGAAAAAGCTGCCATGTTAGTGCAGGCCCAGGGAAAGGCGGGGGGGGGGGGCTGTGACGTTGCCCCCAGCTCACTTGGGTGCTCTGTGTACCACTCGCCCTTGCATATCCTCTCCTCGTCCTCACAGTCCTGACTGACTGCCTCCAGAAGCCCTCCTAGAAGGCCCAGACTGAGTCAGGTACCCTGCTAAGTGTCCCATGGTGGCTGGTCATAGCTCCATCAGTGAGCGTATCAAACCACACTGTAAACTCTCTTCCCCTTCAGTGTAAACTCCTTGAGAGCAGGGACCGTGTCTTTCATCCCTGTGTCCCCTGTACCTTCTATATATCGCCTGACGTGGCTTAGGACTCAAAGTTCATTTATCATTGATAAGTGATAGATTGACATGGGGAATACATGAGAGCTGTCTCTATTCAATTCAGAGAAAAGGCACGTGGTGCAGGCCCCTGGACCCATTCACAGACTCAAAATGGAAAGCCAGTCCCTGCCTGCTGCTCAGAATCCCAACCACCTTGTTCATACCTGGTCTTCACCCTGCAAAATCCCCTTCTAGCGAGAACTGAGAGGAAAGGAAGCCACGTCACTAGCCTCTGTGGAGTTTCCCAAATGACATTCTCCCCTGCCACCTGCCCACTGCCAACCCCACTCAATGCTGTGGGAAGGCAGGAAGATGAACACAGATGCAGGGATCCCAGCAGGTCCCTACACCACCCAAGTGCTCCCCAAATTAAGAGAGCGCTAACTCTCTAGCAGACTTTAGCCACCACACTGGGGCGGTCTCCCCCGAAGGGCAGTCCCTCGCACCCCTAGCCCTTCCTGGCCTTCCCCTTGGCCCTGCCTGCCTTGTTTGCTGTTCCACCTCCTGGGCTGTGCCCGAAGGCCCCTACCTTGGAAGGCATTCTCAATCTCCTCAACGGTGGGCTTGGGCTGGTTCCGCAGCAGCGTGTACATGCTCATGACGATGCCGGGGGTGCAGAACCCGCACTGGGAGCCATGGCTTTTGGCAATTCTCTCCTGAAAAGGAGAGATAACAGACACCTGTGTCAGCAGAACTCCTCCCAGCCTCCCAGAAGAACTTACCTGAAGCCAACCCACATTGAGAGACAGCAGGGGGTAGCGTTCACTGTTCAAGGTCAAGTTCCAGTGCTGCTGCCTGTCAACTGTGCCCTCACCCAGGTCATCAAGCCCCTCTGAGCCTCAGAGTCCTCATCTGTACTTACCTCTAGAGGTGTGGGGAGGACTAACTGAGATAATTCATGTAAAGCTCTTAACGTTGCACCTGTGTAAAGCAGGTAGTCAGCCCATGCTAGCTACAAGTAGTAAGGTCCCTTCAAAGAATAGTGACATTAAAACCACAGGTTGGCTTCTCACCCTTCGTTCCCTTCATTCAACAGAGGAGGAAGCAGGCCCAGAGAACTGAGGAAATTTGCCCAAGCTCACACATGACGGTTGAAGAGCTGTGTTGTGTTCCCTTAACTTCACTATCCTGCAATCCAACTCAACCAGCATTTATGAAGTACCAACTGAATCCATTTTATTCCAAAATAGAATACCACTGTCCTCCTGTATTCTTACTTGAAGGCAACCCTGGAAGCTCAGGGAGGACATAGAATTGGGAAATGTGTCAAATGGACTTTACTATATGCATTGAACATCGTAGAGTTTTCATTCAAAGCTGGAAGATTTTTATAAGGAGATTCTCCTCCACATTTTTTTTCTGTCTCTTGGGAGTCTCCCTTGGTATTTATGTGAAGTAAAATTGTATCCTCAATGCCTAGCATATACAGTTGTCCCTGGGTATCTGTGGAGGACTAGTTCCAGCACTCCCTGCAGATACCAAAATCCCTTATATAAAATGGTGAGGTATTTGCATACAACCTGCCCAATCCACTCATATACTGTTCTGAAAGCGGATTTGGATCAGGAACGAGCATATTCCAGGCAGAGGGAGCAGCAGGCACACAGGCTCTGAGGACAGACAAGCCTGGGGAAAGGCCAGGGTGGCCGGAGTTGGCTGGGACTAGAAAATTCTGCCAGGGGTGTGAGCAGCTGCCAGATCATATAGTGCTTCACAAGCCAGGGTAGGGACCTGGAATCCTATTCTGGGTGTGATGGGAAGCCAATGGGAAATGTTCAGTATGAAGTGATGTGATCTCACTTACGTTTTTAAATAATCACTCTGGCTACTGGGTGGGGAATGGATTGTAGGGGACACAATGGGACAGGGGACCAGGACATTGTAGTTGGCCAGACAAGAGGAGATGCTGGCTCACACTGAGTAGCTATAGTGCAAACTGAGAGAAAAAGAAGGTTCCAGTGTATGTTTTGGAGGTAGAGTGGACACTACCTCTGGATGGACTGGGTGTGGCATATGAGAGAACAAATCAAAGATGACATCCAGATTTTTGTCTTGAGCAATTGGGTGGATGGTGTTGCCATTGACTCAGATGGAGGAAGACTGGGGAAGGAAGACGTTAGGGCAAAGCAAGGTTTTTGTTAAGTTTGAGATCAGACATCGATAATGTCAAGTAGGCTATTGGAAATATAAGTCTAACTTCTAAGGAAAAGTCAGAGTTGAAGGTACAGCTGTGAGTGCAATTTGCACGTAGATGATGTTAAATCCACCTAGGGAGATTGTGAGGGTGAGGAAGGGAAGGGCCCAGGCCAGATCCCAGGCCCTGCGGCAATTAACATGGGTTTTGGAGGAAAAGTAGGAACTCATCGTGTCACAGAAACCAAGAGAATAAAACTAAATAACAAGTGGCACCAGGCTCTACAGATTAATTGGAGCCAAAATAAGTGCATTAGGAATAAGATTCTACACCGCTGGATAAGGAGGGTGTAGACTAATTATACAGATACGATCCCTGCATTGAAACTATTCACTCTTTCTTTCATCTTTGTTTCAAAGAAAACAACTAGCCTTAATTAACCCTCTGACATCTCCTGCAGGTTGGACAAGTTTAGTGTTATCCCCTCTTCCTGCCTGAGAAACAAAGCTATCGGGGTGAAGCAGCACCACCCCCAGCCGGCTCTGACCTCACATCACTGGCCCGAGATGCTCTTCCAAGGAACAGAACCAGCTCACTCACTAGGAGGCTCTGGCTCCGTGATGTTATAAAAGGTGCCCCGGGAAGGCATGATCTCCTGAATGACATCTTTCCTCGAATAGTTGAGGGAGGACTAAGGCCTACCTCTGGCATCCTCTGTGCTTATAATCTCCTGAAGAGCCCATTTCCTCAAACAAAATGCATTCGGCACGACGGCCTTTCTCGCCTGCAGTGCTCTGCTCCCGTTTGCTCCCACTTGGCCCAAGAGCATCCTGATTCCCTCCACAGAACCCCTCAGATTGCTACTGCCCACTCTCCCCAAAAGTGTTCCTGATTTCCGTCCATGCCAGGTGGTCTGGTACCATCAAGGAGAAAGCCTTGGTCAGGCACTCACGAATCTCTGTTGTCTTGCTAACCTCCATTTTAGTGAGGGTGGAGGCCTAGCAGTCCCCATTTGTATCGTTTGTGGGTGGGACCTAAGGGGAGCAACTGGAATTGCCATCCCAAGGGCAGGGCTTTTAACAAGGGGCACAGAGAATTTAGAATCCGGAATCTGGGAAGGCTGGGGGGTTCCTAAACACACTCTGGAGCAAGGTGAGGAAGCTCCCCTGCCCCTCCTCCTCCCAGATCTGGTGCAGCTGGACTGCCCCGGCCACCAGATCCTGTTGACCTCTTGGGTCACTTGGGATCATGCAATGTTATATCTGCCCAGATCACAGGAGGGAGCTTTGGGCTTAGGTGCCTCTTCTTCTCACCTCACAGCACCCAGAGATGGGGAGGTGGCCAGGGCGCAACGCCTCCTTAGCTCAGGCAGTGCAACTCCTCCCAGCAACCCAAAGCAAGTCTGCAGCCCTGGCATGGGGCCTCCCTGCAGAATGGCTGGCCCAACCTCAAGAGCACAGTCCCTGTCCTCTGGTTACCTGCACAGGATGCAGCCTCGTCTTGGTGCTTCCTATTCCTTCCACAGTCGTCACGGCAACATGGTGCAAGGAGCAGATGGGGGCCAGGCAGGCATTGGCAGAGAAGTGGCTAGAATCCCAGATTAAGGTCACTCCATTGCCCACTCAAGTCATCAGAACAGACCCAAGTGCAGGGCCTGGGGGACTTTGTGAGGTTTTATGTTATGTCTCTTCGCCCTAAATTATGTTCTTGTCTCTTGTACTGGTGCCCTCACTTCTCCACTCAAGACTCTGGCCAAGGGATGAAGGAAGCTCTTCCTCCAGGTGAGGCTGAGCCCCTCCAGAGTCCTGTGGGGCCAGGCACCAGTGCACCCCCAGCCTCTGAACTGGAGAAAGGGAGCCGGGGTCACTTTCTCGGCCGAGCCTGGAGGCTGAGTCACAAGGAAGTTTCTGGAAGGTTGCAGCCTTGAAGCATGCTCCTATCCCTGTGGGGTCCTTCCTTAGCCTCAGTTTGCCAGACCTCCAGTCACTTTGCACGCCCGCAATCACCCACCGCCATTTCTCCCATTCCTCTGGGCGGGGGAGAGGAAATCTCTGGGGCAAGCAGAGGCTGAGGGTGCACTGCCGCCCTTAGCCAGAGCTTCCTTGCAGCCTCCCTGTCCATCACTCACTCACGTACACAGTCAGCACCGGTCATTGGGTGCCAACCATGCCAGGCGCTCTGCTGAGGGCTGAGGAACTAAAAGGGAATAAGAAGAAATCTCTGCCCTTCGACACCTTACAGTCAACCTGAGAAAACAGAAGCTGGGGTGAAGTTGCAATTTAAATCTTGTTAAAGTAAATCACAACAGAGACCAGGCCTGAAAAATCCATGAGTAGACAAAACTAGTTAGGCCTCATAAGTGACCTCGACTTGGCTTGATTTGCAAACATGGGTGAAACTTGAGTTATTTCTTGTAAATGCTGACATGAAAGAAAAACAGAACTTAAGCTCAACCAATCAGAAGTAGCCAACAAACTTATCATTATGGAACTAGGGACTTTGCAAGGAGATAGACCAAATATGGCAAGTGTATAACTGTAAACAGTCACATATTTTCTTTGCTTTACTTCTGTGTCCTTCCTATGAAAACCTCCCCCTGGCATATCTTCAGTGGGGCTCCTGAACCACTTCTGGTTTGGAGCTGTCTGATTCATGAATCATTGTTTGCTTAAATAAAGTCTTTCAAAAAATTATATTGTGTCTAGTTTATCTTTGTCAGTCTCTTACAGTAAGCGCTTTGGGAAGGCTCTGCACAGGGTACCATGGGACCAGCACAGACCAAGAGCACCTAACACAATCTTAGAAGACCAAGGAAGGCTTCCTGGAAGAGGTGACATTTTAGCTCAGTCCTAAAGAGCTAATAAGAGTTATCCAGGTAGAGATAGAAGAAAGGACATTCAAGACTTGGGAAACAGCTTATGCAAATACCAAGAAATTAATGGGCATGGGGCATCGGTAATTCACAATTGTCTCTGCCTGAGTGGAGTGCTGGACCCATGATGAGAAAGAAAACTGGAGAGGAAAACTGGGGCATATTGTGAAGGGCTTTGTCTGATAAGCATAAGGATTAGACTTTGTCATGGGGGCAATGGAGAGCTGTTGAAGGATTTTATGGGATGCAATATGAGCCTGGATTTTAGAAAGGTCATTTTATCAGCAGTTCAATATGCATAAGCCAGAAAGATGCTTGCTAAGACATCAATCTACAATTTTTCTGTTCATAATCAGATCCTGCCCAAAAACACAGGGGCTCACACACCTATGCACATGCATACACACCCACACATTCATGTACTCGCTCACAAGCTGACTCTACATCACAGTCCTCACGTGGGCCATCAGCCAGCAGGCAAAGGATACACGATCTTGTTTTGGAGATGATCATACTTGGAGAGCATCACTGTGCAAGCCCCGCAGCCTCCTTCTCCACAGCCAAGCTTGGTCCCGCTCAGCCCCACTGGGCGGCCAAGAGTTAAGGAGTATGAACTCAGGGTTGCTGGGAAATGCCTGGGCAGAGCCGTGTGGGTAGAGCCATCCATTCCCACATGCAGGCTCAGGCCCCTCGACCTGGCGGGCAGCAGACCCACAGGCCTCCTCACTGAGAGGGGCTGCACTGCACCCCAGGGAGGCAACGAAGGCATCAGAGTCCCATGGACAACATCTGGGTAGCATCCCCTAGGATGTGAGTTCTAGGGCACAGCAGTCCTAGAGACCTCCCTTGTTGTCAGGGTCTTCCAGGCATGGTCTCACCGGGCAGGTAGACCAAGCACCTCACAGACAATCACATGGGGCAGCCCTCACATCACCCCGGCTGGGTGTGCAGTGAAGTCTGGGCCAGAATGAGACATCCATCTGTCCTGGGACCTACTGAGTTCCAACTTTTCACTCTGAACCTTTTGGGCTGATAAAGTCCCAGGAACCAAAATTAGGACTGGACACGGGGCTTTTGAATATCTAGCCCATGAGATATGTGAATGGAAATTAAAATGAAGATTTTTTTTAGGTCAAGAACCAATATTGGGTTCAACTTTTCCATATCTGATACTTTGCATATTTGAAAGTGCCTAGCTAGTAGGCTATCCTCGAGAACAGCAATTGTAGTGGTCACTTTCTCGGAGACACACGGGCTCCACTGCCACCTTTGTCTCAGGCCTGCAGGCCTCTAAGCCACTCGCCATCTGCTGAAGGTGGAGGGAACTGGGGCTATTATTGCCTGGTCACTTCCCCCATTTTCCAGACAAAATTAATAACTAACAATGATCTAGCCTCTTGTACCGGGGAAAGCACTTATACTCAGGTTACCTGTTTAATCTTCACAATAGTTTGGTTAGCAGGTAGTGGAGGAACTACTATTTCCCCACAGATTAACAAAACAAAAACAAACAGACCCAAGAGGTAACGTGGGCCGCACAGGATGACACAGGAGCTCGTGTTCTCTTGCCTGTGTGGACCCCAACACAGCCGTGGACTCCAGATTTGGGGTGCTCCCTGTCACCATGCTGCTTCCTTCCATGCACATCTGGAGGCATGCCTTTCTGTGTCCTAAGTTCCTCTTTTCCCTAGTCAGGACATGTGCAGTTATTTGCAGCTCAGACAACTCCGGGGCACGTGAAGTCAAAGGTGGTAGCCCAAAGTCTAGCGTGGTCTTCCTCTGGCCTGGGGACCTTTCTGAAAGCTAGGGTAGAAGTCAAGGCGGGGGATCTTCTCTCCTGCCTGGAACCCCCACAAGTTGACTCTGAGCACAGACAGCAATAAACTGCAAGGACTTCCTATTTTCATGTTAACTTTTAGTTTTGAATTGCATTTGAGATTGACCTTTGAACCAGCCACTTGGTAGGATGAGGAATTTCTGAGGCTTCTGGGCCTTCAAAACTAAAATTGAAATGATTAGAAAACTAAAATTAGCTTTATTATCAGGAAACTAAAATTGATCTCAACAATCTCTGAGGATGAACCTGTCTTCCCAGACCTCCTGGATAGATGGGCTGGACATGCAGTTAACCGTGATGTCCCCAATCCTATCAGTGACTTCTTCACTGCAGAAAAGCCACCAAGTTCATCTGCTATGAACCTCAGACCTGCCCATTTTATGTCAAAAATCCAGAGCAAAGTACACCGAAGCCAACCACTGCAAACCAGAGTTAAAGCCAAGGATTCCACACACACTTCTGTGGGTGTTGAAATAATTATTTGTTGTCCCCAAATACAGCACTGGAAAGAGCCAGCAGACACCTCTCTGGGAGTGGAAGGTGTTCATTGACAGATGTCAGGGTGAGCACAGTCCTGCTGACAGACCCCCAGAGAGTTTCTAATTTGGGTTAAAGGTTAAGAGCGTGGCTCTAGGCTTTGGTGCGGGCTCTGCCACCATTTGCCCAGAACATGCTAGCAAAAGCCAGGTCACCTAACATATCCCCGTTTTACTTCCTCCTCTGTCAAAAGGGAGTGTTCCATGTCCATGGGACAGCTGAGGTGATTAAGTGAGGTGGGCTACAAAAATCACATTCAACCCTGCCTGTATATAGTAAGTGCTCATTAAATGTTAGCCCTATTATTACTGTTGTTGTTTTTGTTCCAGGGTCTCAGAACACTTCCATACTCAGAAAGAACAGAAGGTGCAGGGAATCTTACAGTCCCCACACTGAGTGAACAGCAGCATCCCAGGTCTCTCTAAGGAGTCTCCTGCTATGAGGGCTCCCGCTGACTGTGTTTCCACAGAGGATGGTGCCTCGGACATCCCTTCCCAATAGACATTCCTTCCCTTGTTTCCCTCCATCTAGGCAGAGCTGGAAACACTCCCCAGGAAACATTTGGGTATTAATCAAATGTCACCTAAGGGCGGGCCCCTCCTCCCCAGGGAGAATGACTGTGAAGTTCACCAGGGCCTTTCTACAGGCCTAAGATTTAAACATTGACATTACTAGGGTTTTAGCTGGGAGAGAACTTTAAGAACGTCACGAACAATCCTTTCATGCGATAGCTGAGAATTTCAGGTCTAGAGAGCTCAAATGACTACCTAAGGTCACACAGCTACTGCTTGACACAGCTATACCTAAAATGCAGATATCCTGACTCCTAGTCCAGTGCTCTTTTCTCCACACCTCTTGGCTACCCTACAGTCACTAGGAAATGATGTAAGGCCCAAAGAATCAGTGCCCATCGCCCCTCTCTCCCTTACTCCCACTCCGAAGTCAGGATACACTTTCTTCTCAGGTAGGCCAAAAGGGTTGTTTCTGGATCTGCATTTTTCTCCACCACCTATAAAAAAAAAGAAAAGAAAAATATCTCATAGGTATCCTTAGCCATTCTTCCACAATTAATGTCTCCCATCTCCCTTCAATGTCTCACCCCAAAATTTGTAGAGTTAATGGGATATGCTTAATAGATCATAAAACTAAGGTATTTTTCTTAGTAATTCCAAAAGAATGAACATATTAACTACAAGCCAGACTGTGTACATGCTCACATCCTTAAAGTCCACTTTAGTGCTCAGCTCTGGACCCGCCACAGAACACTCAGGTGTTGCACCTGCCATGCTGGGCTGGCCAAGGCAAAGCCCTCTTCAAATCAAACATGTCATCGTTCTGCTGCTGGATCACCTGTGATTGCCTGGGACATCTGAGAGCTTAGCAGGCAGATCTCTGGCTTTCCCTGCTGACATGTACACTCTCAGACCCTTCCTGTGACTATAGAAAGTTCATTGGCCTTTGCTCCTAACAGAGTGTGATATGTGATGGGCTGTCACAATCAACAACATTAACACATGTCGGAAATGGAGGGGCTATCTCCAAAAATCCATCAGTAGGTTCAATATGGTAGAAAAGGTGGTCTAGGCCAGGTGTGGTGGCTCACCCCTGTAATCCTAGCACTTTGGCAGGCTGTGGCCAGGCTCAGGAGTTCAAGACCAGCCTGAGCAAGAACAAGACC
>VBSM01002608.1:151160386-151180594 GCA_008086735.1 Cheirogaleus medius | reverse complement strand
ATAGAGAGAGCTGGCTTGGAGGTGTTTAAATCTTTCCCAAAAAAAGACTGCCCAGGGGGTTATGGGGCCTCCAACAGAGTTTGTGTGGAGTGGATCTTCTTAAACGGGAGGCTTAAGTCGAGCAGCTGGCCTGAGAAAAGTGTCGCTCATGTCATGGGATATGCAATCGAATGTTCTTGTAGTGGTCCCTGAAGATCCCTGAAAGCCATCACAAGAGGAAGAAAAGAGTCGGCTCTAAACACCTGAGAGGCTCAGAAAGCCAGAGCCCGTCTTACAATAGTACCAATTAAATGAGAGCTTTCTTGCTACTCTCGCCACCCTGCCGGAATTGAGACTGTGTTTGGCAACTTAAAAATAACCATAGGATTTTTTTATTGACTGAGAATAATCAAAAAGTTGATGAAATTGCGAGAATTTTCCCCTTGAATAAAGTCTAAAGGAAAGTGGGAGGCAAAATTAATTTTCTTATATGATCACACCCCGTGAGTCCTGCTTGTTCAAAATTCTGGTTACAAATCATAGAAGAAATCATAAATGCACAAAATGATGATCCTACCGCCTTTCACGTGGACAGCAGTAAGAGCCTCCTAGCTTACTAGCTTTCCCCCACACTGTTCCTTCCTCCTGTCCTGTGGTTCTGCTTCCATCACATCACATTGGTTCCCTGATCAATACCGTCAGTGACCTCCTGCAAATTCAGGTAACATCCAAGTTCCTTGGGCTGTCTTTCAAGGCTTTTTTCAATATGTTCCCAATCTTCATTTTCAGCCTTTCTCCCTCCTACTTCTCTGCCAAGCTGGTCATATTATTACACAGAAAATATACCATATATCTTCCAACTCCTGTGCCTTGGACCATACCATCTCTCTTCCACCTGCACCTTGACTTATCAGAAGACCCCAAGCAAACTTCCCTAGTAAAGGCTTTCCATGTCACCTGGCCACAAGTGGTCCACCTCCCCCACCCCCCGCCTTGGATTCCTGCAGAGAAGGGTCACGCCATGGCTGCAGGGCTTGCCATGGTGCACTCCATGGACCACTCTCTCAACAGGATATCCATGGGTATTCCGAGAGAAAAAAACACTTCATGAGGAACTGGGTTTAGGAAATGTTGTATTAAGCAGATTGCTCTGGTAAAACCTGATCATCAAAAGAAATAATGGCCATAATAGGTTATAACCCATTAAATAAAATTAAAATCCATGAATCCAAACTGATAACTAACCAATGAGCAAACAAACAAATGGGAGAAAAGAAAAAACTGTTCCTGATGGAAGAATGCCAACTGAAGAATGTGGCTGGCCATCTTGTGATCAGCACAGTAATTGATCCAGTTAAGAATCCTCAGTGGATGCTCAAACTAGTGAGTGAAAGTTTGATGAACAAGACATCACATAGTCTCAAAGTATCTTCTTACAGATTACATATTCATTATAAGGGTAAAAAGAGTTATCTTATGGTAAAGTGGGCTAGTGGATACTACCTTAGCCAAGTGATCAAAGTTCACATCCTATGCCTCCTGGATGCACTGAGAGAGACACGTCACTTGTGATATTCCTGCACCAAATGTAGACTCTGTATATAATTATAACAAAGCATGAGATGAACTCAAAATGAGAAACCTCCTCTTCAGAAACACCAGGGACATGAAAGACATAGGAAAGGGGAGGAGCTGTTCCAGGTCACAGGAGACTGAGGAGACGCAGCTGCCAACTTCAAGGTACAATCCTAGATTCTGGGTGGTGGGAGGCCTATAAATGCCATTATTGGGGAAGTTGGAATAATTCTGTCTATACATAGCAGTATTATATCAAAGCTCAATTTCCTGATTTTTATAAATGGACTGTGGTTCTGTGAGAATATCTACATGCTCAGAATAAGAGATAAAGGAACATGATGTCTGAAACTTACCCAAAATGGTTCAGAAAGAACATTTTGATACTATATATTTATTTATATTAATTAAATACATTAATATATAGAATTATTTATGTACTTATAATACACACATCTGTATATCTGTGTGTGTGTGTTTCCAGAGAGAGAAAGAGAGAAGGACAAAGCAAATGTTGTAAAATGTTAACAGTTGGCGAATGTGGGTAAAGGGTGTTTAATATTTCATTGTATTCTTCTTTCAACTTTTCTGTAAATTTAATATAATTTTAAAACACAAAGTTTAAAAAAATAGATTAGTACAGGATTCCTCAAACATTTTAATATTCATCCATTCATTCCATCCACATTAATTAGGCACCTATTATGTACCAGTCACTGTGATAAGTGGTTTAGGAATATCCAAGAAGATCTAATCTCATGGGGTTAGTTTTCTGTAAGGTACATTTTGGAATATATTACTTTGTCTAATCATAATTCACCTTTCCAACTAGTCCATAGGCTCCAGAATGGCAAATGTCTAGTCTTAGAGATTGTATTTCATAAGTGCATAGCCCATAGTCTTAGGCCTTGGAAGGAGCCTGATAAATACTGACTATTGAGTGAGCGAGCGAGAGAGTGATCAGTGAGTGAGTGAAAGTCACTGTGAGGCTCTGTGTAGCTGACACTCGCTTCCTGTGGAGATCATTCCTGGACACCTTCAGCTGCACCCTACCTTAAGTACCACAATCTCTACTAAACAGAATCACTGCTCAGAAAAGCTAGAATGTTGCCCTCCAGCAGGACCGTCACTACAACAATAATAAAAGCCTGGACAGCTCTTTCCCTTTGATTCTGACTCTAGAACAGAAGAAGATGTGAAAACAACAGTCACCCAGGCCCATGCCACCGCAGAAGGCCCTGAACATATTTGATTGTTTGCACCTAACAACCTCTGCGGGATGCCAGCTAATGGAGACAGGGGCCTGGACGGTGACACAAAACAAGGAGAGTATGAGACACATTTAACAATGAGTCACCAAGTTCTGACAGCTTCTTTGGTAACTTCTTTGCACAATATCCTGTAACAAAATATCTAGAACATTTTGGGAATAGAAATGGGAACAAACTTACTCACAGCTGCTTTATTTGCCCATGAACTCCCTTGCGTGGCCGTGCTTTGATAACACTGCTTTCACATCATCACTCCTTGCATTACCTCCCCACCTTTCTGGCAGTTTCTCAAGAGGACACATCTTTATAAATTACAAGGGTGGATATTCATCACAGAAACTGGCAGTAGTGGGAGCTTCCAGAGATAATAGGGTTTGATGAGATGATACCATTTAAAAATTTTAGATTACTTTCCTAAAGTGAAAATAAAATACAAGGGAAAACAACTTTCACCAAGCCAGATTTACCTGAAATACTCCCTTCTAGATCCAGAGCTTAACAGCAAACTGTCCCTAAGGAAGAGCAGGAACTTACACTTTCAAAGATAAATTTATAGCTTAATAAACAAGGTTTTAACCTTAGAGTAAGATATGGCCTTGGGGGTCATTGAATCCAGCTGCTTACTTACTGTAAAAATTACTTATGAAAATTCCAGAGAAGATGCCTTTGTGTAAGAAGCATGCTAGAAAGCCAATTCAACAACTGTTTCTTAAGTCTCCACAATGCAATTGCAAAATGCTAAGAAGTTGTTTGAAATGTTGGATGTGAAAGTCTTACTATCACCAACATGCGAGCATTGTTGCCCCAACTCTTGGTTTGGTGCCAGAGCCAACCCTGAGAAGGATGCAACCCAGAGAGACAACTCTGAATCCGGAAAAGCATGGCCGACTCCATACTCCAGCGCCTCCCACTGGCATCCTGCAAACTGGATCCATCAGTCTTTGGGGCACTGATTTGAAATGCTCATGAAATTCCCTTGACGGTCACCCAGTTACACCCTGCCAATTTAAGTCCTAAGAGTCCTATGAAGCAAAATTTAGTTCTGAAAAATTACCTCAAAAGTCACTTAGTTTCTCAACTCAATGCAAAAGTGCCAATATAGCAGGACAAATATAGCACCCAAATGTCCTTTGGGTGCCCACGGCGCACATTCATCACACCCTGTGCACAGGGCCAGTTACACTGTACAGCTATGCTACCCTCTGAGTGTCCTTTCATTCCCAAGCAGGGAGCTGAGCAGGTGTGGGCATCTCAGCAGTGATGGGGGGAGGGCGAATGGAGGCTGGAGATGCTGTAATGCGCTTGCCCTCTCTCTCCCTGCACCTGCATTGAAATCGGCAGACTCTCACCCTTGGCATGCCTAGGGACTGGCACCTGTGCCACCTTCCCTAGATCCCCGTGCACCAATGAAGTCAATCCAAATGAGTGAGAGATGGGCAATACTTGTATGTAGAAATAAGGGGGGAAGAAGGGGCAGAGCATACCCTTTATGAAAAAAAATTGTGACGGCTTGCCACAAGGTGTCAGTATATGTCCCCACACAGTGAATCAGGACTGGCTGTTACACCTATATATATAACATACCAGAATGCAGGGCTGTGTACATCTTATACCCTGATATTAGCAAGAAAGCACATTCCTGTTCCTCCTCTCCGTAAAGAGAACAACATAAGTATTAGGACATATTTGGCTGAACACAAAAATAGAGGTGTGGAGGATGACCTCCAACCTCTCCTAGAACTCTGTCCCCTGTTCTCGCTCTGCGTCAGAGTCTCTGCTGCTGCTGAGAGTTGACAGGGAGCTCACAGATGCCTCTCTTCTCGCCTCTCTCCCCTCTCTCCTTTGTCCCATGAGAATCTTGCCTATGCTCTCACCCTGAGAAGGTCGTCTTCCCCCAAGTTACCAAAATGCAGCAGCACCTTTGAAGGCAGAGAGAGAAAGCGAAGAGAACAAGAGGCAGCAGGACAGAGACAGAAGCAGATGTGCCTCTTCCAGAGGACACATCCCCTCCCAGCAGCATGGACACGAAACCAAAGGTTTACTTGCTCTTGCTCACCTTTCTGCCATTCACAAAGAAAACCAGCTCGTCTGCTGTCATTGTCGCTGGTTGGGTGTCCCTGAACTCCAGGTACCTCACTCCTAAGAGACACTGGCAGTTAGTGTTCCCTGCTCTGCAACCAGAAAGATATGCCTCCCAATAAAATGAAATGAAGTCGGCCAATGGGAGGGAACCGGCTTGGAGCTTCGGGGCATGGAGAGTTCTTGGCAAAAGCCACTGGTTTACATAATCAAGGAAACTCCAAACAATCATACACAGCAAATCACACACAACACACCAGAGTCAAAGAGCTCAAGGAAAATGCAGCCAGGTATTAGTAAGGCCAGCCCTTTGGTGCCAGGTGGCCACAGATCTCAGGCACAGCTCTCAGGGACCCTGCTTCATCCTCTACTTGCTGCAAAACTGAGAAGGGGAAGCACCATCATCAGAGTCACTGATAATAGAGCTGATTCACAGCCTGCGTGTTTACACTTGTCATCTTAGCATTCAGACTGACAGCAGCACAGACTCAGAACATACAGGCAAGACTCATGCTCTCCTGGTGGAGTATCGAGGTGACAGGGCACGTAGCTCAGTGAGCTTGACTTAAATCCCGGCATTCGGCCTCAGCATGTTACTTACCACCTTCAGAACTCGGTTGTTTTCGTCCTGTAAAGGGGCGTAGAATGACACCAAGATCATTTGCTGAGGGACAAATGATATTTTAGACTTTGTAAATCTTCAAAGAATCACAATATTTATCACTGCTTAAAAGATATCCTCAACAACACAACAAATATAATCCTGACAGCAATCCATGGTTGAGATTTATCTTTTATTTGTTTCTCTCGTGAAAATGTCCCTGACAAGTTGTCAGATTAACTCATGAAAGTGTTTCAAAATACCAAAAAAATTAAAATGCACGTACCACATACACGTAAGCTAAACTAACACAGCACTGAAAACCTCGCCGCTGTCCAGTATCCATTAACTCCCAGCGTAAACACAGGTGCCACTGCCCGCCCGGCAGCACCAATGGGCCCTCTGAGGTCCGGCACCCTCCCAGCTGCCCCAGCCAGCTTTTTAGGTAAACACACACCCAACCCCAGCAATCACTCTGGTCTTCTTCAGTCCTGTAATGACCCACACGGTCACTCAGCCAGCCTCCCTGAAGTAGGGCACCTCCTGTACACGCCTGGCAGGCTACGAAGGGGAAAAAAGGGAGTGTTAGGCAGATGTGCTTGGTATGGCAACAGCTGAGAGAAACTGAGGCTTGCAGGGCGACCACATAGTCAGCACAATGCCCCTCTCCTGCCACAGCATTAATTTTACCAGGAGATGAAACTTCACTTGTAGGGTGAACAATCATCCCAGTTTTCCCCTGATTATCCTGGTTTTAGCCCTGAATCCCTGGCAAATGCCTCAGAGATCCTGGTAAGTCTCTTAGTCCAGGGCAAAGTGGGATGGTTGGTCGCTGTAAAATAGTGGTTGTTATGGGGGGGGGATTCCCCACCCTGGGACCATTGGGCAACGTCTGGGAATATGACTTATTGTCAAGACTGGGAGGGATGTTGCTAGTATGTAGTGGATGTCACTAAACCTACAAAGCACAGGGCAGCCTCCTACAACAAATTATCCAGCCTAAAACAGTCAGCAGTGCCAAAGCTGAGAAATCCTTCCCCAAAAGAAGAAGGAAGGAGCCAGGAGAGGGGAGGGATAGGGGCTGAGCTCAGGGTACGTTTTATAATGAGTCAATTCTCCCTGACCATCACACCTCTGTGACTGAGAGGCTTTTCCTGTATCCACTGACGCACCAGCTTAACAAGCCTAGGCAGTCCCTAGCCAAAGTCCCAGGAAAGTCTCAAGGGAAAGAGAAAGTGCTGAAGAGCGAGCTCAGGCTTTGGAGTTAGGTAGCCTAGCTTGAATATCAGCTCCACCACTTCTACAAGACCTTTGGCAAAAAAACACCCGCTTAGCCTCAATATTCTCATTTACAAAATGGAGTTGATTATATCTACTTTGTAAGAACCAACTCCTGTGAGAATGAAGTGAGAAATAGGTTAGTAAATGATAGTTTTCTTTTTATGTAGGGCTGAATAACATTCCACTGTGTGTTTATATCACATTTTCTTTATCCACTCATCTGTTGATGGGCATTTAGGTTTATTCTGTGTCTTGGCTACCGTGAATAATGCCGAAGTGAACATGGAAATACAGATGCCTCTTCGACATACTAATTTCATTTCTTTTACATGTATACTTGGTAGTGGGATTGCTGGATCATATAATAGTTCTACTTTTAATTTTTTGAGGAACCTCCATACTGTTTTCCATAATGGCTGTATTAATTTACATTCCCATCAATAGTGTGCAAAAGTTTCCTTTTCTTCACATCCTTGCCAACACTTATTATCTTTTGTCTTCTTGATAATAGCCATTCTAATAGATGTGAGAGGTGATATTTGCATTTCCCTGATAATATATGCCCAACATAAAAATGTTGAGCATTTTTTTATGTACCTGTTGGCTGTATATGTGACTTCTTTTGAGAAATGACTATTCAGTCCTTTGCCCATTTTTAAAATCAGGTTATTTGTTTCTTGCTACTGAGTTTTTTGAGTTTTTAAATATATATTTTGGATAGTAACCTCTTATCAGATATATGCTTTGAAAGTATTTTCTCTCATTCTGTAGGGTGTCTCTTCACTCCATTGATTGTTTCCTTTGCTGTGCAGAAGCTTTTTGGTTTGATATAATCCCATATTGTCTATTTTTGCTTTTGTTGCATGTGTTTTTCGGTTTATATCCAAATAAATCACTGGCCAGACCGATGTCATGAAACTCTTCTCCTATATTTTCTAAAAGTAGTTTTACAGTTTCCAGTCTTATGTTTAAATCTTTAATCCATTTTGAGTTGATTTTTGTATATAGTGTGCGATAAGGGTCTAATTCCATTCTTCTGCATGTGGACATCCAGTTTTCCCAACATTATTTTTTAAAGAAACTGTCCTTTCCCCATTGTGTGTTCTTGGAACCTTTGTAAAAAAATCAATTGACTGTAAATGTGTGGGTTTATTTCCATGCTCTATGTTGTTCCATTGGGTTATGTGTCTGTTTTTATGTCAGTGTCATGCTGTTTTGAGTACTATGTCTTTGTAGCATATTTTGAAGTCAGGCAATATGATGCCCCCAGCTTTGTATGTTTGTTTGCTCAAGATTGCTTTGTCTACTTGGAGTCTTTTGTGACTCCATGTGAATTTTAAGATCGTTTTTTCTATTTCTGTGAAAAATGTCATTGAAATGTTGATAGGATTGCATTAAATTTTTAGATCACTTCTGGCAGTATGGATATTTTAACAATATTAATTCTTCCAATCCATGAATGTGGGATATGTTTACATTTATTTGTGTCATCTTCAATTTTTTTCATCAGTCTGTTATAGTATTCAGTGTATAGATCTTTCATCTTCTTGGTTATATTTATTCCCAAGTATTTTTTTGTTGCTATTGTAGATGGTATTGTTTTCTTGCTTAGGTAGTTTATCATTAATGTACAGATATGCTACTGATTTTTGTATGTTGATTTGGTATCCTGCAACTTTAGTGAATTAATTTATTAGTTCTAACATTTTTTTCATGGAGTCTTCAGGATTTTCTATGTATAAGATCATGTTGTCTGTAAACAGGAACAATTTAACTTCTTCCTTTCTAATCTGACTTCCTTTTATTTCTTTATCTTGCCTAATTGTTCTGGCTAGGACTTCCAGTATTATGTTGAATAAGAGTAGCAAGAGTAGGCATCTTTCTCTTGTTCCTGATCTTAAAGAAAAAGCTTTCAACTTTTCACCATTGAATGTGATCTTAGCTTTTGGTTTGTCATATGTGGTCTTTAGTGTTTTGAGGTACATTCATTTTCTACCTAATTTATTGCAAGTTTTTATCATAAAAGGGGTGTCGAATTTTGTCAAATGCTTTTCTGCAACTATTGAGATAATCATATGGTTTTCATCCTTCAGTCTGTTAATGTAATGTGCCACATTTATAGATTCGTATACGTTGAACCCTCCTTGTATTCCAGGGATAAATCCCATTTGATCATGGTGAATGATCCTCTTTATATGCTGTTGAATTCTGTTGGCTAGTATTTTATTGAGGATTTTGCATCTATGCTCATCAGGGATATTGACCTATAATTTTCTTTTCTTACAGTGTCTTTGTCTAGTTTTGGTAACAGAGTAATGCTGGCCTCATAAAATGAATTTGGAAGTGTTTCTCTTCTTAATTTTTTTGGAAAAATTTAGAAGGATTGTTATTAGATCTTCTTTAAATGTTTGGTGGAATTCAGCAATGAAGCCATCAGGTCCTGGGCTTTTCTCTGATGGGACATTTGTTTATTACTGATTCAATCACCTTACTCACTGATTTGTTAAGATTTTCTATTTCTTCATGATTCAGTACTGTTTCATTGTACATGTCTAGGAATTTATTCAGTTCTTCTAGGTTATCTACCTTTTTGGTGTACAATTGTTCACAGTAGTCTCTTATGATCCTTTATGTAGCATCAGTTGTAATGTCTCCCCTTTCATTTCTGATTTTATTTGAGTCTTCTTTTTTTCTTATTTAGTCTAACTAAAATTTTGTTAATGTTATCTTTCAAAAACCAACTCTTAGTTGATCTTTTTTGTTGTTTTTCTAGTCTCTATTTTATTTCTGTTCTGATTTTTAATATTTCCTTCCTTCTGCTAATTTTGGCTTAGTTTATTTTTCTTTTTCTAGTTTCTCAAGGTGTAGCTTTAGGTTGGTCATTGGAGATCTTTGTTCTTTTTTTTGATGTAGGCATTTATTGCTATAAACTTCCCTCCTAGAACTGCTTTTGCTTCATCCTGTAAGTTTTGATATGTTGTGTTTCCATTTTAATTTGTGTCAAGATATTTTTAAATTCATATTTTAATTTTTCCTTTGACCTATTAGTTAAGAGCACATTGCTTAATTTCCATGTATTTGTGAATTTTCTAAAATCCTCCATTATAGATTTGTAGTTTCATACAATTGCATTAGAAAAGGATACTTGATATGATTTCAATTTTGTTAAATTTGTTAACATTTTTTGTGACCTAATATATAATCCATTCTGGAGAATATTCTGTGTACACTTGAGAAGAATATATATTCTGGTTCTGTTAGATGGAACGATCTGTACATGTCTGTTAGGTCCATTTGGTCTAAAGTGTAGTTTAAGTCTAATGTTTCCTTATTGATTTTCTATCTGGATGATCTGTCTACTAATGAAAGTGTGGTATTGAAGTGCCTTACTATTATTGCATTGCAATTTATCTCTTCTTTCATGTCCATTAATATTTGCTTTATATATTTAGATGTCCTAATATTGGGTGTAATATTTACAATTGTTATATCCTCTTGATGAATTGACCCCTTTGTCACTGTATAATAATCTTTTTTGTCTTATTTTATAGATTTTGTAACTTAAAGTTTATTTTATCTAATATAAATATAGCTATCTTTGCTATCTATTGATTTTCATTGATATGGAATATCTTTTTCCATCCCTTCACTTGCAGTCTATGTGTGTTCTTAAATGTGAGCTGAGTCTCTTATAGGCAGCATATAGTTGGGACTTTTTCAATTCAATCACTCTATGTCTTTTGATTGGAGAATTTAATCCAGGAACATTCAGAGTAATTATTTATAGGTAGGCAAGGATTTACTATTGCGATTTTAATAATTGTTTTCTGCTTGTTTTGTAGGTTCTTTGTCCCTTTCTTCCTCTCTTGTCTTCCTTTGTGATTAGGTGATTTTCTCTAATATGATGCTTTGATTTCTTACTTTTTATATTTTGTTTATCTACTATAGGTTTTGCCTTGTGGTTACCATGAGGCTTACATAAAACATTTTACAATTATAACAGACTATTTTACACTGATAACAACTTAATTTTTATTGCATACACAAACTCTACACTTTTACTGCACACCTCCCCCACATTTTATGTTTTCAGTGTTACAGTTTACATCTTTTTATATTGTGTATCTCTTAACAAGTTATTATAATTATTGTTTTTAATATTTTTGTCTCTTAATCTTCATACTAAAGATATAAGCAATTTACACACTACCATTGTCATTTTAGAGTGTTCTGAATTTGACTGTATACCTATTTTTACCCATGAGTTTTATACTTTCATATGTTTTTGTATTACTAATTAGTATTCTTTTCTTTAAACTTGAAGAAATCTCTTCAGTATTTCTTATAACACTGGTCTGGAGATGATGAACTCCCCAGCTTTTGTTTGTCTGGGAAAGTCTTTATCTCTCCTTCATTTCTGAAGGACAGCTTTTCCAGGTACAGTATTTTTGGTTGACAGGGTTTTTTCTTCAACATTTTTAATATGTCATCCCACTCTCCCCAGCCTATATCATTTCTGCTGAGAAATCTGCTGCTAGGTTTGTTGAAACTCCCTTGTATGTTATTTGCTTCTTTTCTCTTGCTACTTTCTGAAACCTATCTTTATCTTTGATTTTTGGCAGTTTGATGATATGTTTTGATATAATCTTATTTGAATTGAATCTGATTGGAGACTTTTGAATTTCATGTACCTGTATCTTTTTCCATATTTGGAAAGTTTTGCTATTGTTTCTTTAAATAAGCTCTCATCCCCTTTGTCTCTCTCTTCTCCTTCTTAAACTCTTATGACTCAAAAATTTACTCTTTTGATGCTTTCCTATAAATCTCATAAGCTTTTTTCATTCCTTCTTATTATTTTTTTTCTTTTTTCTCCTCTGGCTGTATATTTCAAACAACCTGTCTTCAAGTTCACATATTCTTTATTTTGTGTGCTCAACTTTGCTTTCTATGTTTTCTATTGCATTTCAAATTTTTACTTATTTTATTTTTCAGTTCCAGAACTTGTTTCTTTTTCTTTATAATTTCAATCTCTCTGTTAAACTTCACATTTTGGCTATGTATTATTTTCCTGATTTCTTTAAATTATTTCTTTGTATTTTCTTGAAGTTTGCTGAGCTTCCTTAAAACAATTTTTAAAAATTCTTTGTTAGGTGGTTATATCTCTATTTCTTTGGTGTCAGCTACTGAGATATTATTGTGCTCTTTTGGTGGTGTTATATCTTCTTGGTTTTTCATGTTTCTTTTTGCCTTATGTTGATGTCTGATCATTTGAAGAAGTAGAGATTTATTCCATTCTTTTCACACTAGCTTTGTCTGGGAATGTTCTTCACCAGTCAGTCCCTCCAGAGATTCTGGACAGGCTGTCTGGTGAGGTACATTGGTAGAATCTCTGCTGGAGTCCTCAGGCAGGCTAGCCTAATACCTGAGTCATCAGGTGAGTGGGCCCAGGGCCAGGATACACTGGAATGGACCTGTTGATAGAATCCAAGGGAGTGGGCCTCGGGCCTGAGTCAGCGAGGGCAACTCTGGAGCCTCTTTCTACAGGGGCCATCCTGATGCCTGGATCCACTATGACTGCCCTGGTACTAGAATGGACCTTGAACCTGAGTCTGACCCTGGCTGGGTGCTGGGATGGAACCTGAGGCTGTGAGATCCCACCTGGCACCAGGATGGGCCTAGAAGTTTAGTCCCTGAGTAACAGCTAGGAGTCTGGGGACATGCGGCCTGCCTAGCACTAGGTTTTACCCAGTGTTGGGTCCAAGGCAAAGTCCAGTGCTCACTTCCCTCTCCAACCCCCAAGTGAAGGATATCTCTCCACATCGTGCTGCCTGGGGTTGGGGAAGAGGTAACACAGGTAATGTAAAACTGTCCTTCCTCCTCTCTTCAATGCATCTTTTCTTATTTCTGTGCTGCACCTAAGTGTTATAATATCTCACCTGGGTTTTCTTAGCTCTTGTGAAGGTATTTTTATGCATGGACAGTTATTCAAATTGATGTTTCTATAGGAGGATGAGTGTTAGAAAGTCCTATTCTGCCATCTTCCTGATATCAGTACCCTCTCTGTGACTTTTCAAAATATTATAAATTAAGGGAAAACAATCTAAAATGAAAAACTTTTCCAAACTGAAGACTTCCTGTATATGCTTTTGACATTGAGATGAGTTCTGAAATTTGGGCTGAATTAATGAAATTTCGTGGTCTGAGAATATGGTAACTGTAACTTATATTGCATTACATTAACTTACCCCATTTTCCTAAGAGATTTCTTGGCTTATAATAGGCAGTGCATTAGTATGTGAGGCCCCAAAGTCCATAGAAAAGCCAGATAAGCCTTGAGGCCTCCTGGACACAGGTAACTTCCCTCTAGGAACTACACTTTCAGGAAATCACAAAAGATAAGAAGAAGAAAAATGCTGCCCAGAGTCATGCCTTTGTTTCTGGAAGAATGAGCTCTGTCAGTGCCAAGCACTTCCTGGAGGAAGATCCAAACAGGAAAGACTTTGGAGTGTTCCCTGAAGGCCTAGTCAGAGCTGGGTCAACATCTATGGAGGCTTTACTTTTTGCGATCATGCCTTGGCCTCTTGTGCCCTGGCTGTGTCTCCAACTCCCTTTAGCAGTCTCACTGTGAGACTTTAACCTGCCTTTTTAATGGCTGCCCCTCTGGTCTGCTCACTCCTCTTTACAACGAGATATATGTTCTTGTCTGTAACCTAAGGGCATCCCCTGTTCATTTCCTTCACTTACAATAATTTACTTGAAAAGAAAAAGTCATTTTTCTTTCAATAAATTTCATTGTTCAGGCTTTTTAAAAATAAGATTTACTTCACTCCTACATATGCTTTGCTCTGGATGAAAGATTTCTCTGTATTCTCAGAGCATCACTGCCCAACACTTAAGTCCTCCTTTGTTCTCCCAGCCATCTGTATTATTACCTAGTCCAAATAATGGTTCTTGACACCTGAATAGCATTTCTTTCACATACTTTAATTTTATTTGATCCTTATAATAGTCCTATGAGGTGAGCAGGTGAGTTACTATTATCTTCCCTTTTCAGACCAAAAAAATGAGGGTTAGAGAGGTTGACTTGCCAACTGTTGCATGGTGACAAGTGCCAGTTTCTACATCTGTCACCCACTGTCCAGCAGAGAAATTATTTCTTTGATGGATCCTCACTAACAAAACCAGGATTATTAGCATAGCACTGATGGCTCTTCTCAGTCTGTGAAGTATTAATGTCTTTCTCTCATGCCTGGATGGTGAATATAACTGTGTTTACCACTATATCACTGGTGCCTATCATAGGGCCAGGTATACAAGAAATATCAATAAATGCTTGTTGAATTAAGTCCTCAATGCAAGGGATGAGTTGTATTTTATGTCTAAGCTTCTGCCATTTACTAAACACAGAACTTTCTTCCATCACTTCATATATTCTTAGCATCTTTTAACTTCCCTTACCAGTTCCTTTCTAACTAATTTTCTGTTATACCTATACTGAATATCACCTGGTATTCTTCAACACAAAGGCCACATTACTCTACTGCTACTGAGGAATCAATTCTTGATTTTCTACATACATCTGATAATTAGGTCCTCTTAGAGATTATTCAAAGACGGACACATGGTCAAAACTAAAAACAACTGAACTTCGGCTTAGGTCTTCACTACAGACACACAAAAGCTCAAGGGATAGAAAAGCCCCAGAAGCAAATGTAAACACACTTTGATCTGTCTGCATCATTTTTCTGTTTTTTGATAGTCTTTTGGACTCAATAAATTCTATAACCCTAGGGTCATTTATGGCAATGACAATGTGGGCTTGGTGGCTAGCTGGACACAAAGGTGTCTCTTTCCAATCAGAGCTGCTCTCACACAATTTAGGAAGGAGAATCCTTACTTCACCTACTCAAAGGACCAATTCACATGTGCTCTGTAGACAGTACAGACCAATGAGTAACCAGAGGGAAAAATTATTTGCACAACTGTTTGTACCCTTAATCCCCTCCCCTGATTTATTTTTATTATCATCTGAAATACTGTACAGTGTAATCACATGTTTATTGTCTGTCTCCCTGCACCCAATAGAATGTACGTGTGGTAGGGATGGCTCCCTGCCCACCAATTATTCATGCTTTCCTCTAATGAAGGCCTTCTGATGAGAAGCCACTGCTCAACCAGGAGCTACATTTCCCATCTCCAGTTATATGGATGAAACCAAATGATTGAGTTCTCATGAGTGTCATATGGGTGAAAGTGATGTGACAATGTCCAGACTCCCATTCTTTCTCTTACTCTAACAGCTTATGTCAATACCCAGGCTGACCTTGGAAGCTGCACATTGGAGATGGCGGAGCTTCCAATCAGCTCAAGTCCGTAATGAATACAATGATCTGAACACTGCCATTCCCCACTATTGTTGCCTATTTGACTTCACAGGAACAAGAAACACATTTCTATTGTGCTTGTCCACTGAGATTTCTGTGTTTGTCTGTGATAGCACCTAGTATTGCATTCACTAACACAAATTCCATTAGTTCTGAGATGTTTGTCTGGTTTGTTCATGCAAAACACTGACTGGACGTGGTAGATGCAATATTTATTGAAGAAATATTTATTGAATAATAAATGAATGGACGATAGCAATAACAGAATCAGGCTTTTGTTAGGGTCAAGGGGGCATGGCTTGGATGTCTGGCTTGGCCTATATGCAGAGCTGTGTCTATAAATGGTGTCACCGAGGATCACAAGCTCCTGAGTAGAACTTTGGTCTCATCCCTGGTCCTCACCCTTAAGTGTTCCCATCCCCACACTATGCTTTAAGAATGAGCTCCAGAGCAGCTTCCACACTAGCTAATATTCACATAGCCATTTATTTATCAAATTTAATGAGACTCTGCCATGTGTCAGGCACTGTGCTGGGCATCGATTAACTCTAGGGTCAAAGAGGCTTAAAGAGCATCATTATAGTACTTTATAGATAATCCATGATCTCCTGAGCCAACATTGCAAAATCTGAATCCAAAGCTTTTTATCTGCCCTCCTAAACTTCACCACTCCCAAGGATATAGAATGCAGGCTTGTATTTTGGCATATTTAAAATAGCTATCATATGAAAACTTAAGAGTTTCCTTCAGATCTCCTGGGGCTCACTCCTTAGTTTTATTACAACAGCCTCTGAGGAGTCAGTTCAGGTTGCAAAGGAAGGACTATAGGAAGATCACCTGCTGTTCCTATTCTAAATTCGTCCTTGTCCTTGTACTGGAACTCTCCACAGGAACTCAGTATTGCTATACCTCACCCATTTCTGAGCATTGTTGAGTCCGTGCTACAGGACACTCCTACTTTTTGTCCAGCATTGGTGTAATTGGAATGCTAAGGAAAAGAGTATAATACCAGATTATGGAAGTACTCTAGTCTATTCTGTGCTTGACATTTTCATGTAACTGCTTGAACCAGTATTTCCTAATATAAAATATCCTTAACATTTTGTTGATGTTATTTTCTTTGTTTGTCTTTTAAAAAGGAAGGAACACCTATGACTGGTAAGGAGGAACCAAGATTTGAACCCAAGCCCCTGTGAGTCTAGAATCTTCTGACAGCAGTAGAAGGCAGAGACTAGGCTTTCCTAGGTAGCCACCACCCAGCATGGTCCTTTTACACTTCGTAGGAGCGGGGGGCATCTCACTGGCAGAGCCTCACTAACAGAATGGGTGGCAGCCGTGAGCAAGTTTGGCTGGGAGAGGATCCGAGTGAGGAGGATGAAACGGCGTGCAATGTGGCTCAGTGGGCGCCGAGGCTGTCAGGCCTGTCTTTAAAAAACACAGGGAGATGGTTTGTTTCTCTGGTTTTACTCTTACAATCACTATAAAGTGCAGGATGGAAATCACCCATGAGCAGAAATCTGGTATCTGACTATAAGAATCTTGGGAAATCCTGTGATCCCAAACTAAAATGTAGCATGTAGGAAAGTGACAGGGAAAGAGAAGGACCAGGTGGTGGGAAGTCAATGCAATCCTAGCTCTCACCCACCTGGCAGTTTGGCCCCCTCGAACCTACAGGAGGGTCCCAGGTCCCAGATCCCAGGTTCACTCTGCCAGAAGGAGCAGATGGATGGGAGCTGAGGAACCACGGCCACCGGCCCAGCACCCCAGGTGCAGGAGGTGCAGAGAAGGGAGAAGGAGCGGCACTCCTGAGGAGTCTGCCCCGCACTGGGATGTGGTCCTCATTCTCTCGGGAGGACTAGAGGCTTCTGGAAGTCTGTGCCGCCTGGTGGCTGGAAGCCTCCTGGAACATGGAGGGAGTGTGAACCTGGGTGGGGAAGTTTTAACCCTCCACATGTGACCCTGGGAGCCAGAGCAGAGACGTTGATGGACTTAGCACATAAGCAGAGGAAAAGGAAGACAGAGGACCCACAGGAGGGGATACCAGGGTGAACCAAAGGATGGGGAACCTAGAATGGCAATCACAGTTACCTCGGGGGGCCCCCTGGTCAAGTTTCCTATACTCCTGTGATTTGGGGCTGTCTTCCATCTCCAGCTGAGTAGCCAGACCAGAATAGTCAATGGTGCTAGTGACCCGGCAGCCATAATTTTCCAGTCTCGATCACTATCAGTATTTTCACTGCACGGCACTTCCCCTACCCATCATCTCTATCTGATCAACTTCATTCTGAGAATCCCATGTGGAAGTAGGAACTGGGTGACAAGAATCTGGGTGCTGGCTGCCTTGTGAGTGCGTCACATGCCACAGCCACGTCGCCATCGCCGCGCTGGGGGTACCAGTGAAGCAGCCGCTCCTGGGAAACACACGAAGCACCTTGCCTGGGGGCTAAGTGGGAGAGCTTCAGTGGTGGGTCTCTGAGCAAAGAGCATGAGCTTGTTCAGGAAAAAAGAAGAAGATCTTTTTCCCATGCGAAATCTCCCCAGTCTCCTCCTTTGCTATGAACAGTCATAGGCTCCATTTAACTGGTCTAGAGAAATTTGGAACCAAACTTGGGGTTGTGAGGAAGCCATGGAAAGAGTCCCAGTCTAGGAGAAGGAGACTCAGGTGATAGCCAAGGATCTGCTCTCTCTCTGTCTCTGTCCCTTTTGGCAAGCCCCTTTCCCATCTGTAAAATTCCAAAGACCCTTCCAGCTCTGACATTTATGGGTATAATGACATGAGATAACACTTGTGCTTTTTTTTTTTAAAGCTTCCTTCTGATGGCAAAGCCTCACCCATTTCTGAGCATTGTTGAGTCCGTGCTACAGGATACTCCCACTTTTTGTCCAGCATTGGTGTAATTGGAATGCTAAGGAAAAGAGTATAATACCAGATTATGGAAGTACTCTAGTCTATTCTGTGCTTGACATTTTCATGTAACTGCTTGAACCAGTATTTCCTAATATAAAATATCCTTGAGAAATCCTCTGTTTGGTAAATCTCTGGAATTTTCTTAACATTTTTGTGGTGTAACAAAAGAAGTCATCATCCTGAGACTCTCGTCCACCAAGGGATGGAGTGCATTCCCGTAAAAGATCCACTGGGGAGTGGGGGTGACAAGACATCTTCCTGCTGACAGGGTCTGATGCTTCTACCTACTCAGCCCAGTAACTCTGAAAGTGGGGCTCAGCAAAGGTAGAAGGTGGGGCATCACAGCCCCACCCTGAGGCTCAATCACAGGGTGGCTCTGCCCTAGGCCAGCTCTTTGGAGGGTCCTACTCAGGCCCACCTGCGGTTATACCTCTCTCCCTAGATGAGAAGTCCACTGGCTAAGGAAAGTGACCACTCAGAGGCTATGTCTGAGTGTATGTAAAAGGCTTCCCTTTTACAGCATGCTCACATATCAGCGTCCCTGCATAATGACCCCCAGCTCAATTCCAAGACCCAACTGGCCATTTCCCTTGGTCTGCCCCCACAAAGGAGACCTGTGCTCCTGGTGCATCCACCCCTTGGCTCCTGCTATGTGATTGCCCAGGTCCCCTGAGGGTGAGTCCTGTGCCAGTGGCCACAGCTTGGCTATGTGGGCAGTGATATCCACTCATGGGCTCAAGAGAGGGCTGTCACAGAGTGGGGTACAGCTGGGGATGGAAGTCAGAGGAGGGAGGGGATAGGATGGGAGACAGGGGAAACTGGTGGCCTGGAGAGTCTGAAAATTATCAGTTAAAACCTGGTCTTCAAGGTGATTATGAAGGACACTCGTAAAGGGAGGAGCACGGAACATTTCGATTTAACATTTTGTTGAGTTAGTTTACAACTTTTAAATATGTAAACATCTAGCATATGGGCCTCCATTTGTACCCTTGCCCATGGCCCTGCAAATGTAGGAGTGAATCTGGAAGGTGCTGCTGTTCCAACAGCTTGTATATATATTATCAGGGAGGAGGAAAGTCGGTGGGTGGCTGCAAAGATACACAGCCTTAGGGGGAATCTCTCCTAAAACTCAAAGCAATGCAAATACAAAGACTCCAAGGGCAGTGAGAAGGACTTACAGTGTCCCGGACAAACCACAGACACAGGCTCATGCCACCTGGATCCATCTGAACCCAGCCCACTAGCCTCATTTCCAGCTACCTTGTCCACACAACCCATCTTTGGCCACAGCAGACTACTCACTGCTCCCTGAACCCACCACCAATATTACTCCTCAGTGTCTTTGCCCAGGTCATTCACTCAGCCTAGGACTCCCTCCCCAACTTCTTCCCTTTATGAAATCCTTTACAACTCGGCTTCAATGCAACCAGCTCCTCAGAGCCTGTGGCCTCAGACTCCCACATACAACCAGACCCAGAAAAACTCATAGCTCCCTCATATATTTCAACAATAAACTCATTCAACAAATATGTATTTTGTACCCACATCTAATATGTTATTATATATAACGCAGACACCAGATATTACTTTTCTTCGTATCCACAGCAATACTCAGTACTGATCAGTAAATATTTGCTCGATGACCTTTGCTCAGCTGTGGAGGGCTGAGGGAGAGGTATTGATTATTCTCCAATGGTTCACCTACAGCCGTTTCCCTCCCACTTGGAAGAGAAACTCATCTTAATCTTGTTATTCTCTTAATTATTCTTTTCCTTTTTCCTTCCTCTGACCATCATTGTCATCATTCACTATGGTTCGTGCAGTATTATAGTTTATTTATATATATCTATTCATGGGAGCCTCATAAACACATGATATTATAAGCCCAATTTTCATCTGAAGAAATAGGTCTAGAGAGTAAACAAACAGCAGAACTTGAACTTGAACCTCAGTTTATAATTCCAGAATCAGTACTCCTTCCTCTCTGCTACATCCCTGCAGTTACAGCTTGAGCACCCACGTGGTTCTCATGACTAAGAAGCTCACACAGAGCCTGGGAACCGACCAGCACAGAGATGTAATCAACGTTAGATTTGGACCAATAAAGAAGAGTCAGGGGAGGAAACCCTC
>VBSM01002608.1:151137903-151160376 GCA_008086735.1 Cheirogaleus medius | reverse complement strand
AAAAAAAAAAAAAAAAAAAAAAAACCTCAACAACCAACAATGAAAATTCAGAGACAAGGAAGTGAGTTCCCTTTAAATAAACCCCAGACATGGTGGCTTAAGTGAAGTAAGAGTTTCCAGAAAATGGCATGTTGCATGGGAGTTACTCATGGCTTGGACCTCTCTGTCTTAGGCAATAATTACTGGAAAGTCTCTCATACGGAACATTTCTAAAGAGGGCTGGAAGGAATGCTTGCTAAAGGAGGGAAGTAGTCCAGAATGGGCAAACGGAGCTGTAAGGAAGGGGCAAGAAGGGACAGGTGAAAACACTGGTCTGGGCAAGGATGAGGAAGGAAGCCAGTGACTCAACAAAGACAACCCCAGGCAGAGGGAAGGTGAGCCAGGCACACCTGCTCACCTCTGTGACTTTGTGGTGTCTGGTGGTGTGATGCCAACTTAACCCACACCATGCCAGGTGAGTCGGCTCTGGCAGGAAGAGGTCACTGAGAATGGGCCAGACCATGGGCTTGTCTGCCCCACTCCACAGAAGCCTGGAAAGCACCATAGTATCTTCCCTGCTGGGAAAGGAGAAGCTGCCCTGCTCACTGCTGGAGCAGAATGTCCCTTTCCCCTTCCAGAACTCCCTCCAGGTACCCTCTGTTTCCCCTCAGAAAGCAAAAGCCCCACACTTAAGTCCCTTTCTGCTTGGACATGGGGTAAGGAAGCTGTTACTCACTTTTACATGGTTAGGAAGCAGCACGGTGCTGTATCAGCATCTATAGCATGGGGTAAGGAAGGCATTAATGCCCCACTCATGCCAGTAAAGGCCAATTTTCCGGAGACTAAGAATAAGGCATGAGAGTCAGATATCAACTCCAAGAATCAGTAATCATTCTGACTTGAATGAAAGACCCATTTTTACACACATGCATAGCACCTGCTGTCTTGTTCACAGAGACCTGGAGATCCATACCTTTCCCACCAGCGTCCACTGAAAGGAAAGAAATCATTGAGGAAGCGGGTAGGAAGACTCTGTTTCAGTACAATGCTTAGCAGAACTCAGATACGCCATTCAAATTCCCACCAGGAGCTTCCTCAAGGCTCAAACTACTGCAGGCTCCGAAATGCCCCACAGAACCACCAGCTGACAACTAGTCACCATTAAGAGCTGGTAGATTGGCTTGGGAACAGACACAGCAGCAGCAGGCAGGAGCGGGGGGTGGCACAGGCTGCAATGTGGGTGCCTGTGGCTGCCCCAGCCTGTCCCCCTAATTACGATGTGCTCTCCAACTCTGGAAGCCACAGTTAGTTCTGGGAACGTCCTTGGATTGGGGGCCTTGCATCAGGCCTTTCCTGCTCTGGAGCACTCTGCTGTGTTCGGATGGACACTAGACAATGCCGCGGGTGTCTGAGGAGCCTCCCTGCGAGGATGGTCTCTGGCCAGCAGCTCCAACTGAGCTCTACGCACCTCTGGTTGCCGGCATCTGCCC
This sequence comes from Cheirogaleus medius, assembly GCA_008086735.1. Taxonomy (NCBI): domain Eukaryota; kingdom Metazoa; phylum Chordata; class Mammalia; order Primates; family Cheirogaleidae; genus Cheirogaleus; species Cheirogaleus medius. Next base: position 151,158,907 of record VBSM01002608.1, on the reverse strand, counting down.
GAGGCCGGCGTCAGGCCTGGGCTTGGTTTTGCCAGCACAGCTTGTACCGGAGTAGCCAACAGGAGTTGGGAAAGAAGGTTTTGCTATTTTGATTACCAAAGCTTCCCCTCAGGGCTCTTCTGTCACATTTGTAAGAACCGATTTTTGTCACAAAGGAACCATTTCCAGGAGACTGAAAAACGTCCTTTAACACCAGGCCAGTAGGAAGAATTTTCAAGAAAAAGATCCTAGGGATGAGGTTTAGAGAAGGGATTGTAAGATATTAGTAGGGGTATGTGTATCATCACTAACTTACTATGGGGTGGGGGGAGAGAGAGAGGCATGGAATTCAAATATTTATAAATCCCAGGTTCTTATACTCTCTGAACCTGTGTCCCCATCTGTAGAATGGAGAAAGTAATATTTTCCTTACCTGTGTGGTTGTAAGAAGACAATGATTGTTAACTGCCAAGAATAGAGCTGGTATTCAAGAAATGTTTCTTAAAGCAGCAGTTGGAGCTGGGCAGTATTTTATACTGTATTTTAGGACACTCTCCCAAGAACATCCTGGCCATGTGCTTCTAGCAGTAAGCCAGTGATGTTCATTGGGCATGTCCTAGGGACAAGGCTCTGAATCCCACACTGATACATGCCAGTAACCACCAGCAGGCAGGGAGAGTATGGACTCCTCCTGCGAGGCCTGTCTGGGTCCAAACCGTGGACGTAAGTAGACAGCGCTCCTTCGCCTCACTTGTGGGGAGCTAAGCCGACATTGGACTAAGTGGTCTCAGACATCCAGGACTTCAGGACCTTTGCAAATCAGGTCCTATCCAAGAAAATGCCTAGTGGCCCAAAGGCCAGCAATAAGGATTTGGGTTAGAGAGTCAAAGCACTGTTGCATTCCCATTCTCTCTCTTTATCAAGTTATAAGTATCTAATCTGCTTTACCTTTTGTTCCTGATTCCTTACTGCCTCACAACCTTTGGACACTGCAGCCCTGACTTCTCAAGCCTGGAGAGACTTGACCAAGCTAAACCCACCTGGAAGTGATACACGTTACTTCTCACATTTTGTTGGCAGAACCAGTCACATATAGCTACAGGGATGTGAGCCCAGCAGCCAGCTTAGGTTGAGTCAAACTGTGGGAATGATCAGCCCCCAAATCTCAAGAGTTTACAAAAACAGTAATTTCTTTCTCACTCATGTGACATACAACCTGCAGGTCATTTAGAGCCCTGGGTGAGATGTAGGCAGATGGAGTAGTCCTGTATAGGACATTGTCATCTCATTATAGATAGAAAAGAAAGTCTGTGGATCGATGCAATGGCTCTATTGCTTCTGCTCAGAAGTGGCAAACCTCACTTCCACTCTTAGGCCAAAGTGGCCAACATCTGATATCAGAGAAACATAATCCTCCTATATGGAGAGGCACCACAAGTCACAAGGTCATGACTGATGGCCAAATTTGGGAGGTGTAAAAACCTTCTCACATGCAGGGGTAGAAGATATTGGGAACAACAACTTAATCTCACACAGTAGGAAAGAATAATCCTACCTGTAACTCACAGTGGAAAGGAATGGGATATTAGTGAATATTAGTAATATCTACCATTAGTAGCATTGTAAATGTAAACACAGAAAGCTATAAAATAGAACTTTGTAGGAGTAAATGATACATCCCTACTGGAGGGGATTAGGAACAGTCACACAGAAAAACTGACAATTGATCCAGGCCTGAAGTTAGAGAACTTGTCATCATCTGCATTATACTCAACAATAAACTCATTCAACAAATATTATAATTATTGAGTGTCTATTATGGGCCAGGAACTGTGCCCACTAATATACAATGGCGAACAAAGCAGGTCTGATCTCTAGCCTCAAGGAGATTAAATATCTCCAGAGAAAGCTGACATTAAATCAATAAACACACAATAAATATATACTTACAAGATGGGCTACATGTTACAATGGAAAGGACAGGGCTCTCAGAATGCTGTCAGAGGTAGAATAACAGAGACAAGACCACTTTGAGGAAGTGACGTTAGAATTGAGGGCTGACTCAGAGTTAGCACGGCAAAGAATGGTGGAAAAAATGTTCCAGGCAGAGTGAGTAAGTTGTACAAACTTCCTGGGATGGAAAATAGCTTGGTATACCCAAGGTGTCAATGGGAAGAGGGAGATCACTTTAGTGAGTGAGTGGAAAAGCAACTTAAGGGGAGGTTGGGTCTCTGCGGGCCATCCAAGTTAGAAATATAGAATAAGTCATGGACTATATGAGTCTGGAGCCCAGAATAAAGATCTGGGCTACAGATACGCATTTAAGGGTCATAGCATATAGCAATAGCGAAAGTCATGGGAGTGGATGGAATGAGGATTTAAAGGGAGAAGACAACAGGGCCGTGGACTCCTGCTCCCTGACAAGTCTGATATTAGAGTTCAGGTGGGCTAGCAGCAGGAGGGGTGCTGGCAAAAGAGTTTGAGAAGACTAGAAAGTCGGGAGAAAACCCGGGGAGTCTGGCGTCATGGAAGTCAAGAGAGGAAGCATGTTTCAAGAAAGAAGAAGTGGTTAACAACCTAGAATACCATGGAAAGGTCCAGTAAGATGAGGACAGAGAAATTACCATTGGCTTTGGCAACATGCAGCACCCATAGCAATAGCCATGGCTGTGGTGTGCAGGGGGCAGAAGCTACAGTTCAATACACTGGAGAATGAATGAGAGGTGAAGACGTGACTGTGGATGATCTTGCGGGAAGTGCAGCTAAGGGAAGCAGAGAATTGGGGTAATAGCTGGAGGGGATTGGGATAATAAGGGTGGTATACGAATACCCAATACGAATTTATTGGATGAATCCAATAGAAAGTGAAGACAAGAATGCTAACAATGGAACAAACTGCTTCATAGGCAAAAAGAGGTGAGATCCAGAGCACAAGTGAGGAGCTTGGCTCTGCAGAGGAAAGGAAGGAACGAACACCTCTTCCCAGAAACAAGAGAGAAGGAAAGAAATTGGGTGGTGATACTACCAGGTGTTTGGATTTGGTTGTGGGGAGAAACAGGTAGAGTTTCTGGGGGTTGGAGTGGGAGAAGGGATAGTGTTTGTGTGTTTCGTTTTCAATTAATATGAAGCAAGATCATTAGCTGAGAGGGATACAGAGTAGGATGAGTGCAGCTAGAAAATTGAAGAGTGTACAAATATTACTTGAGGAGGGTCAAAGAGTGGGCTTATCTCAGCAGTATGGCAACTGGCAATGCTAAACCCCCATTTGAGGCCAGAAATCATGAGCCTAGATTAATATTGGGTATCATAGGAATGAAAACTTACATCAATCTACCCAATTGTGGGATTTTTGCCCAGAAAGTTTTGATTGCATGCAGGCAAGCGCAGAAGAGGCAGGGGCTAGCTTTATGCAGAATTGAGTTTCAACAGGCACCTGTGGTAGAAGAAAAGAGGCAAGAGAGTTGAGGGTGTCTGCAAGGAAGGGATAATGATTACAGACCATGGACTTCAGTCTGGATAAGAGGAAAGCAAAGGCAAAAAGAGCTGGTAGATACAGAAAAGGTGGTGAGGTCTTCACAGTGGAGAGCTTCACTAGGTCAAGGAGAATGCAGTCGGAAAGTAGGATGTTTGAGTTTGTGATTTGAGAATTGGTGCAATTACAAATGACTACCTCATAATAGCGTTCTTTCTTTCTTTAAAATTTATGTACCATTAAATACACAAATCTTAAGTGTTCAGTTCAACGATTTTTAACAAATATATACACTCATTTTCTTAACTCTACTATTTCTATCATTCTAGAAAGTTCTTTAATACCTCTTTCCAATCAATCCCCACTCCCTACCCCCAACAATAGCAACACATTGTTCTGATTTCTATCACTGTGAATTACTTTTGTCTGCTTTAGTATTTCATATAAATGGGATCATACAGTATGTATTCTTTTGTATTGGGGTGTTTTATTCAGCATAATGTTTTTGAGACTCCATCATGCTGTTATGTACTTCAGTAATTCTTTCTTTTTCATTGCTGAATGGTTCTGCATTGTAAGAATATACAATAATTTATTTATCCTTTCTTCTATTATGTTGGGTAATAGAATAGGTGTGCACTTAACTTCATAAGAAACTTCTAGATAGTCTTTCAAGGCGGGCATAACATTTTATACTCCTACTGGCAATGAACAAGAGTTTTAGCTAGTCCACATCCTGTCCAATTGTTGTCGACCTCTTTCATTTTAACCATTAGAGTAGGTGTAAAGTGATGTCCTGTTGTAGTTTTTGCACTTCCCCGATGACTGATCATTTTGAGCTTGTTTTCATATGCTTATTGGCCTTTTCTATATCTTCTTTTGTGCAGTGTCTTTTAAACTGAGGACTTTATCTTTGCATGATTGAGCTGTAGAAATTCTATATATATTCTGAATTAAAATACCTACATTTTAAATATCCTTTTCCGGTCTGTGGTTTGCCTACTCATTTTCTTAATGGTGTCTCCTGATGAGAAGTTTTTAATTTTGTTTCAGTATAATTTGCCAATTATTTTATGGTTAATGACTTTTGTTCTATTTAAAAAATTTTGCCTACTCCAAGATAAACATATTCTATAATATTTCCTTATAGAAGCTTTATATTAATAGTTTTAGCTTTTATGTTTTGGTATATGATCTATATCAAATTAATTTTTGTGTATGGTATGATTCAGGGCTGAGATTCATTTTTTTTTCCATACAGTAATCTAATCATTTCAGCACCATTTGTTACAATGGCTTTCATAATTGTCATATCCCATCGAATTCCTTTGACAGCTTGTTAAAAACTAATTGACTCGTCATGTGTGGATCTATTTCTAGATTCTATTCTATTCCATTTCTTTATTTGTCATTCTTATGCCCAGGCCACATTATCTTAATTACTGTAGTTTTGTAAGTCTTGAAGTTGGAAAGCAAAGTTCCTCCAACTTTGCTCTTTTTCAAGATTGTTTTCGCTATTCTAGGTCTTTTGAATTTTTATGTGTTAAAATTAGCTTACAGATTTCAGAAAAAAGAAAGTCTACTGGGATTTTGTTTGAGATTATATTTTTATAGAACAATTTCAGGAGACATCTTAACAATATTGAGCCTTTCTAATTCATAGACATGGTATATCTAATCATTTTACTTAGATCTTCTTTAATTTATCTCCACAATGCTATGTAATTTTCAATGTAGAGGACTTGAACATCTTTAGTTGAATTTATTTTCATGTATTTTATGTTTTTGATGTTATTATAAGTGATATTGCTTTTGAATTTTCATTTTCCAATGCTTTGTTGCTAATATTTAGAAATAAATTGATTTTTGTGTTCAGACCTTGTACCTTATTACATTGGTAAATTCATTTGTTCTAGTTGTTCTAAGAATAAAGTTTTAATTGTTCATCTTCAATATTTATGCCTTAATTTCTCTTTGTACTTTCCATCTTATCACTGGTTAGGATCTCCAAAACAATGTTGAATAGAAGTGGTGAGAGAAGACATCCTTGCCTTATTCTTGCTCTTAGGGAAAGGAGAGTTATTTTTTATGCTTGCCTTATTTCTCCTCCTAAGCAGTAAGATCCTCCAGAGTAGGAATCACAACTTATTCATAGTTGTATTCTCCACAATTCCTGATATAAAAAAGAGTCTGATATTTCAGAAGCACTTAGTAAATATTTGTTGATGTATTAAATGAATTACAGATGGTAGAAACGCCCTGTTTTAATTCCTGGCCACATTTGATGCTGATATATTTTAAAATGAAGCAACAGCTCAAAGACACATGCATACTCTAAGCACACAAAGAACTGTTAAAAGCAGCCATAGCATTCAGGTTCACCAACCACAAGTCCCAAATATGCAAAACTATAAAGTTGGCTAAAAGGAATAAAAAACTGGAAAACTAGGATTTGGGGGAGAATAGATTCATTCATCTGATACTCATCCACAAAGTACCATTACTTATCAGTCAGAGTGTTATAAAGTCTTGATCATCTGGTTCAGCAGCAACTCTTGATTAAAAAATTTTTGAAATCAAAAATCAAAAGATTTTTGACAGGTGATGACAAATGCTACCAACTATTGTATTGAGAGAGTATGTCAAACATTGTGCTAAGAGCTTCAAATAGTTTATGGCATATTATTCACCAACACTTGGAGATAATCATTGCATTCTATTTTATAGATGCATAGATTGAGATTAAATGACTGTCTTAAATTGTGCAATTCCTACATGCTAGAGACAAGACCCAGCAAGACTTCCATCCAAAATGTGCAAACTTAACCACTAAGCTATACCCCCAAATTCCACACCATGGCGTGGGGATGTCCTGCTCAACCTTTCCCATCAGCTCTAGGACCTGGACTGATTGATTCATGAGATCATAGACCATGTCTGTGTGTCTTCACTCTAACCCAAAGTCCAGAATAGTGCCCAGCACTAAATAGGCATTTGACCAAATTTAAAAAATAAATGACACACATTATCAGTTAATCCTCACCATAACCATAATATATTAGTCTGTTTCACCTCTTAATAATTGCAATTTTTTTTAATTAAAATCTTCCACTCAGGTGCTGCATTTCACCATTTTTTCTGGTAATTCTAGGTACCTTGTCAATTTCTGCTTTAGTTTTTAGAACTCTGTTGAGGCATCTTCTAGGGATTTAAACTTTTAAAATACTATGTAGAGGCCTCTTTACTCCTAAAGATGCTTTTTGTCTTAATGTCTATTTTATCTGAAATTAATACCTTGTTGCCAGCTTTTTTTTGTTTAGGATTTTTGTGTTTTATCTTATTCTACCCTTTTCACTTTTAACCTTCCCAGGTCTTTAAGTTTTAGCTATGCCTTTTGTGAAAGCACATGGCAGAATTTTGCGTTACTTTCAAATCCATTCTGTCTCTTTTAACTAGCATGTTTAACTCATTTACATTTTATTGATTATTAAAATATTTGGACTTGTTTCTACCATTTTTGTGCTTTTTTCTATGATTAATTTTTCTTTCTTTTTTTTAATATTCAGTTTGTGGCATGTTTGGTTTGGAAGTTTTACTCTCTATTTCAGTTATTTTACTGGTTGTTCTTGAATGCTACCTTTTACAGGTATTTTTAAAATTTTGCATTGTTTCACTTAAATGTTCTGAAATAGCTGAAGTTTTAGAACTTCTACGTTTTATAAGAACAATATGTCAAAAACCCGACAATAAAAGTGATAAAAGAACAACAGAACTGTTACGTGTGACTATGAACTATAAACACTGCATACAAATTACAAATACTTATAAAACAGGAAATATCTAGACCTCAAAATCTTCATGGTAAAGAGAGAAATGTTGATTTGTCAAGAAAAAGGAAAACTACTCTTTTATCTAAAAAAGTGATTTTTTAAAGCTGACAAGCTCCCCATTTCCAGAAAGTGAAAATAATTTGCCTTATTAGGCAGGGTGAAGGGAAAAAACCCTGGCAGATAAGAAAAGTCAGTTGTTTGACAGTTACTATCATTTGGTCGATTTTTATTTGCAAGTGACATGCCCTCAATCCAGATAGCTGCCACCAGGGTAGCAGTGGTACCTCCATCATCAGCAAAATCCAAAAAAGTTTTCAAGTAGGTAGATCGGAAGACCTTTCAACTCACAGAGAACTTTTTTATTTATGGTCTCTTTATTAAAATAATAAATCACAATAAAATCTCTAATTGCTAATCACAAAGTTCACTAGGTATATCTATAAAGAATTGAGCTTTCAAAGTCCATGAAGAAAACCACGCATTACTTTCTAGACACATCTAATACCATATAGATTGGAGGACAATTTCAAATGGTGCTTTCCAAACTAATCTTTTGCAGAATACCAGTTCTAATGGGTGTTTAGGAGACCTCGGGGAAAAAAGTGTCAAACACACAATGAAACACACATATGAAACGCTGGATTAAACAAAGTTAAATAATTCCAATTCGAACCTTCTCAGAGACTTTTTTATGATTCATGTGCCTTATGTGAAGGGTACCCTAGCTGATTCAAACAACAGAATCTTTTTCTCCAGGAGTGTTTTCAGGGAACACAGGTTGAAAAATATGACTTAAAGAAATGTAAACTTTTTCAAATAACAGAATATCTTTCTACTAAGCATCTTTGCATTATGGTAAAATATATATGACATAAAATTTAAAATTTTAACCATTTTAAATGCACCCAACAGGAGGTCACACCAATTCTTAACGCCACTTAGTGACATTAAATACGTTCACATTGTTGTGCAACCATCGCCATCATCCATCTCTAAAACTTTATCATCTTTCCAAACTGAAACTCCATACCCATTAAATAATAGCTCCCCCTTCTCTCCTTCCCCCAGCCCCTGGCAACCATCATTCGACTTTTTGTCTCTATGAATTTGACTACTCTATGTACCTCATGTAAGTGGAATGATATAGTATGTGTCTTTTTTATGACTGGCTTATTTCACTTAGCATAATGTCCTCAAGGTTCATCCATGTTCATCCATGTGTCAGAATTTCCTCCCTTTGTAAGATCAAATAATCTTACCTTATACATACCATATTATCACCTGGTCTCCCCTATCAGAGAATTCTTGTATTTTGCTACATCTTCCCTCCTGCAGCTCTTTTCTTCTCCACCTTGCATAAACCTAAACCTGGAGCTCGGTCCCCTTTCCTTGTTGTCCCCAGGCATCATACACACAAGCAGGTATGAAGAGTAGGGATTCACTGAAGATCTTGGAACACTGGCGGGAAAGTCACATGCCTGCCACACTCCCTAAGATTGGGCACAGTTGGGTTCAGCCACACAACTATCAATGGACACTTTGGTTGCTTCCACTTTTTGGCCATGGTGGAAAATGCTAGTATGATTCACTAAGCTTTGTTTACTATAAATTTTACTCTGGTTCTATTCATGAAGCTGAAAAAGAACTTGTGCCAAAACTTTCCTTTCACCCACAAAATCTTTCTGATGAATAAGAATTTCTGGCTCTGACTAAGGCACTTAAAAGCTTTAGACAGCCTGGTGTCAAAACCTCTCACAGGCACTCTGTTCCATTCTTTCAGAGAAGCGTTTGGCAGCCACACAGAACCTTTCAGAGAGCACACATAGCTGCCTGCCTATTCCCACTCCCTCTGCTCATAACAAGAAATCATTTATAGCACCAGGATTTAAAAACCCAAACGTGGAGTCTGCAGATGCTTTTGTGTGGACACAAGGCAGGAAGCTGCGTGACTTGACCTTAAGGGTCTGTTTTTTCTAATTGGAAGAAGATATTCTCCTCGCAAGGAAAAGGGCCTTTCATCAAGTATTTAAAGCCCTGTAATTAGCATATTTACTGGGATGGTATTTTATTGCTCTCCATCAAAGTCCCTTTAAGACTTAAAGAACAAAGAGGAGGCACCGTGCTTTCCTTTAAAGAAGCATGCATTGACATGACCTCTTGTTGTAGGCAGTGAGAAGGGAGGAGAGGGATGCTTTTAGGAACAGAAGAAAAGCACGTCAGACAACACAGGGTGGAAGGAAAGAGTCTAGGAAATGCCAGAGGAAAGCTTTCCCCTCCGGCTTCTGGAAAGTTAAGTTATTATCACTTTCCAAGAGGACAAGAGGAATAGTGAGAAGTTGAAATATCTATTCTATGTGCAGGGCACAAGGCTCTACATTGCATTGTCTTATACCTAACGCCTTTCTCCTCCCAAACCTTACAGCTCCTGACTGCATGAATCCTGGCTGTCCCCTACCTCATCAGCCCACCCTGATTGCTCTGTCCTTTGAGATTTAAAAAAAATAGTGAATTAAATTACTCCATCCTGCACATGATGAGCTCTCTGTACCCTCCCCACACCATATGATTTCTGGAAATTCTTAGAGACTTATACTTCTCCTGATTATCACCTGGTCTCTCCTATCAGAGAATTCTTGTATTTTGCTACATCTTCCCTCCTGCAGCTCTTTTCTTCTCCACCTTGCATAAACCCAAACCTGGAGCTCGGTCCCCTTTCCTTGTTGTCCCCAGGCATCATACACACAAGCAAGTATGAAGAGTAGGGATTTACTGAAGATCTTGGAACACTGGCGGGAAAGTCACATACCTGCCACACTCCCTAAGATTGGGCACAGAACTTCCCACCTGTCTCCTCTTCTCTGTTCCCTGAGTCTTGCTGGGTTCTCTCCCCAACATTCCCTCTCTCTTCCTTAGCTTAGTCCTTGTGTCTTCGGTGAGGGAAGGAAGATGGAAGGGATGAAGGGGAGCTGTCCTCACCTTTTCCCTTGCTAAGTTTCCTTTGACATGCTGAGTGAGCCTTATTTTTTTAATGATTGATGTTTTTCCAGAAGTAAATTTTGGAGACACTATTGATGTCTTTGCCAGGAAAGTAAAATTATAATAGATTCTTTTTTTGGAGTATAATTAAAATATTTAAACTGATAATAATGTTGTGAGTTTTAGTGTATCTGGTTATCAATTTTTCAATATTTTTTTCAACTTCTTTAATGTTTTGGGAAAAAGTATCATTAAGAGACAGGTGAAATTGTGTTGATATGGGTGCATAGGTTACCTTTTGCTTCAGGCATTGGTACAGCTCAGCTTGGTGCTGGCCTTGGTATAATGGGGACGAATGTAACTCAGCTTTGACCCCCAGGACCCCAGCCCTCAGCAGGGGTGGCAGAAATGAGGGGAGACAGCTCCAAAGGCCCCAGAAGCCATGGCATGTCTCTTCATAACCCTTCACAGGCCGAGGGGGGCTCAGCTACAGAGAGCAGTGTGCAAAACCATATGAAGAGACAAAGAAAGAGGTAGGAATTACAGAGTCGCCGAAGGGACAGGAAAGACACCTGCAGGGCTAGGTGGGTGCTTTTTAGAAGGCTGATGATCCAGTGTTGTTGGAAAGTGAACCGAGAGCCAGCAAAGCTAGGCTTCACATTGCTGAGCAATTTGCCACGGTAGGATAGCAAGTACAACAGCCCACGAGCACCCAGCCTGGGTCTGGTTTCCTGCCAAAAATAGTTAGTGTGCGTTCTCCAAACCAGTCATTTTCCTCCCAAACGCCCTGCTCTGCAGGCAGAAAAGGAGCAGGATGGCTTAAGAATCAGGAGCTTTTTCTCGATCACTTTCCCTTCCTACAAAGTCCCACCACTCCCAGCTTCCTTCTCTCCTTTCAATGAAACCCTTCTCTGGCCTTCATATCTACATACTTTCCTCTGTCTGTGGGGAAAATGGCAACAGAGTGGCAGGACAATGTATGCCCCACACTGTGGGACCTTAACAAAAATGCCAATAAATTAGATCCTTAAACAAGACTTTCCATGCTCTAGGCTTAGAAAAGTGTTTGGGAATGGCGGGTGGGATTATTATAGAAATATAAGATCCCAAACTTCGAATTTAAAAATAAGACTCCTATTTGCAAAAGCTGTTCCAGAGGAAGGAAGAAGGTGAGTGTTTATCAGCTTTGAGCATTGACTACTACACCTTTAACACATCAACATTTCTTTCCTTTGCAAAGATAATCCAAGAATCCTCTGAGAATCTCCTTGAAATCATCAGTGAGGAGGCCCCGAGAGGGGAGACAAGGCCACTTAATACTCAGCAGGATGGTGAGATTAGACTATAACTTACTTTCCAAGCGGACTATTTGAAATGGCTACTAATAGCATACATTCAAAAGAGGATACATATTTGCCCAATAAATATTTTTTATTTTTATTTTTTGTTGCCCAATAAACATTAAAGATCTATAAAAGCTCGCAGTAATTTGTCCAAGGGAGTAGCACGTTGACGCTCTATAAAAAGATCAAAGTCTTTTTCCAGGAGAGTCAAATGAAGATCTCTAAAAGAGTGAAAGTGTTTGTCCAGGAGAATAAAATGTTAAGCAACTCTGTTGGTTGAGAGTTTATCTTTAGAATCAATTAGGACTGGCCTGGGAAAATTTTAGGGTTTTGGGGAGTTTTGGAGGATTTTTTTCTATGTGTTTTTTTTTTTTGGCAAATTGGAATGTAAGGTCATGCCACACATATACCACATTTAAGTGTGTTACTCTGACTCATTTACCGAGGAACCCATAAGTCCAGATTTGAATTAGGCTGAGTACAAGAGAAGACTCTGCAATTAGTCCAATTAGTGAAAGCTGCTCAGCCACTCGGGCCTTGTAATCCAGAAGACTCCGCGATGCTCATGGTGTCTGCAGCAGATAAGAACACGGTGTGGAGTCTCCAGCAAGCCCCAGCAGCACAACACACTCCTAGGGTTTTACAGAAAAGCCATGTTCTCTTCTTCAGATAATGATTCTCCTTTGAGAAACTGCTCCGGGCTTACTACTAAGCTCTAGATAAGACTGAATGCCTCACCGTGGAACCCCACGTACCATTCAATCACAGCTGCTAGTTATGAACTTGGTGTTATCTGAAACCCAGTTTGTAGCATGGGGCATAGCACGGTAGCACTCAGTAATCAAGTAGAAACGGTCTTGCAAAGTAAGTTGGATGAACAGCTGGCTCAGTCTCCAATGGCACCTACTCCTCCTATATTGTTGCTGCTGCAATTGGAATCACATCTGACTAGATTTCCAGAAATGTGCAGTTATTCTCCAGACCCATCTGCTTTCTGACCAGGCCAACAGGCATGATAAGTGGCAACATGGGAGGAATCACCATCCCTGCACCTTTCTAGTCTTTGTTGGTGGCACTAACTCTTGCAATTCATCCAGGTGTATGGCATTGGCTTTGGTTTACTATCTCAGGGGCTTCTTCTTGAATCTTCCTACCCTAGTAGCCCTCAGCATAAGCCAGAAAACCAATGTGGTGATTCTGCCAGTTCCCGGTAGATCTATTCCAGTCCATTCCAATCATGCATTCAGAAACTTTGGAATAAACCTGAGGTAAATTCAAAGAGTTTCTAAGCCCACTGGGGAGATGAATTTAGACCAAAACTCCATCTATCACCCAACCTCCATAAGCCCCTACTCTGGCAGAGCACGGATGCATTTCAGGTCCCTAGGTATTAACATTAATTCAAATTTTTTAATTATAATTCCTAAAGATATTGGATTTCTCCCTCTTCAAGTATCATGATATACAGATGCAGGCCCTGTGGGGCCATCTTGGAGGACTATTTAAACTATAGAATTGTGAGAATACAGAATTGTGGTAATGTCATGAGCATCTTCCTTGAGGAGACTCAGTCTCCCCTTCACTAAACAGGCTTCAAGTCTCCAAACTTGAAGGGATTAGGGTGAAAGGATCCAGCCCTACTGTGGTGACAAGCCTGTGCCTATTGTCCAGATCTCAAATTCTTCTGATTATATTTACTTACTTTAATTGGCTGCCCATCTGTCAGTCCTAAAGACACTGCTCAAATAGCCACAGTGGGTCACCACATCCTGATTCCTGCTCTGCCCTTGTTAACCACTTCAGTAACTGAGTCCATCATGTCTTCCCTGGTACTTAAATGCTGCCACGTGGTCTCAGCCACTCTGGGAGTGTTCCGTAATGGTGGCATCGGTCACTTTCACCTGCAGCTGGCAGGAGACAGACATTACATCCAATCCATCAGCGACAATATTAGCTCTACCTTAAACTATAGTCTAAATCCAACCACTTCTCACTATCTCCACCACTACCACCCTGGTTCTTGTCACCATCCTACCTCAACTCCCACAGTCCTAGCTCCCTGGCTGGTTTCCGGAGTTCTATGTTTGAACCCCGATTGTCTATTCTCCACACAGCAAGCAGAGGCATTCTTTCAACACATAAATCAGATCATGTCGGCATCTGCCCACTCCCGCACCTTATGTAGAAGATACTGTCTTCTCCATCAAGGACCTGAAGCTAGCTCAAGGGACCATGAAACTCTAAAACCATCAAACCATAAGTCTAGGCCTTGGCGAAGTTTGCAGATCTCCTTGAGTTTGGTTCTTAGCCTTTTAAATGGATACTTGGTAGTCTTTCATCTTCATTTTAGCCCTTCGATCCCCAAACCTCATTTGTGCCAGTTCCTCAACATGTCCCTGAATGGGTCATGGTCCCTCATCTCTCCTCACTGTCCCTTATTCTCCAAGGAGTATGAAATAATAGAAAGAATATGGATTTGGGAGTCAGACAGGCATGGGATACAACCCTGGCCAGTCATCTCATCTCTCAAAGTCTTATACCTTTTATCAATTTTGGCATAGTAGCTACTTATCAGGGTTTTATGACACAAATGTGATAAAATATACAAAATGTGTGGTTATAGTTAGTTCTCCACAAATGTTTCCTTCTTTCCTTTCCTACTTCCTTCCCCTAATAGCTACTTACTTTCCCTTTCTTCTTTTTTTTAAATCCCCCTTTCTTCTTGAATCAAGAGTCAGCTTTGTGTACACATAGCCAAAGGTGATCTTGTCAAAATAAGGTGGAAATTGAAGTAGATACCCCAGTTGTTTAGAGACTCTCAAGCCCTACTTTTAAAGACGTGACCTAAAACTCTCAGGTTAAAGCAGCAAATTGTGCTATTTGAAGCTAACTTGATTCTTTGGCTTCTCTTGAGTTGAGGAGACCTGGTTTCACTCCTCTACCTGTCCAGCCCGAATTACTGTAAGAGTGTTCAATTTCTTTTGTTGCCAAAACTAAAGAGATCTCTGAAATACGGTGGGTCAAAGAGGGGAATTCTGTGTGGAGCTGATTTCATTTGATAGGATACTTAAATCTCATTGCCTGCAGAGAAACTATTTTCCTAAAATAGGAATGTATTTGGCTCACATCAGGGTTTTATTTATGCAATACAGCTTAGAATAGTGGAAAAGAGAAAAAATACTGTATGCAGATCTTTTAAAAGAAACTTGTTCTTAAAATGTGTTTCTCATTTTATGAGAGGAACACAAGGGAGCAGTAGATAAACTTCTGTAAGGAAATAAAAACCCCTGAAAAAATTAGTTTCCTAGAGGACTTTATATGTGGGAAAATATGATCATAAATACAACCAGCAAGTTGCAGGCAGACAAGGTTGCCAGGGTGATTTGTGGCCTACTGTTACCAGAGTAGGACCCTGATTACACCTGCAAAATGTTATCAGGGAACTCAGACAGGTTAAACAGATCATCTGCCATTTAATAGAAATTTTCTTCTTTTATGATCTATTCTTACATGTTATTTTGTCCCTGACTTAGTAATATAATACACTTTTGTTTGGAGTTTTCAAAAACATAGTTTTCTGTGTTGTTTATAAAGAAGCAATTATTCAGGCTTGGGTTATATGACCATGAGATCCTTGTTATAGACTAGGCTGAGGCTACCAAATCATAACCAATGTTTCCAAGGCCTGACACCATCTCTTTCCTATATGCACAGCTCAGGAAGGAGATGAATCTCCAAGAAAAATGAGTGACTGCCCAGCTTTTTGGGAGCTTGACTCCACTCCCGCTGGAATAAGCCTGTGGTGTAGAAAAGCAACACACAGTTCCCATTAGAACAGATGCCTGGAGAGCTTTATTCAGCACTAATTCATCAAATAAATGGGTTGGACCAAGACAGCAGAAATCACTGTACGAACGTGGGTGACTTGTCAATTGAGCATACATGGGGTCTTTCCATCGTCCTTGGACCAAATATGCTCTAACTGAGTTGTCTTTCTAAATGGTGTATAAACACAAACTAATCAGGGAGATTATTTTTCCACACTGGTAATTAACAATAGCAGGGGACAGAGAGCAGTTACCATGGATGTTAAAAGGAATGTCTTCACTCATAAGGAACTTGACTCCATTTTCCTTTATTTAAAGGTTAATCCGGAGCAACATAAAGTCCACATTTTTTATACTAATCAATAAGTATCTGCATTTTTTGTACATGCCATGAACAATCCTGCAACATTAAAAGAAATCTGTATGTTTCCAGATAACTCTAAGACATACCTTACTACATAGTCTGTGCAGGTAACAAAAAAGCAAAGCATGCCAGGCACACTGAAGGCATATTGCACAGTATATTGGATGATATGTGCCTGGAATAAACAGGGTAGCTGTCACTCTGCTCCCATGTATTGTTGTCATGTAGAGATTTGGGTTTCAAGAGTAGACAAGAATCTGAATTTCTGTTATTTTTCAGATTTTGTAAACACTATTTAGTTTAAAAAGCAAAATATACCTTAGGCTCTATCACTTGCAAACTCTGATTCAGCCAATCATTCTGAAGTTGCTAAGACTCCTGAAGTTGGGGAGCAGCTGTGGTGGCAGGCCACTCCCTGACATGGTCAACACAGGAGGGCAAGGTGTGAAAAAAGGATTATGAGTTCACCCTGGGGCCACCAAATTTGGGAGAGAAAATTAGGAACCCAAGGACATTCTCCTGGGGAGCACCCCAATATTGAGGAGGCAAATAAGGAAGAGGAATAGAGACAGAATTAAGAGCCCAAGAAGTAGGAGGCAAACCAAGAGAGAGGAAAGTCATGAGCACCAACAGAGAAGGGGTTAAGAAGGGAGTGATCAAGTGAAGGAATGTGGAAGTGGTTCTCTAGCCCCATTTGAACTTTGAAATGATTGTTGCTCCAACTGGCAGCTTCACTGCAAGCTTGTGAAAAACCCAAGCCAGAACCACCCAGCTGAGTTGCTCCCAAATTCCTGATCCTCAAAAATGTGTGATATAGCAAATGTTTGTTGTTGTAGACTGCTAAGTATTGGGGTAATTTGATACACAGCAATAGATAACCAATACAACGAGAGCCATTTCAGTAGAGCAATGGTGTGGAATCCAAGACACTTAGGCTAAAAACGATTTAGATGAGGAAACAGAAAAAAGGAAGTGTAGAAGAGCTCTTTCATAAAAGACTGTGAGGGATTGATGAGTGATTGACAAATATAGCAAGGATTTGGCACCAGGGAAGAGTTTGATTGTTCTTTGTTCTTTGATGGGAGAGGCTTGACCATGTTTTTGTTCTGAAAGGGATAAGCCAATAAATAACAAGAGTTTGAAGACCAAGATCCCATAGGGATGTTGATGCATCAAGGTCCTTGAGGAGGCAGAGGAAAGGAGAGGCACAGTCACAGAGACGAGGAAGGGGATGGTGTGGTGCAGATAACTGAAAAAGTGGGAGGGGAAGAAGTCAAACCCTAACGGCTCCAGCATGCATCACTCTATCTCTTGCTGGTTCTAGGCCATTTCTATAAATGTGCAGTATCTAAGTTGCCTAGCCTTTTCAGGTTCCAAGAACTCTTATTCTTTTCCAACTCTCTACCCAGGGGGAAAGTTAGGGGTCCTGAATATCAAAGTGTGATATAGGAACAAACTCACAATATGGACCATTTTGGTTATCCTCTAGTCATTTAATTATGTATGACCAGAGCTAGAAGTTCATATGATCCAAGAGCATAGGAAATACACCATTCTTTGGTGTTTGCTACTGAAGGTAGAAGGACTGTATGGGAAATACAATTAAGTCCTTCCGTAAAGTCATGGGCCCATTATTCCATTCAGATTTTAGGATAATTCTCTCTCAGCCTAAACTTTCCCTCTTTCATGCTTTTGTTCAATGTTTTCCTCTACCTGGTATGCTCTTCACCTGACTCCATGCCTGGACTCTGTATGATCAAATCATAACCGGTTCAAAGGCAACCCACTTCATTCCTTGTTTCCTAATGCTGCCCACTGGTTTTGACATCTCCCTCCTAATGACATTGAGTTACTTGCCCAAAATTGCATAGCTAAAAAACAGCCCAGTTAGAATTTGAATCCAAGTCATCTTACTCCAAAGCCTTTGGTATTTGCCACTACTTTAAGCTGTATTTCCAGTTCACAGATACAAAAAGAATCCCTTCCCTATACTTTTATTAGATTGTAATATCTTTACCAAGTCTTTGAAATTTATTCTTTTTAGAAACTGTCTCATAAAATGTAGTTTTCTCATGTACTTTTTATAATGAATGATTTTTAACTTCGAGAAAGCTATAGAGAATAACATAAGCTATACATCTATGTACACACTGACAGCTTTAACGAATTCTGACGATTTGCCATTTCGGCTCTCAATATTTTTTTTAAATAAAACATTGATAATAGAGTTGAAACCTCTAATGTACTCCTTCCTAATCTCATTTTCTTCCTTCCATTCTGAAATTGCTTTGCATCATACTCTTACTGAATATGTATATACATAAATATTTGTTAGTTTTCTATGGAATTTTTAAAACATTAAATAAATGGTATCCCACTTTACATAATATTCTATTACCTGTGTATTTTGCTTAACATACTCTGCATAACATTCCATAACCTATGTATTTGAGATTTTTCCATGCTTGCATATGTAGCTCTAATTTATTTTAACTGCTATGTAGAATTGCATGGAGAGTTTTTTTCAAGATGGCTTACTAGAGACATCAGACACCAGTTGTCCTCAGAATGAAGAACAAAGTTACAGGTGAATAAGCATGACCCCAGTGAATATTGAGGAAACAGTGCCAGAACCTACCAGAGGGAAGGGCAGAAGGGAAGGAGTTGGGGTGCAGAACAGGAAAGAGACAAGAGTTCGGCAGAGATTGATCCCCGAGGAACTTGGAGTCCCATGGAAAGGGCAGACGTGTGTTTTCTTTTTGCTCACCGCACCCCCACAGAAAGCTGCAGGCTCCCAAACTGTCACAGAGCCCCTGTACCCTCACAAGCCCAAGCACCGACATAGTCGGCCATTCAGGAACTTCTTAAGGGCAGAGCACAAGCCTGCCGGCCCACCCAGCGTCACTGACCCTGCCCCCAGAGCCAAGCTGTGGCAGCGGACACCACACTGCTTGTGCACCCACTGTGGGCCTCTGTCCTGGCCAGGGTGTCACTGGCTCCCCCCACAAACATCCCTCAGCACCCACTTGGACTGCGTCAACCACAGAAGTCCAACAGGACCAAGGGAGCTAATGGGTTCCAAAAGTTCTAACCCGCAGGGTGGGCTACCTCGAAGGGAAGGGAAAGTGCAGTGTGACAAAATCCCCCTTAGAATAAAGGAAACCAGAGCACACACCCTTCTCTGCCTGAGAGCTCCCTGCTAGTGAGCCAAGGTGTCTGCACCCCTCCCAGCAGAGACACGGTACAGTGCTGAATGCCATAGGGGAGACGAGTGGCTCCACACCAGAGGACAAAAGGCACTGGTGCCCGAGAAGGGATACGGAGTCTGGGATGTCTCCTTTCAGCAGCCACTGCTGTGGAGTAGCCAGGACTGTTCCCACAGGGGGTCTGGCACAGGTGCGCTGGAGAATGGCCAGTCCTGGGCTTTTAGGGGCAGCTGCCCCCCCACTAACAGTGTGCCCACTGCACGGGGATTGCACACAGGGTGTGGCCCATTTCCCCCGCTATGCAGATGGCAGTGTTTGTGCCGCTGCCCTGCTCATGGAATCTCAGCCCTTGGGTCTCCACATCGCTGGATCCTCTGCAAACATTCCGCAGCACCCACTCAGGCTGCAGCAGCCACAGGGGCCAAGGGGGCCCAGGAGAACGGTAGCATTCTTGGAGTTTTAACACCCATGGCAGGTTGCTCCCAGGGGAGAGGAGAGTGTAGCATCCTGGAGTGCCCCTTGGGACAAAGGAGGCCAGAGTACACACTCTCTTCCTTTCAAGAGTTCCCCATTTGTGAGCTGAGGGTGTCTACTCTCCCCTCAACAGAGACGCCAGTGTGACGCTGGGCTCTGCAGGGGAAAAACGCAGTTCTACTCCAATGACCAGGCGGCACTGATGCCCAGGAATGGACCAGGAGAGGGGAATTCTCCTCTTCTCACCCCCACTGCTGCTGACACAGCTACAGCTGTTCTCGGGTGGGGCTGGTGCAGGCGCACGGGGCATGGTCATCCAGGACCGCTGTCCCCAACCCCCATGCAGCAGCCGGGTACCAGTCTGTGGCCTGTTAGGAACCAGGCCGTGCATCACCACCCGAGCTCCGCCTCTCCCTAGCCCCTACCCACCTGCCACCCATCCTTGGAAAAATTATCTTCCATGAAACCAGTCCCTAGTACCAAAAATGTTGGGGACCGCTGATCCAGGACGCTTAGGATCGGCTGCACTACCCCCCACTGGCAGCGTGCCCACCGTGGCCACTGTGCCCAGGCTTGCACGGACTCACATCCCTCCCTTTAAGGAGCGGCAGCATCCTGCAGCGACCAACAAAGCTGTCTGTTTCAGGTTGAGAGAAGTTTCGCCCAGAGCCCATCTGGGCACAGAGCTTCAGGACAGGTGGCACTTAGCTACATTAGGGCCTGGAGGAAAATGACAGTGTCTATCAGAACTGAAAGTCCCGGGGACTGTGGTGAGGCAGGGAAGTGGATCCCATGTCTGACCACCCAGGCAGTGGAGCCGGTGCGGTCCCTCCCTCCTGCCTCCCCTGTCCCCAGACCTTGGTGCGATTCAACGCAAGCTCCCTTGTCACCCTCGTCAGGGCTGGTGCTTCTGTTCATCATTGGGGTGTATAGGGCTGAGCCTCGCGGCCCAGCTCTGCCCAGCTTTGTCCCCCCTGGTAGGACATCAGGCACTTCACAGAGGACACCTCTGCCTGAGCAGACTGAGACCCAGCACACGCCATGGCTCCTGCTGTAGCCAGCTGCTGCACGTAGGCACCACCTACTGGCCTGCCGTTGGAACTGCGGCCCCGTACATCACTGCTACAGCCAGCGTTTGAAAAAGCCACTGCAAAGAGGCGATCTGCAACCAAAAAACACATACAGAGCCTTGGCACTAAAATACTACCAAAATTCGAAGCTAACTGAACAAACACAACATACATTAAAGACACACCCTCAGGGGGGAAAAATGATAATTTTAATAAAATTTAATGCACTGAATTTATAAAGTGATATATAGAGATGACATATTTGTACTGTTTAGTTTTCTCATCTAGAAACACAGTATATCTCTCCACTTATTCAGGAATAATTTGGCCTTTGATATGTTTAATAATGTTCTCTATAAAGGGCTTATACATCTTTCATCTTTAATAAGATTTATTCCAGGGGGAGGGATGGCATGGGCAATATATGTAACCGTAATATTTGTACCCCCATAATATGCTGAAA
>VBSM01002608.1:151116802-151137803 GCA_008086735.1 Cheirogaleus medius | reverse complement strand
AAAAAAAAAAAAAAAAAAGATTTATTCCTAAATATCTTTTGGGTTTTGTTGCTATTATAGATGGAATATTATTCTATAACATACTGATTATTGCTAGTATAAGGAAAGGCTATTAATCTTTGTATGTAAATCTTTTAATCAACTAATTTGCTGAATTCTTCTTTTATATCTCCTCATTTACTTTTAAATTCTTTTGAATTTTCTATGTATACAATAATACATCTGTAAATAAAATGATTTTGTATTTTTTGTTTCAATTCCTATACCTTATTTCTTGTCTTATTTTATTGACTATGACTAACCCTATACTGAATTGTAAAGGTAAGCACAGTTTTCTTATTTCTGAGTTTAACTATTAAATATGATGCTTGCTGTAGTATTTAAAGGACATTATTTGTCAAGTTAAGATAATTTCTTTCATTCCTAGTTTAAGAGTTTCTTTCAATCATGAATAAGTATTAAAATTTTTCTAATTTTTTATGCACCTATTAAAATCATCATATAGCATTTTCTTCGATCTGTTAATGTAAAGAATTACACTATAGATTTTTGGATATCAAGTATATTATAAATATATGATACACAAACATTTTATTTGAGTTTTTTGGTATCCATGCTTATAAGTTGACTATTTACAACTTTGATACCAAGGTTATTCCAACTTTGTATAATAAGTTGTGTAGTGTTTCATTTAAAATAATTTACATAAGATTAAAATTATCTGTCCCTTAAAGGTTCAGTAAAACTTGCCTGTAAATCCATCTGGATGTGATATCTTCTGGGTGTGGAGATTTTTCACTAGCAATTCATTCTAATAATGGTCACTACTAGCAAATAGACTGTGGCCATCACAAACAATGTAGATTTATTAATCACTTTGTGCCTCAGTGTCCTTATCTGCATCTACTCCTAAAGCTTATTATTATTCATTTATTCAATATTCTTTCATTTTGAGACAACTTTGGTTTATCATTTTTCATTAAATTCTTCTCACCTTTATTGGCATAAAGGTTTTTGTTATCATTTGCTATTGCCACATTGCTATTCTATTTGTAATTCTGTCTCTTTTTATTGTAATAAAAATTCGATATGTCTTTTTTGGTTTTGGTTTGGGGTGTTTTGTTTTGTTTTGTTTTGTTTTGTTTTTGAGACAGAGTCTTGCTCTGTAGCCCTGACTAGAGTGCCATGGTGTCAGCCTAGCTCACTACAACCTCACACTCCTGGACTCAAGCCATCCTCCTACCTCAGCCTCCCAAGTAGCTGGGACTACAGGAACATGCCACTACACCCTGCTAATTTTTTTTCTATTTTTAGTAGAGATGGAGTCTTGCTCTTGCTCAGGCTGGTCTTGAACTCCTGACCTCAAGCAATCCTCCTGCCTTGGCCTCCCAGAATGCTAGGATTACAGGCATGAGCCACCGCACCTGGCCTTTTGTATACCTTTTTTTCTTCCCCCACAATTGGTCTCGCTTGAGATTTGTCTAATTTTTCTCTTCAAAGAACTTATTTTTAGTGTTGTTAAGCCTATCTTAATTTTGTTTATTCTTATAATTCATTACTTACTTTATTATTTCCTTCCTTCTGTGTTCATACAAGGACTTGTACACATATATCAGTAGCAGCTTTAGTTGTAGTAGCCAAATTTGGAAATAATCCAAATGTCCATCAACAAGCAGATGAAGGACAATTTGTGGTACATTCACTCAATGAAATATTGCTTAATTTTGAAAAAAAACTATTAATATACACAATAGCATGGCTATAACTCTAAAACCTTATGCTGAGTTAAAAAAAAGAGTACATACTATATTAATCTATTCATAGAAAATTTTAGAAAAGATAAACTAATCAACAGTGACAAAGCATAACAGTGAGTGTCTGAAGTATAGATAAGGATGGGTTATTATTACTGAGAAGGGGTACAAGAGTGATGGAAATATACTATATCTGGGTTGTGGTGGTAGTTATATAGGTATACAAATGTTCAAAACTCATCCAACTATGCACTTAAAAATGTGTGTATTTTATGTCTAAATTATACATTCATAAGCTTGTTTTTAAAAAATGCAATGAGATCTCTTTTCTAACCCATTGAAATGGTTAATATTTAAATTGACAATACAAATGTTGTTGAGAATGTAGAGCAATTAGAACTCTCATACACTGTTGACGATACTGTAAAATTGTACATTAACTTTAGAAAACTCATTGGCAGTTTTTATTAATAATAAAGATTTGCATATGGCTATAATACCTTATTATCTAGAAGTATATACCTAAGAGAAATGCAAGCATGTGCCCACAAAAAGACCTTTCCAAAAATGTCCATAACTGCTTTTTTCCCCCAATAGTCAAAAATGGAAAGCAGCTGAAATGTCCATAAATAACTGAAAGTAAATAAATAAATTGTAAATTAATCTGCATATATATCTACATCTTGTGTGAATCTGTGTTAGCCGTGTGCACCTGGACACATGTTTAACAGCTTTGGATACAAGCCCTCCACTTCTACCATCTTTCTTGGGTTCTAGCATTCATCGTCTTGCGAGTTCCATTTTTGTCTGGCTTAGTAAGGTCATTCTGCTGCTCTTGTTTAGAAAGGCCCTGTGCTGTCCGCTGACCAGCTGGGAAGGTTTGGATCCTACAATAAGAAAGCACTTGTAAATTGATCTAGATGACCTCTGAGCCAGACCATAGAAAGAAAATCCCTTATTCTTTCATCTTTGATGTACTTTTCTTTGACTTTATCTGTCTTCACCTTTCCTCACCTGCGAGGCTGAAAATAAGGAGTGGCTCAAAGCAAGGGAATCAGCAAGGCCCCTTTTGGTGTCAGAATTAGCCTTGTCTGAAGCTGAGTGATCAGCTCAGCTTGCCAAGTATTTGAGAGAAAAATTGCAATAGTAAACATAATGTTTTTGCCTAGAGTTTTCCCTCTGCATAGATCCCTGAAGAACATGTGATGGCCACAAGTATCTAACCTTGGGGGATTCTGGAGCTGGCGAAATATCCTCTCAGTTGAACAAACAGCTGACCTATGAATTGATTCTCATTCCTCAGACTCCTGTTGGCTGTTACAATACAAGCACCCTGAGGACAAAAACGACATGCCAAGCACCTAATGACTGCCCAAACTTCTTCCCTGAGCACACACTTTCTCTTGCCTATCCCAGGAGACCTCAGCCTAGGCAGCATCTTGCCCATCCAAAAGACCTTGAACTGGCCCTTCTGAAGAGGTCAATTAGCAAACCACATCAGACTGTTCTCTTTTATTTCAAGCTGCAGCAGGATGAGGCATCATTAATAAATGAATAGAATCAAAG
Source organism: Cheirogaleus medius (assembly GCA_008086735.1). Classification (NCBI taxonomy): domain Eukaryota; kingdom Metazoa; phylum Chordata; class Mammalia; order Primates; family Cheirogaleidae; genus Cheirogaleus; species Cheirogaleus medius. The sequence continues at coordinate 151,134,483 of VBSM01002608.1, read as the reverse complement.
GAAATGCTTGCCTCCAATTAGGTGTCTAATTGACTATGATTTTCTTTGCACAAAATATGGACTCTGTTTCAGGTATTGAAGACTAACTCAGCAGAAGGAAGCCCAAGAGGGTTATATCAGATTTCCCTTTATTACACCCCTTGGTTCCAGAGCCCTTTGCTCTCCACCTGAGCTTCAGATGTTTGTTTGCTAGAGAAAACCTTCAGTAAGCCATGAAAAGCCCTGAAGAGCCCTTGAAACATCCATTCCCTCCTGGTTGCAGCATTCTAAGCCCATAAAGCAGGCAAGTTATTTGGTACAAATATAAGCTTGGGAGCAGGAGGTCTAGCATGATTTTAGGAGGAAATTAAATAACTCATAGTTTATAGAATGAGACAACATGTCGCAAGAACACACACCATCCCACTCACTACCCCATCAGGTATATCCTTGGTCAGATTCCTACTTTTCCAGAATGGAACAGTTCTGGTGTTTATACCTGTGAGAGGTACACTGGGGCTCAGTCTGCCACAGGCCTTAGATCTACATGGGGTTCACTAAGGACCCTTTGCTGAAAAGTGTTCATGAATTTTCAAATCCTTCAAAACTTTGCCCTATGTTTACACCTAGAATTTAGAGTTGAGTTCAAAGCTGATGGGTATAAGTTTAGCCTGAATCCAGCTGAACCTGAGATTATGGATACTCCCAGATTTGTGGGTAAGAAAAAGAGAAGAGCAAAGATCAGGGGAACAGGAATGAGTTGAGGAAATTTCAGAGAAACCTATCAAATTAACAGTAGTTAGCCCTGTGTGGATCCACACAATGTTTTGTGTTAAAGGATACTTAAGTGTGAGACATGGGCCCTGGCCCACAGAGGGGATAAGATATGCAGCCATAAAAGAATGAAGAAACCATCCTGGAGAGCATATAATTCAGGACCAGGTTGTGTGTGAACGCTGGTAAATGCATTAACAACACATCAGCAAAGGGAGTCTGTGGCCTTCCTCCAGAAGTCATGGAAGCTTCAAGGAGGGGAGTGAGACTTGAGCAGTGTTCTGACAAAGAATGTGGATTAGCTGAGGAGAAGACATGGGGATGGGGAGACATTCTTGATTTGGTTGGAAGAGTAACAAAGCTTGGTGTGAGGCGGAGGGGGGGCGAGAGGGAGATTGCATGCAGAACATTCACGTGACAAGAAGAAAACAGAGAAACAGTGGAGATGAGGTTCATGAGATAAGAGCCAAACCGCAGATGGTCTTATGAGCTGATGAGTTTGTTTGACTTGCTGTGTTAAGAAATACGAAGCTGCACTGTAAATCTCTCCATTCCATTGCTGTTAGCACCAGGACCAAGGTGAGGCAAGTGAGGTGAATGAGTACAAAATTTAAGGAGGCACCAAAAACTCAGAAACCAAGATAAACAATTTTTTAATGCAGCTTTTAAAAATAAAATTAACATTAAAAAGTCCCTGATGAACAAAATATCGAGATTTTAAATAAAGCTAGCATCAGTGACAGTGGTATGCTAAACCCTATTAAATTCTGAGACAAATGGAAAAATTCGCAGTACTGTTCTTGTCCTCTTTTTGAAAACTCACAACACATATTAGCATTTTTAAGGCTTTGAAAAATACTGCAGAAAAGAGTTCTACTCAATTTCATTTAATGCTACAGATCCCAAATGCATTTAACCACACAACTTTTTTTGCAAGCAACATCTCATATAACAGTAGAATATTTTTCAGGACAAGCTAATATCGTCTAACTTTGTTTTTAATTGATGAAGAAACCAAGGCATCGACAGTCAGCCAGATCTTTCTAGTTAACAAGGAGTAAATTGATGAAAAATATTGTAAACATATGAGTTCTATTCTTCATGAATAAGTGTGGTACAATGAACAGTTTTTAACCTTTATTTAATTATTTTTAAAGACTTTAGGTCAGTATGATTATTAATTCATTGAGAACTGTCTGTGAATACGATTGCTTAAATTGTGAGGGATTAGGTTAAATCCGTGCTGATTCCAAGGTAAAAATACCCCTAGTTTCTGCTCACTGTATGGGGAAAATGAGCATCTAAAAAAGTAATCTTGGTACAAATAAGAGCTATAAAATCTGGACAAAATACAAAAAGTACACAAGACTCTGGAGACTGAACAAAAACAGGCAGTTTGGGAAGGATAGTCAAAACCTGCCACAAGGAACACAGTGAGTTCCCATTTTTGTCACTTTGCTCTGAAAGCAGTAACTTAAAGATGGATCAATAAAAAGTATACAATCTAAACAACAGGGGAAAACAAGAACAGAGCCTTTTGGAATATGGAACAATTTCAAAAAGTCTAACATATGTTTAAGTGTTGTCAAAGAAGAAAAGGAGGAAGAGAACAGGATAGAAAAAATATTTGAAGAAATAATGGCCAAAAACTTCCAAAATTTGGTTAATGACTTAAATTTATAGATTCAAGTAGTTCCATGAACCCAAAATATGGTAAATTTGAAAATAATCACACCTGGGCACATCATGCTCAAACAGCTGAAAACCAAAGATAAGGAGAAAACTATGAAATCAGTCTGAGAAAATAACACATTATATTCAACAGCTATTTGAATGATCATGACTTCTCATCAGAGACCAGCATATTTTAGTAAAGCAACATCTTTAAAGCACTGACAGAAAAAAACCCACATGTTAACTAAGAATTTTTTGTACCCTGCAAAAAATATCTTTCAAGAATGAAGGTGAAACAAAGGTATTTTCAAATAATGAAAAACTAAGGATATTCGTTGCCACTAGACTTGTACTACAAGAACTGTCACAGTGAGTTCTTCAGGCTGAAGGGAAATAATACCTTGGGAAACCTCTCAGGAAGAGTAAATATAGGGATATTTATAAAAGATTATTTCTGCTCTTAATTTCTTTGTAATACAGATAACCATTTGGAGATAAATTTTTAACATTGCCTTGGAGGGTTACAATGTATGTAGATGTAATAAATATAACAACTATAACATAAAGAATGGTGAGGGCATAAATGAATGAACCTATACAATTTCAAGGATTATATATTTCATGCAAAATAGTATAAGATTAACTCTAAATAATTAAATCTAAGATTAACTCATAATCTAAAAAACTGAGGATATATACGGCAATTCCTTAAAAAAACAGCAACTAAAAATATAATACCAAGAAATATAGCTAAAATTCCAATACATAACATTTAAAAAGAATTCTAAAATGTATGTAAATAATTCAAAAGAAGGCAGAAGAAGATAACAGAGGAATAATGGAAAAAAGGAGCAACCAAATAAATAATAAATTCATAGAACTAAATCCAATCTTATTAATAATTTCATTAAGTGATAATGGACCAAACATTTCAAAGATTATAAGAATGGATTTTTTTAAAGGCAAGATTAAATTTATGTTGTCTATAAGGGATACATTTTAAGTATAAAGACAAAGATTAAATATAAAGATTGAAAGTAAATAGATGGAAAAATATATACTATGTAAGCAGTCAACCTAAGAAGGCTGAAATGGATATGTTAATATCAGATAAAACAGACTCTCAGATAAAGAGTAAAGAACACAGTATTTCCAAAGATAAAGAGAGCATTTCATTATGATAATGTTATCTACTGGCTTTTAGCTTGATTAATTGAGAAGATATAATAATCAAAACTATGTATTCAAATACTAATAAAGCCTCAAAATACAGGAAATGAATAATTTAATTGATAGAATTAAAACAGAAATAAACAATCCCAAAATCATAGTACGAGAATGTAATACCTCTCTGGCAGGAACTGATAAAACAACCAGACCAAAAAAATTAATAAAAGGTGATATCTCATTGTGGTTTTGATATGTCTTTCCCTGATGAGTAATGATGTTGAGTATCTTTTCATATACTTACTAGCGATTTGTATGTCTCCTTTGGAAAAATGTCTATTTTGGTTCTTTGCTCATTTTAAAATTAGGTTATCTGGGGGTTTTTGCTATTGAGTTGTATGAGTTCCTTACATATTTTGAATATTAACTTCTTATCAGATATATAGTTTGCAAATATATTCTCCCATTATACAGGTTGCATTTTCATTTTGTTGATTGTTTCTTTTACTGTGCAGAAACTTTTTAGTTTGATGTAGTCCCACTTGTTTATTTTTTATTTTGCTGCCTGTGTTGTTGGTGTTAAGTCCAAAAAATTAATTGCTAAAACAAAAACAATAGAGAAAATCAATGAAACAAAAAGCTGGTCTTAGAAAAGATCAATAAAATTAATAAACCTCTAACAAGACTGACCAAGGGGAGGAAAGGGAAAACACAAAGACATTGAAAGAAAAATAAGGATATATTACAGACAATTCTATGCTCATAAATTTGATAATATACATGGATTTGTTCAATGCCTTGAAAGACGGAAACTACCAAAACTCACTCAAGAAGAAATAAATAACTCGAGTAATACTTTATGTAGTTTAAAATTGAATTTGCAGTTAAAAACCTTTCAACAAAGAAAACTGCAGGCCTAGATTGTCTCACTGGTGAATTCTATGAAACATTTAAGGAAGGAATAATATCAATTGTATACCATCTCTTCAAAACAAGAGAGAGAAGACTTTAACTAATTTTATGTTGTAAGCAGTACCTTAGTACTCAAACCAAACAAAGACATTACTAGGAAACAAAACTATAGACCAGTACCCTTTATGAAATGCATAAATGCATTTTGCATAAATGCAAAAATCCTCAACAAAATATTAGGAAATCAAATCCATCAATAAATAAATATAATATATCATGAACAATAAGGGTTTATCCTAGGTTTGGTTCAACATTCAAAAATCAATCAATTAAGTCACAATATTACAGACTAAAGAAGAAAACCATATGATTACCTTAATAGATACAAAAAAATCACTTGTCAAAATTCAACATCTATTTATATATTTTTTAAAAACTCTCAGGAATCTAGAATACGGAAACTTCCATAATCTGATATGGAATGTCACACACACACACACACACACACACACAACAAACAAGTAATACAACTGGTAATGATGAAAAAAGGAGTGCTTTCCCCCTAAGCCTGAGAACAGGTAATAATGTCCTCTATCACCAGTCTTATTCAATGTTTTGCAAAAACTAGCCAGTGTAATAAGATTTTTTTAAAAAGATGATTAAAAAGAAATAAATAAAAATCCCTCTGAAACATATTGTTCCTGTAAAATATTCGAAAAATCTATTTTTAAAAAGCTCCTAGAACTAACTAGTGAGTTTGTCAGAGTTGCAGGATACATAATCAAGGTACAAAAATTTATTGTATTTCTACATACTAGCCTTGAATTCCGAAAATATAAAGTTCAAAATTTACAAAACGGTGCCATTTACAATAACATACAAAAAACAGACTACTTGGATATAAATCCTACAAAGTATATATAAGATCTGAGTGCAGAAAACTACAACACACTGATAAAAGAAATCAAGTAAGACCTAAATAAACAGAGAGATGTACAATGTTCATGGATCAGAAGATTCAATCTTGATAAAATGTCAGTTCTCCCCAGATTAAGCTATAGTTACAATACAATACAAATCAAAATCTCAAGAGATTTATTTTTTAGATAATAAAAATCTGAATCCAAAATTAATAAGGAAGACAAACAATTACAATAGCCAAAAAAGTTTTGAAAATGAAAACATTGGAGTACCCATGCTACTTAATATTAAAGCTCATAAATTTAAAGTAAATAAGACAATGCAGAATTGGCAAAAGGATAGACAGAACTTCATCAGTAATATAAACTAGAGAGTACAGAAATAGACCCTGCAAATAGTCAACAGGTATTTGGCAAATGTACAAAAGCAAATCATAGAAAAGAGTTAGTCTTTTCAACAAATGGTGCTAGAGCAATTGCTTCTGCACAGCCAAGGAAACTATCCATCCGTTTGAGAGCAAATGGACAACCTACAGTATGGGAGAAAATATTCACATGATACACATCCAATAAAGGGCTGATAACTAGAATCTATACAGAACCCAAGAAAATCAGCAAGATAAAATCAAACAACCCCATTAAAAAGTGGGCAAAAGACATGAACAGAAACTTTTCAAAAGAAGACAGAATAATGGGCAAGAAACATATGAAAAAGTGCTCAACATCTCTAATCATCAGGGAAATGCAAATCAAAACCACAATAAGATATCATTTATCTCAAGTGAGAATGGCTTTTATCAAAAAGTCCCAAAACAATAAATGTTGGCATGGATGCAGAGAGATAGGAACATTCACACACTGCTGGTGGGAATGCAAACTAGTGCATCCTCTGTAGAAAGCAATATGGAGATACCTTAAAGAGCTAAAAGTAGAACTACCATTTGATCCAGCAATCCCACTACTAGGCATCTTCCCAAAGGAAAAAAAGACATTCTATAATAAAGACATCTGCACTAGAATGTTTATAGAAGCACGATTCGCAATTGCAAAGATGTGGAAACAACCCAAGTGCCCATCAATACATGAGTGTATTAATAATGTGGTATATGTATACCATGGAGTACTACTCAGCTACAAAAAACAATGGTGATCTGGATAGAGCCAGAATCCATTCTACTAAGTGAAATATCACAAGAATGGGAAAAAAGCACCACATGTACTCACCATCAAATTGGTATTAATTGATCAACACTTACGTGCACATATAGTATAACATTTATCAGGTGTCAGGCAGGTTTGGCGGGAAGAAGGGATGGGTGTATATTCACACCTAATGGGTGTGGTGTGCACCATCCAGGGGATGGACATGCTTGAAGCTCTGACCCGGGTGGGGCAAAAGCAATATATGTAACCAAAACATTTGTACACCTGTAATATGCTGAAATAAAAAAAAATGGAGCTAGAGCAATTGAATAGTCATATATACCCCACCTCAAAAAAAGTTAACCTTAACTCAAACCTTACATCATCTTACACAAAAACTAACTCAAAATATATCATGGAATTAAACAAAAAACATGAATCTATAAAGCATCTAGAAGAAAACAAAAGAGAAAATCTTTATAATCTTTATAACCTTGGAGTTAGGAAAGAGTTCTTTAGCTATGATACCTGAAGTATGATTCATAAAAGAAAAAAATTAATAAATTTGACTCCATCAAAATTAAATTTTTTAGCCATTAAAGACACTCTTAAAAGAATAAAAAGATATGCCACAGGCTAGTAGAAAATATTTTCCATACATATATCTTACTAAGCATTTGTATTCAAAATATATTACTATAAATAGCTCTCAAAACTCCACAATAAGAAAGCTCAGAGCACTCAGAGGGCTTACAGTCAGTGGGGAAAGATAGACAATGAACATACAGACAAGGAACTATAAAGTGTTCCGTAAACACATCATAAAGGTAGGGGATAAAGTGCACCAGGGTAGGAGTGGGGCGTTATGTTGAACATGATGAGCAGGAAAGGCCTTTCTTATCTGTGATGTTTGAGCACAGACCAGAATGAAGTGAGAGATGATCACATGGGTGTCTAAAAGAATATTCCAGGCAGGGGAGCAATCATGTGCAGAGATCCTGGGCTATGGAGTTCTTCAGGAACTTCCTATAAATCAGCATGCTGGTGAACAGTGGGCCTCGTGGAGAGTAGTAGGAGATAAAGTCACAGAAGTAATGGGGCCCAGGTTCTGGAGGGCTTTGTAGGCCACTGCAGGGACCTATTCTTCTACTCTGGGTGAGATGGAAAGCCAAGGGCTGTTTTGAAGGTGATGTGAAAGAGTTTATGAATACTTATGAAAGTATCACTCTCACTGCTTGCTGTGTCAAGAATAAACCCTGCGGGAGCAAGTATGCAAGTGGGGAAACCAGTTAAGAGACTTTTGCAACAAATCTAAGTGAGAGAGACATAGTGGTGTCTTTAAAAAAGGTGGTGGAGGGGAGTGGTGAGATTCTTGCTAAATGTCAAAGGGAGATCAGGCAGAACAGGAGCACCTAGGTGACTCTGATGCAGAGGTCCCCAAAGAATAGAGTTTTATTCAAAGGGTAACTGGAACCATTAGTTAGCTTTCAGCCAAGGAATGTGTACTGTGATTTACTGCTTTGTGGTCATCGGATTGTGGGTTTTGGGAGGCCAAGCAGAAGCTACAGCCCCATTAAGGTGATGGGAAGGAGATGATGATGGAGAGGAGTGATGCACTGCAGATCATCTGGGATGCATTCCTCTCTAGGCTCCACCTTCGGGACTGTGTGTTCAAATGGAACATAGTAAAAGGTTTATCAAATAAGAACCTCTTTAGAGCTTAGACTCCTTGACCTGATACTCAAAGTCTGTCTTTCATTCTGGCCGGCAGTCATATGGGTGGGGTCCCAAGCACCTGTGCTTCTCACCTTGACTGCTCATGATTCCATGTAAGAATCCTTTCCTTTGTCTTTGCTGAGGCTGTTCCTTCCTCCTTGAGTGGAACACCTCTTTCTCCTCCTACCTATCCAAAGCTCCCTCATCCTTTACCTTCTCTCTTGGTGAGTCTTTTTCCAACTCCTTCCCTCAAGTCAGAGTCCACTGCCCCACTCTCTCTTACCCCATAGTGCTCTTATATACTTCTGTTACAGCCTCATCACAGCCTAGTTTGCCTGATACTCCCACAAGATTCTGAGTTCCTATAATGAGTGTGTAGTATACTCTAGACACTCAACAACTGTGTTTGTCAAATTTTACTGAATGCAAGTAGACAGCAAGAATGGTGTGAATGAGTTGGTCTTTTTTCCCTGGTGAACATCAGGCAACTCCTAGAGCAAACTCTGTCTCAGACAACTCTTGAAAATTGAAAATGGCAATCAGTGAAATTTTGTCTTCCACCTCTCACTAGATTCTGTTCTTCACAACAAGATTGTGGACTTAACTTTGTTTACCTTTCTTTGCTCAGGAACCACTGTCATGCACTGGCTATTGTTCAAATTCTGAAAACACTATTTCATATATTTTGTCTTCACTTTTGAAAGATGCTTTTGTTGTGTACAGAATTCTGAGTCTACAGGCTTTTATTTCTTCCAATACTTTAAATATGATATTTTATTGTCTTTCAGCTTGCCTAGTTTCTAACAAGAACTCCTCTAATTTTAATGTTGTTCCTCCATATCTAATATTTATCTCTTTTTCTCCTCTGTCAAGCTTCAAATTTTTTTCTTTATCTTTAATTTCAGTAATTTGACTATAATATTTGTAGATGTGCCATTCTCTGTATTTATCCTTCTTGGAGACCTCTGAGCTTCTTGGATCTATGGTATGTAATCTATCATTAATTTTGAAAAATGTCTCAACAATTATCTCTTCAAATATTTCTTATGCCTTTCCTTTTCTCCCCACCCCCACCCTGTTTTGAGATTCTAATTACAAATTTTTTCCTCTCTTTGTTTCAATTTAGATGAATCTATCCATCTATTTTCAAGTTTACTGATTATTTCTTCTACTGTTTCCAGTCTGCTAAGCCCATCAATTCTTCATTTCTGATATCATGGGGTGATCTAGCGTTTCCATTTGAATTTCCATTTGAATTTTTTGCTGACATTCCCCATCTGTTCATGCATATTGTCCACCTTTTCCTCTAAATCCTTCAATATATTAATGATAGTTATTTTAAAGTCCCTGTCTGATAGTTCTTATATCTAGGCCATTTTTTTTGTCTTGTTCTATTGACTGCTTTATCTCTTGACAGTAGATCAGGAATTTTTTCCTTTGTTTTGTGAGTGTATATATGCATTTCATAATTTTTTTATTGAACATCAGACATAAAGGCACAGTAGCAATTGAAGTAGATGGCATTTGTATACCAAATTAAGCATGCCTTTTCTATCAAGCCATTAGTAGGTAGAGGGAACAGGGTTAAGTCAATCTGATCAATAATTGAGCTAGATTTGGGTTTGGTTTTACTATATTTACATATGATGAACCACACACTTCAAATTCTTTCACTGATGAGCTGCTGCTACTTTGTACATAGTGTAAGGCCTGGAGGGCCAGAGGGATTGTTTCTTCTCTCTTCCCTACCCTCAGCTTTCAGCATGCCTATGCCATTAAGTGGGTGCTTCTCTCTTTATTCTCACAGTGGTAGACTGCTGTTGCTTGTTATTGGCTGTGAGTGTGTGGTGGACATAGTGTGGTTTCTAGGCTCCCCTACCCCAGCCTCAATCTTATGGTGACCCTATGGGGCTGGGCCACCATGGAGGGATTTCTCACCATTCCTGCTCCATATCCCACCCCTGCAGCCAAATGCTTGACTATAGGGGAGTCTTAGTCTGGAGGGAGTTTCCTGCCCCTCAGACTCCTACATGTAGCAGACCTCTTCCTTGTATCCTGCAGGATTCTGGCCCTGATTGGGTTTCCCACCCTCTTCCCAGGGGCAGACAGCTTTTGCATCTACCCTTCCCTTGGTGTCAGTGTAACATTGCCTGGAAAAGGAGCAATGTTCTGCCCTCCCTCCTGCCAGTAGACTGTTAGTGCTTATTACTCAGCACAAGGCTCAGGGTAGGAGCTGGTGGATTTTCTGCTCCTCCACCAGGGAGAAATAATTTTTGCCACTACCCCTTTCTCAGTGACAGTATAACAGGAAATTGGCACTGGGTATAGGACAGTTTCCTGAATCCCACCTTTTATGGCTTTTTTGTTTCTTTGTGTTTGGGGGGGCTTGTGGGTTTTTTGTTTTGTTTTGTTTTTTTGCTTTATCCCCTCACCTAGAAGCAGCAGACCCTTGCCTGGGCCCTGAGATAAGGAGGGTTTCCTACCCCTCCCACAGAGGTTTCCAGCTTTTGCTTTGTATAAGAGAAATGCCTGGAAGAGGGTGAGCTTTTGTGACTGTGCACCACCCAGGAGGTCTCCTTTCTTGTCCCCATTTCATCCTATAAGCTCCAAGTGTAGGTCTGGGTGAGAGACCTGTCAAGTAGACTAAGGGCGCCAACTCATCCTGATTCGCTTGGGACTTTCCCAGTTTGAGCACAGAAACCCCTCAGTCCAGGGCATATAGAATGGTTGGTCAACCAAGTATCTGAGGCTCCCAGACATTCTAAACTCTCATGCTAGGCCCCATTTAAATTTTATTTAAATTTCCATTGTTTTCTTCTTTCCTATTCTTATGGCTGTCACCTCTTCCTTCCACACTTTGCCAAAAAGGAAAGTTTATGTATTCCAGCCCACCCTTTGGAATTCAGTCTTTCTGGTTACTTTCTTATCTTGGCTCATTAAAACAGCAGTCCTCAACCTTTTTGGCACCAGGGACCTGTGTAATGGAAGGCAATTTTTCCACAGACTGGGAGTAGGGAGTTGGAGGGTGAAGAGGTGGAGCTCAGGTGGTAACCCCATGATGAGGAACAGGTGTAAATACAGATGAAGCTTCATTTGTTCACCCACCGCTCACCTCCTGCTGTGTGGCTTGGTTCCTAAGTTTCATGGAAGACAATTTTTCCATGGACAGTGGTGCAGGGGTGGAGCTCAGGCAGTTCCTAACAGGCCACACACTGGTACCAGCCACAGCCTAGGGGTTGGTGAGCACAGCATTAAAAGACTTAAGAACATTTATAATACTATAGACCATCTGTCTTTTTCTCATTTTTAGGGTGATAATCTCCTGGGTCCCTCTACATGCTAAGTGGAAACAAAATTCCTCAGCCCCTTTGCTTTTAGAGAATTGAGCTGTGGCATTAGATTATGGTCGTTGTAGGAGGACATCATAAGAAGCTGCACAAAAGTGACCGCTGCATTTATTGTAAAGCTGTTCTCATGAATGTAGCTCCCCACATCATATAGTGAAGAAATTTGTCATGAGTCTCAGTACCAGTAATAGTTGTGTTCCCCTAGTCAACTAGTACCTTTTTTAGTTTCCTTGTTAGTCTTATGGATGCTGTGAATTTAGCAATTGATCATTTCCTTCTTGACTTTGAAGATTTAGCTCCCAATTTAGGTCTAGGTGTGCATGTGTCCACCGTACGTGATCTTCTAGCATGCGTTTTTGCATTTTAATTTTGCCTCTAGCTTTATTTCATTTTTTACAGCTATTTTTACTTACCTACACTTATTTGTTGATAGTCTATCCTGTTATAAACTACCTCAAAGAACTGTTTTAACAAAATAGTATCTGAAAGATAGCTTGTAACAAAAGAAAGCATTGTTGAATTGACAAAATTTAATTGATTGTATGGTATTTCTTTCTAGTCAACACTGAAAAATGCATCCCTATAAAGAGGGATTCTTTCTGGGGGGCCTCTGGGCTGAAGGGAAACAAAGGCCCTGAAAAGAGAAACCCCTGATGTTTGCTTTTCCTCGGGATGCTCCCATCTCCCCGCTGGCCTCCCCAAACTTGGATGCTGCCACACACATCTCAAAACAATGACTTCACCTCTTTCTCACAAGTGTCCCTGCTACGCAGACCTAAAACCATCTTTATGAGGTGAGCCGACAGAAATACAATTAAATTATTTATCGTGAGGCACAGCCATATGGTGTGTGTTTAAAGAAACTCTGCTTCGCTTATGAAATGGGGTTCTGAGACGAGCGTATTCTCTGTCTCAGAGGGACTGCTCTTCCTGGGAGGACAGAGAGGGGATCAGGTTCGTGCAGGCTGGTGCAGGAGAGGGAAGAAGACTGTGCAGTTGGGGGAGGCCTTCCTCCCCCAACTACTTCATTGCCAACCCTCCCTCAGGCCCTCACACATCACTCCCCACCTTCCTCTGCTCTTTCTTTCTGTTCTTATCCTCCTCCCTGCCAGCCTGCTGCGTGGGACGGGATATTGGATAGCCCTCCAGTAAACAATCTAGATTCTGATTTCACTGAGCAAAACTGGACTCTGAACCCAAAAATGACGGGACTACAAGAACTAGCACAGATTGGTGCATACTTTAACCTTCCCTGACAACTTATTTCATTCACCCAGATCCCAAGCTATAGCTGGTGGGTAAAAATGGGGTACAATACAAATTACATAGACCCTTTGAAGATCACAACTCAGTGGACTTGCAGAGAGAATGAACAAATCCCTTACCCAGAAATTCAATCCCCCAATGGGCTATTAAAGCATCCAAGCACTCACAGTACCACCTGGTCCATGCCTCTTTCTTTCATCATGGGATAGTGTAGATGCTATAAAACTATTGTCCCCAACCCCCAGGCCACAAACCAGTACCTGTCTGTGGCCTGTTAATAAGACCCAGGCTGCACAGCCTCCTGAGCTCTGTTCCCCTGATTCGACCCCTGTTCATGGAAAAAATTGTCTTCCATGAAACTTAGGAACAAGGCCACACAGTAGGAGGTGAGTGGCAGGTGAGCCAGTGGATCTTCGAAGCTTCATCTGTATTTACAGCTGCTCCCCATGGCTGACATCACCACCTGAGCTCCACCTACCCCTCCCTGCCCATGGACAAATTGTCTTCCATGAATCTGGTCCCTGGTGCCAAAAAGGTTGGGGATGGTTGAAACAATCAACAGCCTTCCCTAGAAGGAGTCACTTTACATTTACTGTTCTCCTGCTTGCTTGCTTTGCCTGGGTCACACAGCCTTTTAGAGAACCGCAAGGCCAGGCAGGACAGGAAATAACTCTGCATGAATCCATTCTTCCACATGCCCAGAGCCTTCTCCCCTGCTTCTTGGTAACATCACCATGAGGTAGACACAAAACTTCAAGACAGCAATTGTAATCCTACAGGGTTGTAAAACCATAGATTTATTTATTTGTTCCCAAAGGGGTGTAAGTCACCTAAATCGCTGTTTAATTGCATATTTCTCATTAGAGCTCTTTTTGTCTTTTGGAATATGGTGGTGCCAATGTTGCTCCTTACAAAGGTAAGTGTTGGGGATGAGGGGAATTTGTGAACTGAGATCTTTTCCATCCATAACACAAATGTTGTCTCCACTATGCCAAGATGGGGAAAATCCCATTTTGTCAAATAAGTTTATGACAAGGGCATCAGCCTGATTGTCCCACAGAGTAAAGGAAACAGATTACACACAAACATGCCCAGGACAATATGTGCACATCTGAATTGTGGAACAGTACTTAAGCTCTGGCTATTTTTCTCCTGCATGAGTTCTGTAGAAATCCAAATGGGAGCCCTACAGGTTGTACTTAAAATAGAAAAAAAGCAGACTTCTGACCCTCTAAGGGACAAGATGAGATGGCCACTCTGACCAGCTGTGCACCTTCAGGAAGCATTTCAACTCTGTGGCTCTCAGTGTTTCTGTCTATAACATGAAGGGGTGGGACTAGCTGATGTCTGAGGTCTGCTTCAGCTCTGCAAGTCTAAATCCTAAAAAACAGACAAAACTCAACATCTTCTACAAGGTCATCAGGAAAACATTCCTTTTGTGAAAGCTTCAGCAAGAACAGGACAGGGTATCTTGTTAGCTAAGGTGCTGTTATATTATTTTAACCAAAAAACACTCCATGGAAAGCTCAATTACTCATTATTTTCTTGCACCCTATTTTCAGGAGAAATGGGAAGAGGTATGTCTAGGGATGAGCACACATTCAGATCTTGTATTTCATCCACTTAAATATCTTAGACCTAAAGAAAGAAAACTGGAGTCGAGTACAATTGCCCTAGTGTATTAAGAATATCTCAATTTTCAAGGGATGATTTAAGATTTCATGGAGTTCACTTTATCCTATATTTAAATTAAGAATGTCTACAATCATGCTGACTTTGAAAAACCAATAGGGTTGGAGGTTTTCCCCCCCAAAACTGTGTAAATTACCAAATGAAGTCAGGGTCAGGCTAAATAAAATTTTAGAAAGCGCCCTCTTGTGGCACAAAAATGCAATTGCCAAATAGCAGTTTTGTCCTCAGATTTTGAGAACTGGGCAAATATTATATTAGCTATCATTTATTGAGCAGGTATTACCTATCAAGGACTGGCCTGGATGTTTGACATGGTAATACAATAAATTATTTAATAAAGGCAGTTTTCAATGTCATGGAGAGAACTGGAAGTCTTTTCTTTCACAGAGTTCAAGCTACACGTGAAGATTTATTTCACAGAGTGTGTTCATTCCCTGTGTATTCCTGAGCACCAGGGAGCGGGACGGGTATCCGACATTAGCACATTTTCCTGCACCTTACTTGCTCGTCTTTGGAGTTCTGAGACGTGATTGAGAAGCTCTATTTCCAGTTCACGGCCCCTAATTTCAAATTGGCAGTTTCATTTTGGCAAAATGAAGAGAGAAGAAGAAAGAAACAATAGTAAAGATGGGATAAACGTGGGGTGGAGGGGGGCAGGGGTGAGGAAACACAGCTCAATACCTTGAGAAAGTCTCCACAAGTCCCAGAATCTTTTAATTCAAACAAAATTACTTAACATCCATGATTTGAAAGACATTTAATGAACAGCAAAAACATTTATTTATATGATTACAGTTTGTATTTTTTTTTAGTAATCTACACCATCCTCGCACCTTTCAAGTTTCCTGTGTATCTTATATAGTGAGTTTCTGTACTTAGCCCCACATCTGATGTAGTTTACCAAATATTGCCAATGCTTTCCACACACCTAAGCCTGAGGAAACAGATATTTTCATACATGCCGATTACAAGTGTTCATCCCCTTTTTCAGAGAGTCCGATATCTCAGCACCCACACAGGGGTGACCCCCCGACAAGAGGTTGCAAACTCAAATGTTCACTGGAGACTTGGTCCCACTCCTCATGTGGGAACACAGGCCCTGTGGGCCCAGAGACTTCAACTTTTTAAATGAAATTAGAATGTAGAAACCTCATAATTTTTAAATTTTGGAAATTTTGAATGTAAAGAAAAAAATAAAACTATGTGTTTAAGCCAAACAAAACAGGTTTTCTGCCCAGATGTGTCCCTTGCCTACAGTTTTCAGCCCCTGCCCTCAGGACCATCGAGGGCTGATGTTTAGGCTACCCCTAGGAGACACCTTCTTGAACAGGTCCTGAGGACTGTGATGAAGAAATTCCAGAAGAGGAAAGTTGCTCAGTGCTTCTGATGTACTTCACATCATTGTGGACATCTTGTCAAGATAAGCAACATGTGATCTTAATCAATTGTTTTCCTTACTTGACACTTTCTCATTATTTGGATATGCCCACCAGCTTCCAAGAACATAAAAGTTTGCAATGTCTATTGTAAAACACTTCTTCACTCTCTTGGGAGCCATCCAGAGTCATGTCTTTTTCTTTGTGGTCATTAAAACCTGGCCCTCAAGAAAACCCATACCAGTGTTCTGAGTTAGGCTAAAATATCTCCAATGGGGATTGTGAATCTTCTGGAAGACAGAGGTACTCATCAACTAAGACACGGCACAAATACGAAATGAAGTTAATGCATTTACATTTTGCAGTAGGAGGAAAGGGATCCTCTATTAAAGGTGTGCTTAATAATTTCATATCTTTCCTAATTGAAAAAGAAGGAAGACATGAGTGGATTTTCTTTTAGGAATGGGTTTGCTCTGGGTCTATGTGGCTTCAAAGTTTAAATTTCTGCTACTCTGGCCAGGTACAAAATGTGTACCTTTAATAAATACTGGAAGCACTGCCCCCAATTCAAAACATTCTTGATTACAGAGCCGTCCCACATGAATAGAGAGTAGGTATAAAGCCACCTTTACTGGGATTAACCAATGAAAAAAATACTTATGGGAAGTTTTGCACCTTCTAAGAGGAATAGCTAAGAAGCAAATGTCTCCATCTGGAAAAGGTTCAACAGGAGATGGGGATGGTCATCCCTGGAAGGGTGGGAGTAAACTAAGCAGGCACCACTCAGAATCCCAGACCAGCTAGCAGAACACCAAGAGAACTAATGTATATACATATGGGAGATTTCATGAAATATGATGCCATGAAAGTTACAGTCCCAGCAGCTTGACAGTTTTCATCAGTATTCCGGGAGATTTGCTCCTTTTTTATTTGGTTTCTTTAAAAGATGAATGGAATAAGCACTTTCCGAGATTTGGGGTAGTCCTCAAACATTTTGAGGTAGAACCTGAAAAAGACAAAATAGGAATAATTACAAATGTAATGAAGCAGTGATCAACAGTTAAGGTTTGCTGTGTCTGAAATCCTTGTTGCAAGTCAACCTACTGGTATCCAGGACCTGACTAATGGAGGGTCATTTGTCCATCCTCTTTGTCCTTCCTACAGCTGACCTCTGGTAAATGCTGAAGCTTCTTGTGCTGGGAAATAAAAAGCCATAGCCAGAGGGTGGTGTGGTGATGGTTAGGTACAACACTGTGAATGCATCTAATGCCACTGAATTTTACACTTAAAAATGTAAATTAAATTGTAATGTTATATATATTTCACCAGATTAAAAAAAAATGTAATATCCAGAAAGAAGTGCCCATCTGGATTCAGCTGGGAAACACAGGGAACAAAAGACTCCAAAGACCATGGGCAAAGTTAATCCCAGAGAATTGGCAATAGGTCCAGGAAAATATCTTTTCATGAGGCCTGGGAATGCCAAGAAAATATAAGCTTGTATTATGGGTTGAATTTCATCCTCCAAAAAGATATGTGAAGTCCTAATCCCCAGTACCTGAGAATGTGACCTTTTTGGAACTAGGATCATTGCAAATATAACTAATTAAGATGAGGTTATACTGGAGCAGGGTGGGCCCTTAATCCAAAATGATGGTGTCTCATCATCATTTTTCACAGACATAGAAAGAATAATTTTACACTTCGTATGGAAC
>VBSM01002608.1:151093006-151116702 GCA_008086735.1 Cheirogaleus medius | reverse complement strand
AAAAAAAAAAAACCAAAATGATGGTGTCTTAAAAGGAAACGAGACAAAGAGACAGAGACACACAGGAGAGGAGACCATGTGAAGACGGAGGCAGAGATTACAGTAACACAGCTATCAGCCATGAAACACCAAGGATTGCCAGCCGCCACCAGCAGCTAGGAAGAGGCAAGGAAGAATTGTTCCCCAGAGCCGTCACAGAGAGCACAGCCCTGCCTATACCTTGATTTCAAACTTCTGGCCTCCAGGACTATGGCAGAGTAAATTTGGGTTGTTCAAAGCCACCCAATGTGTGGTAATTTGTTACAACAGCCTAGGAGACTCACATATCCTGTAAGAAGCCTTTCCCCTTAACTTACCGGGCTGTCCTCCTGACTAGTTGAAGCTGGTCAGCCCTCAAGGTGTAATCAAGACAACACGCTCTATTAAGTACCTTAGTTTGAATTGGAGACAAGTGTGTTCCGGGAGGGGCTGATTTTCGGTGCCGTGACTTGAGAAGCCTGGTGAGCTCCTCTGTGTGCTCCCTGTCCCACGAACGCGGGCTGCTCTACGGGATGCTGCACAAAGTCCCATCAGCCCTATAAAAAAGATGCCCTCTGGCCCTCCTCTGGGCAGTCTGACATAACAGGTTGAGGCTTCAGTTTGGATTTTGTTGTTGCACAGGCTGGAGACTTCTGGTGGAATCGCTGCCCCTCCCCTGCCCAGCTCGGTGGAGCCCATGCTTCTCAATTACCCTCAGTGAGGGTGATGCACCCTCCTCTCCCATCCCCCCTCTGCCTCTGGGGGGCAACAGACCAGCCTGAAGTGGCGAGAACTGCTGTGACTGTCTTCTGGGCTAGGAACCCTCTGCCGCCCTTCCCTGCCAGGGATAGGAGGTGTCAGGAATAGGTCATTGGGAGGGCAGCTATTTTACTCACTTCTGAGCTGGTCTCCTAAAGTGTGCTCAGAAGAAAAGAACCCATTCTTAGTTTAACCTTCAGAACTACGCAGGGAGACTAAAACACCAAGGCAAAAGCTTTAGGGGTCCCCCCAGGTTCCAAGGCCAGTCCTTCTTGGAGTATCCGTACCCTCCTTCTCGCTCTGTCTCCAGTAATCACAGACTTTCTCTTGCCACAAAAGCAATTTTAGGGAAAATATCTGAAATTCGCACTCAGGCTTAAAGCCTGATAACAACTGAGAATGTTACCCTTTCTCTTCCAGCAATACCTTTATTTAATTCTTCTGTCCCTACCCCACCCCAGGTTAGTGGAGTTAGTTAAGCTTACTAGACCTTCGGAGGGAAGGGCTCTAAACGCCTGCAATTCCAGGCATTTCCCAGCAGGTGGGGCCATCCTAAAATTCCACCGCAACGCAAATGCTTGTCCCACCTTCCCAGGAAGCGGGCGATGGGCCTGGCTCTGGTTTATGGCGTGAGGGAGTGAGGGAGGCGGGGACTAAAATAAGCCCTGGTATTACACAGATTCCAGGGAAAATAATCCTTCTGGAGTTTCCAGAACTCTATGATTACCTGAACCATTAGCACCAAATCTTGCAGCCAAAATTAGCAGTCACATAGGCCACAGGCTGGTGCTTTTCCCGGTGGCTCTGTCCTGCTGTACCTTAGCATTACCTGTGACGCTCTGAGGAGTGCTGACCATGGTCCTGCCCATGGAACACACTGCGAGAAATATGGTGGAAGGTAATTTAACTGAAGCGTGGAATGGAAGTTGCTTATTTTGCCTCTTGACTCGTTATCTGGAGTTTACTGCCAAGCGCTAACCATCACCAGGCAAGCCTCCTAGGAGGACATAGAGCCTGGGTCAACCAACTCCTGTGGATACATGGGCTTCTCCCCGGGCAGCCCTCTACAACATGGCGGGCATGCCAGTGTCCCAGCTGTCCCCTCAGGTGCCTCTGTCTACATGGGCTTACTTTTGCTCTTAGAAAAAGTTTTGTTACTGCTACTCTCATCCAGTTAAATTCCAACTTCAGTAAAAACCCAAGAAGTCAGAATATACTAATCCAATGATTATATCAGCCTTCCCTTATAAAAATAAATGTTAGGTTTCTAAATCTGACTCCATGTGCTAAAATCCTATTTGGAGGGGGAAAAGAGCTATGTGAATGCTGCCACCTTTATTGAAAAGTTTACCTATGGTGGTGAAAAGCTCGTATCCCAAGGAAACAAAGTGAGAAAAATGCAAATGCAAGCGCTGGGAGGGACCAAGTGGCCAGGGCATAGCCGATCCATTCAACAATCTCACCAAAGAAATTGGCTCCAGAAACGTATGTAAACAAGCCACCTGTGTGCAGAAGAATCAAAAAACCAACAATCAGAATGAAATTATCATGACATTTGTTTCATTCTATTAAGGAGAGTTTTCAAGCCACCTCTTTCTTACCTTCTCACTTCTTCCCTGGATATTTCACATTCACAGTCAAAGTGAAATAACACACTGCATTAAAATAATAAAAATCTGAATTTATGGGAGGAGTAATTAGATTTTCTTTGGGGATTTTCCCCTCCTTCTCCCACCTCTGCAAAGGAGTATACTCTGTTCGAGTTTAAATAGGGAGTAGGAGCTGCAGGTATTTGTCCTGCTGGAGGCTGCGGAGGTCTTTCTGCTTTTACTGGTTTTAAATGTTTCATTTCTATCCAACTAGGTATTTCCTCTTTCAGAATTGTATCTAGAAATCATCATATTTCTAATGCTATTAAATATATCCACACTCAAATTTTATGACCCACATTAAACTAGGGAAGTTAAACCAAAACAATTTTGTTCTTTCTATAGTTATATAAAAATATTGTGTTTTTAAATCATTCTCTTTCTATCACAAATCAAAAGTTGGAAACTAAACTTGACAATCCAGTTTTTGATAAACTTTCTCTGTTCTTCTTTATTTATCTAGTTATGGAGTGAACATTAAAAAAAAAATCAAAGCCCCTTAAAGTTATTTTCCTTAAGGATGACATTGCATCAGCAGTTCCTGACCTAAGATTCTCTAGACCCTAAGGGGAACTGCTGATCTAATGCAAAGGGCCTATAAATTGTCCGTGAATACAATAAATGGTACATCTCAACCTACTGTATTATTTTTGTTTGATGTAGATACTGTTAGGATATTAACAACCCTCAAATCCATTTCAATGTGTTACTGAATTCATAGTAGCTTTGTCATTAATTTCTTAATCAGTGGATATTAATCTGCACTAACACCATGTCATTATTCAGAAATTTTTTGATGTAAATAAAGGGTTGTAAATACATCAAAAAGGGTGGGACTCTGGGAGGCTGAGGAGGGAGGATAGTTTGAACTCAGGAGTTCAAGCCCAGCCTGAGCAAGAGCCACACCCCATCTCTACCAAAAAGTAGAAAAATTAGCTGAGTGTGGTGGCGCAGGCCTGTAGTCCCAGCTACTCAGGAGGCTGAAGCAGGAGGATCACTTGAGCCCAGGAGTTTGAGGTTGCTGTGAGCTATGATGACGGCACTGCACTTCAGCCAGGACGACAGAGTGAGACTCTGTCTCAGATAAAAAGAGTGGGAGCCACTGACCTCCACAAATACCCACATAAATATATCAAAGGATTACCTGGACTGATTCACTCCCACTTGCTTATGTTTGTCAGTCTCACAGCCTGGTTTCTTGTGAACAGTTAGTATTTCAAATATTCTGCACCTTTATCTCCAAAAATGTACTTGTCCTTGTAAGACCTCCCTTCCTAATTTTTGATTATGTGAATATGGTTCTCGGTACATTTAAGAGTATATACAAGTGGCAGGAAATACACAAGTACTACCCTTAACTACTCTCTAAATAAGTCTAGAATCAATTGGAGGGGACATATTTGTTGATCATGCATGATTCAGCTTCATTTACTAACCTAGAAAGCATCGAGACACTCTGTCCACGATGATCTTACCTGCTGCAACTAGGGTGTAGCCTATTCCCACCCTACCCAGACCTCCTACTGTCTCCCACATTCAGGATATTGTGATCTTGCACCTCCCTGAGGGCTCTTGTAGCCCTCCCAAGCTCCTGGGCTCAGGTCAGAAATGCAGATGTGCTTCGGGTGGGGCAGTGTGTGGAGGGAAAGGCAAGAGCAAGCGGGATGTAGGGTATGGTGGGGGACCGGCTGCCCCCTCTCTGTCACTCGTAGCATGATCCTGGCACAGGCTCCAGGGAAGAGTGGGAATCTGGGTGGCTGGGGATGCATTACCTTGTGGAATCCTGTAGGTGGTTTCTCCAGGCTTCCTGAGCTGGCGCAATATATAGTCACTATGAATGTTGATTCCCATTCCCAAAATAAATAAGAAGACACCTTGACAAAGAAGAGAGAAGGTAGAAGTTAAAAAAAAAAAAAGTGTTTGGATTTTGGTGTTTTTCTCACAAGCTAAGTTTTTTTTCCTAAAAATGAAGGAGGGGAATTTAATTTCTAAATCTAAGAATGGTACTAAGATATGGCAAAAAAAAATGGTGAGGGGGACTGGTCCTAGATGGAGGAGGACTTGTGCTTTTTCCTGGACCAAAAGGCTGCAAGTGCACAGCGACACTGTTGGAGACAGATGGGAGGAGAGAGGAGGCAGCATCATGTTGTCCAACATTTAGGTAAATAAATGAATGAATGAATGAATGAATGAATGACAGCAAGCTCTGGGCCCATTCACAAACACTCAAACTGTGGGTGGCCAACTCTACTGCCAATGCCAACCCCTTCTCCCTTCCCATCCCGCAGTGCACAGGCTGGAAAGGTGAAAGGTGGTCACGTGGCCTAATTCTGCCAATAAGATGTAAAGGGGACTCGAGGAGCCTTCCTTGGAAATCTTTTGCTTTTCTGGTAAAGGGAGAAGATGAAACAAGTGCCTCGACTTTCTCCTTCCTCCTACCTTGACTACCAGATGTAATGCCTTGAGCTATAGCCACTGTCTTGAAACCATGAGCTGACTAACAAGAGGACCACAGGTAAACAGGCTAAGAATGGTGGAGACGGCACCTGAGTTCTTAATGGTGTCAGCAATGGCGTCAGCCAGCAACCACAGGGATGCAGAAGCCACCTACCTTTGGGCACTTCTTGTTATATAAGAAATATGAATTCTGAGTTGTTTCAGTCACCATTAGCTGGTTTTCTGTGAGTCCTCCCTGAGAGCATTCCTGACTGATAGACCTACTCCCATGAAAGTAACATGGGCTGGTCTGGAGGTCTCGGCCACTAACAAACTGACTTCTACCCCCCACAAACACACACATTCTGACATAAAAAGTGGCACACTACACACACTGCTCACACCTTTATTCATTTTATTTAGCCACATATCCCGGAGGTGTCTCCGCATTTACATCCACCCGTGCAGAAGGGGCCCTGGTCTGAGGCGTGGAGAGCCAGGGTCAGGGTGTGAGGTCCTGCGTGGCAGTGGACGTCGCTACAGCCCAGAAACACACTCCCACGCAGGGGCCCAGTCGCGCCTCCTGAGAAGGCACATTTGTGCGGATCAAAATGCATCAGGCAAAAATCAGGAAAATAATTAGATCTACTCTCACCTTATTTGATATGATGTAAAACAATGACTTTCCACCTTGTCTAGTCAACACATCATTGGCCTGGAAGAAAGGGCGCCTCGGGAGGGCTGGGGGAGGGAGGGAGGAGGGGGAGCGTGCACAGCAGTGGACAAAAAGCAGGGACCTCAGACTGGCTGCCTGTGTGACCTTGAGCGAGTCCCTTCACCTCTCTCAGCCTCGGTCTCCTCGTCTATAAAATGTGAATTCTAACAGGACGTATCTCACAAGGATGGAATGAAGACCATTAATGCTCACTGAGGGCTTGCCACGTACCAAGCACTTTCCTAAGCACCAGAGACACAGTAGTGAGAAGAACAGTCATGGAGCTTACGTTTCAGTGGAGGAACACAGAAATGAATTGCAAAGAATTAAAAATTAAAGTAAAAATCACATAATGATCAATGTGACACAGAAAACCAAAGCAGGGTAATGAGAGAGTAAAGTGAGGTGTGTGGCGGTGTCTCTACTTTAGATGAGGTGGCTAGCGAAAGTTTCTCTGACGATTTGACATTTTTCCCGGGATTGAATAATGAGAATGCAAAAATCTGAGGGACAGAGATCTGGTAACGGGACGGACGAGCCACAATTGCAAAGGCCCGGTGCACCTGAAGCCTGAGGATGGCGCCGGGAGGAAGAGATGAGGGCAGGACGAGAAGTAAAAAGCCACATCAAGCATTCTAGGGCTCCGTGAGGGGTTTGGATTTTTAAATGCAACAGGAAGTCAGTGGTAGATTTTAATCAGGAGAGAAATAGAATTTGATTTCTCTTTATTACTGCAAAAGAAATGTGTATGTTACATAGAATATTAAGCACTAATTAGAAGAAACAAACAAACAAAAAAAAAACCAAGACACTTATTCCCACCACCCAGAAATTACTATCATGAAACACATTAGTTCAGATCCTTCCAGATTTTCATCTTAGCTAATATCTAGGCCATATTCCAATTTCCCCCAAATCCCCCCTACAGGTGGC
The DNA here is from genome assembly GCA_008086735.1 of Cheirogaleus medius. Classification (NCBI taxonomy): domain Eukaryota; kingdom Metazoa; phylum Chordata; class Mammalia; order Primates; family Cheirogaleidae; genus Cheirogaleus; species Cheirogaleus medius. Next base: position 151,110,192 of record VBSM01002608.1, on the reverse strand, counting down.
TTGTGCAAACCAAGATCTGATACAGGATCGCAGCTGGCATCTGGTCCTTATGTCCTTTAAGGCTCTTTTAATCTAGCCCAGACCCCTTCCATTATTTTTTTCAGGACACTGACTTGTTGAAGAGATCAGACAGTTGTCCTTCAGAAGGTTCCCTTTTCTAGATAGGACTAGCTTACGTCCTCACAGAGGTGTTTATCTTATTTCTCTATCTGCTGTGTTTTCTGTAAACTGGCATAAATCATTTTCCTGTGTGGTTATATTACCAGTTTAATATACAGTTAGGCACATTTGTGTGTTTGCTTTTAATTTTAGGAAACTTTTCTTCAATTCAGAGTTTTTTAAAAATTAAGAAATGAAGTTTCATGATTCAAAGGACAAAACTATATGGAAATAAAAACCCTGCCCATCCACCCTGCTCTCTTTACTCTGAGAAGGGAAACTTTTTGTTGGTTTCTTTTTTATACTTCCAATATTTCCTTTTCCAGTTGCACACACACAATTTTTCTTCTATTCCATTTCTACATAAAAATACCATACTATATATGTCAGTTACACATGCATAGCATGCATCCTACTTTCTTTTTATTTAACTGTATATCCTAGAGGTGTCGCCATATGAGCGCATGGAGATCTCCTTGCTTTTTGATTTTGTTCGTTTGTTTCTTTCTTTGTTTTTGTAGTCACAGAATACTCTATTATGTGCAAGTACCAGTATTCATGGAACTAATCCTCTGATCATTTGTGTTTTCAAATGTTCTCTTATGACTGCTGCGGGGAGAATGGGTTAACAAAAAAGAGAAGTGGAGGTAGAAAGTTCAGTTTGGAGGTTATCACAGAAGTCCAGGTAAGAGGTGATTGTCATGTGGACTAGGGTTAAGTTAATGAAGTTAGGGAGCAGTGAGCTGCCCAGTTGGCACATGTTTTGAAGCTAGAGTCAGAAATACTAAGCTAATGGATAGGATTGATATATGATACTAAGAAGAATTAAGGATAATCCCTACTATTCTGTTATTTTTTTTTTATTTGAGCCAAAATAGTATACAAAGAATTGAGCCTTCCTTTTACAAAAATGGAAAAACAATCAGTGATCAGCCTCTTTATTTCAGGTAGGGTGATCAGGGAAACTCTCTTTGAGGAGGTGCAAATTGGTAGAGACCTAAATAAAGTGAGGGACCAAGTTCCATGAATATGTGGGGACAGAGGCTTCTAGGCAGAGGGAGTAGTCCCCTCCAAAAGCTCTGGGGCAGGACAAGCTTGACAATTTCTGGCACAGCAGGAAGGCCACTGGGACTAGAGCATAAGAAGTGAAGTGGAAGGAGGCAGGAGAGGAGATCAGGAAATCAGAAAGACCAAGAATATTTCGGTTTTCTAGGCAGTGGTAAGGTAATTTGTATTTTATCTTGAGAGTGATGGAAATCTACTGGAGAGTTTCAAGATGGGAAATGACATGCTATGTTGTTAACCTATCTCTATGGATGCCATGTAGAAAAAAGACTAGAGTGGAAGTGAGAGACGGGGAGATGGGATCGTGAGGAGGTTGCTGCAGTGGGGTGGGGAGAGGCGATGGTGGGTATTAGCTGGGGAGTGAGTGAGAAGAGGTCAGATTCTCTTACCCAAGCTGAACCGTATGTCCGTGTACCACTCATCAGGGTATTCCGCACAGTAAACCAGATAGTAGCCTTGAAGGAATCCATTTCCCATGCAGAAGACAAAGCCTCTGAAAATGAATACAAGTGGAAAAGGCCTCCCTCTGTTGAGCAGTGGGTAAACAAATGTCCTGGGACATGTGGGGGATCCATTGTCAAAAAAGAGAAATGGCAAACAATCAGATGAAAAGATTTCAAACAGATAACCACATCAAACCTATTTTTTAAAAACCCTTTTCCCTTACATTTGTGGGATGAAAGAACATTACCATCTGATTCTAGAGCAACCATTTATGCTATAATTTGTTTTGTTTCATTAAAATCCATACTAGCTGCCATTTAGTACCTTATTTTATTCTTACAACGGCCTTGAAAGGTAAAGATCATCCCCATCCAGTAGTTAATAAATCAAATTTTATGAGCCCAGGATTGGAGATAAGCTTTCTATAAATCTGTAAGTGAAATCTACTTTATATTGGGAAAAAAGTAAAGCCTGGTTTACCCCAAACAGTGGAATGGTATTTTAATAGCAGCCACTTGGTTACACAGCTTTTCACATTGTCTCTCTGATATGATTAGCTACTGATATTACAGTAGTCCCTAGAAAGTGGACTGCAAAATCCCTTGAGAAAAGAGAGAGAGAGACCCCTCTAAATGTTAGGAATTATGAGTCTAGAGGAATGCAGGATGAAGAGCTTAAAAAATATAAATACCCTCAAAATAAAAATTTACCCAAGATATAATGCTAAATACTAAACTACAAACTACATCCTCTTTATAATTTTTCTTCTCTTATGATGTAATATAACAGCCATACAGGAAAGTTCACAAACCTATGTAAATAGTTTAATGAATAACTAACAAATAATCACCTATATAGCCAGTAACTAAGTCAAGAAATAGAACATCGCCATTATCCCGAAGCCTCTCCTGTGTCCCTCCCTGTTCACAGTACCACCATCACCCCAGTCCCCAGGGGTAACCACTATCTGGATTTTTGTAATAATTATTTCCTTTTGTTTCTTTATAATTTTACCACATTTGGATGCATCCCTAAAACTATAGTTTATTTTGCTCATTTTTAATTCCATATGAATGGAATCATTCCCTCTGATTCTTATTCTTTAACATCTTATTTCTTTAACTCATCATTTGTTTGTGAGACCCAAGCATGTTGTTGTGTACAGATATAGTTCATTTACTTTTATTACTTTATGTTATCCTCATGTATTAATATACCACATCTATTTATCTATCTTTATTTTACTTTAATGGATATTTGGATTGTTTCCAGAACAGTTGTACTCACTCTGAGGTTATTTTGTTATAGCTTCCAATTTTCCTGTTATTTTGATGATTTTCTTTTTCTGTTTAAACCTTTGGTATTCATGCAACTGATCCTCTGTGTTTTCAAATGTTCTCTATGACTGCTGCGTGGAGAACGGGTTAACAAAAAAGAGAAGTGGAGGTAGAAAGTTCACTTTGGAGATTATCGCAGAAGTCCAGGCAAGAGGTGATTGTCATGTGGACTAGGATTAAGTTAATAGTTAGCGAGAAGTGAGGTGTACAGTTGGCACATGTTTTGGAGCTAGAGCCAAAAATACTAAGCTAACGGATAGGATGTAATATATGATACTAAGAAGAATTAAGGATAATCCCTACTATTCTGATATTATTTTATTTGAGCCAAAATAGTATACAAAGAATTGAGCCTTCCTGGACTCTAGCTCCTTTTACAGAAAATGGAAAAACAATCAGTGATCAGTTTCTTTAACCATTTTAGATAGGGTGGTCGGGAAAACTCACTTTGAGGAGGTGCAAATTGGTACAGACCTAAATAAAGTGAGGGACCAAGCTCCATGAATACATGGGGAAAGTGGCTTCTAGGCAGAGGGAGTAGTCCTTCTGGTATTTATGTTGCTATAAGAAGTGAGATAATAAGAACCCAACTTAATTTTTTTCTGATGTCAATAAATTTACTATCTCTTTCCCCACTGATATGCATTGCCATTGGTATTATACACTTTATCATATGTATTGGCTCTTTCTCTGGAGTCTTGGTTCTGTTCCATTGATCTATTTATTGTCAGTATTATACTGTTTTAATAATTATCATTTTAAAATGTCTTAATCCTGAGTAGGACTATTCTCATGACATTACACTTTTTGAGAGATTTTCAAGTTACTTTTGATTATTTTTTCATGTGAACTTTAAAATTAACCTGTGGAACACCCAAACTGCCCACTCCCCCCAAAGTTTAGACATACTCTTAAATTTAAAAATTAATTAAGAGGGTAAAAATGGCAGAAGCAGGACCTCCAGAATTCACTCATCCATAAAAACAAAGAAAACATTAGCCAAAAAAAAAAGTATCAGAATCAACTTTCTCAGAATTCTGAATATTAACCAAAGGCTCACAGCAACCTAGGGAAATGTAGGCAAGGAAATGGCTGAATCTCAGTAAGGGCTAGATACAACCCGTGCACAAGGAGAAAAGCAAGCTCTGTGACTTTTTAATTTACCTAGTCCCATCTCCCCCTCCCTAGCTCTGTGTAGCCTTGAAAAATAACAGCCCACATTCCCAGGACAGGAGGGAGCAGAACACAGATGACTCTTTTAAAGCCTCATTACCTTGCTATAAAATATATCCATGTAACAAAACTCCACTTGTACCCCCTGAATATACTGAAATTTTTTTAAAGCCTCAGTTACTAAAGAAAAGTCATTATTTTACTTGTCTGATGGTTCCCTAGAAGACCTTGCTCAAAAGGCTTGTCTTTATTTCATCTCACTCAAATCTAGCCAGTGCTGAAAATTTATGAGGAGGGAGATGGTTTTTAATGTTTTAACAGCATGGTTCTCTGAGTGATAGATAGATGACAATAAATGAAAGGACAGAGAGATAGACAGATATAACAGCATGGCAGGGCAAACAAGAGACCAACCAAAAAGTATGAAAGAAAAAGCTGAAGGATGAGATGCCCATAGGAGTTCTGGAAAGCTCAGATATATTCCTGGAAATCTACATGTGTAGGGCCATGCACATGCTCAGAAAAGATCTGAAAGAATCCTAAGGTCTCACCTCTGACTGACCTGTGGCTCTTCTCAAGTAGCAAGTGAGGCTAAAGCAGAGTTGAATGAGTACCCTAACATGCACACAGATATCCTTGGCAAAGACTAGAAGACTTATTGATTCCAAGTATTTAAAGAATTCCCTGTCTAGTCACTAACTGATCAGTAAGATAACTAAATGGTGACTTTAATGGCCATAACAACAAAGATACAAACTTTACAGAATGAGTTCAGAAAATCCACTAAGCAAACAACTACTACGATAAGCAGCAACAACAACAAGCCCTGGGAAGACATTTGTAGTTTTCAACAACAAATTCAGGGCATGCAATGAGGTAAGAAAGTGCAACCCATATATGGAGGGGAAAAGCAATCAGTAGACACTGTGCCTGTGAAGCTCAAATGTTAGACTTACTGGACAAAAACTTTAAATAAGATTCTAAACATGTCCAAAGAACTAAGGGAAACCATGTTTAAAGAACCAGAGGAAAGTGTAAGAATGATGTCTCTTCAAATAGAGAATTTTGATAAAGACATATAAATCATTAAAAAAAAAAATAGAAACCTGGAGTTGAAAAGTACAATGAAATGAAAAATTTGCTAGATGGACTTAGCATTGGATTTGATCAGGCAGAAGAAAGAATCAGTGAAATTAAAGATAGGTTGATTAAGATTATCCAGTTTGAGGAACAGAGAGAAAAAAGAATTAAGAAGAATAAACAAAGCCTCAGAAGTCTGCAAGACAGAGAAGAAGAGAGAGACAAAGGAGCAAAAAGAATATTTGAAGAAATATGACCAAACTTTTCCCAAATTTGATGAAAAACATTAATATAGACATCCAAGAAGCTCAGTGAACTCCATATAGGATAGACTCATAGAGATCCACTCCTAGACACATCATAATCAAACTGACAAAAGACAAAGACAGAGAATCTTGAAAACAGCAAGGGAGAAGCAACTCTTCATATACAAAGTAGCCTCAACAGATTAACAGCTGATTTCTCATTGAAATCATGGAGGCAAGAAGACAGTAGAATAACATATTAAATGCACCGACAGAAAAAAAGTGAAACTAACAGAAAAAAAGTGAAACTATTTTTTTTAAATCTAGCAGAACAATTTTCAAAAATGAAAGAGAGAAAAAATAGATTCATTGGACTTCATCAAAATTAAACACTTGTGCACCAAAGAACAATATCAAGAAAATGAATAGATAACCTAAAGAATGGAAGAAAATATTTGCAAATCATATATATGATATGGGTTTATAACCAAGATATATAAAGCACTTCTATAACTCAACAACAAAACACAACCCAATTAAAATGGCAAAAGACTTGAATAAACAATTCTTTAAAAAGAGATACACAAATGTCCAATAAACACATAAAAAGATGATCAACATCATTAGAGATTATGAAAATGTCCATCAAAACTGCAAAGATATACTACTTCACAACTATGAGGAGGGCTGTAATTTAAAAAAAAAAAACAGAAAATAACAAGTGTTGATGAGAATGTGGAGAAATTGGAACATTTATATGTTGCTGGAATGTAAAATAGCACAACTGATTTGAAAATGGTAGTTTCTCAAAATTTTAAACATAGTGGTTACCATATGACCCTGCAATTCCACTCCTAGGTAGATACCCAAGAGAAATGAAATCATATAAGGGGACTTCAAAAAGTTCATGGAAAATCGTAATTAAAAGATAAAAATATAAACTTTATTTCTCAACATAAGTTGGGCAAGACACTTTTGTAAGTGATGCTGCCAGCCATTTAGTCCATCCCTAAAGAACTGAGGGGCCTGGGAATTTAACCATGTCAGTGCAGTTTTTTGTTCATTATTAACTGAAGAGCAATGAGCGCCCTTTACAGAATTTTTTAAGATTAGGAAACAAAAAAAAAAGTCAGAAGGAGCCAAATCAGGACTGTAAAGTGGATACCTAGTGATTTCCCAACAAAACTCTTGCCAAATTGCCCTTGTTTGATGAGAGAAATAAGCAGGAGTATTGTCATGGTAGAGAAGGGCTCTCTGGTAAAGTTTTCCTGGGTGTTTTTCTGCTAAAGGATTTCACTGTCTCAGAACACTCTCTTGATAAACAGATATTATTATTCTTTGGCTCTTTATAAAGTCAACAAGCAAAATGCCTTGAACATCCAAAAAAAAACTGTTGTCATGCCCTCTGCTCTTGACTGGTCCACTTTTGCTTTGACTGGGCCACTTCTATCTCTTGGTAGCCATTGCTTTGATTGTGCTTTGTCTTCAGGATCATACTGGGAACGCAATGTTTCATTTCCTATTACAATTCTTCAAGGAAATGCATCAGAATCTTGACCCCACTTGCTTAAAATTTCTATTGAAAACTCTGATATTATCTGCAGCTAATCTGAGCACAATTGTTTTGGTACTCATTGAGTGGAAAGTTTGCTCAAGTTTAATTTTTCAGTCAGAATTGTGTAATTCGCTATTGTTTCTGCTGTTAATCGTCAGTCCGTTTCAATTAGGACATGAACAAGATTAATTTTTTCCTCACAAATTGATGTGGATGGTCTGCTGCTGCAGGCTTCATCTTCAACATTGTCTTGTCTCTTCTTAAAATGAGGTATCCATTTGTAAACTGCTAATTTCTTTGACACATTGCCTCAATAAATTTCTCATAAATCATCAACGATTTCACCATCCTTCCACCAAGCTTTGGCATGAATTCGATGTTGGTTTTTGCTTCAAGTTTAGCAGAATTCATGTTGCTCATGTAGGGGCTCTTTTCAAACTGACATTTTATCCTTTTTAGTGGCTCAACATAAATGCTGTTCAGAAATATTATAACAAGCTAGTATGAGTTTATTTTGGTGCAAAAAAATTGAAATTCATGTTTAATTTTTTCACAATGTACATTTTCCATGAATTTTTTGAAGACCCTCCCCTATGTTCACACAAAAACATGTACACAAATGTTCATACCAGCATCGTTCTTAGTAATCAACAAGTGGAAACAGTGTCCACTAACTGAAAAACAAAATTTGGTATATCCATACAATGGAATATCATTCAGTCATAAAAAGGAATGAAGTATCAGTATGTGCTACAACATGGATGAACCTTGAAAACATTATCCTAGTGAAAAAGCCAGTCACAAAAATTCCATATAATGTGAGTCCATTGATTTGAAATGTTCAGGATAAGTAAATCCTTAGAGAAAGAGTGTAGATTAGTGGTGGCTAGGGAGTGACTGCTATAGGGTACAGAACTGCTTTTGGGGGTAATGAAAATGTTCTGGAATTGGATAGTAGTAATGATTGCACAACTTTTTGAATATGCTATTACAAAACCCACTGAATTGTCTACTTTGAAATGATGAATTTTATGGTATATGAATTTTATCTCAATTTTTTTAAGTTAAGAGAAAATTCAGGCAATGTTGTATAGAGGTTAAAATGCATGTCCTCTTCCACTCCTTCTGTGACCTTTTCACTTAACTTCACTGTGTCTGTTTCTTCATTTTTATCTAATAGGGTTGTGAGGATTAAATGAGTCAATATATGCAAAGTGCTTAGAACAAGGCAAATAAGAGAGCTCAATATGTGTATGTGTGTGTAGTTGTTAACATTATCTTTATTAGGTTGTGGTTAACATTATTTTTCTGTTTAGGTACAGGTTGTACCTTTCTACTTATTTGGGTCTTTTGTGTCTGTCCCTCATTAAGCTTTAAGGTTTATACATATAGGTTTTGGACATTTTTTGTTATTTTTAATCCTAGGGTTTTTCATCTTTTTTACTGCAACAGAGCAATTTTAAATAAGCACAATAAGTGTCCTCAAAGAAATGTTTCCTTCAAAGCAGGAAAAAAAGTCACTTAAAAAGGAATGAAATGAAAATATTAGCTACGAAAAATACAGTAGTTGAAATAAAGAACACAATATGGGAGACAACTGGCATATAGTCTTGAGCAGACAGTTCAAGAAAGAACTAGTAATGGAGATTTAAGATCTCACTTAGGAAATAGATGACCCATCATCAGTTAGTTTTTAGATTTGAAAAGGTTTGTGTGGTTGGAAATTTGTTTTGAGTCCCAGCAGTTTAAAGGTAGAAGAGACCTCAGTGATGCTTCACATTTTCATTTTGGAAAGATGATGAGCAAATGAGGTTTGGATTATAAAGTAGATTAGGCAGAGTTAAAGCTAAAACGCATGTATTTAAATGCTCTCTAGGATGTCACATTAGTTTTAAAACTAAAGAGATAGAATGATAGATTTTTTAGAGCTAAAATCTTATCAAACTCCTTAATTTTACACATGAGAAAACTAAGGCCCAAAGAGGTTAAATAAATTGTCCAAAATAATGAAACCAGTTGGTGATGGAGTAAGAACAAGATCTAGGTCTTTTGATAAGCTCAGTTCTCTACACTAAACCTTTCTAATTATTCCAAAATTGGCATTTTCAGAAAGATGTCCTGTCACCACATGTGAATGAGTGATACACTCAAAAAAGGATCCTATAGTTAAGTTTGGGATCAAACATCAAACAGGGTTGAGCATTTACTTAGTGTAGGACTTCTCCAAGCCTCAACATGCATAAGCATGTGGTGACTCCCCGAAAAAGACACTCCAGCATGCCACATTCATCACAGAACTAGAGCTCAACTCCAGAAAACACTTTCCAAAACATGACTGATAATCCTATACAGACAATTGGATCCTGAAGCTTTGATGGCTGATACTTGATTTTGTAAATTTCATATTCCTCTCTCCCTCTCTTTCTCTCTTTCTCTCTCTCTCTCCCTCTCACTTCTGCACGCATGCACACACACACACACACACACACACACACACCAGCCATCCCTACACATCTCCAGAGCATTCATCTGACCTTTTGCAGACAACAAAGAGTAGACAAGATCTGGAAATTGTCACAGATAATCACAGTTGCATTTTGGATGTGGACTCCTAGCTTCAAAGTCTGGGAGGTTTGTCTTAGATCTCCTCATCAAAAGCAGGCAACTGGCAAAAAGCAATGGACTTCAGGTCAGGGACATGGGTCACCATTGCTTTACCTGGAAATGAGATTATAATTCCTCTCTTGTTGCCTCCTAAGATTGTGGTGAGAATGAAATTAGATAATATACGCAGAAGCACATTTTAAACTATAGCATGACTGGCAAACATACATGGACAGGTGTTGCATTATGTGTGAGCCAAATTTTATAAACATAAAACACCAAGGTGGTCTTGAGGACCTGCCCTTCCCCCAATTAACAACAGATGTTCCACATCTTTCCTCTCTTGGCTTGAACACTGACAACCCTAATGGAATAGGGAAGCTGCCCAGATGTTCTCAGGATGCTTAACCTTCTCACCTCTGCCATCTACTCTCCTGGCCAGTTACTGGATCATGAGGATGTTTAATTCTCTGTATTAAAGAGCTAGAGAGCAAAGAAAGGCCAGTTTCCTGTGTTGTCTCCGTAGAAACTAAACACTATCTGGTGCCTCCCTTTTCCCTTACATCTGGACTCAGGACCCCTATATCATCTGCAGAATCTTTCTACCCCACTCAATCACAGCAGCACCTACAATTTATTTTTTTAAGTAAATAATTACCTTCTCTGTTTCTTACCTCCTTTAAAATGCAAATACACATAAGAGGAGGGAGGAGATTGAGCGTTTAATATCAGACTGTGTATGAGCAAGTTAGTCTTTCCTCCTTCCCCAGAAACAGAACAGAGAGAAGATGTAGTGGAAAGAGTAAGTGCTTCTTGGTCAAAAAGGCCTGGATTGCAGGGTTCCACTATTTCATAATTCTGTGATCTGAGACTAATATCTTCATGTGCAAACTGGGGTTGCTCATTATACTTCATTGGATTCTTGTGAAAATTAAAGGAGATGATGAAAGAAAAAGTAATGGATACAGGACTATTCTAAGTATGTTTCCCCTATGTTCACACCCCATCGGAGTTTTGAGGGCCCAAAGGTGGCTGGATTTGTTAGAGGGAAAGGATCCTGGAAGGCTACAGAAAGTCATTACACAATAGTTGTATTTTTGTAATAGTTGTAGGAATCGGTATTAATCAGGGAAGGCGCACTACTGTAACAAACAGCTGCAAAGTGTCAGAGGTTCAGTGTAATAGAAATTCATTTCTTGCTCGGGCCACTGCGCAATGCTGTTCAGAGTGATGCTGTACAGGCTTTGCAGCTATCCAGAACCACGGTTCTTCCAGGGGAGCTTCCGTCTCTGACCAGGGGACAAAGGAAGAGTGAGGACATGGAGGATTTTCCTCCCACCCTCATTCCTCTGGCCTCACTCAACTGCAGGAAAGACTGGGAAATGTAGTTTCCTGGGCTCCTCAGCAGGAAAAGGAAAAGTTTAGTGAACAAATAGCACAGACAGAAGGCTCTGCAGAGCCAGAAGTCCTGGAGAACAAATAACGTTCTTCTGATACAAATGACTTTGCTGCTGGATAGCTGCAAACAATTCAGAACAAGTATGTTTCAATGCAGAAAAAGACAAAGACAATGACGAGAAGGGGAAGAAATCTGGTAGCCCAAGAGGCTGGTAATTAGTGCTGTGGAGTTGTAGGAGAGTTTCCTCTGTAGATCTCATGCCCCACCCACAGCCTGAGACTCAGTTTCCCTGGTTTGGGACCACATCTCTTTAATTACCTCCTACACCTCTAATGTAAAGTTTAATTCTTTTATATTTGTTCAGATACAGAAGCTGATAAGTACTCTGTAAATATAAAGCTTTCTATCACTGCTAAGTAAATGTTCATTTGGGGGGACTCATACCAGAAAGGGTTAACTGAAGCTACAAATCCAAATTAAACCCAAGAAAAAAACTTTAAAATTACACATCTTGCATAGACCAACTCATATTTAACTAAGTCTTCTTCAAATATACATGCTATTGCTAAGATTATCGAGCCTATTGAAGACTTTTCACTATATGAAATTTTAGGCTTCATTGTCAATCAAAATAAATTCAAATTCCATATATAAATACAAGGTTACCAGGTATATATTCAGTTGTTCTGTATAGTAATAACTGCTTTCTTGACCTCATATCCTCTTTAATCCATTACCCCATTTTTCTGCCTCCCTTTATAGCAAAATTCCTCCAAAGAGTTGTCTATACTTCCTGTATCTATGTCTTCTCCTCTTCTTCTTTCCTCCTCCCCCTCCTCCCACAGAAATGATCTTAGTGAAGCCACCAGAGACCATCACATTTGTAAAACCCAAGGGCCAATTTTCAGCTCTCTTCTTATTTGACAAGTTAATCATCCCCTCCTTCTGGAGACACTGTCTTCACTCAGCTTCCAGCACGCCACACTCTCTTGGTTTTTCTGCTTCACTGATTTGTCCTCAGTTTCCTTTGCTGCTTTCTCCTCATCCTCCTGAACTTTAAATATTACATTGCCCCCAGGGCTCAGGACTCTTTCCTTCTTTATTTATAGTCACTGTCTTTGTGATCACATCTAGTCTCCTATTGTTAAATGTGCCCTCCAAATTCATGTGCTGGAAACTTAATCCCCAGTGCCAGAGTGTTGGAAGAGGGGGCCTTTGGGGATGTATTTAGGTCACAAGGACTCTGCCATCATGAATGGATTGATGCCACTAGAAACAGTGCTTTCAGGAATGGGTTTGCTCTCTTTTGCCCTTCTGCTTTCCACCGTGCGAGGACACAGCAAGAAGATCCTTATTAGATGCTGGTGCCTTGATCTTGGACTTCCCAGGTCAACCTGGGCAACATAGAGAGACCCCATCACCATGGCCATATCCCGCCCCACCCCCCCCAGCAGCTACCCTGACACCAGATATCCATGTCTCTCCCTTCTGGCTTCCATAAGCTTTTATTGTCTAATGTTTGAGCCTCAAGACTGTGTGAGCTCTAGGTTCCAGACATCACCACTCTAGCCTGACCTGCTGCCAATCAGGTCCAGAATAGAACATTTCTGCACATGTTTTCCTTTCCAGATTTCAATTAACAAAAAAAATGAAAATCCTACAGTGTCTTTCCAGTCAAAGAAAGTTTTTCTTGGAAACCACTCTTTGACTTACTCAATGTGTCTTCCTTCTTAATGATGGCTAAATTGTTTTTTAGAAAGTGTTTGCTAAGTGATACAGTATGTTAACGGTGTCATGCCAGAACCTACTTTTTATACTCAAAGGGTCCCTTTATTCTCCCAATATTTTAACATATACTTGCATAAAACAAAAAATTTAAATCTGTATTTTAGTTTTATTCTCATTATTCCCAATTTTCTTCAGAAAAAGAAAAGAAGGACCAAAGGCTATAAACCTAAATGTATAACGTGCAGCAAGATGGCATAAAATTTAAGGGAAAAGAGGCAAAAGGAAATAAAGATATGAAAGGAAGGCAAATTGATGACTGAACTTAGCATCCAGACTCTATGCCAACAAGTCAGGCATGCTTGCTGAAATAAGACAAAAATTAAACTATGCACTTTCTAGCAACAAATACAGTGTCCATAAGCAAACAAACCAACACACACACACAAGCCAGTTGTTCAGTATGATCTTAATGGATCCTAATTTGAGACCAGAGCAAAGTTTCTCCCCTGTGTCTTCACAGAAAAAGACAAGAGATATACAACAAACAACATCCATGACAACATCCTTACAGCAGACACAGGGGAAAACATCATAGGAATGAAAATATACAATCATTTTGAGAATGCGCTGTGTTCCCAAAGAGCAGTATCTGGAAGCTTCTTCCCATCTTGCTCTGCTGTCCTGGAAGTGAGAGCAGACATGTCCCATTGTCAACCCCATGCAAATGTCATCTGGTCTGAATTCTCTAGTGGTCTTGATCTAGTACATCCATTTAAATCATGAAAAACCTTGAGATGATTAGCTCATTAAGCCTAAAATGCAGCACATAATTTTTAAGTTTTCTATTTATATTTTTTAAATCTTCATGCTTATTTGAGTAACTAGTTTACCTTTATTTTTCTTCAAAAAAAATATTTTTTCTATTTTTTCTTTTAGCTTGATCAGTGTGGGGTTGGTTTCGGCACTGTGTAAGAATATTTGCTCAGCCATTAATGCCAAATGAGTATTACTCAATAAATTATAAATGTTGACATAGGGGAGTTTTCAGCTTGAAGTACAAAGGTCAGCAAGCCTATGAGGGTAATTTAAGGACAAAAGGATTGGCGCTTTCACTGTTGGACGCTAATATACCATTTCTCTAAACTAAATTCTGTCTCCTTTATTTCTTATTGTTTGCAAAAAGAAAACTGTGGTTTTCTCATTCCAGCTCTTTGGCTTCCTAGTGCAACCCAGGTTTACAGGGCTTCTGATGTCATTTGGAGGCAAACAACTCCACACAGTTTTGCGGTAATGGGGCCTAGATATTGCTATCACTCTGAGAACCTTTAAAGAGTTTTCACCTTCATTTAAATATTGTCCTGGTATTCAGTAGCTCTGATCAAAAGGCACAACATTCAAAGATAGATCTACCTCAGCGCATCTAAGATATCTAAATTCTCAGGACAGACTTCTATAAAGGTGAGACACACACAGAGACCTTCAGAGGGTCCTTCTCAAGTATTAGCACAGTGTTAATTAGTACACTTGTGTGATGAAAGAATCATCCAAAAGGATTAAAGGGAACAGTACTCAGGGCTCACACATGGCCAGAAATAGAGCCTGTTCGCACCAGCCAGATAGAATAACTCATAATACATGAGACACTGAGGCCTTGCCTCAAAGGAGATGATTAATTAGCCACAGCACTAGCACTCTTCTGGAACGACCTAACAAATCAGATTAATTTCTGAAAAGATCAAATTGTTTCCAAGTAACTTAACTACATCCCAGAACAAAGCTCAAGAATATTTATATGAATACAAAAATATCCAACACCCAATAAGGTACAACTTCTGACCATCCAAAGATTACCAGGCATGCAAAAAAGTGGGAAAACACTGCCCATAATGGGAAGAATAATTAATCAAACAAAACTGATACAGAATGACACAAGTATTAAATTTGCAAACAATGACATTAAAACAGCTAATATAACTGTATTCCATGTATTCATAAAATTAAGTAGAGACATAGAAGAGAGAAAAAAAGACCAAAATCTAAACTTCAAGGGATGAAAACTACAATGTCTGAGAAGAAAATATCCCAGATGGAATTAATAATAGATTAGACATTGTAGAAAAAAAAGATTATGAACTTGAAGACATAGCAATAGAAATTATCCAAATGAAACCACACAGAAGAAAAGAATCTAAAAAAAATGAAAATCACATCAGTGAGTTGCAGGATTTTTAATACACATGTAGGTCTTACAGATAGTAACTGAAGTCTCTGACTAACAGGAAAGAGAAGTAGGGGTAAAAAATGAAGAATAATGTATGAAAATTGTCCAAATTTGATGATATCCTTAAACCCAAAGAACCAAGAAGCTTAAAGAACCTCAGCATAAGAAACATAAACACACTGGGGAATATAATAATCAAATTTCTCAAAACCAGTGATAAAGAGACAATATTAAAAGCAGTCAAAGATTTAAAAAAAACAAAAACCTTAAGTACAGAAGACAAAGATAAGGAAAATAGCAGATTTCTTGTTGGAAACAATGCAAGCAAGATGACAGTGAAACAGTTTCTTTAAAGTACTGAAAGAATACAGCTGTCAATTTAGAATGCAATATCCTAGCATTCTAGATCTTCAAAAGCAAATAAGATATAAAAACACTTCAAAAATACAAAACCTGAATAACTGCTCTAAAAGAAATAAAGAAATTTCTTCAGGCAAAAGAAAAAAATTTATACCAGATTGAAATGTAAATCAAACCATCAAATAGGGCAACAACATGGGTAAATATATAAATGTTTTTATTATTTTATTTAAATATGTTTAAAAATAATTGTTTAAACAAAAATAATAGCAATAGATTGAGGCTTTTATAACATGTATATAAATAAAACAACAATAGCATAATGGTCAAGAAGGAAGAAATGAAAGTATGCTATTTCAGATTTTTATACTATAAATAGAGTGATTTAATATCACCATAAGGTAGATTGATATATGTTATAAACTTTGAAGCAAACTAACAAAAGAAAGAGTTACAGATAATATTCCAATAAAGAATATAAAATGGAATAAAATAATATTCAATCCAAAAGATGGAGGATAAATAGGAAATGGAAACAAATAACAGGCACAAATAGAAACAAATAGCAAGATGATAGATTCAAACCAAACTATGTAAATAATCCTATTAAATATAAACATTCTGACACCCCAATTAAAAAGCAGAGATTGTCAGAGGAGAGAAAAAAATCAAAATTCGATATACTACCTTTAAGAGGCACACATTACATTTTAAGCTAGAAACAGCTTAAAAGTAAAATACATATATATACACTATGTTAACCCTAGTAAAAGGAAAACTATAGTGGTTATATTAATAATAACAGACAAAGTAGATTTCAGAGCAAAGAATATTACCAGAAATAAAGAGGATTATTTTATCATGATAAATAGATCAATTCATCAAGAGGACATAACAATTCTAGGTATTTATGTATATAATAATATAAAATGCATGAAGCAACCCAGGGAGCGGGGGCTCAGGCCTATAATCTTAGCACTTTGGGAGGCTAAGGTAGGAGGATCGCTTGAGGCCAGGAGCTCGAGACCAGCCTGAGCAAGAGTGAGACCCTTCTCTACTAAAAATAAAAAATTGGCTGGGCGTGGTGGCACCCGCCTGTAGTCCCAGCTACTCAGGAGGCTAAGGCAGGAGGCTGAGGCAGGAGGATGGCTTGAGCTCAGGAGTTTGAGGTTGCTGTGAGATACGGTGATGCCACTGCACTCTAGCCGTGCTACAGTGGCGCTGGGCGCTCTGGGCGTGGAGCAGTCCCACGCGGGACCTTGCAGCGAGCAGGGCCGCGGGAGCAGCCAGGGCAGCTCCAGAGCAGAAGCAGCAGTCGCCGCCGTCCATGGGGCCCAGCCGAGCCGGACACGTTGTGGATGCCGCTGAACCCGCTGAAGGACAAAGAGCTCCTTATGGAGCGCTTCGTGAAGCCTGGCAGTGACGGTGGAAACATAGGAAACTGCCCCTTTTCCCAGAGGCTCAAAGGAGTTGTATTCAGTGTCACCACCGTTGCCCTGAAAAGGAAGCCTGCAGGCCTGCAGAACCTGGCTCCTGGGACCCACCCACCATTTATAACTTTCAACAGTGATGTTAAAACGGATGTAAATAAGATTGAGGAATTTCTGGAAGAAGTCTTATGCCATCCCAAGTACTTAAAGTTTTCACCAAAACACCCAGAGTCAAAATATTGCTGGAATGGACATCTTTGCCAAATTCTCTGCATATATCAAGAATTCAAGGCCAGGGGCCAATGAAGCACTGGAGAGGGGTCTCTTGAAATCACTGCAGAAACTGGATGAATATCTGAATTCTCCACTCCCTGATGAAATTGATG
>VBSM01002608.1:151046124-151089704 GCA_008086735.1 Cheirogaleus medius | reverse complement strand
TCCCAGCATATAGAACATTGCTTGGCACATAGCAGATACACAATAAATATATTTAAAAAAAAAAATCCCTCAAAGCAATGCCTACGTATAGGGATGTCTTGATCTCTGTTGAGATTTACTTGCATGGTCAGTTTGTAAGGTACTTCTTAAAATCTTGTAATAGTAATATTATTTCCTCTATTAGTTATAGTAGGAGTTAAACCATTAAATACTTTAATAACATTACAAGGGAAAGTGTAAACTCAAGTATCAGCTATTTACATCACTTTATATTGCAATCGCTATCAATATTAATTCATACATGTCAACATGGATTTATACAGTGTACTCTTTAGGTGCTATTTTTTAACTAAATGACCTCATATACTTATTTCCAAACACAGATATAGTCTACGTGGATAATATTTTTGAAGTATACATGATATTTAATCATATTGATTACAATCAGTCCTCCATCGTAGAGCACTTAAGAAAGTCGTAGTGTTTCACAGTTGTGAATAGTAACACTATAACATTGTGTAGACTGGATTTCTTTCTTTTGGATCATTTCCCTTAAGTATTACCCTTGAGTAAAATTGCTGCCCTCTCCCAAAAAGAAGTGAATAGTTTTTCAGTTCTTGCTAAACATTGCCAGATTAGCTCCACAGAAAGTTTGAACAATTCTCAGTGACACAAGGCAACACATACATACAATTTTCTCACAGGCTTACCTACATTTTTTAAATTTTTACTGAGGTATAATTAATTATACTTCAATAAAGTGTACAATTTGATAAGTTGCAATATATACACCCATGAAACCATATCACATCAAAATAATGAACATATCCATCACCACCAAAAGGTTCTTCATACCCTTTGTATTTCCACCCTCCTATCTCTCCTATATCCTCAAGAAACCATTGATGTATTTTATGTCACTACAGATTAGTTTGAATTTCATAAAATTTTGTGTAAATAAAATCATAAAGTATGCACTCTTTTTGATTGATTTTACCCAGAATAATTACTTTGCTTTTCATCCATGTTGTAGCACATATCAATAGTTCATTTTTCATTGCTGACTAGTATTCCATTTTGTGGTTATACCACAGTGCAGTTGGTGTACCCATTCACCTGCTGATCAGCATTGGTGGTGTTTCCAGTTTGGAGCCATTACAAAAAAATTTGCTGCAAGCATTTGGATACAAGTCCTTGTAGGAACACCTTCTTTTGTTTTTCCTAGAAAAATACCTAGAAATGGAACGGCTAGATCATATGATAAGTATATGTTTAGCTTTGTAAGAAACTTTCAAACTGTTTTCCAAAGCGGTTGCCATTTACATTCCCATCAATGATGTATGAGAGTTCCAGTTCCTCCACATACTCCATAACACTTGTTATATTCAGTCTTTTTAATTTTAGCCATTCTAGCAGATACACAGTGGTACTCCATTGTGGTTTAATTTGCATTTCTTTAATGACTAATAATGAGCATATTTTCATGTTGTTATTTGCCATTCATATGTTTTCTTTGGCAAGATATATGTTCACATAATTTTCACATTTTTAAATTTAAGGTACATAGGCAATTCATTGGAGAAAAAATACTATAGCTATCCATATGCAAAAAAAAGAACTTTGATTCATACTTTCTAACCCTATAAAAACTGAATTCAAAATCAATCATAGACCTAAATGTAAAACCTAAAACTACAAATACTCTAGAATGAAATATAAGAGAAAATCCTTGTGACCTTACATTGAGCAAAGATTTCTTAGATATAACACCAAAAGCCTAAGAAAAATTGAAAATTTTACATATCTGGTAAAATACTTATATCCAAATACTGGTATTTAATAAAATAAAAATAAGCACCCCAATACACTGCTATTTGGATTTGTTTACCAGATAAGTAATGTTTGGCAAGTAAAGAACATTCACTGAGAGACTGAGGCACAGAAGAGGTAAGTTGTGAAGGATAGAAGATCGTGTATTGCTGTTACAAGAAGACAGGCAGAGAGAGGCAACAGAGAAATGGAGTTTGTGCACAGAAAAGGATCTTGAGATGCTTTATGGTTAGATAGACAAAATGTCAAAAGCAAATTATTCTATTTCCTTCCCACTAACTTCTAGGATCAGCCTTGACAATATGAAACAAGTATAATAGAACAATTTTGCTAATGGCCCAGAGCCTGATTTAAGACTTAGGTAGTAGGCTTGGATAGTATGGCATAGATACAGAAGATGTTTGGACTAAAAAGCGGAGAGATATTTCAAGACTGAGTATATGGAGTACAGGGCAATTTTAAGTCATAAATCACCAAATGGGCCCCCTTTTTTTGACAGACATCACATCCCCACCTACAAATCTGGTCCTGCCATCCTTCGAGGACCAAGTCAAGTGCGTGTCTTTCCATCCTCACTCCCGTTCACCCACCAATGCTCTGCACTCCAATCACTTGTGAAATGGCACTAATAATAGTGATTTTCTCAAGCACAAAATGAGATAGCCAGTGTAAAGCAAATAACATAGTGCCTGGAACACGCAGAGCTCAATAAATATTGGTTTCTCCTTCCCTTCTCTTCCTGCTATAACCAAACGGAAGGCAAATTGCACTGTTGGCCCCAGTTCAGAGGTTTTTAAAATTTAGAGCTCCTATGTTGAGCTGAGTCTCGTTAAAGGCTCCTGGGTTGAGCACAGAAACTTTTTAAACAACTCAAGTCCAGACTTTGATGTCCCCATTGCCATACACGGCAGAGAGTCAACGGCCGAGTGGGAAGGACCCCAAGTTCCAGAAACAAGTTGCCAGCCTCTGGCAAAAATCAATACGTAGATAATGCTTGTATTCTATGTAGGAATAAAAACATTTTTATGCTCCCTTCCAACTTGCTGAGGGCCTTTCATTAGAGTAACCCTCTGGCACTGCCCACTCTCCCTCACCTGCTCCTCCTCTGGAAGGCAAAATGAATTACCTGATTGGTTAATGTGAGAGCAGGACCTCTCAAAGGGTGTATACAACTCAGCCCTCCTTCTGCTGTCTTTTCAGAACAGGCACCACTGGGAGAAGCCTGTGGTTGTCCAGCCGTGGTTGTTGCTGTGCATTTTCCAAGTACAGTGTAAGGAGGTCCACATGATTCAAAATCTAAGTCGCATTCCCCCAGACAAACTCTACCAGTAATAGGGTGGTATTTTGTCTCTAGTAGCCTAATTCCTGGGTCTATCTGTCAGTCAGTTCTGAACTTGAGTGGAGAAGAGGGCTGCCATTTGGGGGCCCCTTCAAAACTCACCCAGCCATCTGCCCTGTGTCTCATGCACAAGCACAGACAAGCCTGGACCTTCAGCATGAATGTTTAGTGGCATGCCCATGGTCCTCCTCAGGCTCCTCTCCCCCTCGAGGTACATTTTCCCACCTGCATGGTACTCTAAGACTGACATTGCTTCCACCAGGTTTCACACCAGGAAGAGTGATAAGCATGCAATGATGGTTCTTTCCTAAAAGGCAAGCACCAGGTACCGTACTTCTTTTGCATCTCCCATACAACTTAGCATAGTTCTGAGCATGTATTAACATAACTGATAAAGATTTGGAGTACTGAGTTCAAGCTCCACTCTACTCTTTCCTTGCCATGTAACTTGGTAAATGCCACTTCACCAATCTGAATCCCTGAATTCCAATCTGAATTCTTTACTTTGTTTATTTTTAAGCGACAATAGGTTAGATTGAAAATGAGCAAGAAGTTGGTCCTTTATTCAATGTGGTAAAAGTGAAATTGTCATGATCTCTGAAGCTTGTTTATATTTTTGGCAAACATAGCTATATGTTTTTCAGATGTGCTTATGATGTCATCCCATTTAGAATGAAAACTCCAAGACTCCTACTATTTCCCGTAGGGTTCAAATAAAGAACTTGGAACCCAAGAATTCTCAGAAAATGATGTTTGCTGTCATGTCCCCACTTACATGGAGCAGAAATTTTCTTTAATATGCTGCTTCTTTGCTATAGAATTTAACCAAATTTTATTATAGAATTACCAGGGCACTCAATGAATGTAAACCTATGCCGCTCATAGTTTTCTTAAAGAAAGGTTGGTAAACTATTGCCCACAGGCCAAATCTGGCCTGCTGGCTGTTTTTGTAAATAAAGTTTTATTGAATACAACCACACTCATTTGTTTACCTGTCTGTAGCTGCTTTCCTGCTCCAACAGCAGAGGTGAGTTTTTGCAATAGAGACCATGATCTGGCTTCTTACAGAAAAACATTTCTGGCTCTCATTCTGATTAGGTAGGGGGAGGGGTAAACTCACAATTAATGGACGCGGTGAGCATTGTAGAGGGGAAGGGCACGCCTCTAACCCTCGCTTGGGTGAGGCAAAGACATAAAATGTAACCAAAATGTTTGTACCCTCAAATATCCTGAAATAAAAAAAAATTTAAGTAAAAAATCCTTCAGTTAATCTTAAATGATCCAAATTATGCCTCATGAACATCCTTAAGACATGATTAAATGACCACAAGAATATTGCTCATCTTGCTTGAGCTTTTCTTCTTAATCTGTAGGAGGAGAGATTTGTCTGTTGTTTCCAATGTAGGCATTAGTTACCATTCTGATTCTTAGCCAATGAGTAGTTTCCTTAGTAAGGCCTGATTACTTCTGAATATTTGAAACATCTGCACCTCTTATGAGATAAGAGAAGCAATGGCAGGGGTCTATGAGGATACTTATGTTCCAAGTCTCCACTTTGTTCCTATCTGACTCAACCTCTTGCACTTTGCTTCTGTAAAATGAGAAGCCTGAACAGATGAGGACTGTGTTTCCTTATAAGAGATAATTATGATCCAGTGTGTGAAGTGCCTCATGGAAAGCCACACTGGCTGCTACGAAAGCCAAAGGAATGGCATCATGACTAGATTGACAGAGGAGAAAACACTCAGCCCCAAGTCTGCTTGGAGGAAATGCTCAGCCTTGAAGGATGAGGAGAAATTGGTGCTCCTGGAAATGAACTCCCCAAGAAAGCAAAAGGCTTCTTACTGAAGCCATCATTTTATTTGGCTGACTAAGAAAATATTTCAGTATCTAAATCCCAGGAAATCTCTCTCTGAATTCAAGCAGACTCTAATGTGTGCATTACACTCTTCTAGATGTATATCATCAGAAGTGTATCACTGGACAGTGTGTATCACTGTCCAGCACCTTTTCACAATATAGTCACCTTTTGGGGGGAAGATATTTTTCTTTCAGTTATCAAGTTCCCATCTAATTCCTGAAAAAGACATCAGCTACCCCATGCACAACTGGCATGATGCCCACTGTATAGGACACCAAGACTTCTTGAGAAAATGAAGATCACTCAGAGTTTGGACAGTCATTCCACACCTCTAGTCGAGGTCAAGAGGTGAGATAACTCTGACTTCAAATGACCTTGACAGTGGGATTAGGCAATATGCTTAGGCAGCAGTGATTTTCACGTGGTTAAGCAATCCACACATCCACAACAATAGATTCTGAAGGGAGGAAAGTTATCTGAAGTGACCTGGCCATGCAATCTCAGCAATAATGATTCCTAAGTAATCATTAGCTCACCCACAATTTCTTCGGTACTGTTGTTGTAAGTAGAGTTCATTCGTGCATTCAACAAATTTTAGTGAATACACCTATGTATCAGCACTTTCTGTACACTGGGGATACATCCATTGTAACCACTGCTTCAATCACCTCCCACCTCTTGCCACCCGTTGCTGCTATCTGTCCTTACTTGTGGGCTTCTCCATGCTATGCCAATGACTGGCTTTTTCTACACCCTCTTTTGAGTGTAGTTTGATATTTTGTAATCGAGAGCTCATTTCAAGAGCAGAAAAAGACAGCAAATATTAAAGCAAGGAAAAGTGTCACTGAAAAAAAAAAAAAAGACATGAGACCAAAAAAACCCTAACTCTAAGGCCTACATTCTGGTGTGCCATCCTTGTATTAAAAAAAAATGCAATAAGTTTTAACTTCTATCTACTTGGACATATTGCTGTTCTGAACAGGCGCCAAGGGACATTTTCCAAAAGGGTCTGAGCCAAACCTGAGCCATCCTTCCTCCTGAGACCTTGTTCTTCCATCATATTCTCTGTGCCATAGAACACACAGGACAGGAAAAAGCCAAGACAGGTTGATGCTTGTTCCTAATGCACACTCATTATCCAGCCAAAAAACTCCAAAAGTCTCAAAGCAGATCTATATCAAGATCCTAAACTATGTTCATAACCTTTGAACAACTTCTGGGAATCTTGATGAAAAAAATAATCCTAGCTTCTAAAAAGAATTTAGATGCAAAAATGCACATCACAGCATTATTTAACCTAGCCAAAAAAAAAAGTAAATGTCCAACTGTAAATGAATGTATAAATAAATTTGTTTTTACGGGAGATAAAAATAACAAACAGCCATTAAGAAGATATTTACAAGGATTCTATAACAATGTGGGGAAATACTTATTATAAAATGTTAGGTAATCAAGTAGAACAAAAAACTACATATTCAATATAACAAGCATGTTAAAAATCTACTAAGAAAAATAAAAGGCTTGATGGAAATGTCATGAAACACTCATGATTAATATACTTAGTTATTGAAATTATGAATATTTTCTATTTTTTGTATTTTCCATTGTTTCATTAGTAAAAAATAATAATTTAAAACCTAAATATAGTTTTTAAAAAGCAAGGAGGATGAGATAGTAAGAACAAGTATAAAATAGTTTATCATCTTAGCTAAAAGCCTGAAATCTGGATCGATTCAAACTATCTAGGTTTGAACTCTGATTCCTCAAGTTACTGTGTGACCTTGAGGAATCAGAGTTTTTGCCCCAGTTTCTCACCTGCAAAATGAGGGTGATAATAGTGTTTACCTGAATGGGCTGGTGGAAGGATTAGTAGCTGATTCACTTAGTGTTTGGTACAGAGTGTAACACCTGGTAAAGCACTCAAAATGGTAACAAATCAACACTCCAGTAGCCTCAAAGAAAGAATTCAAGCAAGGGAAAAGGCAGGCAAACATTACATTCTGATGCCTCAGGGACAAATAACTCAGAATTGTGCTTTCAGTAGACAATTTTTCCTCAGGCAGAATCAATTCCCATATCCTTTACTCATATTTTCAAATTTCATTTGAAGAAGATGGATAGTATGTAGATATTCATTTTATGGGTAATATTTCCTTATTTTTTTAATGTGCTGGTCATAATTTATTGTGCAAAGTGCCTTTTGATTTTAAAAACAAGCCTAAAATTTATGTTAATAGGATTTTCAGAAAACACTAATCATTATTCTAAGATGAAATGCCCTCATAAAAATATTTATGAGGTGTTTTATGGCATTAACAGACAGTAGTTAACTTGAAGATAAAAGTAGTTGTCCATAAAATCATATTTTTCTGTCAAATGTCTGTTCCAAACTCAGTAAATCAAAAACTAGTCTCTTATCTCCTACACCCAACATGCTTCTTTCTGTGCAAATGAAACCACCTAAATCTTGGTACAGTAAAGTGATTGATAACTACCCTGGAACCTTATTCACAACAGGCTTTTAGTAAATATTTGTTGAAAGGATACAAATTTTAGTTCGTATTGCTTGTCACTACTTACTTTTTTAAAAGAGTGGGAATTCAGTTAAGATTCCATATATATTAAACCTTGACTTATAAAGAAGATTCGGAGGTTAAGAGGGGATTAAGGAAAGAGAGGTTGAAATTTGTGTTTCTGACACTTCCTTCCCCCCAAAATGAGGCATCACTTTTTCCCTATGAGAGGATTATGCCTTTCAGCTTCCAGAGGCATTCTTTACCCTAATTTCCAATATAAATTTCCTTGCTCTTTCAACCCTAGGAATCCTCTACTCAAAATAAGGCAGTGCTTCTGTTCAAGGTTTTGATTTGGTTTAGCAACTTTTCTCTGTCCATGGACTGTTATCTCCTACTTAAAACAGTTAAAAGGCCTGGAACCCCAGAGACACACAGGCTCAGATTTGAATCTTGCTGGGCACTGGCTGTGTTATCTTCCTTCAATCACATAACCTTACTCAGCCTGTCTCTTTGTAAAGTAGACATAATAAATACAAATCTCACAAGGTTACAATAGGGCTAAATGAGATCATAGTAAATGATTGGGCACGGTAGGCCCTTTTCCTGTGAGACTTTACTGGGGCTGACAGTCTTTCTCTGAATCCTTATATCCCTTGTTCTCCTTCCTGTCTTTCCTTCCCAGACGAGGACACAAGGTTCTCCTGAACTCGTAATTTTTAATCTAGAAAAACATTTCAGCTCTAAGTCAACTTTGACCCACTTACAATTCAAGTCCCAGGAAAACTGGAGAGACAGATGAGCTGGTGGTGAGCTTGGTCCCTTTGGGGTGGGGCCTAAGAAGTGGGGCTCTCACTTAAGCCAGTGGAATCCCAATATATTCTCTTTCCCACCTTTGATGTCCAGAGCCCAGAATCTGTCCACCTCCCTCCTCAGACCAACAAAGACTAAGTTGATCAGAGCCCCTGAGCTGAGTTTCCTTCAGGAGGTGCCAACACTAAGACTCTTCCAAGATCCCAGAACCAATCTGCCCCCACCCTGCAAGGAAAAGGTGAATAAAGAAAGAGAAGTGTGGGCGGGTCGCAAGACGCCCCAGAGAAGCGCAGACTGCACGCAGGTGGACAGGGAAGAGTCCTGTCCAATAGCTCTGCCCAACCTGAGCTTTCCAGCTCACCTCCTGCCCGCAGGGCCTCCTCTCCAGCAGCCGGAGGATTTGGAGCGGCTGAGAGGGGCGCGGAGCGCGGGGTCGTGAAGGTTGCGTCTGTCCCGCGGCCGCTTCCCAACTCGCCAGCATGCAGCCCCCAGCCCGGCCCCCGCCAGGTGTGCCTCGCAAGCCCCGCTCGCCGCTCCTCGCAGCCGTCTGCGCTGCCTCCTCGGCATTTGCGCTGCGCTCTTGGAAGCCGGGAGCCCGGCAGGACGCGGCGCTTGGCGCCGGCAGGGGAAAAACACTACCTGTGGAAGTAATGCGCGCAGAAGAGGCCCAGAAGCACAGTCCCAGGCGGTCCGAAGAGGGACCAGGGCTGCCAGGCGAGGATCCCCGCGGGCACCGCGAAGGAGGGCAGCTCCTGCAGGAACCAGGCGACGCCGGCGGGCAGGCGGGTAGCAGAGGGCATCAGGCTCTCCGTGTACTTCCCATAGCCCGCGGGCTTCGCGAAGTACAGCGAGAGTGCCCCAAAGGCAGCTAAAGTGGCGCTGCCTGCCAGCACTGGGCTCTGCTGGCACCGGTCCGGCATCGCGCCGCGTTCCCCGCCAGTGGCTGCTGCCCACGTAGAGGAGAGCGCGGACCCCACGGCCCATTTATGCAACTCCAGACACCACCCTGTGTCCGCCCCTTCGGCCTTGGCTCCCGCCCCTCCATTCTGCCTCCCACCTCAGCGCGGCGCGGGCTTGGCTCAGCAGCGATGCCTTTTTCCCAGGGCTGGCGCTCTGGGATGCGGCCGGGACAGAGCCGGAGGACCAAGGCTTTCGTGGTGCCAAAGGTGTCATGGGCCCCCGCCTCCGCCCACGCTCCGGTCCTCTCCACTTTCCTCTCGTCTCCCCTTAGGCTGCCCCTCGATGACTTGTTCCTCACGCATCAACCTCTGATGTTGCAACTTCTGGAACTAAGAAACGGGAAGACAATCCCACTGGGACGGGACGATTCAGCTGGGATCGTTCTCCCGCCCCAACACACACCCTCTGGGCCGTGGCCACGCAGCCCCGACCCTCAAACTCCCAAGCCGGGATCTCCCGGACCCCTCGTGTTCCTTAGCCGCTTCACTGCCCCCAGCTCCCAGCCAGCTGGGGACGGCCTTCCTTCGACCCTGGGCGGGACATCCTGGCGCTGCGAGCGCCCGCCAGCCCTGTGCTCCGGGGCGCCACGCTCCTCGGCCACTCAGCATCAGTGCCAGCGCTGCCCCTCCACGCCCCCCAGGCAGGTACCAGCCTCTCCCGGGCCCTAATTCCTGAGCCGTTTCCGTGCCTCCCCGCGAGCATTCCTGGGCCATTCGCCTTGGTCAGAGGCGCTGACGCACGGATGGCGCCAGGACTAGTGGTCCTGTCCGTCCGCCCCAGACTGGGAGTGGCCCAGACTCAGGTTAAAATCTAGGGCTTCTCCCGCGGGATGCTCTTTCCCGGCTCCTGGAGCCGCTGAGCCGGGTTCCCTACGGTGGTGGCGTTGGCGATGCCGCTGCTCTCTGAGCCCCCGTCTAGCCATGGCACATCCAGAGGCGGTTCTTCCTCTCTTCCATTTCCCGCCTTTATCTCATCCTCCACCCCTTGGTTTTCCTACCTCTCCCCGTCTCTGATTCAGCATCCAGATTTCCTTGGCTGCCTCCTCCTCTGTTTTCTACCCCTTCTTTTTCTCTCTTCCTTCTTTCTTCTACCTGGCTTTCTCCTTGCGGGTTGACCTCTTCCCACCTGATGTCTACTCACTCTTCCATCTTCTTGTCCCACTTTCCTTGATTACTTTATCCCTGTTTTCTCCAATGGTCCCTACTTGGGGCTCCACTTTAGTTCTTCCCACGTTTCACTCTCCCCTTACTTTGGAGCTTTCTTCTTCCTTCTCCCTTAGCTCCAACTCACCGCCTCTCAGGAACCCCAGTCAGTATTTCCCCACGCAGTCCTGCCTGTCATGCCAGCTGTTCCGGTGAAAGGCACACTCCCTCTTCTGCTCCAGTTTAAGGTTATCTCCTGCCTCCTGGGACACCTGGTATATGGTGATGCTTTAGTGCTACAGGGCACCCTCTGCTTGCTGACCAAGAGGTGTTTATCATCTCCCTGTTGGGTTAAAAATTAAATATTCATAGTAATCATGCTTCAGTTCTTAATTGATCACGACATGCAATCACCCATGTGAATGAAGTATTTTCCATAGAATTACCAGGTGTCAGCCACCACAGCTGTCTCCAGATGTTTTTGCACTGGCTTTACAGTGCAGGTCCAATCCAGCTTCCTCAGCTACTACCTGCTTATTGAAGACGCCCAACTCTAGATCTCCAGCAAAGCCCTGAGCTGAGCTGCTGGAAAACTGCACTTGGATGCCCTTCAGAGATCTCAAAATCACCACCCTGCTCAAAACTGAGCCCATTTATCTCTCCCTCCACCCCACCCACACCCAAATCTGCCCTCTATGTTCCTGATTGTTACCTCTTCTCTCAATAGCCATAGCCTCCTTGGAAAGCTGGCTTGTAGACTCATGAAACTATATATCCCATGATGCCATGCAGCATTATGAGAACAAGCAATGTGACATTTCCAACCCAGTTCAATGGAATAACTTTTTTTAATGAAATTTCTCCTGTCTCAATTTCCTCCTCCTTAAGTTTCTTCTAACTTTGCCCAATTTTGGTCTTCATTATCTTTCTTCCACTACTTTAACAGTTAGCTTTTGCCGAGTAACAAACCACCTTAAAAACCAATGATGTAATAAAACCAATCATCTTCAACTTATGCATCTGTGGGTTGGCTAAGGCATCAACTAATCCAAGCTGGACTTTGCTGATCTTGACCATGCTCATTCATTCAACTGTAGAGCAACTTAGAGCCCAGCTCCAGGTGGAAATTCATAACTGCACTACAATAAATGGTAAATAAAATTCTTCTGGCTGAAAGGAAAACATATCTGATGAAAACATGGCTCCTCAGCAAAAAAACATACAGCATCAGAAATGGACATCAGGTAAATGCAAAAACAAACAAACAAAAAACTTTATTTTTGCCCATTTCTTCTTAATATTCTTTAATCAATATGTTATAGATTGAATGGTTGTGTCCTCCAAAATTCATATGATGAAATACTTATCCCCAATGTGATGGTTTTAGAAAGTAGAGCTTTGGGGAGGTCATTAGTTCACAAGGGTAGAGTCCTCATGAATGGCAATAGTGTCCATATAAGACGAAAGATGATATCTCTCTCTCTCCCTCTCCCTCCCCCATCCCCTGCCCCCACCCCATGTAAGGATACAATGAGAAGAGAGCCTTCTACAGAAAGATGTGCCTTCACCAGATACTGGATCTGCTGGTACCTTGATTTTGGCATTCCCAGACTCTAAAACTATGAGAAATAAATATTTTGTTTAAGCAACCCAGTCTATAGTAGTCCATTGTAGCAACTTCAACTAAGACACTGTAAACTTTGTACAATTTTATTATAGCATTGTTTTATAAAATTTATAACGTACATTGATACACTACATACACAATGATAACATAAAGGACAGAGAGATGTGAATTTATAAAGTTTCAAGATTTCTATTTTTTATGTGAAGTAATGCATTATAGCTACAACTACACAGTGAAAGTTTTGAATGTATATTGAAACCCTTAAGGCGCCCTTATAAAAAGAATAACTACAAATTCAACATAAAATTAAGACAAAATCCAAAAAATAATCAGATAATACAAAGGGGGAAAGGAAAGGAGTAACAGAACAAAACACCGAAGAAATGGATGGTTGGAACTGCTTAAAAGAGCACTATGTCTATGTGCAGATGACATGATCTGACTTATAAAACACTAAAAATAACCATTAGAACTAATAAACAAATTCAGCAGGGTTATAAAATACAGGATCAATATACAAAATCAATTGAATTCCTATGTACTAGCAATGAAAATCTGAAATAAAATTACAAAATACAATTACACAATCCATTTACAAAAGCATCAGAGAGAATAAAAACATAGAAATTTAACAAAAGTAGTGCAAGTAGGGGACAATTAAGCCAGGGCACTTGGAAGTAGCTGCCCACCTCTGACAGTGTCTAGTATACCCAGGCTTCCATAGAGCTTGGGGCTCACACCTTTCCCTCCAAAAAGCCACAGCAAGCACTTTTGTGTGCCTAAAGTATGAAAGATACTACCTCCCCTGAGGGAGGGAAAAGCTAGCAGTCCTCTCCTTGAGCTGCCTGTCTCTTCTGGGAGGAGCCTACCCTACCTGGAGGCAAGTCCCTGGCATAACCACACCTCCTCTGCTGATACATTTCAGCCAAAGCCCACAGCCAGTCTGGTAGCCCTATACACAGTGGGTAGAGCTGCCTCTAGCACCTCTGCTGCAGCTGGGCTGAGGTGGGAGCTGGGAATCTGGGCACTTTTGTGTCCCCAAGGGACAGATACTGCTGTCACTGCTGAGAAAGGTAGTATGAGGGCTCTGTGTCCCACAGTTGCTTGCCTTGGGAATCTCAAGAGGGGTCCACCCCTCCTGTCACAGGCTCACATTACATCCACCCTACTCCTGCCTGAGCATTCTTCTGGAGCAGAAGATCACCACATCCTTCACTATTACAGCCAGTGCCTGAACCCAGGGAGGGCAAGTTTGACAGCTCAGTTTTGGTCTGGTCCCTCCAGGATTCAAACATGCCATCCAGGGGCCTGGGAACTGGGAAATACTTAATCTAGTACACCACTTCTGGTACCTGAACACTCTCCAAGGGGTCTGAGGTCCAACTGACCCAAATTGCCAGCAACACCACAGTGGGTACCTACTTTCCCAAGCCAAAAGGCAGTGTACCTCATCATCTCTACTGAGAAGCAGAGTTCCTGGCAGAGAGAACACGTGAACCACAGAGCTATCTGTTTTGAGGTAAGGTGAGAAACCAGAATAAGAACTCTGGCAATATCAAAAAGCAGGTTGTTTTGATATCCCAAAAAGATCACACTAGTTCTCCAGCAATGGATTACAACCAAAATGAAATTTTTGAAATGTCAGATATGGATTTCAAAATATGGATCTCAAGTAAGGTTGATAGAATCAGTTGGAAAGTTGAAAATTAACACAAAAAGCCCAAAAATATAATTTAAGACATGAATGAAATATTCAATAAAGAGATATTTTAAAAAATAACAGAACTTCTGGAAATGGGACAGTCATTTAGAAAATTTAAAAATACAGTGGAAAGTTTTAACAACAGACAAAAAGGAATTCAGAGCTTGAAGATAAGGCTTCTGACCCAGTCAAAAATTTAAAAAAAAAATAAAGAAAAATGAAGAAAATTCCCCCAAAATATGGGATATGTAAAATGTCCAAAGAATAATAATCGTAAGTATCCATAAAGGAGAAGAAGAAAAAGCAAAAAGCATGGAAAACCAATTTGAGATAATAATGGAGGAAAACTTTGCTAGAGATTTAAACATTCAGATACAAGAAATTCATCACACTCCTGGAAGATTCATTGCAAATAGGACATCACCAAGGCTCATCAGTCTGGCCAAAGTTAAAGTGAAGGAGAAAATGCTACAGGCTATGAGATGAAGGCATCAAGCAACTTACAAAAGAAAACCCATCAGACTAACAGCAGATTTCTCAGCAGAAACTTTACAAACAAGAATGGATTGGGGTCCCATCTTTAGTACTGTTAAATAGAATAACTGATCGGCCAAGAATTTTGTATCATGCAAAACTTTGTTTCATAGGTGAAGAAGAAATGAAATTTTTCCCAAACAAGCAAACGCTAAGGGAATTTGTCACCACTAGACCTGCCCTATAAGAAATGCTCAAAAGTGCTCTAAACTCCAAAAAGAATAGTCTGCTCTACTGTTTTACTCTTATAAAACAGTAATACAAGGAAGAAGACAAAGCAACTAGTTAACAATAAACATGATAACTGGAACAGTATCTCACTTATCAATATAAACATTAAATTTAAATGGTCTAAATATCCCACTTAAAAGATATAGATTGACAGAATGAATTAAAAAAACACACACAAAATACATAAATATCTGCTGTCTTTATGAAACACATTTAAGTCATAAAGAGTCTCATAGACTCAAGGTTAAGAGGTAGAAAAAATATTACAAATGGAAACCAAAAGCAAGCAGGAGTACCTTATATCAGATAAAGCAGACTTTAAGTCAACAACAGTAAAAAAAAAAAGCAAAAGATGGTTATTATGTATTGATAAAAGCATTAATTCAATAAGAAGATATAAAAATCATATGTATATGATTACATATGTATATGTATATATATAATCATACACACACACACACCCCTAACACCAGAGCTCCCAGATTCATAAAACAAATACTACTAGACCTAAGAAATGAAATAAATAACAACGTAATAATAGCGGGAGACCAACACTCCACTGACAGAACTGGACAGATTATAGAGACAGAAAATTAACAAACACTGGACTTAAATGAGACTCTAGAACAAATGGACCTAAAAGATGTTTATAGAACATTCTACCCCTAAACTGCAGAATATACATTCTTCTCATTGGCACATGGAATATTTTATAAGATAGACTATATATTAGGCCACAAAACAAATCTCAGCAAATATAAAAAAATCTAAATCATACCATGTATTTTCTCAGACCACAGTGGAATAAAACTAGAAATCAATTCCAAGAGGAACTCTTAAAGCTACACAAATACATGGAAACTAAACCACCTGTTGCTGAACAGTCCTTGACAAAATCAAGACAGAAATCAAAAAAATTTTTTAATTGAATGACAAAGGCAACACAAACTTCCAATATCTATGAGACACAGAGAAAGCAGTGCTAAGTGGAAAATTCATAGCCTTAAATGCTTACAACAAAAAGACAGAAATATCACAAATTAACAACCTAATATAACACCTCCAGGAACTAGGAAAAAAAGAAACCAAACCCAAAGGTAGAAAAAGGAAAGAAATAACAAAGCTGAGAGCAGAAATAAATGAAATGGAAACCAAAAAAATGATAAAGGATCAATGTAACGAAAAGATGGCTCTTTGAAAAGATAAACAAAATCAATAGACCACCAGCCAGATTAACCAGAAATAGAAAAGAAAGGACTCAAATAAGCTCAATCAGAAACGAAAAAGGAGTCGTTCAATGTGATACCAGAGAAATACGAAATATCATTCATGACTATTATAAAAATCCCTATGTATAAAATAGAAAACCTAGAGGAAATGGATAAATTCTTGGAAAAACACAATCTCTCAAGCCTGAATCAGGGAAAAATAGAAATCCTAAACAAAACAATGAGTAGTGAGATTGAAACAGTAATAAAAAATCTCCCACCAAAATAAAGCACTGGCCCAGACAAATTCACAGACAAATTCTACCAGACTCATGACGAAGAACTGGCACTCATTCTACTGAAACTGTTCCATAACATTTAGAAGGAGGAAACCCTCCCTAACTCATCCTACAAATCCAGTATCACCTTGATACCAAAGCCAGAAAAGGACCCAACAAAAAAGGAAAACTACAAACCAATATCCCTTATAAACATTGATGCAAAAATCTTCAACAAGATACTATCAAACCGAATTCAACAGCACATCAAGAAGATAATCAACCATGATCAAGTGGGTTTCATCCCAGGCATGCAAGATGATTCAACATAGGCAAATCAATAAATGTAATTCACCACATAAACAGAAGTAAAAATGAAGGCCATATGATCATCTCCATAGATGCAGAAAAAGTATTTGATAAAATCCAGCACCACTTCATAAAAATCTCAAAAAAACTAGGCATAGAAGAAACAAGCCTCAAAATAATAAAAGCTATATATGACAAACCACAGCCAACATCACACTGAATGGGGAAAAATTGAAGGCATTCCCCCTAAGAGCTGGAACAAGACAAGTCTTCCCACTGTCACCACTTCTATTCAATACAATACTGGAAGTCCTAGTAAGAGCAATCAGGCAAGAAAAAGAAATAAAGGGAATCTAAATTGGGAAGAAGGAGGTCAAATTACATTGTGATCTTGATGATATATCTCTGATGATTCATGATAAGGAGCATTTTTCATATACCTGTTGGCCATTTGTATGTCTTTATTTAAGAAATGCCTGTTCAGATCTTTTGCTCATTTGCTCATGTTTAATTGAATTACTTAGGGGTTTTTTTATTGAGTTGTGTGAGCTCCTTATACACTCTGGTTATTAATCCCTTGTCAAATGGATAGTTTGCAAACATTTTCTCTGATTCTGTGGGTTATCTCTGCACTTTTTTGATTGTATCCTTTGTTCTGCAGAAGCAAATTCTCTATTGTTGCTTTGGTTGCCTATGCTTTTGAAGTCTTACACAAAAAAATGTTTGCCCAGACCAATGTCTTGGAGTGTTTACCCAATATTTTCTTCTAGTAGTTTCATAATTTCAGGTCTTAGATTTAAGTCTTTAATCCATTTTAATTTGATTTTGGGGTATGGTGAGAGAGAGGTCTAGTTCCATTCTTCTGCCTATAGTGAT
The DNA here is from genome assembly GCA_008086735.1 of Cheirogaleus medius. Taxonomy (NCBI): domain Eukaryota; kingdom Metazoa; phylum Chordata; class Mammalia; order Primates; family Cheirogaleidae; genus Cheirogaleus; species Cheirogaleus medius. The sequence continues at coordinate 151,072,481 of VBSM01002608.1, read as the reverse complement.
CCAGTCTCCCCAGTACCATTTATTGAAAAGACTGTCCTTTCTCTATTGTATATTCTTAGTGACTTTGTTGAAGATAGGTTGGTTGTAAACATGTGGATTTATATCTGGGTTTTCTATTCTGTTCCATTGGTCAGTGTGCCTGTTTTTATGCAAGTACTATGCTGTTTTGGTTACTATAGCTTTGTAGTAAATTTTGAAGTCAGGTAGTGTGATGCCTCCAGCTTTGTTCTTCTTGCTCAGGATTGCTTTGGTTATTTATGATCTCTTATGGGTCCATATAAATTTTAGAATTTTTTCTATTTCTGTGAAGAGTGTCATTGGTATTTTGATAGGGATTGAATTAAATATGTAAATTGCTTTGGGTAGTATTGTCATTTTAACGGTATTAATTCTTCCAATCCATAAACCTGGAATATCTTTCCATTTTTGTGCCCTCTTTTATTTTTTTATCAGAGTTTTATGTTTACGTTGTATAGTTCTTTCATTCATCTGGTTATTTATGAGGTATTTTATAAATTTTTTAGCCATTGTAAATGGGATTGCTTTTTTAAATTTATTTTTCAGATTGTTTGCTATTCGTGTGTATAAATACTACTGATTCTTGCATGTTGCTTTTGTATCCTGAAACTTTTCTGAATTTGTTTATCAGTTCTAACAGTCTTTTGGAAGAGTCTTAGGTTTTTGTAGGTATAAGATCATGTCCTCTGCAAACAAAGCTAGTTTTGACTTCTTCCTTTCCAATTTTAATTTCCTTTATTTTTTTTCTTACCTAATTGTTCTGGCCAGGATATCCAGTATTATATTGAATAATAGTGGTGAAAGTGGGCATTCTTGTCTTTTCCAGTCCTTAGAGAAAAGGCCTTCAATTTTTGCTGTTCAGTATAATATTAGCTGTGGGTTTGTCATATATAGCCTTTTTTTGCAGTATGTTCTTTCTATGCCCATCTTGACAAGATATTTTATCATAAAGTGGTGTTGAATTTTATCAAATACTTTTTTGGCATCTATTGAAATAATCATATGATTTTTTTCTTGATTCCGTTAATGTGACATATCACATTTATTGATTTGCATGTGTTGAACCATTCTTGCATCCCTGGGATTAATCCCACTTGATCATGGTAAATGATCTTTTTAATTCTTTGGTAAATTTGGTTTGCTAGTATTTGTTGAAGATTTTTGTATCTGTGTTCATCAGTGATATTGGCCCATAGTTTTGTTGTTGTTGTGTCCTTGTGTGATTTTGGGAATCAGGGCAATGCTGGCTTCATGAATTAGTTTGGAAGTATTCCCTTCTCTTCAATGTTTTTGAAGAGTTTTACTGAGATTGGTATTAGCTCCTTTCAAATGTTTAGTAGATACAGCAATGAATCCATCAGTTCCTGGGCTTTTCTTTGATAGAAGACATTTTATTATGACTTCAATCTTGTTACTCATTATTGGTTTGTTGAGGTTTTCTATTTCTTAATGGTTCAATCTTGGTAGGTTGCATGTGTCCATTTCTTCTAGGTTTCTCAATATGTTGATGTATAGTTGTTCATTAATAGTTTATAATGATTTTTTGTATTTTTTAGGTCTTAGCTTTATGTCTCCTTTTTAATTTCTGATTTTATTTATTTATTTGTTCATAGTTAGCTTAACTAAAGGTTTGTTGGTTTTGTTTATCTTTTCAAAGAACTTTTCATTTTGCTTGTTTTCTAGTTGTTTTTATATTCTTCCTTCCTTTCTTACTCTCTTCCTTTGTGATTAAGTGATTATCTCTGATAGTATGCTTTAATTTGTAGTTTTTTATTTTTTGTGAATCTATTATAGGTTTTTGCACTATGGCTACCATGCAACTTGTAGATATAACAAGTTGTTTTAAACAGATGGCAACTTATTTTAGATCACAAATAGAAGAATAGAAACAAGTAAGGCAAAACACACACAAAAGTGTCTACATATTTTCTCCATCCCCCCACACTTTGACTTTTAGTTGTCTGTTTACCTATTACAATAGTACCTATCTCTTAACAGGTTGAATAGTTACTGTTTTTGATAGATTTGTCTTTTGGGGGGCTTCACACTAGATCTATGAGTGACTCACACACCACAAATACATCAATAGAGTATTCTGGGTTTGTTCATGCACTTAATTTTACCAGTGGGTTTTATACCTTGAAAAGTATTCGTTTGTACATTAGTGCTTTTTCTTTCAGATTGAAAAACTCCCTTTAGCATTTCTTGCAAGATGTTCTGGTGGTGGTAAATTCTCTCAGTTTTTGTTGTCTGGGAATGACTTTATCTATTCTTCATTGTTGAATGATAATTTTGCTAGATACAATATTTTTGAATGGTAGTGTTTTTCTTTGCACATTTTGAAAATGTCATCCCACTCCCTCCTGGCACATGTAGTTTCTGTTGAGAAGACCTTTTCCAGATGAATTGGAACTTCTTTATATGTTATTTATTTCTTTTTTCTTATTTCTTTTAGGATCCTCTCTTTTTCCTTGACCTTTATTTTGATTATATGCCTTAGAGTAGTCTTACTTGGGTTGTGTTCTGTTAGGTGTTCTAAGACCTTCCTGTACCTGGATATCTTTCTCAAGTTTTGGAAAGTTTTCTGTTATTATTTTTTTAATAAGCTTTATTCCCTTTGTACTTGCTCAGCTCCTTCTTAAATAGCAACTTGTAGATTTGGTCTTTTGAAGTAATTTTCTATATCTTGAAAGCAGTCTTCATTCCTTTTCATTCTTTTTTCTGTTTTCTCCTCTGACTATGTATTTTCAAATAGCTGGTCTTCAAACTCGCTGATTTTTTTCCTCTGCTTCATTCATTCTGCTGTTAAGAGCCTCCAAAGAGTTCTTCAGTTCAGCAAATGCATTTCTCAGTTCCAAGATTACTGTTTGTTTGTTTTTTAATTATTTCAATCTCTTTGTTACATTTCTCTGGTAAATTTCTGAATTGCTTTTCCTTGTTATATTAGACATCACTGACCTATATTAAAACTGCTATTTTGTTTTATTTTGCTTTTTTATTGGGAAAAGATTTTCACCATAAAAATGCAAACTTGAATAAACACTGTCTTTTCTAACATGAACAGCTATTTTTAAGTATTTCTGAGTTTCACTTTTAGAAGTAAACAGTTATAAAATTTAACAAGTTTGCAGCCTTAAATCTGTTTGAAACATTCCAAGTAAAAATAATTTAGCACAATGGCTTATTTAAAAAACCACACACACTAACCTAGTAGAAACGAAAGCTTTTTAAGCAATCTTTTTTAATGCTTATTTACTAGAAGTTTAAAAAGTGAATGTTTTTGAAGTTAAGGAGCATCAGACCTTTTGTACCACTCGCTCACATGCTGACATTTATAAAAGGATGACATGTTTGAGCTTTCCATCTTGAAGGATTTGTACCTTTCTCATCTATGACTTTAATGTGCCACCATTTTAGCATCCCACCAAAACTGCATTTCCTAATCAGTTAAAATTACAAAAAAGAAATCACCACGGCTAGGCTCTTTTCTTTTTAGTGCCCTGCATGACTCTGTAGTTGTTCACATTTTTGTCATTCCCAGCTATGTTACATGCATCTTCTAGGCACTATGTGTGGAGAGGTCACAGAGCACACACAGAAATCCCAGTCTGCATGTCTGGGCACAGAGACAGTCTTTCTCACAACTATTGGTCTGTGTGTGTTTTCTGATTTAGAGAGGATTGGCCATATTAAAGCTATTGGATCAACAGTTTGAAAGGAAAACTAAAGCTAGTGACTGATGACTACACATTTGAACCTAAAGCACCAAGTATGTCATCATGGATAAAGGAAGATGGATCTCTAATACATGTTGTTTTCCTCTATGCAGGTAGATTGCTTTTACATTCACAGCTATAGAAGAGACTCTTTGTCAGGGTGGACAGAGAGTACACAATGAGTGGCCAGTGCTTGTGCTGGTTTTGGTCTTTCCTGAACTGGCTATGGGGAAGCTATGCCTTTCATGACCTGTTCCAGGTGCTACAGTGCCTGCTTGGGAACTGGGACCTCTCAGTGGTGGCAGCTGTGCTTCATGTTGTTGTTGACCAGTCTCTGCTCCAGTCTCTGCTCCTCTCCCTTCAGTGCCTGTCTTTGCCATGGGACCTCTGGGACCAAGTGTGGTCCGGGCTCATGCTCCACCAGTGGGGGCTGTCGTCCTTGTAGGCATGTTTCTTGTGGGGCTGCCATTCCTTCCACTGCCTCCTGTGCTCCTTGTTGCCCATTTGCCTCTTCTGTTTCCTCTCTCACTTGTGCCATTCATCCCTGATCCCATTTCCACTGGTGTGGCCTTGACCTTGCTTGGCTCCCAGTTGTATTTGTCCTGTTCCAACCAAGTGTCCTTTTTAGATACATTCTGGTCACAAGTGGGGATGTCCTTGGGTTATTGATTATTGTCGGGAAGGCAGGAGAGGACACCAGGCCATCTATTCTTGGGTGAGCTGCCCTCTGGGGTGACAGAGCAAGAACGCTGACCCTCTCTGCAAAGGGCCTCCTCAGCAGTACTCTTGTTCATGCCTTTGGGAGCACAGCTGGCCTCTAAGTGGGCTGGGGTCTCCTTGCTGGTACTTACGGGGGTGCTAGCCCTCATAAGAGGCTATAGCACAGCAGTGCTCACACAACCCAAGGACACAGTCTACAGGATGTCCAGAATGAACTGCAGCAGAGTGAACTGGTGTGTGAGATGCCTGCTCGCTGTGCAGATGGGCATCATCTGGCTTCTTGTCCAGCAGGATGCTCAGCAGCCACTCTCAAAACTGCTATTTTGAATTCTTGGTCAGAAAGCTCACAAATCACCTTCTCTTTAGGGCAGTCACTAGATTTTTGCTTTACCCTTTTGAGGAAGTAATGATTCTCTGTCTACTGTTGTTTCTTCTGGGTATATGTCTGTGTCTTTGCATTGAAGGATTAGTTATTTTTTCCAGTTTTCTCTGTCTGGCTTGTTTTTATTGAATATACTTGCATAGAAAATCTTATTATTATGTCTCTAACTCCTTTACAGCTCTAAGACCAAGTTCACCTCACTTTAATAAATGGCTAGAGCTCTGCCTGTCCCCAATAGGAGAGGTACTAAAGGGATTATCCCAGCAATGTGGGAAGGCTGGCTAGAGGTTCGTGTGCAGGGTACCTGCAGAACATACCTCCTACAGTGTGGTGCTGCTGAACAGCCACTCCAATTTGGTGTCTCCTCTGGTGGAGTTACATAGTAGAGTTTCTGGGGCTGGAAATGGTAGTCCCACCTCCCCATTTGCCTGTGCCTGTCCTCACAGATTCACAAATATTTCTCCTTTCAGGCAGTCATGATGCTACCTGTGGGTTACGGCAGGGACAGGTCTCCTGCCAGGGAACACAAGAAGGTGAGAAATCTGGTTGACCACCTCAATTTCACTTTTTCCAGTGTAGAAACTGTGAGTTGAGGGGAGATTTTCCATGCACTTAGTGTGGGGCAGAATGGTGGTGGGGTAAGGGAATCATCACAGGTGTGGAAATCCAATTCTTCTGCCATCTGCTCAGTTTTTCCACTTCTCTGTGGCCCCAGAAACTGTCTCATTCTCAACTTTGAGCTCTGGGTTTTTGCTGGTGAAAATCTCAGCACTGTATATTTGGTTCTGGTTTCCTGTTGATGGGTAGTGAAGTCAGCTTGCCTCTATGCCAGTTTGGAACCAGAAGTCCCTCAATATTTAAACTTCTGAAGACCAAGAGTAAAGATAAAATTTCAAAGGCAGACAGAGTAAAACAAAAAAAAATCATTACCTAAAAAGGAACACTTCCTTGAGTGGGGATAAAAATTCCTCAGAGAGATCCAGACCTTCTCAAAAAGTGTGATATCTCCTCTACCACAAACGTAGAGAATGTGGCATGTTTAGCAGCCTTCGGAGAGTTAAAGCTGAGAAAGGCCTGCCTTGTAAGAAAAGCTTGATGCTGAAACAGCGTTTGTCAAACTGTGTTCCATAGAACCCCAGAATTCCATGTTAGTAGCTTTAAAAGTTTATAAACATCTGATTCAACTTTTTTCAATATTTAAATTGCAAACCCCAGTTGCTCATGCTTTAAAAGGGGCTTTATTATAGAAAAAGAAAGATTGCACTTGCCAGCCATTAGCCCCAGTTGCAATTTTTATCAAATTTTTATCAATTTTTATCAAAAGTGTGCTCTTTGATTAACTTTATAATGTTAAATGTTATAAAGCCGAATGTATAAAATAGAACCAGGCTGATATAAAAAAGAAATTGGACAAGCAAGAAGATGGAGTGACATCTTTAAAGTACGTAAGGAAAAAAAAACAACATAATGCTTGAATAATATGAGTTTCTCAGTAAATAATAGTTTTTATTATCTTTATATCACCACCACCCACCTAACACCTGAGATAAAATAAGTGTTGAATGAAACAGCAAATGCACAATTCATCGAGGGATGTGTTTGTGTGTGTGTGTGTGTGACTCACATATAGAATTCACGTGCATACAAAACATTCACATGACTACACACACACACAAGGTGGCCATGGTTACCATAGGACACATCCCTGCATCACAGGGCTCTGTCTTGAATTCACGTCTATGCCACCTACCTCATTAGTTTCCTTCCACTAGTGCCGAAATCACTTGAAGTTCCGACCTCAATTTTACCTCCCTCATCTTTCTTAATTTTTCTAGGTAAATCTTATTAATGATGATTAGAGTGTATTTTAATGTTTTAATACCATAAATATGACTTTTCAGTTTATCACAGCCCAGTGATCCACTCCAAACACACACACACACACAATTAGAAGTCAAGGGCCTTCTTCTTCCATCTATATTCAAAAGCCTCATAATTTCATTTACATGAAAAATCGCCTTCGAGATGTGAAACTCATCATTAACTAGGTAAATGTTGAGCTTTACCTGTACAGTAGGCTCTGTGATCTCACGGTGGCATTAGGCTTCTTTTCTCACCTTGCTCCCTATGCATGGTTCTCACTCCCAGGGCCACCTCTCGGCTGCTAGAGTGCTAGATATTACACTCATATATCAGACAAAATGAAGGAGGAACATTTTTAAAAAGGCACATCCCCTCCCTTTAAGAACATGTCCCAGGAGTTGCATATGCACTTTTGGCCAGAACAGAGTCACTTGCTGCATGTAGGTACAAGGATGGCTGAGGGATATAATCATTATTTGGGCCGCCATGTACCTAACAAAAAAATTAGGAGTTCTATTACTGAGGAAGAAGAGGAGAACAAATATGAGAGACAACCTGCAGTCATAGTCAATGTGCCATGGAGGAAAAAGCATATAGTCTGAGAAAGAATATAAAAGGAATTCAGGTTAGACCTCTGGCTTCTATTAGTGCCACTTGTGCCAGGTCAAGCAAAGCTTGGTTGGTCCCCCTGACCACCCAACACTGGTTATTAAAAGAAAAAAAAAGGTGAACCATGGAGAACTGGAAGAGGAATATGGAGCAGTGGTTTTCACACGTTAGTGTGTGTTCAATCCAGGAATCTTCTTACACCGTGTAATCTGATTCAGTGAATCTGGGGTGGGGCCTGAAATTCTGCAATTCAGGTGATGCCCATGCTGACAGCCCATAGAACACACACACAGTAATAAGGATCAGATCTGAGAGTCCACCTTTTCCTTTCTCAATAAGACATATCCTTAACATTTCCCCATTTATTTTTCAGGGCTTTAACTATTAAGTTGCTTCAAAGGTCCAAAACCAAATCGGTGGCACTGGTGGTATAGTGGGGAGCATAGCTGCCTTCCAAAGTTCCAAGAAATTTGGTGGTTTGTCATTTGCTAAAGCAAAAATTAATTGATTTGCCTAGATTATTTGGTTTTATTGCTTTTTGGAATGCTAATCATAAATGTTATAAAATTCAAAAGGTAAAAAGGGATACACAGTGAAAAATAAATCCCTGTCTCATCTCATCTCCTCACTCAACTGAGGAGTGCAATTCCTCAGTTGCACTCCTAAGAGACAAGCACGGCCACCAGTTTTTATGGATCCTTCCAGAAGTATTTTGTATATACAGAAGTAAACATGTGCATGTTATACAGATTTTACATCACCTTATACTTTTCTTTTTTATTTAACATTTTACCTTGGAGATAATGTCCTGAAAATTACATAAAGAATTATCTCATTTTTCACTCTGTATGTGTCTGATTTTTTATGTACATGAAGATTGTTTCCACCATTGTGTTATTATAAATTACCTTGTGTGTGCATGTGTGTGTACTACTTTGCACAAGTATGAGTGTGTTTGTAAGATGAATGCCTAGAAGTATAATTGCTGAGCCAAAGGCTGTATGCATGTCTTATTTTGTTAATATTACCAAGTTGCCCTCTTTTCAGGTTTGACCAATTTGCATGCTCCCTCAGCACTACCTAAGTGGGATTCACTCTGGGGTTGGTGTTTGAGTAATGCTGAATTGTCCAATAAATAAATTCAGCATGTGCTGAAGGGCACCAGCATGGTAAAGGCATCAAAACATGAGGAAAAGCATGTTTAAAAATCTGTTATTTGAGATTTCAAAAGAAGAATTAAAATAGTCATCATGAGAAAAGTCAAAACTCTACTTATCTTGTGGTTTAGTACTGTGTTCAATCTGGATTACATATATGAGGAGACAATATTTTTCGGTGCTTAAACCACTCAAGGTTTAGTCCAACCATGTGTGTGGGAGTGATTCCCTTAGTAAATGAGTGACCCTAGTCAGCCACCTAGCAACCACATTTCAACGTGGCAATAACACCCAGTGTTTGAAGCTTGAGCTAGCCAGCATTGGTTTCTGTTGCTTATTATAGACCAGATTTTATGCCAGACCACATCAAAGACAGAGGACTCCATTACTTTCAGCCCATATATGGGTTTTTTTTAACACATGTGTTAGTCCATGAACCAACAGTTAGGTCAGACTCATCCTATCTTAAACAGAAAAGGACTGCTTCACCCTCCTCAGAAGAGGGCAGCCTAACTGCTGAGTGCTTTATGGCCCCATCGTTTTAAGCATCTATGAACTGGAACCTAAACATCATTAGGAATACTGCTGTCCTTTCTGTGAGACATATAAACTTTTCTGAGCTTCATTTTATTTGAAGTTTCTAATTCATAATATGATAATATTCTTTGCCCTCAGAGTAGCAATTTTGAACATCCATTTGCAGTTTTGTCTGTACAGTTTTATGTGCTTCAGTTGCCATAGCACCTGCATTCCTAGGAAAGACTAGCAGAAGACAAAGTGCCATTGGAAGCCTTCTAAGATATGCTTTTCCTTCCTGGGCTTCCCACTTAGGTCAACTACTAGAATTCGCAGTCCTCTAAATAAACAGGTGTCTCTATTCTACAAATGGACTATGTGCTTATCTTTAGAACCCAATCATGTTTCTCCAGCATGGTTTCTAGCACAACACATTTTGCACTTGGAATAGATTACTGGATAGCAGTACCGTCTCTCCCACATTTATGTGGCTGCTGGCTGTTCCACTTCCCTTAACATTTATCTTAATACTTCATGTAAAGAATGACTATTTTACTCAGTTGCAATTTATGGGAGAGAACGAGTTAACAATGAGTTGGCTCACCTGCTTACACACTTTATTGATTATCTCACTGTGGAGATATCTCACCCACTGGCTCCTGACATACTGAACAGGACTATTCATTCTTATTGTAAGCAAATGACACTCACCTCTTACACCCTTGTATATTCAACTACAAGCTCCCATTTTTCCAGTGAGGGAATTTTAAATTATAAAATAAATTTTTAACCCACATGAATATATATATATTTATAAATTTAGATAAAACAGTCAAATATCTATGTATAATACTTAACTTATTACTTTTATTACATATATATTTTAAATTACATATAAAATAATATGAGAGATTATTATAATAAAATTTTTTGTGAAGAATACTATGTATTTCTTTAAATCACTTTATCCAGACTCTTTTGATACATCCTTACTATCACTAAATCATTCAACACAGTTTTCCGAGAGTATACTGTTGTCATTTCTAGAATTTGCAGATATAGCATTTTGGGGATCTGTATATGATACTGTCCCTGGAAGTTTTGTCTCAAACCATATGGATATTCACATAAAGTAGAATAGGGTACGTTTCTCCATTCACTCTAGAGATGTATATTTCTGATGTCCATCCATTTTTAATTAGGTATACTTTATAAATACCCAATTAGTACTGGATTGAGGCTATTTCAGTCTCATGTGTTCCCCAAAGAGTACTGTACTTTGTTATTCAAAATGAAACAATTGAGGGGGTACCCTAAATAGGATAAATGCTTTTCTGAGGTACAACTGTAGGGAACATAAACCTGCCTTACATAGGGCATATATGGCACCTCAGGCAAAATAAAAAGTGGGGGAGGGGCAAAACAGGGATAGGGGGTTGCCATAAACCAGAAGGATCCTGGATGAGTCACCAAAGTGAAAAAAGAACAATCAAGACCAGAGTAGTTCCACGGACCTCGAGAAATGCCCTCTGTCTGTGTTCTCAGGGTCCTCCCTTTCTTTCCTCTGTTTAGCTTTGTCCTTTCCCCCTGGAGATAGTCTTCCTATGGACCACATAGTCACAGTACAAATTCCTATCCTTTTAGTTCCGGGAGCTGACAAGTAATATAGCATCATCCTTCCAACTCCACTAAAATTCCAGGGAAGGTTTCTAGTTTCCATATTCTAAGCCAAGCATATGCTATACTGTCTGGTCTCACCAGCTCCGGAAATAATTTTTTAAATACTTATTAAAATTAAATAAGTAAAGAGCTCCATTCCAAAACAAGATGGAATTCTCAAGGGATCAGAAGTTGTAAGGAATCTTCAAGACACTGGGAGGAGACAGTATTGGAGAGAAGAGGCAAAACCATCGCATAGGTGAGAGCCCAGAGGAGGGCACAATAAAGAGATCTGTGGGCATATATATCATGAGGGAAGCAACCAGACTGGTTGGCAAACTATAGATCTCCACCTGCCTTTTGCAGGCCAATCACCTGCAACAGAAAATGCTGCTTCAGGTAGAGTCTGTGCCTGGATATCTGACAGCTTCAGGGGGGAATTAATAGTACAGTGTACAAGACCAATTCATGGTGTATCATGCCTAAAGTCATATCCTACCCATCCCCTGCTTTCAGAGAAAGCAGTACAAAGCATAAAACTCAATAGCAGCTTTAACCCATCTTCTTCAGTAGGCTGTACAAAGACAGTTATGTAGCAAGAAATCTTATCTACAAAAATTATTTCATTATGTCCATGTCCCTTGCCCATTTATTGATGGGGTTGTTTGATTTTTTCTTGTTGATTTCCTTAAGTTCTATATAGATTCTTGCTATCAGCCCTTTATCAGATGTGTACAAAGCAAAAATATTTTAGCCAAGAATTTTAGCCAAGAGTTTTCAGATCTCCAAACAGTGAATAATGAAAGTCAATAAATGAAATTTACCCTTGAGGTAAACAATTTAATCAAACAGCTAGAAGAAGAAGAAAAGATCAGTCTGGATTCTGAAGTATCCAAATGGGACAACAGTGGTAATGACATCATCATGCTGGCCAGCAGACACACATGACAATGATGGAGATGGCTCACTTTACCCAAGATAAAGGACCACTCAAAAATACATCAGACAAGGTGATTGCTGCCAAGAAAATTGCTATGACAAGATCCAGGTTAGATTATGTTAACCTTATCATCACAGACCACTGCTTAGACTCAGCCTGCAAGCAGCACCTGCTAGCCCACCTGCAGCACATCACCTTCAACTGCCACCATCTCAACATCTACAGCAAAGTCAAGGCCAATGTTCAGAACCTCAGTGCGGAGCTTGTCATCTCTGGGACGAACAGCACCATATTCCTGATCCAGGCAATCAAGAACTTGATGAACATTGTCGTGCAAATAGTGAAAGCATCCCAACTGGTCCCCATCAAACACCAAAAGTCTCAGGATATAGCTTCCCTCATCCTACCTATATCATGGAAGATGACTGTGCCTGAGAAAAATCCCTTGGTAAGAAGGCATACAATGAAAAAGGCAAATGTGAAGAAAAGATGGTAATAAAAAATAGAAATCTTAAATAAAACTCATAGTCAAAATATCAAAAACACTCAAGAATTCAAACTCTATTATGAAGTCATGAATTACAAAATGGGATTAAGCAATTGACCTAGAGGACAATGCAGAAGAATTTTTTTTCTTTCTTTTTTATTTCAGAATATTATGGGGATGCAAATATTTTGGTTACAAATAATGCCTTCACCTCACCCAAGCCAGGGCTAGAGGTGTGCCCTTCCCCCATACAGTGCACTCTGTCTTCATTCATTGTGGGTTTATCCACACCCACCCCCCCGCCTGACTGACACCAAATGAATATTAATACCATGTGAACACGTTAGTGTTGATCAGTTAGTACCAATTTGATGGCGAATACATGTGGTGCTTATGTTTCCATTCTTGTGATATCCCACTTTGAAGGATGGGCTCAAGCTTTATCCAGGATAATATAAGAGGGGCTAGATCACCATTGTTTTGTAGTTTAGTAGCATTCCATAGTAAACATATACCAAATTTTATTAATCCACTCATGTATTGATGGGCACTTGGGTTATTTCCACATCTTTGTAATTGTGAATTGTGCTGCTATGAACATTTGAGTGCAGATGTCTTTATTATAGAATGTCTTTTTTTCCTTTGGATAGATCCCTAGTAGTGGAATTCCTGGATCAAATGGTATTTCTATTTTTAGCTCTTTGAGGTATCTCTAAATTCTTTTCCACAAGAGTTGTACTAATTTTTAGTCCCACCAGCAGTGTAAGAGTGTTCTTATCTCTCCACATTCATGCCAGCATTTGTTGTTTTAGGACTTTTTTTGATAAAGGCCATTCTCACTGGAGTTAGGTGATATCTCATTGTGGTTTTGATTTGTATTTCCCTAATGATTAGAGATGTTGAGCTTTTTTTGATGTTTGCTGGCCATTATTCTATCTTCTTTTGAAAAGTTTCTATCCATGCTGTCCATGTCCCTTGCCCATTTATTGATGGGGTTTTTGATTTTTTCTTGTTGATTTCCTTAAGTACCATATAGATTCTTGTTATCATCCCTTTATCATATGTGTACAAAGCAAATATTTTCTCCCATTCTGTAGGTTGTTTATTCGCTCTAATGATAGTTTCCTTGGTTGTGCAGAAGCTTTTTAATTTGATCAGGTCCAATTTATTTATTTTTGTTGCTGCTGTGATTGCTTTGGAGGTCTTCTTCATGAAATTTTTGCCTAGGCCAATGTCTATAAGAGTTTTCCCAACATTTTCTTCTAGAATTCTTAAAGTTTCATGCCTTAGGTTTAAGTCTGTTATCCATCATGAGTCGATTTTTGTGAGAGGTGAGAGGTGGGAATCCAGTTTCAATCTTCTGCATGTGGTTATCCAGTTTTCTCAGCACCATTTATTGACCAGAGATTCTTTTCCCCAGTGTGTATTCTTGTCTGCTTTGTAGAAGATTAGATGAGAATATGCAGATGGTTTCCTATCTGGGTTCTCAGTCCTGTTCCAAAGGTCTATACCTCTGTTCTTGTGCCAATGCCATGCTGTTTTGGTTACTAACCCTTGTAGTAAAGCTTGAAGTCTGGTAGACTGATGCCTCCCAATTTGTTCTTTTCGCTTAAGATTGCTTTGCTGTACAAGGTCTTTTCTGATTCCATATGAAGCGTAGAATTATTTTGTCTAGATCTGTAAAGAATGATGATGGTACTTTGATAGAGATTGCATTAATTCTGTAGATCCCCATAGGTAATATGGACATTTTAAAAATATTGATTCTCTCATGTCTGTAATCCTAGCACTCTGGGAGGCCGAGGTGGGTGGATCGCTCAAGGTCAGGAGTTCGAAACCAGCCTGAGCAGGAGTGAGACCCCATCTCTACTAAAAATAGAAAGAAATTAATTGGCCAACTAAAAATATATAGAAAAAATTAGCCTGGCATGGTGGCGCATGCCTGTAGTCCCAGCTACTAGGGAGGCTGAGGCAGGAGGAGTGCTTGAGCCCAAAAGTTTGAGGTTGCTGTGAGCTAGGCTGACGCCATGGCACTCACTCTAGCCTGGGCAACAGAGTGAGACTCTGTCTCAAAAAAAAAAAAATATATTGATTCTGCCAATCCATGATTGTGGTAGATTTTTCCCTCTATTTACATCTTCTACAATTTCTTTTCTCAGCGTTTTTGTAGTTAGCCCTATATATGTCTCTCACCTTCTTCATTAAGTATATTCCTAGATATTTAATTTTCTTTGAAGCTATTGTAAAAGGTGTTGCATCGTTGATTTGATTTCCGGCTTGACTGCTATTGGTATATATGAATACCACTGATTTGTGTGCTTTGATTTTGTATCCTGAGACTTTACTGAATTCATTCATCAATTCAGGAGTCCCCTGGTGGATTCCTTGGGGTTTCCTAGATACAATATCATATCATCAGTAAAGAGTGAGAGTTTGATCACTTCTGCTCCAATTTGGATGCCCTTAATTCCTTCTCTTGTCTGATTGCTCTGGCAAGGACTTCCAGCACTATGTTGAATAGAAGGGGAGATAGTGGGCAACCTAGTCTGGTTCTAGTTCTAAGTGGGAATGTTTTCAATTTTTTCCCATTTTCAGTATGATATTGGCTGTGAGTTTATCATATACAGCCTTAATAATTTTAAGGTATGTCTCACATATGCCTACTTTCTTAACAGTTTTTATCATGAAGTTGTGCTGGATTTTGTCAAATGGTTTTTTTTGCATCTGTTGAGGGAATCATATGGTCTTTGTTCTTGCTTTTATTTATGTGGTGAAATGCATTTAAAGATTTGCATATGTTGAACCATCTTTGCATTTCTGGGATAAAGCCCACCTGGTCATGATGAATTTTTTAGTTTTTTTGATGTGCTACTGGATTTCATTAGCTAAGATTTTGGTGATGATCTATATTCATGAGGGATATTGGTCTGCAGTTTTATTTTTTGTTATGTCCTTTCCTGGCTTTGGTATATTGGTGATATTGGCTTCATAGAATGAGTTGGGGAGGATACCATCTTTCTCAATGTTGTGGAATAATTTCTGCAGTATAGGTGTGAGTTCTTCTTTGTAGGTGTAATAAAATTCATGTGTGAACCCATCTGGTCCAAGACATTTTCTTGTTGGAAGGTTTTTAATTGCTGCTCCAATTTTTGTGCTTCATATTGGTCTGTTCAGGAATACTATTTCCTCCTGATTGAACTTAGGGATGTTGTGTGTTTCCAAAATATGTCCATTTCCTACACATTTTGTAGTTTGGGGGCATATAGATTTTTATAGTATTCAAAGATAATGTTTTATATTTCCATGATGTCTATGGTGACTTCTCCTTCTTCATTTCTAATTGAGTTTATTAGAGTCCTTTCCTTTCTAGTTCTTGTCAATCTAGCAAGAGGGCTGTCAATTTTATCTTTTCAAAAACCAAATTTTGGTCTTATTGATCTTTGGTATAGTTCTTTTGTTCTTAATTTCATTTAGTTCTGCTTTGATCTCAGTTATTTCTTTTCTAGGTTTAGAATTAACTTGCTCTTCCTTTTCCAGTTCCTTGAGACAGTTTATTAGTTTATTGATTTTTGAGCTTTCTCTCTTTTGGATGTGAGCATTTAATGCTATTAGTTTTCCTCTCAGGAATGCTTTAGCTGTATCCCAGAGATTTTGATAGCTTGTGTCCACATTATCATTTAGTTTGAAGAATCTTTTGATTTCCATCTGGATCTCCTCCTTAACCCAATAGTCAATCAGCAATAGATTGTTTAATTTCCATGACTTTGTGAAATGGTGAGTGTTTCTGTTGGAATTGAACTCTAATTTTATACCACTGTGGCTTTTTCATGTTGAGTTTGGTCAGCCTAATAACTATGTGACATGGCATAATTTCTAATTTTTTTAATTAGTTGAGGTCTGATTTGTGGTGATCGATTTTGGAGAAAGTTCCTTGAGCTGCTGAGAAGAATGTATATTCACCTTTATTTGGGTGGAATGTTCTGCAGATGTCTGTTAGATCCTTTTGTTCTAGAGCTCTGCTTAAGTCCATTATTTCTTTGCTTATATTCTACTTGGAGGATCTGTCCATTTCAGTCATTTGGGTGTTGAAATCCCCACCTACCATGGCATTACTGTTTATCATGCTATTTAGACCAAACAGGGTTTTGTTTTATGTATCTGGGCACTCCTGTGTTGGGTGCATAAATATTAAGTCTTCTTTTTGGATTTTTCCTTTCACCATTACATAGTGACCATCTTTGTCCTTCCTTACTTTTGCTATTTTAAAGCTTACATTATCTGAAATAAGTATAGCTATTCCTGCTTTCTTTTGGCTTCCATTTGCCTGGAAGTTTGTTTTCCACCCTTTACCTTGAGTTTGAAAGCATCTTTGGGGGTTAGATGCATTTCCTGGAGACAGCAGATATTTGGCTTATGAATTTTTATCCACTCAGCCAGTCTATGTCTCTTCAGAGGATAATTCGAACCATTCACATTTATTGAGAGAACTGATACTTGGGGTAGATTTCTGTTCATATTGTTGGATAAATTCTTATTGTTTTGTTACCCTCTCAAGACATTGTAGAATCTGGGTTCTGGACTTTAACTCTTGAGTGATTTTACTTTGGTGGGTGTATTGCGCTGTTCAGCGTATGATGCAGATTTTAGTACTTCCTGTAGGGCAGGATGGTCTTCACAAATTCCATCAGTGATTACTTGTCTGGGAAAGCCTTTATTTCTCTCTCATAGATAAAACTTAATTTTTCTGGGTAAAGAATTCTAAGTTGGCCATTATTCTGTTTTAGAAGATTGACAATAGGTGCCCAGTCCCTTCTGGCTTGTAAGGTTTCAGTTGAGAAGTCTGCAGTTAGTCTGATAGGTTTTCCTTTGTAGGTTATGTGCTGTTTTCATCTTATAGCTTGAAGGATTGCTTCTTTCATGTTGACTTTGGTCAGCCTAATAACTACATGACGTGGTGATTGCCTTTTCCCAATGAGTGGCCCAGGAGTACTGTGTGCTTCTTATGTCTAGATATCTAGATTTCTGACCAGCCCAGGCATATTTTCCTTTAGTGTTCCAAGAAATAGTTTTTCAAGCCCTTGTGTATTTTTTTCTTCTCTCTCTGGAATACCTTTGATTCTTATATTTGGTTTCTTTACATAATCCCACATTTCTCGTATATTTTGTTCTTCTCTCTTGCTTTTGTGTTCTTTTTCTTCTTCTGATTTGTTTAGCACATAGGGATTATCGACAAACTCTGAAATTCCTTCCTCTGCATGATCCATTCTATTTTTAAGGCTTTCCACTGTGATTTTCAGTTCCTTAAATGCTCCTTTAATTTGCAGAATTTCTGTTTGGTTTTTTCATAATATTTCAATTTATTTAGAGAATTTTTCATTCATTTCTTGTTCTTGTTATTGTTCTTGTGGCTTCTTTGTGTTGGGTTTCTATTTTCTCTTCAATTCCATTGAATTTTCTTACAATCCATATTTGGAATTCTTCCTCCATCATTTTGATCATTTCACTTAAATTGGTATCTGTTGTTTAGGATCTCATGATTTCTTCGGGTGATGAATTTTCTCTCTGATCTTTCATGTTTCCAGTGTTCTTTCACTGATTCTTTCTCATCAAGTTACTTGGTTGAGAACTGGGGGTGCTATGACTGGTTTATGGTCTTATCCCCAAGTCCCCATAGTGATGTTCCTTGACAGTGCTGGGAAGAGTTGTGCTGTCCTGTATTGCCTTAGAGGTGTTTTAGCAAATTGGATTACTTCTGACCTGTTGTCTTCATCTCTTGCCAATGGAGATTGGTGAGTTTCATCTTGATTTCCTTCTCTTGTCTGATTGCTCTGGCTAGAACTTCCAGCACTATGTTGAATAGAAACAGTGATAGTGAGCAAACTTGTCTGGTTCCAGTTCTAAGAGGAATGCTTTCACTTTTTCCCCATTCAGTATGATGTTGGCTGTGGGTTTTTTGTATATGGCTTTTATAATTTTGAGGTAAGTCCCATCTGTGCCTATTTTGTTAAGCATTCTCATTATAAAAGGGTGTTGAATTTTGTCAAATGCTTTTCTGTGTCTATTGAGAGGATCATATGGTCTTTGTTTTTACTTCTCTTTATGTTGTGAATTACATTTATAGATTTGCATATGTTGAACCATCCTTGCATCTCTGGGATGAAGCCAACTTGGTTGTGGTGGATTATTTTCTTGATGTGCTGTGGAATTTGGTTTCCTATGATTTTATTGAGAATTTTTGCATCCATATTCATAAGGAATATTGGTCTATAGTTTTCCTTTTTTGTTGAGTCCTTTCCTGACTTTAGTATCAAGGTGATATTGGCTTCATTAAATGTGTTAGGGAGGATTCCTTCCTTCTTGATGTTATAAAATAATTCCTACAGAATAGGTACCAGCTCTTCTTTGTAGGTCTTGTAAAATTTGGGTGTGAAATCATCTGGTTCAGGACATTTTTTGTTGGAAGATTTTTTATTGCTGTTTTGATTTCAGTACTTGATATTCATCTTTTCAGGAATTCTATTTCTTCTTGATTGAGCCTAAAGAGACTGTGGGTTTATAAGATTTTGTCCATTTCCTCCATGTTTTCAAGTTTATGTGCATAGAGATTCTTATAGTATTCAAAGATGATATTTTGTATTTCTGTAGCATCCATTGTAATTTCTCCTTTTGCATTCCTGATTGAAATTATTATAGTCTTTTTGTACTTCTGGTTAATCTAGTGTGAGACTTGTCAATTTTATTTATCTTTTAAAGAAGCCAATTTTTTATTTCATTAATCTTCTGTATAATTCTTTTGTTACTGATTTAATTTAGTTCTGCTCTGATCTTGGTTACTTCTTTTCTTCTACTGGTTTTGGGGTTGATTTGCTCTTCCTTTTCCAGTTGCTTAAGATGATTCATTAGATTGTTGATTTGTTATCTTTCTGTCTTTTGCATGTAGGCATTAAGGCTATGAATTTTCCTCTCAGGACTGCTTTGTTGTATCTCACAGATTTTGATAACTTGGGTCCTCTTTATCATCTAGTTCAAAGATTCTTTTGATTTTCATCTTAATTTCCTCCTTGACCCAACTATTATTCAGCAGTAGTTTGTTTAGTTTCCATGAGTTTGTGTAGAAATGAGTGTTTCTGTTGGAGTTGATTTGTACTTTTATCCCACTGTGGTCTGGGAAGATGCATGATATAATTTCTATTTTTTTTAATTTGTGAAATATATTTTGTGGCTTAGGATGTGATCTATCTTACAGAATGTTCTGTGAGCTGATGAGAAGAACATATATTCAGTAGTTTTGGGGTAGAATGTTCTGTAAATGTCTGTTAGGGACATTTCTTCTAGAGTCCTGTTTAAGTCCACTGTTTCTTTGTTTATTTTCTTTTTGAAGGAACCATCCTGTTCTGTCAGAGGGGTCTTGAAATCCCTGCTGCTGTTTATTATTTTTTTTAAATCTAGTACTATTTGCTTTATGAATCTGGGCACACCTATGTTAGGTGCATTAATATTTAGGACTGTTATGTCTTCTTATTCAATTGTTCCCTTTACCATTATATAATGACCATCTGTGTCTTTCTTTACTTTTGCTGTTTGGAAGTCTATACAATCGGATGTGAGAACTGCTAAACCAGCTTTCTTTTGCTTTCTGTTTGCATTTGGCTTCCCTTTTTCATCCCTTCACCTTGAGTCTGAATGAGTCCTTTTGGGTTAGATGTGTTTCTTGGTGACAGAAGATACTTGGCTTGTATTTTTTTTTTATCCATTCAGCCAGCCTATGTTTTCTCAGTGGGGAGTTCAAGCCTTTCACATTTATTTAAAGAATTGATAAGTGGGGTGGATTTCTGTTCTTCCTGTTGAGTAGAACTTTATTGCTTTGCTTTACCTCTTGAGCCATTGTTGTACGTGGGCTCTGACCTTTAGCTTTTGGGGGGTTTTACACTGATGGATGTCTATCGTGATGATCCATGTATAGTGAAGATCTGAATATTTCCTGCAGAGCATGTCTGGACTTGATGAATTCCCTCAGTGTTTGTGTCTGGAAAAGACTTAATTTCTCCATCAAATGTGAAACTTAATTTTTCAGGGTACAACATTCTAGGCTGGCAGTTGTTTTGTTTAAGAAGATTGAAGATGGAGGCCCACTCCCTTCTGGCTTGTAAGTTTTCTGCTGAGAAGCCTGCTGTTATCTTGATAGGTTTTCCCTGTAGGTCAGTTGTTGCTTACATCTAACTGCTTATAGAAATTTCTCTTTCACTTTGACTTTGGCCAGGTTGAATATTATGTGTCTTGTAGATGTCCCATGTGCTATGAATCTTTGCAGAGCTTGATGACCATCTTGTATCTGGATGTCTGGATCTCTGGCAATACTGGGGAAGTTTTCCATGATAATTGCCTCAAATAGATTTTCCATGCTTTTAGCACTTCTCCCTCAGGGATACATATAATGCATATGTTTGTTCACTTTGCATAGTCCCATATCTCTCTAAGTGATTGCTCTGCCCTTGTTGTTCTCTTCTCTGCATCTTTAAATGATTGGGTTAGCTCAAGAGCCTTGTCTTCAAGGTCTGAGATTCTTTCTTCTCCTTTGCTTAATGTGTTTCTGAAACTTTCTGCTTCATTTTGAAAATCCCTGAATGACTATTTCATTTCTTTAAGTTCTATTATATCCTTCCTAATTTCATCAAGCTCTTTAATGAGTTTTACATTAATTTCTTTGAATATTTTTGGGCTTTTTTTGTTGGTTTTCAACTTTCTCTTCAATTCTATTCATCTTATTTTCCATCCATATTCCAAATTCAATTTCTGTCTTTTCGACAATTTCCTTATATTGGGAGTTCACTACTGTAGCTCCATTGTGATCCCTTAAGAGTGTTGATCTAGTAGGTAGGAGGGAAAAATGGTAGATTAGGGGTGACCTCCTGGCTCTCTGCTCTCAGAGTGGGAAGTGAAGAAAGTGGACAACTACACGCAAGTGAATTGCACTTCCACAGGATCAGCTTCACAAACCTGCAGAGCAGCACCATGGGACAAAAACCAGTGCTGAAAAACAAAGGTGAACTGGACAATCTTCCACAAAACCCGGAGAGACGGAATTATGAAATAGGGAGGGAGTGCAGGTCTGCCGCGTGCATCAGCCGGCCCGCTGAGGCATTGGTCCTGCCTCACAGGGGGATGATCCTTCCCCCACCAAACTCGATACCCAGGCAGGCACGGAAGTGCCTGAAGTTGGTGGGAAGTGGTAGCATGGGCAGACGGGCTGTGTGGAGTAGAGTCTAGAGCAGGGAACATTTTGAACTCTCCTGAGCACTCTGCCGAGTCAATTTTGGGTGGGGGAGGGTCCAAACCCAGCAGACGCTTCCCCTTACTGCAGGAGTGAGTGTGGAGGCAGGCATCTCACTTCAGGATGCTTCCAGGACCAGGACAGGGGGTGTACACCTTAAAGGAGGCTCTGCCCTTGGAAATCGCTGAGGTTTTGGCTGGTGCTGGGTAGACAGAGAGCACAGATCTCTGCATCTAAACAGTTGTGACTCAGCAACTTAGGAAAGCAGTGGGTTCAGGGGGTGGTTTGGAGACAGCCCGCCAAACCCCAGCCCAGCTTTCTGCCCTGCAGGCACCTTCTGCACTGGCTCGTGGGGGAGGGGCAGCCATCATTCTGTAGCTTGGAAATCCTGCAGAGGGTTGCCCTTGAAGCAGTCTCAGACCTCACCCCTGCACTAGCCTGGCTTAACAGGTCGAGCTTTAGGAAGAGGGTAATAAGGAGAAAAACTGTCTGGTCCTCCAACCCCAACCCAGGTCTTCCCACTCTGGCAGCTCAGACTCTGTGTTTAAAGGGGAAGAAAGGGGAGAGTGGTTGTGTGCACAGCTGTCTCACCAGATTGGACTTGGGCAGTCTCCTGCCCCATCAAGCCACCTGCACTCTGTGCCCAGAGAGCAGAGCCCATCTTGGCAAGGCGGAGTTGTGAAGGAGGCTGCTTTTCCAGATGTGACCTGGGGAGACATTAACACCCACACTCTCCTGCAACTTGGGCCCAGGTGCTTTGCACCAAAGGGACTGACTGCACCCCTGGGCAGAACTGAGAAAGAGGCTGTTCAACCCAAAACACATGTATCAAAACTGTTACCTCTGCTTCACTTCCACCTCCCCACTGGCAGCTGAAAGGCAGTACTATCAGCTTATCAGGACAGCCTTTGAAGCTGAGACCCATGCTCACCTCTTTACTGTGGCCTGATAGTCAGTGCCTCCAGCCAAAGGGGAAGCCCCATTTCTGGGAATTGCAGAGGGGTGAGGGAGTCCACTGTCTAGGCTGAGATATGACAGGGTTGAAGACAGCCCTTGGCGGCAACCAGACCACTGGGATTTCATGTGGAAGGGACTGACCCCACCGCTGCAGGGGCTAATGGGTGAGGCTGGTCACTCTCTGGTCTGGGACCCTCAGTGGCCTTGGGAAGGGCTTATCCAACAGCCCTGAGGTTTAGACTACATACCAACTAGATAAACCCCATCCTTGGAGGGGTAGAGGAATGAGAGTAACAACTTCCTGGGCTGAGACTTCAGGTAGCCCTAGGAAGTGCCTTTCCCCCAGGCCAGTGGGTTATCTTCCCCTCTGATAGGGCAGACTCCATCCTTGGGGAAAGGGAAAAATGAGAAAAGACGTTTCACAGTCTGGGACTTGCAGCAGCCTCATCCATTGCCTCCCCCAAAACCCACCAAAACAGACTCAGCCCTGGAAGGTTGGGAGAAAGGAGAAAAGTCACTTTCCCTGTATGGCTAGGTTGCATATGTGGGACTTTGGAATTAAGCAAAAGGGAGCAGAGTGATGTCTACATACAGTTGGTTGGGCTTGATCATCTGATAAATTCAGAACACAGAGGCTTGCTCTTGGCACACAGATTGTTGCCAACTTATGGACCTGTGGTTTGGGAAGGAAAATCTTGACCATAGTCCTTAGCAATTGCACCAATTGACTCCCCCCACGAGGAGCTCCTCCACGAGAGTGACGAAAGATCTCTGAATAACATTTTAACAGCTCCCCCCTAGCCACAGATCAAGCAACCTCTGAAGTATTCTCTCTTAGGCTCACTGATACCTGATGCGCCTCTCACCCACCTGAAGTAGTAACAGGACTCTAGCAACCCTTGGGAGTGGCAGGACATTCCCCAAAGACTGAGATATCTGTATATCCTATTTGGAGGCTTACAGTGCAATACAAAGGATTTGGAATACCTTGATAATTGAATCCTCCTCACAAACCACAAATAACAAAAGAGAGACTAAACTTAGAGCCTAACATAGTGCCTCCCACCTCAACCTAGTGGTTGATAGCAGACTCCCACTCACAAGAATGATCTAACCCCTGGGTGTCTACGCAAGGGGCCCAAACTCACTAATCTCTGTAAGCAGAAGGTGAAGACATCAAGTCAAAGATAACCCAACAGGCTCAAACTCCTCTGAGACAATACAGGACCAGAGCACATCTCCCCAGCTCTGCCAAGGATCATTCCTTTGGAATCCCAGAATTTAGTTCATAATCCAGTCCCAGCACCTCTGGTCTTTGACAAAGCACCCAAATGAGAAAGAACCAGTGAAAGATCACAGGAAACATGAAGGATCAGAGAGAAAAGTCACCTCCAAAAGAAAATACTCGATCTCCACCAACTGACACAAACTTACAGGATATGATTAAAATGACGGAGGAAGAATTTCAAATATAGATTGTTAGAAAACTCAATGAAATTGAAGAGAAAATAGAATCCCAACATAGAAAAACCACAAGAACAATTTAGGAAATGAGTGAAAAATTCTCCAAAAAAATTGAAATAATACAGAAAAACCAAACAGAAATCCTGGCAATTAAGGAAACATTCAAGGAACTCCAAAACACAGTGGAAAGCCTCAATAACAGGATAGATCATGCAGATGAAAGAATCTCAGAGCTTGAAGATTATGCCTATGCACAAAACAAATCAGAGGAAGAAAGGAAACACAGAAACAAGAGACAAGATCAAAGCTTACAAGAAGTGTGGGATTATGTAAAAAAGGTGAATCTCAGATTGATTGGGATCCCAGAAGGGGAAGAGGAACATTCACAAGGGCTGGAAAACTTATTTCATGGAATATTGGAGGAAAATACACAGGGCCTGGCCAGGAATCTTGATATCCAGATACAAGAAGCACACAGAACTCCTGGGAGACTCAACATGAAAAGGCAATCACCTCGTCACATGGTTATTAGGCTGACCAAAGTAAATGTGAAAGAAGCAATCCTCAGTGCAGCGAGACAAAAACAACAAATAAGTTACAGAGGAAAGCCTATCAGACTAACAGCAGACTTCTCATCTGAAACCTTACAAGTCAGGTTGAATGGGTGCCTATCCTTAATCTTCCAAAACAGAATAAAGACCAACCTAGAATTCTTTATCCAGTAAAATTAAGTTTCATCTATGATGGAGAAATAAAGTCCTTCTCAGACAAGCAATCACTGAAAGAATTTGCAAAGACCAGACCAGCCCTACAGGAAGTACTCAAACCCCCTTTTCACACCGAACAGGGCAATAGACACTCCTCAAAGTAAAATCTTTAAAGAGTTAAAGGCTAGAACTTGAACTGCATGATGGCTCAAGGAGTAAGACAAAGCAACAGGACTTCATCCAACAATATGAACGGAAATCTTCCTCCAATTTCAATCCTTTCGATAAATATAAATGGCTTAAACTGTCCTCTGAAGAGACATAGTCTGGCAGAATGGATAAAATTCCACAAGCCTAGTATCTGCTGTCTACAGGAAACTCATCTAACCCACAAAGATGCCTTCCGGCTGAAAGTCAAGGGATGGAAAACCACCATCCAGGCAAACAGAAGTCAAAAGAAAGCAGTGGTAGCTATACTATTTGCAGATAACATAAGCTTTAAAATAGCAAAAGTAAAAAAGGATAAAGATGGCCAGTTTATAATGGTGAAAGGGAAGATCCAACAAGAAGATTTAACAATTCTTAATATTTATGCACCCAATGCAGGAGCACCCAATTATATAAAGCAAACCTTGACTGATCTAAATAGCATGTTAAACAATACTGCTATACTAGCAGGGGACTTCAACACTCCACTAAATGAACTGGATATATCCTCCAAACAGAAAATAAGCAAAGAAATAATGTGCTTAAACAGAGCTCTTGAACAAAAATGTCTGATAGATCTCTACAGAACATTCCACCCAAATAAAGTTGAATTTACATTCTTCTCAGCAGCCCATGCAACCTTCTCCAAAATTGATCACATACTAGGCCACAAACAAGATCTCAAAAATTCAATAAAATAGAAATCATACCATGTGTCTTCTCTGACCATAGTGGTATAAAATTAGAGTTCAATTCCTATAGAAACACTCACCGCTTCACAAAGTCATGGAAACTAAATAATCTATTATTGAAGAATTATTGGGTCAATGAGGAAATTAAGAGGGAAATCAAGAGTTTCTTCAAACTAAATGATAATGGAGACACATGTTACCAAAACCTGTGGGATATGCAAAAGCATACCTGAGAGGAAAACTAATAGCAGTAAATGCTCACATCCAAAAAAACAGAAAGTTTAGATACTAACGACCTAATGAATAGACTCAATGAATTGGAAAAAGAAGAGCAAACTAATTCCAATCCTAGTAGGAGAAAAGAAATAACTAAGATCAAAGCAAAACTAAATGAAATTGAGAAGAAGAGAATTATACAGAAGATCAACAAAACCAGAAGCTGGTTTCTTGAAAAGACAAACAAAATTGATAACCCTCTTGCTAGACTGACAAGAACCCAAAGGGAAAGGACTCTAATAAACTCAATAAGAAATGAAAAAGGAGAGGTTACAACAGACACCACAGAAATTCAAAACATTATTTTTGATTACTATAAAAAACTATATGCCCAAAAACTACATAATGAAGAGGAGATGGACAAATTCCTGGATTCATACAACCTCCCTAAGTTCACCCAGGAGGTAACAGAATTTCTGAATAGACCAATCTCAAGCTCAGAAATTGGAGCAGTAAAGAATAATGTCCCCAAATGTAAAAGTCCTGGACCATATGGCTACACTTCAGAGTTTTACCAAACATACAAAGATGAACTCATACCTATACTACAGAAATTAACCACAACATTGAGAAGGATGGTATCCTTCCTAACTCATTCTACAAAGCCAATATCACCTTGATATCAAAGCCAGGAAAGGATGCAACAAAAAAAGAAAATTAATGACCAATGTCCCTCATGAATATAGATGCAAAAATCCTCAACAAAATTTTAGCAA
>VBSM01002608.1:151020820-151036006 GCA_008086735.1 Cheirogaleus medius | reverse complement strand
ATTTCTTATTGAGTTTATTAGAGTCCTTTCTCTTTGATTCCTTGTCAATCTAACTTCTGCTAAAACATTTTAGAGCATACAACAGACATCACAATATCTTACCTCTATGTATTTTCAAGGAAGGATCTGTTTCCGCATGACCACAATTGCATTTTTGTGCTATTTACTTACTGCTAATGAAATTTGTAATAATCTCCTAATATCATCTAATACCCAGTCTTTATACAAATTACCTAGTTAGCCCCCCAAAAAAACATGTTTTATAATGTGTTTATTCAAACCAATGTCCAATCAAGTACCACATGTTACATTTGATAAATGTACCT
The DNA here is from genome assembly GCA_008086735.1 of Cheirogaleus medius. NCBI lineage: Eukaryota > Metazoa > Chordata > Mammalia > Primates > Cheirogaleidae > Cheirogaleus > Cheirogaleus medius. Next base: position 151,035,680 of record VBSM01002608.1, on the reverse strand, counting down.
AAGTCTCTTTTAATTGAGAACAGCCACCCCTTCCTTTTTTTTCTCTTACTGAAGAAACCAAATCCATTATCTTGTAGAACAAACACATTTGAGATTTGTCTACTTCCTTATGGTTTTATATGTTTTCCTGTAACCCCTGTATTTTCTGTAAACTGAAATTAGACCTAATGGCTTCATTACATTCTGGGTAAACATCTTAGGCAAGAGTACTTCATGATGCTGTGTGAGTCACCATGCATTGAATCCAGAGACAGCAATGTTCTCTAGTTATCCTACCATTCAAGATGTTGATTTGATTATTGGGGTAAGGTGGTGATTACCAGATCTTTCCATGATAAATTTTTCCCATTGGGACCAGTTCTGGGTTTGTGTGGTGATACTTTGTGACTGTCCAGTTCCCTGTATCTTTCAGTTTTTTTGGCAGTCATTCTTTAGTAAGGAAGAGATTTCTCTTAAAAACTGGGACTATGAAATTATACTGGAAAGACAGACTGTGTGCTTGATTCTTTCCCTTTAGTTACCAATATCCAGGGTAAGAAGTTGCTGTAGCATTCACCTCCAATGTTAGTAACCAAGGTCTTGCTTTGTTTTGGATTTTTCTCAGACTTGTTGATTTTTATATGTTTCAAATGTTTCAATCATTTATAGTCATCATCCTTTTGATCCCCAATGTCCCAGCTTTGGCCAGTGGCAGCCCCTGCAGGTTGGCTCCTGTGTCTTTTTGACATGACCCCATTAGTCTTTGAGTGCTTACTTGCTTTCCACTAAACAACTTATTTCAGGCTCACCTCATATATTCTCTGCCCCAGACCTGCAATCAGCCATCTCCCCAAAGCCTTCTATGTGAAATGATATTTATAAACCAGAATCTGGCCACTTGGGGTACCCTGGTCCTGGAATTTCATTGTTTTTAAGAACCTTTTCATGGCCAGAACTATAAAATATATATGTTTAAATCATGAATTTATTTTGATAGTTCCAACCCAAATTTAATACTATAAGGTTATTGCCTATTTTTTTTTTACTTTTATATGTTATCTCTTCTCTCATGCTAAAACATTGGTTTCTGACATGAAACTAATTACTGCTCATGTTTGAATGTGTCCCCGAAATTTCCTGTGTTGGAAACTTAATCCCCAGTGTGACAGTATTGAAAGGTGGGGCCTTTAAGAGGTGATTGGATCAAATTCTTGACTCAAAATTCTGAAGCTAAAGTGGACAATTAAAGTCTAAAATGTATATGAATATGATAAATTTTCAGGTTTGAACTTAGTAGAACCAATTTACCAATTTTCCAGTGCCAGCAAAGGTAAAGCTGGGGAGAGAAGCATATCAGTGTCATAAAACTGACACTTCCTTACTAAGATTTGAACTTGTAAGGTTTAAAATATAAAAAGAAACAAGATGTAGGACAACAACAATGCAAAAGCAGAAAGGGTAAATAGAGTTAAATTTTCCAAGGTTCTATTTTTATAGAGAAAGCGGTAAGAGAAATCATTTATATTAGAGTGTAACAAGTCAACGATGCATGTTGTGATAATTAATTTTTATATGTCAACTTGGCTGGGCCACAGTGCTCAGATATTTGGTCAAACATTATTCTGGATGTTTCTGTGTGTTTTTTGGATCTGATTAACACTTAAATCAGTGGACTTTGAGTAGATTACCCTCACAATGCTAGTGGGCTTCATCTAATCAGTTGCATGCCTTAGCAGAACAAAGACTGACCTCCACCAGGGGACAAAGAATTCTGTCAACAGACTGCTTCTGGACTTGGGCTGTGATTCTTCCTAGGTCACCGGCCTTCTGGCCTAGCATACAGATTTTAGACTGCACCTCCACAATCACATGAGTCAATTCCTTAAAATAAATCTCTCTCTCTACACACACACACACACACACACACACTCCACTGGCTTTGATTTGTTATTACAGTTGACCCTTGAACAACACGGAAGTTAGGGGCACCAGCCCCCTGCACAGTTGAAAAATCTGTGTATAACTTTTGCCTCCCCCTAAATTTGATTACTAGTAACCTACTGTTGACCAGAAGCACTACTGATAACATGCATGAAATGCTGAAATGAAACAGTCATACGTCAAATAACCCATGGGTCACAGCATAAATCAGAAAGGAAATTAGAAAGTATTTTGAGCTACCTACACTGTAATAAAAATATGACATCAAAACTTGCAAATATACCTAAAGCAATGTTTAAAAAGACTCTGTGACATTGCATATATATATATATTAAGAAGAAAAGCTGAAAATCAATTTTAAAGTATCAAATTCAATAGATTAGAAAAATAGAGCAAATTAAATGTGAAAGAATAAAAAGAAATTTCTAAAGATAAGAGTAGAGACTAATGAAATAGGAAACAATTCTACAAAGGAAAACAACAAAATTTAATAAAATTGATAAGCCTCTAACAAGAACTCATAAAAATAAAGACAGAGAGAAAGAGGGACATAGAACAAATTACAAATATCATGAATGTAAAAGAAATTATTGCTGAAGCTCCTACAGATATAAAATAATAGTAAAAGGATATTATAGATGAGTTTATATCAATAAATTTAAATTTTTAGATGACACGACAAATTTCTAGAAAATCAAAGTTTACCAAAACTAAAACAGGTATCTATGAAAGAAATTGAACTTTTAACTTGAAATCTTCCCACAGAGAAATCTTTGGGAAAAGATGGTTTCATTTGGTAAATACTCTTCCAACTATTTAAGAAATATACCAATTTTACATATAATTGCTTTCAGAAAATAGAAAAGGGGAAATATTTCCCAGCTTGTGAAGCCAAAATAACATTGATTACAAAACCTATTAAGGTCATTACAAAAAAAAAAACTATAGATCAACCTCTGATGAACATAGATGCAAAAAATCCCAAACAAAATATAGTTTACCCTTGGACAGCAGAGTTTTGAACCTCATAGATCCACTTGTATGTGGATTTTTTCAATAAACATTTTGGACAATTTTTTAGAGATTTGTGACAATTTGGAAAAACAGATGAACAATATAGTCTAGAAATATCAAAAAATTAATGAAAAGTTAGGTATTTATGAATGCATAAAATATATGTAGATGTTAGTCTATGTTATACACAAAAAAGTTAGCATTTATCAAAACTTACATATAGACTTACATATAGGCACCAGTGGAGAGAAACATAAACAAATGTAAAGATGCAGTATTAAGGTTTACTTTTGTACATTATGCTTACCTTTACTCCCTGCAAACAGATTCGGGATATCTCAATGCCTTGCCCCATAATGCCAATGTGCACAACTAGGTCAGTCAAGTTTCCTTAGATTCTGATGACCCAACTAGTCTTTCTCTTCACCACATTCTCCAGGGTGCTAATAAAGGCACCACTGGGGCACTGGTGACACAGCAGCCCACGAGAACTCAGTTTCTAATACAATGTGTTCCATTCATTATTGAATGGAGAGGTTGTGATTTCTGGTTATCATTGATGTCTTATGAAAACATATTTTTCCCTTCACATGTCTTGTTTTTCTAAGGGGTTGCTTTTGGAAAGTTCAATCTGTGCCCTTTTAGGATTAAAATTTCCCACTGGAAAAATCATATTTAGTTTAATTATGAAGATTAACAGGAAAGTGTTTCCAAATCCAAAAGTTTGCTTTTGAGCCAACTTTTTTCATAAGCACACCTATACCCCATTCCAATAAATTAATAAGACTATCTCATCCACTTCCTGCCCCCATCACTAACTTCGTCTGCACTTCCTGCTTACAGGGATAACTTTCCTTCTCCCAAAGCCAGTGGAAAGCCTGCACGACTAGTGTCACTATAAGCTAAGTTGAGGGGTCCCTCAGAGAGCACAATAGGATCTGAAACAAGTGCTAGGCTCTACCAGATACTGAGGGGCAAGAAAGCACAAGCAGGGTCCAATCACTGTAAAGGTGTTTTTCCACCTAACCATGGGAAAAATCAAGTAAAGACCTTGATCCTGATTTTCAAACCTAGATTGACAAGTTTATATGATCCTAAGAGAAATCGATGGGACACAGGACAAGGTGGGCTGTGGCACAACTATATGGTCCTAGGTCAAATCCTCCAGGTCTAGTCATCCCCAAGAAGTATGTATGAGACTGACTGATATGGAGGCCATCTCATGACAGCACATGCCCAACCTGGCTCTGACACCTGCCAGGTAGAGGCAAGAAGCTGAAAGCCCTGAGGTCACTTCAACTGCTTCTTGGTAGCCTTTCTATCTGCATCAATAAGACTGGCAATGTAAGACTGAATATCAGCAAGATGGTGGAATAAGAAGTCTCACACTCCACTCCCCACTACAGAAAATTCAACTAGCAACTATCCACAGACCAGACAGGTTTTTGAAAAATTCAACACTTGGGAACAAGACTAAGACATCCACATGTCTGCAGAACTTAATGAAAACCAAATTAGAAGAGTAAGAAGAATGGTCTCTCTTTGACTACACCACTCCTCCCCTCACCCATGTCAGCACAATGCCAGATGGAGAGGATTCCCTGGGCCAATGGTTTATACAGGGAGAAAGTAGAACTGAAGGCAGTCATTCAGCTTCCCTAGCATTCCAAGATGCTTCCTAGGAAGCCCATTAAGTTCTCACTTCAAGGGAAACACTAGGGGTGACAGCATCACTGCACCACCCATGGTCAGGTAAAAGTAAAGAAAAGAGGCATAGGCTGGGCATAGTGGCTCACACCTGTAATCCTAGCACTCTGGGAGGCCAAGGCAGGAGGATCATTTGAGCTCAGGAGTTTGAGACCAGCCTGAGCAACAGCAAGACCCCATCTCTATTAAAAATAGAAAGAATTAGCTGGACAAGTAAAAATATATAGAAAAAAATTAGCTGGGCATGGTGGCGCATGCCTGTAGTCCCAGCTACTTGGGAGGCTGAGGCAGGAGGATCACCTGAGCCCAGGAGTTTGAGGTTGCTGTGAGCTAGGCTGATGCCACAGCACTGTAGCCCCGGCAACAGAGTGAGACTCTGTCTCAGAAAAAAAAAGAGGCAGAGATCACAGCTACCAGTGTGTGGATCTTGATGATACCTCTGTGTTCCTGCCAGCTGTGGTGCCCAATTGGAGATATCAGTCAAATTCATAGCTCACCCACAAAGCTGAGCTGGGTGTCTTCAGAAACACAGTAGGAAGTTCAACCTAGTTTGAGTCTTTAGATGGCTAGTCTCCATATCCAGCCTCTGAGTCCACCCCAACAACCCTGCCCAGGAAAGGAGATGCCCACCTCCTTCTATTTCAAAGAAGTATAGGGGATAGATCTGCTTGACCCTATAAGTCAAGCAATAGCTCCACCTAGCCAAAAAGCTCACCCAACAACCCCAACCAGGCAGGATGACTCCCATCTCTGCACATTTCAGAGAAGCCTAGAGGCTAGACTTTTTTGACCTGAGAGGTCAAATAGCTGCTCAATTCAGCCAAAAGCCCACCCTGCAGCTCAGCCCTGACAGGGAAGCAATCCATAATTGTGCATTTCTAAAGTCCACAACCTCTGGTCCCACTTATCTCAAGCAGAATCTATACCTAATGTGGGAGCCCTACCCAACTGCAGATCACAAATAGTGGAATCACCTAGCCAGAAAATACAATCTGTGACTGGCCTGACAAGAAGCCATCACAGTACCCAGTCAACAGCTCCACCAGATAGCAGAACCTAGCCAGTGGTCTTGCCAAAACAGTGGAACTCAGCCAGCAAGCCCACCCAACATCGGAGCAAAGGCAATGGCCCAGCCAACTAGAGAACCTACAATAAGCTCTGACTTCTTGGGGTCGTCAGGATCATCCTGGGGCCATGACCAGCTGGCCCTTCTAGAATCACAGGCTAGAATAAATAGTGATGGTCTATCCCTGCCAAAGAACACCCATAAAGACCACAAAAGGAGGGTGTGCAGACAACAATACAAGGAAACAAGGATTAAGAAGAGTTTGGGAATCATTACACCTCCAAAAGAAACTAATAAAGTTGTAATAATGAATGCTAAAGAAATCAAAATCTATAAAATGAAATTAAAATATTCAGAACAATTCTCTCAAAGAATTTAGTGAACTATAAGAATATACAAATAGAAAGCTAAATTGAAATTTGGAAATCAATACATGAACAAAGTGAAACAAAGAAATACAGACAATAAAAAAAGAGCCAAATTGAAATCCTAGAGATGAAAAATACAATGACTGAACTGAAAAATTCAATAAAAAGATTTAACAGCAGATTCAATAAAGCAGAAGAAAGAATCAGTGAGCTAAAAGACAGAACATTTGAAATTATCCAGGCAGAAGAGCAAAAAACATAGAAGAATGAAAAAGAATGAAGAAAGCTTATGGGACTTATGGGACACCATGAAGAGACCAAATCTTCACATACTAGGAGTTGTAGGAAGTGATGAAAGAAAAAAAGGCCAGAAAGTATATTTAAAGAAATAATAGCTGAAAGTTTCCCTAATCTGGGATTTATGCCAAGATCCAAGTACAGGAAATGCAGAAGTCTCCAATCAAATTCTATTCAAAGAGGAATTTTCCAAGACACAATAATAAAACTATCAAAAATAAAAAATAAAAAAATTCTGAAAGCAGCAAGAAATAAGAACTAAATCCCATCCAAAGGAGTGCCAATACAACTATCAGTGGATTTCTCAGCAGAAACCCTGCATGCCAGGAGACAGTGGGATAGTACATTCAAAGTACTGAAGGAAAAAAAACTGGCAACCAAGAATATTTGGCCCAGCAAAGTTGTTTGTCCAAAATGAGGGAGAAATAAAACTTCCCCAGACAAACAAAAGTAAAAGAGTTTATCACTAGTAGACATGCCTTACAGGAATTGCTAAAGGGAGTTCTTTCTCTAATTAATAACATAAAACACAAAAAAAAAATCACAAAATTCAATGGTAGGTAAAACAGACCCATATTCAGAATACTCTAGGACTGTAATAATGGTGTGTAATGCAATTTTATCCCTAATATGAGGGTTAAAAGACAAAATTATTAATAATATCTATAGCCAAAATAATTGTTATGGGATGCATATTACAAAATGATATAAATTCTGATGTCAAAAACATAAAATGTAGGGGGGCATATTGTAACAGTGCAGAGTTGTGTAAAATCAGAGTTAAGTTTTTATCAGCTTGAAATAGGTTGTCATTAATGTAATTACAAGATGTTCTACGTAAGCTTCATGGTAACCACAAAGCAAAATTCTTCAGCAAAAGCATGAAACAATAATAGAAATGAGTCAAAGTATACTACTACAGAAAACCATCAGGCCACAAAGGAAGACAGCAAAAGATGAAGGAAAAATAAAGTATCTACAAAACAACCAGAATATAATTAACAAAATTTAAGTAGTAAGTCCTTACCTATTTATAGTTACCTTATATGTAAATAAATTAAATTCTCTAATAAAAAGACATAGAGTGGCTGAATGGATAAAAATAAATAAATAATACCCAACTATATGTTGCCTATACAAGACTCACTTCATTTTTAAAGATACGTGTAGACTGAAAGCAAAGGGATAGAAAAAGATATCCCATGCAAATAGAAACCAAAAGAGAGCAGTGGCAGCTATACTTATATTAGAAAAAAAATCGGCTTTAAGTCAAAAGCTGTAAAAAGAGACTAAGAAGGACAGTATGTAATGATAAAGGGGTCAATTCACTAAGAGGCCATAACAAATATAAATATATATTCATCCAACATCAGAGCACCTAAATATATAAAACAAATATTAAAGGATCTGAAGGGAGAGATACATTGCAATATACTAATCATTGGGCACTTCAATACCTCACTTTCAACAATAGATAGATCATCCAGACAAAAAACTTAACAAGTAAACATAAAACTTGCATTACATTTTAGACCAAATGGACCTAAGAGACATATACAGAACATTCCATCCAGCAGCAACAAGAGACACATTTTTAAGTGTACGCAGAACATTCTCTAGGATAGATCATATGTTTGGACACAAAACAAGCCTTAGCAAATTTGAGAAGATTAGAATCATATCAAGTATCTTTTCCAAACACAGTGGTGTAAAACTAGAAATCAGTAACGGAAGAATTTCAAAAAATTTATGACCACATGGAAATTAAACAACATGCTCCTGAACAACCAATGTGTCAATGGAGAAATTAAAAGAAAAATTTAAAAATATCTTGAGACAAACAAAAATGGAAGCACAACATACCAAACCTTATGAGATAAGCAGTACTAAAGGAAAGTTTATAGCAATAAAGGCCTACATCAAAAAAGAAGGAATATCTCAAATAAACAATTTAAAATTACTACTCAGGAAACTAGCAAACGAAGAACAAACTAAGCCCAAAGTTAACAGATGGAAGGAAATAATAAGATCAGAGCAGAAATAAATAAAATATAGACTAGAAAAAAATACAAAAGATCAACAAAACTTAGAGTTGGTTTTTTTGAAAAGATAAGCAAAATCAACAGACCCATAGCCAGACTAAGAAAAAAAGAGAGAAGATTCAAATAAAATCAGACATGAAAAAGAAGACATTACAATTCATATCACAGACATATATATAAAGGATCATAAGAGACTATATAAATAATTGTATGCCAACAAATTGGATAACCTTAAAAAAATGGATAAATTCAGGCACATACAACTTACCAAGATTGAATCATAAAGAAATAGAAAATCTTAAGAGACTAATAACAAGTAAGGATATTGAATCAGTAATAATAACAAAGATCTCCCATCAAAGAAAAGCCCAGGACCTGATGGCTTCACTGATGAATTCTGCTAAACATTTCAAGAACTAATACCAATTCTACTCAAACTCTTCCAAAAACTCAAAAAGGAAAGAATATTTCCAAACTCTTTTTATGAGGCCAGCATTGCCTTGATACCAAAGCAAGACAAGGACATTACAAGAAAACAAAATTATAGGCCATTATCCGTGATGAACATAGATGCAAAATTTTTCAACAAAATACTAGCAAAAAGAATTCAACAACACATTAAAAGGATCATTTACCATGAGCAAGTGGAATTTACTCCTGGAATGCAAGGATGGTTCAACATATGCAAACCAATCAATAGGATACATCACATTAACAGAATGAAGGACAAACACCATATGATAATATCATTAGATACAGAAAAGGCATTTGACAAAATTCAACATCCTTTCAAGATAAAAACTCTCACCAAATTAGGTATAGAAGGAATGTACCTCAACACAATAAAGGCCATAGATGGCAAGCCCACTACAAACATTACACTCAATGGTGAAAAGTTGAAAGCTTTTCCTCTAATATCTGGAACAAAATAAGGATATCTACTCTCACCACTTGTATTCAATATTGTTTTGGAAGTCCTTGCCAGAGCAATAAGGCAAGAGAAATAAATAAAAGGCATCCAAATAGAAAAGGAATAAATGAAATTGTCACAGTTTGCTAAGTAAGAGTGGCGAGTCTTTTCTCCTTCAGTTCTTCTCCCTTCATCATGCCCTTCCCAGCAATCAACTGTTCAGTCTACAAGCTACTTTATACCTTGATTACAAAATCACTGGGTGTAGCACTATTTTGAAATTAGGTGAGTTCAAAGTCCAGGGTACAACTCATATGGTATTTCCTTTTCCAGGTCACCCTCCTTTCCAAAGCCAAAGCCATTTCAATCCATTCTCTCAGTCACTTGTAAATTCATGTATTGCCTGCCTGAGTCCCACTGAGTTTCTTTGAAGCCACTAGAATCCAAGCTCAGTGGTCACATTTCTTTCCATTCTAAAAATTAGCAATTCTCCAACTACTCAGCCTCTAGCTTCAGTTGCCCCAAACTGCTACTTCTCTGAAAAACATGTCTGGCGTCAGTGCTCCTTCATCCTGGCCTGCCTCAAAACTTCTCTTAAAGTCCTTAAAACTTCTCTTAAAGTCTTCACAGCCCTTCCCAACTGTCTCTCTGAGGATACCATTCAGGCTTCTGATGTCCTCATGGGAGACAGAGCTGAGGGAGCCCCTTCCTGTTCCCTCCATCCTGGGGCTTCATTCTATTTTCTTGGCTTCCTCCTGAACTCCACCAGGTTCACAGCCAGTGTGGGCCCTTGAAAGATGCCTCAGGCACAGAAATACACAATTATCCTTCAACCCCAGTGAAAACCAAGTCCCAGCACCTGAAGTCAACAGATAATGTGAGTTTCTCTTCAAGACTTTCCGATGGATCTTGACCAACAAATAAAAAAATAAGATTTCTTTATGTTATAGCATATAGCCACATGCTCTAAAATGACTGCTACAAAAAAAAGGGTTCTTCCCCAAGCAGAGCCTCATAAAAGAGAAAAGAAGTTGAGGGCTGTGAGAAGAGTACCCCTAAGATTCTTCAGAAAGAAGAGACTCATAAATTAGGTGGTTGAAGGCCATTGAAGTATTTTTAATGCTGGGCCCTATGTTTGAAGATCCATCCTGTGTTCCCTAACAGTTGATCTTGCCCCTGGAAAGTACTGTGTGAGGCATTGAGGGAAGACAAGATGAGAAATACAAGATTCCTTGCCCTTAAGAAACTTCTTATCCTGCAGCTAAGACCAAAGTGGAAGTCAATACACAACCAGGCAGTATTAAGTGGAAGAGTTTAAGAGATGCCAAGCACTGAGTCCTGAGTGGGGGAGCCATTATCTCCATGAGAGGGATAAGAAAAACATCCACGAAGGAAGAAGAATTTGAAATTTGGCTTGAGAAAAGGAGTAGGAATTTTTTAGAGAGAAAATCAGGAGAAGTATCCCTGATATAAGAAACTTCACAAAAGGAGGTGCAGAAAGAAGAAAGTTTACTGAGAGGGCAGAGCAAGATGGCAGACAAGAAACACCACCAGACAGAGTGTCTCTACAGAAAAGACAGCTTCTAGAAGATACTAGAAGAAAGAAGCACGCAGACGACCATACATCAGACGGGGGTTGGAAGGAGGGATACCGGAGACTACGGGAGACTCCATAGGAGGAGGTTGTGGAGGAGAATCAGGAAAAGAGACCTCCTGAGTGAGCAGTTTGGAGACCAGCGGCAAGGGTAAGTGGAGCGGTTAACTTTCCCCTGCCTTGCATCTCAGACTGCTGGTGGGCTCCCCAGCAGTTGGAGAGACCTGCGGACACCAGTCCAGAGACGGCCGCCACCAGTGAGCAGTAAGCCTCTAGCGGATGCGGCACTAGGCTCCCAACTCCCTCAGGGCCCCTCCGTGCGCACAGACCCGACCGCGCAGCAGGCGCCATATTGCTGCACTCTCCCCTCCCCCACCCCTACCAGGGCTGCCGAGAGAGACAATATAGCCACCAGCCGGAGGCATCTCCAGGGAATGGGACCTTCCCTTGTGGGGCCCTACAGCTGACTGAAGGGTACTCAGGGAGCTCCCTACCTTCCAGCCCTCCCAGGTGCTGCTGGCCCAGTGATTCCAGCAGAACAGGGCAGACCCTGAGGCTGAGAGACATCGACCCAGCTTGGGCTCCCTGTAGGGGAATTAGGACCGGCACTCCTCTCCCTAGTGGGGTCAGGGATTGAAGTCAGGGGCCCAGAGGTCAGACCTGCGGACCAGATCCCACGCACCCACATCTCACATTGTCCGGGGCACAGAAAGGATATTCAGAAGGACCCTACTAAGGTGTGTGTGCCTTCAGGGACAGATCAGCATGCTTGAGGGCAACCCTGCTCCCAAAGGGGGGCCGTGTGCCTAGCCCAGGCGGCGACCCAGTGCAGGGAACCTCCCAGCCTGCACCACAGCCAGGGGAGACCCGGTGGCATGACGTCTGGCCTGCTGGCAGAGGCCCAGGAGAAGCTGTGGAGTTGGGGAGGGTGGAAAGGAGCAAGGCCTGCTCCAGACTTCAGGTCTCAGACAGCCCCACCCACACACACAGGCTTTCTGGGTGGGGCCATCCTAGCCCCTCCCTGACAGCTTTTCTCGGAAGCAGAGAACAGGACTTTAGCCCCTGCTAACAGCATTTGTGGTGCTCGAGGGTAGGCTTACCCAACCCAGCTCCTCTCAGACTCACTCCCAGACCATCCCTCACTGCAGTGGAGAATAAGGACACACCTGGAAATCCCAGGGCCCCATGCACCACCTGAGGCACTAGAGTGCCTCTCCAGAGGAACAAGAGCTGGTTACAGGAACCAAAAACAGCAGTGTAGCCTGCTCCTCTGAGCAAGCGCCACCTACTGACAGAGAGGACATTCTGCACACCCTTTTACAGCATCTACTGACTCATCGTACAGGGTGTGGTCGAATCTCGCCCACAAACACCACCTACTGGCTCAGAGACTAAGCAGGGCATGTCATTATCTGAACAAAAACCTAAAAGGAAAAGCAACAACTGATCCAGATGGGAAGAAAGCATCGAAGGAACTCTGGAAATATGAAGACCCAAATGGAAAGCACACCAACAATGAGGAACCCCAGCCCCTTAGAAATGGACAGCAACCAAAATCAGACCACTAAAATGACAGAAGAAGAATTTCGAGCATGGATCATAAGAAAATTCAATGACTTGCAAGAACAACTGGATAACCAACACAAAGAAAATGCAAAAGATTCCAGGACAGGGAACAAAAATTCACTAAAGAAATTGAAACAATGAAGAAAACTCTAACCAAACTTCTGAAAATGAAGAATCAATTCAGGGAACTACAAAACACAGTGGAAAGCCTCAAGAACAGGGTAGATCAAACAGAAGAAAGAATCTCAGAGATTGAAGATAACACCTTCCAATTAAATAAATCAGTCACATAGATAGAGCAGAGAAACAAGAGAAAAGAGCAAAGCTTACAAGAGACGTGGGATTATGTGAAGAAACCTAATGTGAGGGTTATAGGGTTACCCGAAGGGGAAGAAGAAAACGCTCAAGGGTTGGATAAGCTATTTGAAGATATAATAGAGGAAAATTTCCCAGGCCTTGGTAAATTTTCAATATACAAGTTCGAGAAGCTCAAAGGACCCCTGGGAGATTCAATGCAGACAGGAAGACGTCATGACATGCAGTCATCAGACTGACCAAAATATCAACTAAAGAGGCTCTTCTACAAGCTGTAAAACGAAAGAAGCAAGTAACATACAAAGGAAAGCCAATCCGAATAACACCAGATTTCTCTACTGAACCTTTACATGCAAGGAGAGACTGGGGCCCCATTCTCACTCTTCTGAAACAGAATAATGCTCAACCTAGAATCTTATTCCCTGCAAAACTAAGTTTTGTATACAAAGGAGAAATCAAGACATTCTCAGATAAGCAAAGACTGAGGGAATTCACCAAGACAAGACCAGCACTCCAAGAAGTACTCAAAACAGTGTTACCTACAGATCAGCACAATGAACACTCATGAATGTAAATCTACTCAAAAGCTAAAGATCAAGGCCAAGATACTACAATGGCTCAAGAGAGAAAACAAAGCAACAAAGTTCAACCCAATATAATAAACAGAAATTGTCCCACCTATCAGTTATCTCAATAAATGTTAATGGCTTGAACTCCCCACTCAAGAGACATAGGCTGGCCGAATGGATAAAAAAATACAAGCCAAGTATCTGCTGCCTTCAGTAAACACATCTAACCTGCAAGGATGCAGTTAGACTAAAGGTAAAGTGGTAGAGAACAATATTTCAAGCAAAAGAAGCCAAAAGAAAGCTGGCGTGGCAGTGCTGATTACAGATAACTTAGTTTTTAAATCAACAAAAGAAATAAAACACAAAGAAGGTCACTATATAATGGTGAAGGGTACAGTTCAACAAGAAGACATAACAATTCTAAATATATATGCACCCAACCTAGGTGCACCCAGATTCATAAAGCAAACTCTACTCGATCTAAACAAATGGATACACAACAACACAATAATAGTCGGAGACTTTAACAACCCACTGACAGCACAGGACAGATCCTCCAAACAGAAAATCAACAAAGAAATAATGGACTTAAACAGGTCACTAGAAGAATGGAAACCTCCCCAACACCTTTTATGATGCGAACATAACTCTGATTCTAAAACCTGGAAAGGATGCAACAAAAAAAGAAAATTATAGACCAATATCCCTTATGAATATAGATGCAAAAATTTTCAACAAAATCCTAGCTAACCGAATTCAGACACTTATAAAAAAAATAATCCATCATGACCAAGTGGGCTTCATCCCAAGGATGCAGGGATGGTTGAACATATGTAAATCTATAAATGTAATTCACCACATAAACAGAAGCAAAAACAAAGACCACATGATTCTTTCAATAGATGCAGAAAAAGATTTTGACAAAATTCAACACCCTTTCATGATAAGAACACTTAATAAAATAGGCATAGGGGGACATATCTAAAAATGATACAAGCCATATATGACAGACTCACAGCCAGCATCATACTGAATGGGAAAAAATTGAAAGCATTCCCACTTAGAACTGGAACCAGGCAAGGCTGCCCACTATCTCCACTTCTTATTCAACATAGTGCTGGAAGTCCTGGCTATAGCAATGAGACATGAAAGAGGAATTAAAGATATCCAAATTGGGGCAGAAGAGATCAAACTTTCACTGTTTGCTGATGATATGATATTATATTTAGAAAACCCCTAGGATTCAACCAAGAAACTCTTGGAATTGATAAATGAATTTAGTAAAGTCTCAGGATACAAAATCAACACACAAAAATCAGAGGCATTCATATACGCCAACAACAATCAAATTGAGAACCAAATCAAAGACTCAATACCCTTCACAATAGCAAATAAGAAAATAAAGTACCTAGGAATATACTTAACCAAGGAGGTAAACGACCTCTATAGGGAGAACTATGAAACACTGAGGAAGGAAATAGCAGAGGAGGTA
>VBSM01002608.1:151004941-151020720 GCA_008086735.1 Cheirogaleus medius | reverse complement strand
GAGATGTGCAATGTTTGGGGGATGGTCATGCTTGAGGCTCTGCCTCGAGTGGGGGGGGCATGAGCAATATACGTAACTGTAATACTTGTACCCCCGTAATATGCTGAAATAAAAAAATAAAAGAAAAAGAAAAAAAAGAAGAAAGTTTACCTGTTTTCCCAGAACATTGTGAGGTCGTCAGGTGGGGATAAGGAGGAGAGAGAGGCTTGTGCAGGCTCACGCTCCCGTCAGTGTCCTGAGGCTTCTGGACACAAAACCGTGACTTAAAGGTGGCTGCCTTTGCTCACAGGGTCAAAGAACACAGCCTGCTCATCAGTGAGCTCCTGCTGCCCACTCAGTTGTTTGTCACATGAGGTCACCTCGCCACATTCCCCACCCACACCTGCAACCCTCCCCTTTGTAAATTGATGAGTACAAGCTAAGTTTTCACAAGCACCTGTTAAAACCATTTCAAGGGAAACTTTTTAAAAAATTCTTCTGAAAGATTTGACTCATAAACATTTGCTTTGAGGTAGTTTTCTTACTTATTCTCATGTATGGGAAGTGAGAAACGGATAATATAAAGGTCTGAGATCTTGGCAGAGAGACACAGGCTTCAGTGTGGTTGGCAAAGCTAGCTGAGAAGTGCATAACAGGCCCAGAGTGCAAATCTCTGCAGAGTCCCTTACACCAGAAGGAGCTCTGAGAAGGAAATCTCCTTGGGGCTTGCAGGATCGTGGTTTCATGTCCCAATCAGGCACCTGCATGGCTGGGAAGAGCGAGTAACAGAACAGGACCTAGGTACCCCAAGATCTTATCCAGGACCCACCGTAAGTCTCTGTGTGACTTTCTACAAGTCGCTCCATGCTTCTGTGCTTCCATTTCCTCCTCCCCAAAACGAAGTGTCTCACTGATCTCAAAGGCAATGTATTTAAGTAGAAAGCTTAAGGGCTTTAATGCTGATCAAGAAGTGTTCAAATAAATCTTAGCTCTGTTTCATTTTAAATGCATGATGTGGGGCAAATTATTTAACCTATGAGATTCTCATTTTTTGTCTCATGTAAAAGGAAATAATGTTACCTACCAAGCTTGCTATAAGAAATAAATGAGATATTGCATGTAAAAATACCCAGCACAGTAACTAGAACATAGTTTGTATTTGATGTCCTCTTCCCTGGCCTTTAAAAGGGTCTTTTGAGTTACAACATCCTATGTTTCCATCAAAGTAAGGTCTCTGCATGTTACCACCAAGTCCGAGGTCATAAAAGGGATGGAAACCACCAGACACAAATCAGAGCACACATTTTCAGCAGAGGGCTAACAGAAAATTAGGTTAATGGCCAAATCTCCTGATTTAAGCTGCACTTTCCTCTGCACTAGTGTTTACTGAACATGCTTGTTAAAAACATTGTAGGGCCATCATCTGGAGATTACAAAGCAGCAAGTCTGGAGAGAGACCTGGGAATCTGAATATTTAACTAGCACCAGGAAGGCTGTCCCAAAGAGGCAAACATGAGAAACTGCACTTGCTGTGGTCCCTCCTGAACTCCCAGCCTCCTACTTCCCCACCACCTGGCCTGCGGTGGCTGCTGGCTTCGCTGCCTGCTGCTGGCACCCGTGTGCTCCCTGGAATTTGCCCAGTTCCTACATCAGTGCTGCTGCTTCTCAGCCGGCTCGGCATATTTGGGAATTGACGTTGCAGCATCTGCATTAGGAAAGGCTTGGCTACTCCTTCTTCCCCTTGTAGAGATTTTTGGCTATTTGTACCTTTGCTAAGTCTGAGCCCAGAAAGAATATCAGTATGTCAGGTTTTCCCTTTTGCAGGATTTGGGTTGAAGATGTATTTGGAAAGAAAATTGGAATTAAGTGTTAAAGAAAGCAGTCAGTTCTCGAATGTCCACATTTTCCATTAGTGTCATTACCAGGGACTTTCAACATATGTCAGGGGTCCTTCAAGCTTCTTCAGCTCATAGTGCTGCTGGAGGGTGGATGGAGCCAATCACTGCACTTTGGAAAATGTTGATATATCTGTCACGCCCATCGAGATGCAGACGTCAGGCTGATAACTGTCACAAAGCAACATATACCCCAGATTAAGCCTGACCACTGTCCCTGCCAAGTGCCCTCTGTAAAGACAGCACACGGTCCCGCTGCAGCCTCCAGCATGGCTCACAGCACAGACCAGGTGCCCAGGGAGCAGCCCACCTCTTTCCACTTCTAGAACAACCTCTCTGCTCCTGGACACCACCACCCGCCTCCTCCTGACCACACCCTCAGGTTCCTTCTGCCCTAGGCTCTGATTCTAACCTCTCTCCCAGTCAGGAGGATTGCAAGGCACCCTGTCCCAGTGCAGAAGGACCCACGAGGCCAATCTGGTCAACCTGGCCAGCATCCTGCTCCAACCTGTGTCCAGTCTTTGCCAGCTGTGGTCCAGTTCCTCTGGGACCAGGGATCAACTTTAGTTCTGTCTTTAGGGATTAAAGTCTCAGGTTCAACTTCATCCCTGAGGGTGAGGTACAGTTTGTCAGACCCCTATCCTTAGCCATCTCCTCTGGTTGCTGTACTCCTGTGCCTGCCCACCTGGACATCCAACCTTCCTCTCACCAGATCTTCCTGCCCCAGCCTCCCAGACATGGAGCTCCACCTGCCTGGGCTTCTTCCCACACCTGCAGCTGGCTCTACCTCTAGCACCAGCCTCTAGTCTCAGGTCTCTGAGTAAGGGCTAAGGGACAGCTTTGAGTCCCAGACACACAAGGAGGTATAATAAAGTCCCCAGGAGAGTATAACTTCACCTGAGCTCGTGGGGATGTGTGTACCCCACTATGAAGCATCTCAGAAACCTAAATTTCAGAGGGAATATCTCGATCCTGCTTGGATTGCTTCTACAGGCATGTGTGCTACAAAACAGAGGTTGCATTAATGAATTAATTCAGGTTCACCAAGAAGTAGACATCAAGATGGGATTAGAAATGAAAGAGGGTTACAGCGGAAGACACGTAAGAAGGTAAGGAGGGCCTCAGCCTGTAATGCAGGTCTGACACCTATGGAAGGAGAGAGAAAAGTGAGGAGGGCTGGCTAGGAAGAGCTTCAGACTGTAGAGCAGTTCCAAGAAAGGTTCAGCTAAGTCAGTGGGGAATCCTTGAACCTTGGGTGAGAGGAGAGCCCCATCTCACCAGAATGGTCCATTCTTAGTAGAATAACTTGGAAGAAGGAGTTGGAGACACCTATCCCATTTCATAGCCAGTCTTCAGGGGAGGGAACGTCAAGAACTAGAGAGGTGGTAGCTATGTAGCACGAAGAAAGCAGACTGGAGGACTCTAAGACCTGCAGGAAGAACGGCCAGGGGCCTCAGAGCAGGTGCCTGGATCACAAAGCAGGGAGAGCCTGAAAGAGCACTGAAGTGTCCCAGGCAGTGGGCACAGCACCCAGATGGACACCTGGTAAATGCTGCATACGCGGCATCAGCTTTTGGCCTGGCCTGTCGGCTGGGCCCAGAGAGCCAGGCACTTGAGGCAAGCCTCACCTGTGACAACAAACCACAGAGCATAAAGGCGGACACAGAGGCTGCATAACGTCGCTCAGGAGGAAATGCCTCCTCCCACCCATTCCTCCTTATCTCCCTGAACCCACCCCACGCAGGAGCAGGAATTTTCTAGTTAGGATTTCCAGATGGATAATCTTCGTGAAGTTTTAAGAAGACTTGTCTCTCTCTGTTCTGTTCTTGACATTTTGTGTGTGGGCGAAGGGGACAGGGAGGGGTTGCTGAGTCGGGCTCTTAGACGGGGGTGACCTCAAGGCAGGCCTTGAATGTCACATTCTGCCAGCAAGACAGGTTCAGGCCCAGGAAGTCCTAGACAGTGTTGGTGGACTCGGCAGACCTGTGTGGGTGGGAAGGAGCACATCCTGGGCCACGACCCTGGACATCAGCTGGGCCATGACATCCCAATCCTGAGTCTGCAGTCGCTGCTGAGCGCTGCTCTGGGCACTGGGCTGGCCCCAGGCTGCCCTTGGGCCCAGTGCGGGAGAGGGTGGCCGGTGTCCCTGGGCAGGCTGCTCCTCTGCTACTTCCCCAGCGAGACAGCTTTCCGCTGCCCATCACTACCGCTGGCAAGCTGCTCTTGCAGCTCTGGGCCTGTGACCCGCCTTCCCCAGAGGTCTGCGCTTTAAGGATTAGTCAGCTGAGGGTGAGGGGCAGGGAGGGAAGGGAGCACACCCGGTAGAGGCTGGGGGCAGAGGAAGGAGCAGATCCACCGTGGATGAAGGGGCCAGAGGGAGGGGTGTGTTGTTCTTGACCTTTTTTTCGGTTTTGAGAGAGGGTCTCACTGTTGCCCAGGCTAGAGTGCAGTGGCGTCATCATAGCTCACTGCAACCTCAAACTCCTGCCTCAGCCTCTCTCGTAGCTGGGACTACAGGTGCATGCCACCACGCCTGGCTAAGTTCTTTTTATTATTTTTTGTATAGACAGGGTTTTGCTATTGCCCAAGCTGGTCTTGAACTCCTGGGCTCAAGTGATTCTCCTGCCTGGGCCTCCCAAATGCTAGGATTACAGGTATGAACCACCCAGCCATGCTGACTTTAAAAGTGATGTATTTTGTAATGTGATACATATAAAAGCATAAAGGTGAGTATTTTATGTCTATATTTATATATAATGTGTATGCATGTGAAACAAATACCCATGAGCCTACCATCTAAACTAAGTGCTACAACATACGCCTCTGACACATTTTCCACTCTATTATAAAACAATTTTTAAAGTTGTTTTTGTTAAATACTGAATACATACCAAAGAATAACTGTAAAGAAAAATGACACATGGCAGGGGAGGAGGGGATGGGTATATACAAACATAATGAGTGAGATGTGCAATGTTTGGGGGATGGTCATGCTTGAGGCTCTGCCTCAAGGGGGGGGGCATGGGCAATATACGTAACCTTAACATTTGTACCTCCATAATATGCTGAAATAAAAAAATAAAATAAAATAAATTTTAAAAAAGAAAGAAAAATGTTTTTATAAATTTAATGTAAAAAAAAAAAGAAAGAAAGAAAAATGACACAACAAACATCTGTGTGCCCAACATCCACTTTCAGAAAAAAAGCATTATTATTACCTTGGGGGTCTCTCGCGTGCCTCTCCCTTATGCAACTCATGACGACCTGCTACCATCTGGGTCTGTGATTCTTAGAACATGTCCCAGATGAAAGTGTTCTGGATTTAGAACATTTAGAACGTTCTTAATACTTTGTACTTCATAGCGTAACACCTACTTAAAGTTGAAAGTATTTAATGTGGTCCTCTTTTTCCCAATTAAAAGAAGTTATTACTTTGGGCAAACAAGAGGGGGTGGAAGATAGAGAGAGATTTAAAACAACTATTTTGTGAGAGTCAGGGACCATCTTTTATTTTTCCTTGTGTTTCGGAGCAGGGCGGTGCCAAATTAGCAACAGATTCTCCATCAGCATCCCCTCCTCTTCCTCAGGAACTTATTGTATCAGAATATTTTTCCATTTCTTCAGGTTCCTTCACATCTGCATTTAAATATTCTTTCCCTATGGTATTAGAGGTGTTCATGAACTTAAGCAAGGTGGCATTAAAAATAAAGAAGTATCCATGAAAATATATATGTATATATATATCCTCTTTCATCTTAAGTCTCTCTCATCTCATAACAAAACAAAACAAAACAAACTTCCTGGGCACCTTGAGTCCATGTCCTTCTGCTTCTCTCCTTCCCCTCCCTGCCAACCTTCTTGAGAGAGTTGTTTGCACTCATTGCCTCTACCCTTTCCTCCCACCAACTCCACAGCTCATGGAAATCTGGCCTCTGTTCTCCTTCCTCCCCCAGCCCCAGCCCTGCAAAACTGTTTCCAGCAAGGTCACAAACAACCTCCTACTTGCTAAACCCAAAGGCATCTGTGGGTCCTCATCTTACTTCAACTCTCAGCAGCACAGGGCACGGTGACACCTCCTTGGAGCCCTTTCTTCTCTCATGTTCCAAATCACCACACCATCCGTTGTCTCCCCACCTTTTTGCTGCTCTTTTTCAGGAGATTCTATGGGAATCTCTGCCTCTGTTCACCCTTTAAAGGTTGACATTCCCGAAGATATTTTTTCTCTAGACTTTCTTCTCACTCTATATATCCTCATAGTGAGTTCATCAATTTCTTTCTCTATCAGTGGATTTTCCCCCCAAGTAACTGGAATTGACTTTGCACCAGTTGAGTTTCCAGGGAGAGCCAGGGCTGCCACAGGATGCGCAGTCCAGAGTAGCCAGCGTTGGTGGTGCAAAATGCGATTCGGTGGTCTACTGTGGTTTCAGAATTTAACTGAGTTATAGCCATTAGGTGGGATTATTCATAATAATGGAAGACTAAAAAGACCACCTAATATTTATTGGGTGATTATTTATACATCAGCTATGGGTGACTGTTATATATCAGCTATTATGCTAAGTTCTTTATGTGTACCATCTCATTTAATTTTCTCAACAACCATATGGGGTATATACTATTGTTATTGCCATTTTCCACAAGAGAAAATGGAAGCTTTGAAAATTCAATGAATGCGCACAAAGTGCCAGAGTTAGTCACAGAAGGAGCTGAGATTGTATCTAGGGGTACAAATGTTTTAGGTTGCATGGATCGCTTTTATAATGCTTGAGTCTCAGCTGTAGCTGTGCCCATCAGCCAAATAGTGTTAATTGTACCTATTAGGTAGGTTTTTGCCCCTCCTCTCCTCCCCCTCACCCCTGCCTGATTTCCACTGAGTTTTACTTCCCTCTGTGCTCATGTGTTCTTATTGGGTGGTTTCAATTTAATAGTGAGTACATATGGTCTTTTTCCATTCTTGAGATACTTCACTTAGGAGAATGGTCTCCAGTTCCATACATATGGTTGCAAAAGATATTAATTCATCCTTTTTATGACTGTGTAGTACTCCATGGAATATATATACCACATTTTATTAATCCACTAATAAATCGATGGGCACTTGGGTTGATTCCACATCTTTGCAACTGTGAACTGTGGTGCACTAAACACTTTGTTTTCTAGTAGCATTCCATTTTTTCATAAGCAGAAACTATGTATGAAGCATCATGATTATTTTTTTGTTTGAGGGTTGAAAAAAATCATTCATAAACTCAACTCTGGGACCTGCTTTAGAATACAAGGATGAATTTATTGCTAATATCTTTCTGTATGTTCATCTTTTAGTTTAGCAGTTCTCAACCCTGGCTATACATTAGAATCACCTGGGAGCTTTTAAAAACGACACCATTGCCAAGCCTCTATTCCCCAAAGATTCTGATTTAATTAGTCTGGGACAGGGCTCAGGCACTGGGCATTGTCTTAAAGCTCCCAGATGATTCTAATGTGCAGGTATTGCTGAGAGCTACTGTCTTAGGACAGTGATTCTCAGCCATAGCTCCATGTTGGAGTCACTGGGGGTGGCTGTAAAAAATACTGATGCCTGGATCTCACCCCTGAGGTTCTGATTTAATTGGTCTCAGCTGTGGCCTGAGCTTTGGCATTTTTACCCCACCCATACTGTCCTACCCAATATAAATATCTTTCATTTACTCACTGATGTTTGAGATTTATTGCTTTGCTAAGAATTTGCTTCTGTTAAAATATTAACACCCCACTAAGAAAGTACCCATTAAAGATGTGCAATCCTTGACAGTTCAGTGAGACAAAAATGTGTTTAACCTGTCTTTTGCATCAACATTTTAAAAAGTTTTGCATGCGGGGAAAGAGAAGAGAGTAGTAATACAAAGGGTAGTCAAAATGTCAAAATCATAGAGGCACAAAGTAAAATGGTGGTTGCCAGAGGCTGGAGGGAGGATGAAATGGGGAGTTAGCATTTAATGGAAACAGTTTCAGTTTTGCAAGATGAAGAGTTCTGGGGTTTGATGGTGGTGATGATTGCACAACAATATGAATGTACTTAATACCATTGAAGTACAAACTTAAAAATGGTTAAAATCATAAATTTTATGTTCTCAGAATCATATTTAAAGCATTTCTGTGGTCTCTAATATAATGAAATTAGCTACTCCATTAATCAAGATTTTCAACTTTGCAAACCTTGTCTGGAGATATTTTTCTGGGAATCTATTAAAGCTTAACACTGATTTTTAATTACCATAATTAAAACCCCAAGCTCACCAGGGGTTCAATGATTTCAAAACACAACACATAGTAGGCATTTAATATTTCATTTGCTAATTCCACTTTTCTTTCTGAGAACTCACATTTTTTGGGAACTCAAATTTTTTGAGGTATCTTAGTCCAATTTTTTGTTACCACTTTCCCTCATCTCCGTCAGTTTCCTATTGTCTTCTGAACTTAAAGCCATAAAACCTAATGTGAATTTTGTATGTAAAACATTTTAAAAGTAGTAAGATGGAAATTTTCTTTAAGCAATAATAAGTGAAACAATTACAGATAACTAAAAAATCTTCCGTGATATACACATAATTTTCAGTGTTCTAATGTAAAGTTTAATCTAAGCTAGATTAGTAGTTTTCAATTGTCTTTCTCCTCAACACCCTTGTCAATGTTTCTTAAACTTATCTAAAATTCAGACTTCCAAAACCCTCCCCTGGAGATTCTGATTAATTAAGTCCTGGATGGGACCCAAAAGTCTGCAATTGCCTATGTGTGGCAGGTGATTCTACATTAAGCTAAATTGCCTGCACATGAGACAGAGGAAAATGACAGATGCAGCTATTTCCCACTCTCCCACTCCTAGGATTTGCCTTCATCTTCCAGGATTTCTCTGCATTTACCCTGGGCTTTGGTACCTGCTCCCAGTCTTGCTATTCAAAATGTAGTCCTCAAGGATGTGGAGTAAGATAGCCAAACAGAACCTCCAGCAATCACCCCGCCACAGGAAGACAAAATGGAACAACTATTCAAGCACTAAATTACCTTCATAAGAACCGAAAATCAAATAAGTGATCACAGAATTTGTTTTTAACATAATAACAAGGAAAGAGACATTGGAGACAGTAGGAAGGATGGTCTTGTATTGCCTACACCTTTCCTCCCCCAACGCCAGGCAGCACAGCACAAGAGAGAGTCTGTGTGCTTGAGGGAAAGGAGAACAAAATGAGTGTGGGACTTTGCACTGGAACTCAGTGCCACCCTGTCACATTGGAATACAACACCAGGCAGAATTCCCTTGGTGCCCACTGAAGGAGCAATTAGACCAGCCCCAGGCTAGATGAGAATCCTCCCCTCCTGAGGGAAGAAACCAAATCCCAGCCAGTTTCTCCACTGAGTGACTAAAGTGGCCTGTGGCCCTAAATAAATTTAAGTCACAGTCAGGCCACAGAGAGCACAGTCCCTGGGCAAGTCCTGATGCTGCACTATGTCTTGGAGACAGTGGGCTTGGGATGCAATCCAGTGTGACACCAGCTGTGGCAGTCATAGGAAGGCCTGCTCATCCCTCCCCCAATGCCAAGCACTGCAGTGCAGGGACAGACTCCTCCCACTTAAGAGAAGGAGAGGGAAGAGTATGGAGGACTTTATTTTGAAACTTGGGTACCAGCTCAACCACAGTAAAATAAAGCACCAAGCAGATCCCTGAAGTTCTCAATATCAGGCCTTTGCTCCTGGATGGTGTTTCTAAACCCACCCTGGGCCAGAAGGGAATCCACTGCCCAGGTAGGATGGACCTTGGGTCTTGAATAAACATCAGCAACACTCAGGCATTGGCACCTGCAGGCATGGGTGAGCTCCAGTACTCTGCTGGTCTGGAAGGCCATGGGCTTCAGGTGTGACCCAGCTGTGGTGGCCAAGGTAGTGCCCACATCACCGCTCCCCCAAATCTGGGCAGTCCAGCATAGAGAGAAAATCCTTCTGCTTGGGGGAAAGTAAGAGAGTAAGAGACTTCACCTGGAACCCCAAGAAATTATCCCTTATCTTCTCCAAGTCCACCAAGGCTATGTATCCAGGAGTCTACAAGAGTCATAGCATTTCCTGGCTTAGGGCATCACCCTAATGATGAAATGGCTGTAGTAACCATAGGCTTAGGTAACAACACTCAATCCTGTTTGAATTCTTAGAAAGCCTTCTCAAGGAGGACAGGTACAAACAAGCTCAGACTGCAAATATTGAAATAAATACCCAACTCTTCAATGCCCAGACATTGATGAACATCCACAAGCATCAAGAACATCCAGGAAAACATGACCTCATTAAATAGACTAAATAAGGCACCAGTGACCAATCCTGGAGTGGTGGACATATTTGACCTCTCAAACAGGGGATTCAAAATAGCTATCTTGAGGAAGCTCAATGAACGTCAAGATAACACAGAGAAAGAATTCATAATTCTATCAGAGAAATTTAACAGTGATTGAAATAATTTTAAAAATCAAGAAGAAATTCTGGAGCTGAAGAAGTCAATAGAAAAACTGAAAAATGCATCAGAGTCTCTCAACGAAAGTTTGATCAACCGGAAAAAAGGGAGCTCAAAGACATACTATATGAAAAAACACAGTGAAGAAAAAAGAAAAAACTACACCTACAACATCAAGAAAATGGCCTCAATAGGACAAATCTAAGAGTTATTGGCCTTGAAGAGAAAGTAGAGAAGAGATCAGGATAGAAAGTTTATTCAAAGAAATAATAATAGAGAACTTTCCAAACCTGAAGAAAGATATGAATATCCAGATGCTAGAAGGGAAAAAAACACCAAGAAGATTCAAACCAAACAAGATTACCTCAAGACATATAATAATCAAACTACCAAAGGTCAAGGACAAAGAAATTCTAAAAGCAGTATGAGAAAAAAAGAAAATAACATATTAAGGAGCTTTGACATATCTGGCAGCAGACTTCTCCACAAAAATCTTACATACCAGGAGGAAATGTGATGACATAGTCAAAGTGCTGAAGGATAAAAATAATCTTCCAACCTATAATACTATATCATGCAAAGTTATCCATCAGATATGAAGGAGAAATAAAGACTTTTCCAAACAAACAAAAGCTGAGTTATTTCATCAACACTAGGTGATGAGCACACCTATAGCCATGACTCAAGCATTACAAAAGGAATCCATATAACCAAAACATTTGTACCACCTTAATATTTTAAAATTTTAAAAAATTGTGCTGGAAAAACTGGATATTCATATGCAGAAGAATGAAACCAGACCCTATCTCTCACCATACACAAAAATTAAATCAAAATGGTTTATAGACTTACATGTAAGACCTGAAACTATGAAACTACTAGAAGTAAACATTGGGGAAATGTTCCAGGACATTGGACTGGGTGAAGATTTCTTGAGTAAGACCTCAAAAGCATAGGCGACCAAAGTAAAAATAGACAAATGGGATCACATCAAGCCAAAAATCTTCTGCACAGCAAAGGAAACAATTAACAAACTTAAGAGACAAGCTTAAGTTTTGGTGAGAGAAAATATTTGCAAACTATTCAACTAACAAGGGCTTAGTAACCAGAATATATAAGGAATTCAAACAACTAAATAGCATAAAAAACAAATAATTGGATTTAAAAATGGGCAAAAGATTTAAATAGATAGTTCTCAAAAGAAAATATACAAATGGCCAACAGGTATATGAAAAAATGTTCAACATCACTAATCATCAGAGAAATGCAAATCAAACCACAATGAGATATCATCTCATTCCAATTAAAATGACTTTTATCAAAAAGACAAAAAAAATAACAGATGCTAGGGAGGATACAGAAAAAGGGAATACCCATAACACTATTGGTGGGAATGTAAATTAATATAGCCATTATGGAAAACAGTATGAAGGTTCCTCAAAAACTAAAAGATGGAAATACTGTGTGATCCAGCAATCCTACTGCTAGATATACCATGTTTCCCTGAAAATAAGACCTACCCATAAGATAAGCCCTAGCAGAATTCCTAAGCATTTGCGCAATATAAGCCCTATCCCAAAAATAAGACCTAGTGATGGGCGTGGCTACGCAGCATATCTGCACAACCCATGCATTTCGTCGCGGAGCGGTAAAGACAAGCAGCCCTTCTCATCTGCCCCATGGGAGCTCTATTGCTCGACATGAGAGATTGGGGCCAATGGTTCTAAAGGAAATAGAGTCACAAGAAATTCAGGATGGAATTCGGGGTTTGGAGAGTTATGATGATGTTCCAGAAGAAGACGACTTAACTATATTTGAATAAATGTAGATTGTTGTAGCGTACTTAAAAAAAATAACACATCCCCTGAAAATAAGCCCTAGGGTGTCTTCTTGAGGAAAAATAAATATAAGACCCTGTCTTATATTTGGGGAAACACAGTATAAAAAAGGGGGGAGAGATGAGATATCAAAGAGATATCTGCATTCCCATGTTTATTGCCACACTATTCATAATAGCCAAGATATGGAATCAACGTAAGTGTACATTGACAGATGAATTAGATAAAGAAAATGTGGTACATATACACAATGGAAAAATATTCAGCCATAAAGAAGAAAGAAATTCTATTATTTGCAACAACATAGAAAGGAACTAGAGGACATTATATTAAATGAAATAAGCCAGGAACAGAAAGACAAATATTGCATGTTCTCACTCATATGTGGCAGCTAAAAAAAAAAACCCTTGATCTCATGAAGATAGAGAGTAGAATGATGGTTACTGGAGAATGGGGAGGGTAGCGGGGGGGAGGAGGATAAAGAGAAGATGGTTAATGGGCACAAAAATCCAGTTAGATAAAAGGAATAAGATCTAGTGTTCAGTAGCACAATGGGGTGACTATAGTTAACAATAATTTATTATATATTTCAAAATAACTAGAAAAGTGGAATTGGAATGTTCCTAACACAAAGAAATGATAAATGTTTAAGGTAATGAATATGCTAATTACCTTGATAGGATCATGTATCCATCAAAATAAAATGAAGATACTAAAATAATATAGTCCTCAGACCAGCAGCAGGAGCATCACTGGAAGCTTATCAGAAATGCAGACTCTCAGGCCCCACCACAGACCTTCAGAATCTTCACTGTAACAAAATCCCCAGGTGATTCATGTGTACATTAAAGATTGAAAAGCATTGAGAGAGAGCTCCGCTTAGACCAGGTGGTGATTCTCATGCATATTAAAATTTAAGAAACACTGCCCAAATGAATTCCCCTCATAGTTATAACTTTGGCTGATATCAGACTAATTTTCTTTTCTTTGCTAAGGAAAAAGGGAAATTCTAAAATATCCTCCTAAATGCTAAAGTAATTGAAAGTAGTTTCTTCATCTTAAAGTAATAGAAATCAGGCTAAAACTTGGTTTGACTGGCACAACATCTTGGGCTCCAAGGGCTCTGTCACCCAAATCTCAATTGTACCTGAGACCAAACTTCTGGGATACCCAAGACCATGGGACTCTGGCCAAACACCACTTTGAGGTCTGGTGAGATCCACAGTGTCTTCTTTCTCTCTTCTTTAGATCTCCCAATATGGTCCAGGACCAAGGAGTTGTACCACTTAGCTTCTCTGTCCATTTATTCCTTTGATGAGAGATCTTGAACGCCCCTCTTCCTCAAGGTAGACATTTCTCTCCATGACCTGTGCTCCTTTTGCTAACCTTCTGCACTATCCACTGAGCAGATGCTTCCTCTGATCTTCCTGAAAATCTCTCCACCTCTGAGTCCTGTCTTTTTCCACAGACATATTTTTCTCCCTCCCTTTCTCTCTTCTTCTCTTCCTCTTTTTCAGTGGTCATGTGGCCTCAAGCACTGTCCTTTGCACTTCACATGCATCAATTCACTAGGCTTCACAATAATCCTACAAAGTAGGTGTGATTATTGTCCTTCAACAGATATGACACAGCAATTCATTAATGTGTCCATTTAAGTTTCATTCAGTTTCGACAGCTGGTAAGTGGGACAGCCAGATGCGAACCAGATCATTGACTCCAGAGTCCACTCTTTACTCTCTACATTGTGGTGCCTCCCAAGGCCAACCCCACCTTCCTCGGGATCTCTCAGTCTCATATCACTTACTAACCCGCAAAGGCTGAATGGTAGCCAATTCCATCCTTTCTCAAGAAATGTCTGTTAAGTTCCACTCTGTGGTCAGAGCACAGATGATGAGTGGATCGTGTAATGTTGGTAATGTAGCTTTACCAACCCTCTCTCCTCTATTGCTCTTGACTTCCTTTCAAGAGGCACAGCCCTGCCCAGTGTTAATTATTATAGTATCAAAATATTAAAGTATTTACACTTACAATAACAGTGGTTATGTTAATAAGAGTACAGCTGTTCTCTCATACGTGACCTAAGAACTGAGGAACTTACCTCAGGAAGAAACAGGCAAGACAGACTTGAGAGGAAATATCCCAAATTAGCCCGTCTAAGCAGAATACACACGTGGTGACAAGGGTTAAAGAAGTTGGAACTCAAGCACCCTGCTTGGGACATGGAGAACAGCACTGGAAAGCAATCTGCTTTGTGTTCATTTGTGGGTGTGGATGAGAGCTGGAGAGAGGCTGATGAAACTTCACGCTCGGGGAAAATATGGAGGAGAAAGTCCATCTCAGTAAACATCTCTGGAAGAGGACTGAGCTGTGCACAGACACAAAGGCAAAAATAGTTTTCCTTAAGCTGCACCATTTGCCATACTTGAATAAAGAATGGCACCAAAATCCTTCAAATGGAAGGCTGCATATCTGCCTACAGGACAATGGGAAACTGGGGCCCACTCTCTACTTGGCAGAAGAGAACAGAGCCCCTCCAGCTAGAGAAGCTGTAAGAGGAGAAGGAGCTAAGCGCTGCTGCCTCCTACAGGAGACAGCAGAAGAGCAGAGAATGCTGCTCTAGGGCTGCTAAGTGGACCTGGGTCTTCAGAAGAGAAAGGCCTTTTGTGGGTTTCCTGGTAGCTGCTCTGAGAAAGGAGTATTTGAGCTGGCTGGTCTTTAAAAGTTGTATACAGATATGTTTGTCCTTTAGTAGGTGGGAAGGCCAAAGCAACCGCACCGAGTGGGCCAAGATGTAGGTATGAGGAAGTACCTAGACCTGACAACCGGAGCCAGGGTTCCTGCAGGGGGGCAGGAAGTAGAGTTGGGGCAGCAGGTTGGAACAGATTGGAGGCAAAGTGTATCCCCCACAAGTTAAGGACAGGATGTGGATGGGGACTCTGTGCTGAGAAAGCCATGCCAACCAATCAACTGTGCCCAGACAGTTCTCGTGATGAAAGGGTAAAGAAATTCTCCTCTGAAAACATATTTTTCCCTTTATCTTTTAGGAAAGTTCATCTGTAAAAAATACAATTCCGTCTTGGCAAAAGGCAGGAAAAGAAGGATTAATTCACAGGGTGTAGCAGAGTGACTAAGAATGTGCTTTCTGTAGTGGAACTATCTGGGTTCAAATCCTGACTCCACTAAGTACTGTGCAACCTGGAACGTGTCAATTTTCTCTGTGCCTCAGGCTCAGCATCTTTAAAGATTCTGGAGATAATAATGGCCCTTAACCTAGGGATACTACTAAGATTAGGTGAAATAATATAGATAAAGCTCTTAGAATAATGCCTGGTGTATAATAAACATCCAATAGATATTAACGTAGTACTGGGTAACAAGCAGAAATCCCTGCAGAAGTGGGTCTCAATTTTCACGTGTAAGAATCTCCAGGGAAGCTTCTCTAAGTACAGATGTTGAGGTATCTGGATTAGATATGAGGAATCTGCATTTTTAGTGCCACTCCAGGAGACACTGCTGCAGATGCTTCAAGAACGTTCTGACTGTCAAGAGAGCAAACAGACAACCCACAGAATGGGAGAAAATTTTCACAAG
>VBSM01002608.1:150969916-150988743 GCA_008086735.1 Cheirogaleus medius | reverse complement strand
TGTATATTTGGCTTTATTTGGGTGGAATGTTCTGTAGATGTCTGTTAGACCCTTCTGTTCTAGAGCTCTGTTTAAGTCCATTATTTCTTTGCTTATTTTCTGCTTGGAGGATCTGTCCAGTTCAGCCACTAGGGTGTTGAAATCCCCGGCTACTATAGCATTACTGTTTATCATGCTATTTAGATGAAACTTGGTTTGGTTTATGTAACTGGGTGCTCCTATGTTGTGTGCATAAATATTAAGAATTGTTAAGTCTTCTTGTTGGATTTTTTCTTTCACCATTACATAGTGACCATCTTTGTCCTTCCTTACTTTTACTATTTTAAAGCTTGTGTTACCTGAAATAAGTATACCTATTCCTGCTTTTTCTTTTGGCTTCCATTTGCCTGGAAGTTTGTTTTCCAACCCTTCACCTTGAGTTTGAAAGCATCTTTGTGGGTAAGATGAGTTTCCAGGAGACAGCAGATACTTGGCTTGTGTTTTTTATCCACTCAGCCAGTCTATGCCTCTTCAGTGGGCAATCTAAGCCATTCACATTTATTGATAGAATTGATACTTGGCTTAGAATTCTGTTCAAACTGTTAGATAAATTCTTATTGTTTTGTTTTACCTCTTGAGCCATTGTGGAGTCAGCATTCTGGACTTTAACTCTTGAGTGATTTTACATTAGTTGGTGTCTATTGCATTGTTCATTGTATAATGCAGATCTGAGTACTTCCTGCAGGGTAGGTCTGGTCTTTGCAAATTCCATCAGTGATTGTTTATATGGGAAAGCCTTTATTTCTGCCTTATATATGAAGCTTAGTTTTGCCAGATAAAGAATTCTAGGTTGGCCATTATTCTGTTTTAGAAGATTGAGGATGGGTCCCTAGTTCCTTCTGGCTTGTAAGGTTTCAATTGTGAAGTCTGCAGTTAGTCTAATTTCTTTGTAGGTTTTCCTTTGTAGTTTATCTGCTGTTTTCATCTTACTGCTCAAAGGATTGCCTCTTTCATGTTTGCTTTGGCCAGCCTGATACCTATGTAACATGGTGATTGCCTTTTTATATTGAGTCTCCTGGGAGTTCTGTGTGCTTCTTGTCCCTGCATATCTAGATTTCTGGCCCGGTCAGGTAACATTTCCTCCATTATTCCAAGAAATAAATTTTTCAGCCCTTGCGTATTTTCTTCTTCTCTCACTGGGATGCTTATAATTTTATGTTTGGTTTCTTTACTTAATCCCACATTTTTGTATGTTTTTTTCATGTCTCTTGCTTCTATGTTCTCTTTCTTCATCTGATTTGTTTAGCACATAGGCATTATCTTCAAGCTCTGAGATTCTTTCCTCTGCATGACCCAACCTTTTCTTAAGGCTTTCCACTGTGTTTTGTAGTTCCTTGAATGCCTGTTTCACTTCCAGTATTTCTGTTTGGTTCTTCAATTTCTTTAGAGAATTTTTCATTCATTTCTTGTATTGTTCTTGTGGCTTCTTTGTGTTGGGTTTCTATTTTCTCTTCAATTCCATTGTGTTTTCTTACAATCCACATTCAGAATTCTTCTTCTGTCATTTTAATAATTTCATTTAAATTGGTATCTGTTGTTGAGGATCTCATGATTACTTTTGGGGGTGAATTTTCTCTCTGATATTTCATGTTTCCTGTATTCTTTCACTGATTCTTTCTTATCGAGCTTCTTGGTCAAGAACTGGGGTGCTAGTTCTGAATCTCCAAGTCCCCAAGGGTCATTCCTTGACAGTGCTGGGGACTAGTGTGCTGGTCCTGTATTGCCTTAGGGGTATTTTAGCAAGTTGGGTTACCTCTGACCTATTATCTTCAGCTCTTGCCAATGGAGATTAGGGAAATTTCTCTCCTAGCTTAAGCTCCAAGCTGGTGGATTGCAATTCTGGGTATGACTCCACTGCTCTCTAATAGCTTGAGATGGAAGCTACTGTGTTAAGCTATGGGGTTATGCTCTCTGTCATTGATTGTAGTTTGCATGGAGGAGCCAGTTATTGAGCCAGTTATCTGATGTCTCTGTAGTAGGCTCTGGTCCCAAGATGGGGTATATGAATGCCCCAAACTAGGCAAGAATTTATAACTAAGACCCCAACAGCAAATACAATAGCAACAAAAATAAATAAATGGGACTTAATTAAATTAAAACCTATTGGACAGCAAAGGCAATAACTAACAGATTAAACAGGCACCTACAGAATGGGAGAATATATTTGCAAACTATACATCTGACAAAAGACTAATTTCTAGAATCTACAAAGAATTCAAACAAAATAGGAAGAAAAAAACAAATAACCCCATCAAAAACTGCGCAAAAGACATGAAAAGAATTTTTTCAAAAGAAGATAGACAAATGGCCAGCAGACATATAAAAAAATGTTCAGTATCACTACTCATCAGGGAAATGCAAATTAAAACCATAATGAAAGACCACCACCCCCATCAGAATGGCCATTATTAAAAAGTCAAAAAAATAATGGATACAGAGAAAAAGGGAGACTTATACACTGTTGTTGGGACTGGAAATTAGTACAACTTCTATGGAAAACAGTATGGAGGTTCATCAAAGAACTAAAAGTAGATCTACCATTCAATCCTGCAATCCTACTACTGGGTAGCTACCTAAAGAAAATAAATCATTTTATTAAAAAGACACCTGTACTTGAATGTTTATTGCAGTACAATTTACAACTGCAAAGATATGGAATTAACCTAAGCACCCATCAATACATGCATGGATTAAGAAAATGTGAGACATATATATATATATTTACACATACATATATATATACCAGGGAGTACTACTTAGCGATAAAAAGGAATGAAATAATGTCTTTTGCAGCAACTTGGATGGAACTGGAGACCATTATCCTAAGTGAAGTATCTCAGGTATGGAAACACAAACACCACACATTCTCACTAATAAGTGGGAGCTAAATGATGGGTCCACATTCCCAAATGATGGGCACAAAAAGATGTAAAGGATATAGGAAACTAAGAAGCAGGCAGGGTTAGAGGGGGTTGTGGGGATATGGGGGTGATGGGAAACTTCTCCTTTCACAAAAAAAGTTCACTGACAGATCAATTTACAATTAAGTCAGATTAATAGAGGAAGAGGTTTATTTACCATGTACATGGTGAGAATCACAGAGTGATTACCCAATATCCCAATGGGATCCAGATATTTTTATACCTTCTTTTAGAGGGGAGGAGAAAATTAGGAATATATGTAATTCTATTTAGGGGTGATAAATGGTTGCTAGGGAGGATGAATCAGTGGGGGAAATAGATTGACTTTTAAATTAACCTGAGAGACAGGTATTATGTTAAAAATTATTTGGGCCAGGTCTGGTTGCATTCTTGATTTTCTTTCCTGCAATATAGTGATATAATAGGGAAGGGAGGGAAGGGAAGGGAAGGGAAGGGAAGGGAAGGGAAGGGAAAGGAAGGGAAGTTGATTGTTCTTTTGATGGGTCTGTCTAGTTGTGCAGATAGAGGGAAGCCCTTTCCAAGGTCCTGTTGATCTCACAGGGACCTTTAATTCAAAATACTCTTAATACCAATGAGTCATATTTTGGGGTGAAATTTCCTGAGCTTCTGTGGGATGAGGGATAAAAACTTACCTGTCAGGTACAGTGAACACTGTCCTGGTGAAGGGCACACTGAAAGCATTGACTTTAGCATTATAGAGTGTATCCATGTAAAAAAAACTTTTGTACCACTTAAAATTTTGAAATTTTAAAAAAGAAAAGAAAATGTGTGGCCTTGGCTAAAAGATTAACAGGAAGAGAGGAAACTGATATTGAAGGATGGAAAGATGCCAACCCAAGTTACCAAGTGGTAAATCATTTGGTAAGCTGTAGCTACCAGTAACTTCAGAGGCAATCATGTAATCAGTAAACTTACATACAGAAGTTAGAAAACAGAAGAAGAATTATATGTGTTTGTTGCTGCATTTGGCAAAGAATTGGAAAAAAGAGATGATCCCAGAAAAGAATTGGCTTCTATCTCAAGCTGGAACAGAAGAGAATATAGGGTCTAGCAGAATCAGAAGACGCAACTTCTTCACAACTCCAACAGTAAACATAAATTTGAGAAAAGCCTTGAGAAACAAAACAAAATAAAAATCAGGCCTGGAGATAGAATCAAATCAAGAGTCATTATGTTGATAGTGAACACCTTTGAATGGATTAAAGCATCTTAAATAAAAAATTCTATTATAAGAGTCCCCCAAGGGAATCCTATTTATTAGACAAAATAACTCAGGGAAAAGGTGCTTAAAATGTGATTCTCCCACTGATGTCCAATAAGCTCAAGGTATATGCAATTCCAGTTAAGCCAAGAGGGAGACTGGGATGAGAAATCAAATACAGAAAATCTGGAACTATGTCTTAAGAACTGTGGATATGGCTATTTAGCACATGAAATTGATTTTAATCAAACTGATAAATAGACTACTAAGTTTTTGAGATATCTGAACTACCAATAGGAAGCATGGGTTTGGATTAAGAGTCTCTGACTGTTAAAATTTAAAGCAACCTTTGAATGCCCAAACATCTGTAGACAACAAGTGGACCAAGAGCACTGCCCAGTACCTCTCCCAACACTCATGTCATTTGTGGTCAGTGAAACTAATGTTGAGGGAAGACCCTTCCCTGAGGGTGGGGCCAAGGGCTGTAATGAATGGACTGCAGTGCCCTCTCAGAGAACCTAACTCAGGCCTAATCTAGGAATGTTCCACTTAAAGTATTCCCATAGGACAGATCTCTAAAGCTTTCCAGTTCTCAAGGAATGAACCATCCCCCCTCAATATTGTAAAAACACTATTTGTAAATCTCTCTGGTGGTATTTGCATGATAGTCATTTGTATGCATGGATGTCTCCTCATCTAAACTGAATTTCTAAAGTAGAGATATATGTCCCACTCATTTTTGTGTCTTTAGGGGCCATCATGGCATTGAACACTTTACATTATAGGCTCTCAAGGAAAGGAAGGACAAAATGAGAATTCATAACCATGGTAGACTACATAATGACACCCAAGGACATCCCTGCAGCCTATGAATGTTATCTGATACAATAGCACAGACTTTGCAGATATGATTAAATTACAAATCTTCAGATGGAAAATTATTCTATATTATACAGGTGAGTCCTAAAGGTAATTACATGTATCCTTATAAAAGATAGTTAAAGGGAGAGTCTACTACAGAAGAGAGAAGGTGATATGGCAACCTTACAGAGAGAGCAAGACAGAGAGAGATCCTATACTGTGGGCTTTGAAGATGCAGAAAGAGACCATGAGCCAAGGAATGCAAGCAGTGCCCGTCCAGAAGCTGGGGAAGTCAAGGAAACAGATTTCATGAGCCTCTGGAGGGAGCAAAGCCCTGTTAACACCTTGATTTGGACCAGTGAAACTGATTTCAGACTTCTGGCCTCCAGAAATGTAAGGGAATAAATGTGTTACCTTAGGCCACCAAGTTTTTAATAATTTGTTACAATGGCAATAGGAAACTAATTCAATGACCAAAAGAATTCCATGTCTGATCCACTGACCCAATCTGAACAACACACCAAGCATCTGGAATGAGTCGGCACCACTCTTGACACACACCAGACCGTCTGTACTACTTGTAACCGATAGGAGCCATCGCAGCTTTGAGTTGTAGGAAGGGCATTCCTTTTTTGCTTTATTTCAGAAACACAGGGAGCAATTTCCATTCTTACAGGAATAATCTGTAAATTAAAATTTGGTTGTCTTTAATTTACATCATTTCTCTGGTTTTTTCATGGTCCTGGAAGGATTTAAAGTATTGACCAGCTGTCAAGGATATTCCTATTATTCAAACAATATAGAGTTTATTAAATTAAAAATTATCATACTCTCATTTCAGAAAATTATATTTGAAATGGAAATATGCACCTGAGCCTCCTGGTCTTCCCATGAAAGGCTGCTGGTTTCACAATTAACAAAATAATAAGATCTAGCAGGATTGCTTACTTAATGTCATCTTTAGTTTTTCTTTTTTCATTAATTTTAATGTATTAAGACAGGAAGAAACAAAAATTATGAAGGACAATTCTGATGTCAGGATGAGACATCACTAGAATTTAGACTGCTCAGCAACAGAACTTAGAAGCTACAAAGAAGACACATTTGAGGGCCTGCTCTCCCAAAGTAAATGATAACCATTGATTTTTTAACTGAATTTCAGATATAAAGTCATTTAGATTTAGATCTTTGTCATGCTTGATGGCTATGTATTTGGAATACTTTGTCCATATTTGTAATATTAATGCTATAAAGTGAATCCTCACTTAAAAATGAGTATCATTATGTACTTCTATGGAGCTACCAAGATCCCATTTTCAATGATATGTCATCTTTTCTTAAAACTTAGCTGTAGCCTAGATTCTCCATCTCTTAGAAAATATGTTCTTTTCTTACCACAGAGCATCTGATGATAATTTTGAGATACCTTTCTTTGTGTTTGCTTAAATTTATTTGTGGAGGGCACTTCAATAAACAGAAAGTTTGGTTGCTTAATAAGAAGGCTGGTTCTGAACAATTGCATCAACTATAAGAAAATGAAAATATACCCTTTAAATGCATACATGCATAGGTGATTTAAGCAGAAAATTCTCAGCTGCTAAAATGGCTTAACCACTTCAGACTTAGGATTTATTTTTTGCAGTTCATCTGCAGAAATAGGTGAATAAATAAAGAGCTCAGTGTCTAAATAATTGTTAAAGTCCAGTGCATGAAACTGTGCAATAATGCAAACATGTCTGGGTATACACTAACAAGGATCCTGTGTGAGTTTGAAGAAACTGTAAATTAAGTTTAATCTTCATTGGGCTCTTTAGTGTGATGAAAAATTACTATGTTTAAACTACTAATAAAACATCATTTAAAAAACCATCATTTATATTGACTGTTTAAGGAAAGAATTATTAAGTTACTTATTGAGCTAATGGGAAAGCTTCCACTTTACTACAGGGGTAGGAGAATGGATTCTCCAGTATTTTTCCCAATAGCCTAGGCTTCACCCACAGCAACTTTTCCCAAAACATAAAAGAGCGTAATGGAAACTGGCCCGACCCTCAGCACCCTCAGCCACACAACCACTCCCTTTAGGAGTCTCAAGCTCACATTGAAAGAAAAAAAATCAACTTTTCTCTTCTCCTTTATCCTATTTTTTTCCAATGAAAATGGCTAGTGCTGCCTGCCTACTTGGTGTAATTTCAAATCTCTGTTAGCAGAGGCACCAGGTATAAGTAAATTCTTCTTTCCTGACTTTTCAGTTTCTCCTTTCACATTTATAAGCAGAGAAACATTGTGAATTTATAAATATTACCTCTTTGGGAAAATTCTTTATCCTCAGAGAATGATTCATAGGTAGACTTTTGAGCAAGACAAAACAATCTACTGTTTTTCTTACTTTCCCTTGTAAACACTCACTAGTGTAATTGGGGCCATGAACTACATCTAGAAATCAAAATTGATCCACTTTCTCAAGGAAAAGATTGTGGTCTTATGAATAATCAAAAACTATTTATAAGAAAATAAGCCTCACTTTCCTTTCAGTTCCTATTGCAATTGTATGGCAACAATTCTAGATATTAAGTTTGCCCTTTGTGATTTATTCTCCAAATTATTTTTGTTCACCTCCTGATTATTCCACTCATATTTTCAGCAAGTAAAATAAACTCCAACCACGAGAAGGGGAGAAAGTGGGTCAGAAAGCCAGACTGCCTTCACTCTCATGAGCTAGTTTATTTGTCCCCAAGTGCTCTCACACTCACATAGCCATCTCCTCTTGGTCCCCTTCATATCTCCCTAGCTGAGGCAGGAGTAGCCCTCCAAGTAGCCACCCTCCAAGGATTCTTCCTCACCTAAGAGTCCCACTTTGTCTTGCTGCCCCCACATCCTTCCTTTGTTCAAGACCGCATCTTCTCTTCTCCGTCATTTTATCATTTCTTTGTCTGCACCCAGGTCCTGACACTCTTTCTGACTCAAATTTGAGCCCCTACAATCCATTCTTTACACTGTAGTCAGATTAAGTCATCTAAATTCTGAAACTTATCATGTATCCCCACTCCTTATAAAACTCTCCAACAGATGGATCACTGTTACCTCCACGATCAAGCCAAATTTCCCAGCATGACTCATGTGGCCCTTTGAGATATATCCCCTGCACACTTTCTCCCACCACTCAGCACCTCTCTGCTTCCCTTTGCATTCTTTTTCCCACTGAAGGATTTGCCTTCCAAACTCCCATCTCTATTTCTCTCCCCTTCTTTTCAATCCCTACATTGCCACAGTGTTGAAGAAGACAAAGAGCTAAAGATGTGTCTGATGTTTCTAGCTTGACTCATAGAGTGGATGATGCTATTCATGGAAACATGGAGAAGAAGGTGCATCAGTCTGTAAATGAAAGTTGAAACCATAGAGGCCACCAAAAAAGATTGAAGCAGCAAAAGAAGATGCTGATGGTAGAACACTTTGGCAGTGACACAAAAACAATACCCAGAGAGCATTGTGGGGAGGGGGAAGGGCATACCTCTAACCCTTCTTAGGGAGAGGCAAAGTTATACAATGTATCCAAAGTATAAAAAAAAATCTTTTGTGGGATGGAGGGCAGGCGGGAGGGGGGAGGAAGTGTAGAGTTACATAATGTATGCGGTGCGTGCCACCTGGGGATTGGACTCGCTTGGAGCTCTGGCATGTGGGAGGGGGGGAGGAGTGGTAGGGGCAATGTATGTAACCCTAACAATATTTGTACCCCCATTATATGATGAAATAAAAAAAAAACAAAACAAAACAAAAAAAACAATACCCAGAGAATTGATTTAAAAAAAATCATCCAATACATAGAAACAAAACAGGAACATATAAAAGACAAAAGAGGATACCTTTCTCCAGCTCTTTTTGTTTGTTTGTTTGTTTTTTACAATAGTCAAAATTATCACCAGCCATCATGCAGAAGATTGAAACTGTATCCCCACCTCTCACCTCTTACAAAAACCAACTCATGATGGATAACAGACTTAAACCTAAGGCATGAAACCTTAAGAATTCTAAAAGAAAATGTTAGGAAAACTCTTATAGACATTGGCCTAGGCAAAGAATTTATGAAGACCCCCAAAGCAATCACAGCAACAATAAAAATAAATAAATGGGACCTTATCAAATCAAAAACCTTCTGCACAGCCAAGGAAACTCTCAGTAGAGCAAATAGACAACCTGCAGAATGGTAGAAAACCTTTGCATTCTACACATCCAATAAAGGGCTGATAACAAGAATCTATATAGACCTTAAGAACAAATCAAACAACCCCATCAATAAATGGGCTAAGGACATGAACAGAAACTTTTCAAAAGAAGAGAGAATAATAGCCAGCAAACATATAAAAAAGTGCTCAACATCTCTAATCATTATGGAAATGCAAATCAAAACCACAATGAGATATCACCTAACTCCAGTGAAAATGGCCTTTATCAAAAAGTCCCAAAACAACAAATGCTGGTGTGGGTGTGGAGAGATTGGAATACTCTTACACTGCTGGTGGGACTGAAAATTAGTATAACCCTTGTGGGAAGTAATTTGGAGATATCTCAAAGAGCTACAAAATAGAAAACCATTTGATCCAGCAATCCCACTACTAGGCATCTACCCAAAGGAAAAGAAGACATTCTATAATAAAGACATCTCCACTTGAATGTTTATGGCAGCACAATTCACAATTGCAAAGATGTGGAAACAACCCAAGTGCCCATCAATACATGAGTGGAATGAATATATATATATATATATAATGGAGTTCTTCTCAGCCACAAAAAACAATGGTGAACTAGCACCTCTTAATATTATCCTGGATAGAGCTGGAGCCCATCCTTCAAAGTGAGGTATCACAAGAATGGAAAAATAAGCACCACATGTACTCACCATCAAAACCATCAAATTGGTACTAATTGATCAACACTAAGGTGCTCACATGGTAGTAATATTCACTGGGTGCTGGTCAAGTGGGAGGGAGGTGATGGGGGTGGGTAAACTCACAACTAATGGAAGCAGAGTGCACTGTATGGGGAAAGGGCACACTTATAGCCCTGGCTTGGGTGAGGCAAAGGCATTATATGTAACCAAAATGTTTGCACACCCATAATATTCTGAAATGAAAAAATAAAAAGAGATTTCTGAGATTTCCTTAAAACTAATAAAGGAAGGTAGGAAGTAGATGACAGTGCGGATGCAGGAGAAAAAGACAATAGAAGAATGGGTTGGTGGGGGGAAAGAATACAAACAAGACCATTTGGGAGCCTATTGTAGTATCCAGATGATATATAATGTTGACCCAGACAAGGCAATAAACCAAAGTAGAAGAATTTGAGATATATTTTAGAGATGATTTTGATGGTGAATTCAATGTCTGGAAAGGGGAGAATGAAAGGTGACTTCTAGGTTTCCAGTTTGAATAACTGAGCAGATGAGGTGTCACTTACTGAAATGGAGAAAATGTGATGATCGGTGTCAGGAAGGACAGGTTGGTGGGGAATAGACTTTTGTTGACGTTTTTGGCATTTGACTTTGACATTTCTGTGAGAGATTCATGAATATGTAAAGTAGATAATTGCCAAGGAGAAATCATATAATTTGGGATGAAAGCATATCAATGAAAGGATGATTTTTAAATCTAGGGGAATTAATGAGCCTAGTCAGGTTGAGTATAATAATACAAACATTTACTGAACCCTAATATATCAGGCAATCAATAGATTTACAATCTAGATGATGGACACAAATCAGTGGCAAATCCTGTGATCAAATACAGGCAAAGTGGAGTGTCAGGCACAGTAGAAACAGGATCCCTCTCTACCCTGCTCCCCATCCAGCCGCAGGGGATAGACTGTGAATAAGAGTCAGCGAGCTTAAAATAAACGATGTCTGAAATATTGTCACAAACTGAACTCTTCAACTTCCTCCACAGGAAATCATCATTTTTGTTGATAACATCATTCTTCCAGCCTCACTTTCTCAAAGCTTGAATTTAAAGGGCTTCAGACACTGGGTAAAATGTCATGCCCTGCAATTTGGATGCCTTCAGTACCAGGAACAGATGGGGCCTGAAGCTGCAGGTCAGAAAAGCCATAGGCAAACCAGAATCCAGTTTTCCTTCGTAGCAGTGCAATGGAACAGCCAAGCAGTCTGCAGGGGAAAGGTGGTCCCAGAGTGCACTCTCGCTGCTTCACAAGGCCTATTTATGCAACTCCAAGAGCCCTTCAAGTTTTCTCCCACTCTGAATGCACAGGCTGTGAGTGCTAGTTTATAAACACAGCTGATTTCAATCTCTTACTTGTCATGTCCTAATGTTTTATGACGTGTTGAGATGACCCCTGGCAAAAAGACTTTGTATAAAGGCTTTTTATTATGTTCTGGTTTGTGATGTATCGGGCTAGAGGATGTGTGTAACCTGATCAACCTAGTAAAAATTCTAATCTCTTCCATTTTTATGGCTTTCCAGGAAAATTCCACTTAGGGGAAAAGCAATGGCTTTCAGAACTAATTCTCAAACATCTTACCAACACGTTACCAAAAATGGGGCCCAGCCCTGTCAGGGATGCCCACTCCTCTAAAAGTTTTCCTAATAGTTTTTGTCTGGGAGTGGTGTGTTCCAGGGCTTGAGAGCAGAGGCTTGGGCAGTGGAGGAGGCGAAGACGGTCACTGAGAGTGTATGTGTGTCTGTGTGGGGAGGAATGGGGAAAAGACTCAGCAGTTAAGGGCATGAATTCACTGTTAGGATGCCGTCTTCCAGGGTCCTTACTCCACCAAAACTTGCTACCAAATATTTCAAAATAATCACAGCTAAACTCACAATCTCATTTGGTTCTCACAACAAGCCTGTCAAGTAGCTTTACCACATGTTACAACCCCCATTTTACAGATAGAGGAACTAAAGCTGAGAAAAGCTAAGTGACTTGCCCAGGGTCATACAGTTTAGTAGGAAAGAGCTTTGACCCGGTTACTTCTCATCTCTGTGTCTACTTTGAGAGAGGTTTGCTTCCAGATATAAACATTCCAGCAGCTCAGGGAGAGTTTTCTCCCACTTGGGAGAAAGAACAGGGAATAGTGCAGAGGATTTTGTTTTACAACTTGGATAATAGCTCAGCCACAGTAAAATAAAGTACCAAGCAGACTCCTAAAACTCCTAAATCCAGGCCATACTTCTGGATGGCATTTCTTGACCTACCCTGGCCCAGACGAAAACATGTTGCACTGAGGGGAAGGACCCAGTCCTGATAGGATTCACCACCTGCTGACTAAAGAGCCCTTATGCTTTGAATAAATATCAGAGGTAACCAGGCAACAGTCACCCTGGGCTTTGGATGAGGCTGGGCTGGCTTCAGGTGTGATCTAGTGCTGGTGCCCACAGGGAGTGACCACATCACTGCTCCCCCATCACAGAGAGTGAGGGAAGAGTGTGAGAGACTTTGCCTGGTAATCCAGGGAATTCTCCCATATCTTACCCAAGTCCACCGAGGCAGTACCACCAGGAGTCTGCAAGAGTCACAGTATTGACTGAGGCACCCCCTAGTGATGACATGGCTGTAGCAACCAAAGACTTAGATCCCAACACTGAATTCCCATTGAATATCTGGAAAGCATTCTCAAGAATGATAGGTTCAAACAAGCCCAAACTGTGAAGATTAAAATAAATAACCTACCTTGTCACTGCCCAGACATGAACAAATATCCACTAGCCTCAAGAACATTCAGGAAAACATGATCTCACCAAACAAACTAAATAAGGTACCAGTGACCAACCCTGGAGTGATGGAGCTATGTGACCTCTCAAACAGGAAATTCAAAATAGCTGTCCTGAAGAAATTCAATGAATTTTAAGACAATGCAGAGAAGGAATTCAGAAGCCTATCAGATAAATTTAACAAAGATATTAAAATAATAAAAATAATCAAGCAGAAATTCTGGAGCTGAAGAATTCAACTGAAGAATGCATCAGTCTCTCTCAACAGCAGCACTGACAAAGCAAAAGAAAAAAATCAATGAGTTTGAAGACAGGCTATTTGAAAATACACAGTCAGAAGAGAAAAAAAGAAAAAAAGAAGCATACCTATAAGATCTAAAAATAGCCTCAAAAGGCAAATCTAAGAATTATTGGCCTTAAAGAGGAGGTAGAGAGAAAGATTGGGATAGAAAGTTTATTCAAAGAAATAATAACAGAGAACTTTCCAATCCTAGAGAAAGATATCAATATTCAGGTACAAAAAGATCATAGAACACAAGCAGATTTAACTCAAACAAGACAACCTCAAGGCATTTAATAATTAAGCTCCCAAAAGTCATAGATAAAGAAAAGTTCCTGAGAGAAGCAAGGAAAAAAAAAAAACATATAAAGGATCTCCAATACATCTGGCAGCAGACTTCTCAGTGAAAACCTTATAGGCCATAAGAGAGTGGCATGACATACTCAATGTGCTGAAGGAAAAGAACCTTAACCCTAACATATTATATCCTGCAAAAATATCATTTAAACATGAAGAAATAAAGACTTTCCAAGACAAACAAAAGCTGAGGGATTTCATCAACACCAGACCTGTCCTACAAGAAATGCTAAAAGGAGTTCTTCAATCCAAAAGGAAAGGAGGTTAATGAACAATAAGAAATCATCTGAAGATACACAATTCACTAGTAAGAGTAAGTATGCAAATACAGAATACTCTATTGCTGTAATTGTGGTGTATAAATCACTTATATCTTGAGTAGGAAGACGAAGACTAAAAGACAAATCTATCAAAAATAACTACAACAACTTTTTGAGAGAAGGATAGTATAAAAAGATATTAATAAAAATGACAAAAGGTTAAAAAGCAAGGGAGGATGGAGTCAAAGTACAGAATTTCTGGTAGATTTGTCTTTGCTTGTTTGATTGTTTTTTAAGCAAAGTTGTCATATATTTAAAATAATTGGTTATAAAATCTTTTTTGCAAGCCTCATGGTA
Organism: Cheirogaleus medius; assembly: GCA_008086735.1. NCBI lineage: Eukaryota > Metazoa > Chordata > Mammalia > Primates > Cheirogaleidae > Cheirogaleus > Cheirogaleus medius. The sequence continues at coordinate 150,974,731 of VBSM01002608.1, read as the reverse complement.
ACCTCAAATAAAAAAACCTACAACAGATGCACAAAAAATAAAAATCAAGAGACTAAAACACACTACCATAGAAAATCACTTTTAACAAAGGAAGAGAGGAAGGAAGGATGAAAGGAAGGGAGAACCACAAAACAAGCAGAAATCAAAGAACAACGTGGCAGTAGTAAGTCCTTACCTATCAATAATAATATTGAATGTGAATGGACAAAACTCTGCAATCAAATGACAGAGTGACTGAATGAACTAAAAAATAAGAGCCGATGGTATGTTATTGGCAATAAACCCACTTAACCTATAAAGATAAACATAAACTAAAAATAGAAGTATGGAAAAAGATATTCCATGCAAATGGAAACCACAAAAGAGCAGGAGTAGTTATACTTCTATCAGATAAAATAGATTTCAAGACAAAAATTGTAAAAAGAGATAAAGAAGGTCATTATATAATGATAAAGGGGTCAATTCAACAAAAAGATACAATAAATTTTAAATATATGTGCACCAAACACTGTAGCACCCCGATATATAAAGCAAATACTAACAGAGCTAAAGAGAGAAATAGATCCCAATACAATAGTTGTTGGAGACCTCAGCACTCCACTTTCAGGATTAGACAGGTCATCCAGACAGAAAATCCACAAAGAAACATTGGATTTAACCTGTACTATAGACCAAATGGACCTAACAGATATTTACAGAACATTTCATCCAATAGCTGCAGAATACACCTTCTCAGCTCATGGATCATTTTCAAGGACAGATCATATACTGGGCCACAAAATGGTCTTAAAATTAAAAATAATTAAATCATATCAAGTATTTTCTCTGACCACAAGGGAGTAAAACTAGAAATTAATAATAACAGGAACATTGGAAACCACACAAACATATAGAATTTAAACAATATGTTCCTAAATGACCAATGATTAATGGTCAATGAAGAGATTAAGAAGGAAATTAAAAGATTTCTTGAGATGAATAAAAATTAAAACCCAACATATCAAAACCTATGGGATACAGAAAAAAGCAGTAATAAGAGGAAAGTTTATAGCAATAAATGCCTACATCAAGAAAGTAGAAAAGCTTCAAATAAACTATCTAATGATGCATCTCAAAGAACTAGAAAAACAAGAGCAATCAAACCCAAAATTAGTAGAAGAAAAGAAATAACAAAGACCAGAGCACAAATAAATGAAATTGAAATCACAAAAACAATACAAAAGATCAATGAAACAAAAAGCTGGTTTTTTGAAAAGATAAACAAAATTGACATACCATTAGCCAGACTAAGAAAAAAAGAGAGAAGACTCAAATAAATAAAATCAGAGATGGAAAAGGAGACATTACAACTGATACTGCAGAAATCCGAAGATTATTAGAGACTGCTATGAGCAAGTATGTGCCAGTAAGTTGTAAAACCTAAGAAATGCATAAATTCCTAGACACATACAGCCAAGATTGAACCAGGAAGAAATCCAATACCCAAATAAACCAGTAAAAAGTAATGAGATAGAAGCAATAATAAAAAGTCTCCCATCAAAGAAAAGCCGAGGACCCAATGGCTTCACTGCTGAATTCCACCAAGCATTCAAAGAAGAACCAATACCAACACTACCTGAACTATTCCAGAAAATCAAGGAGGAGGGAATAATCCCAAACTCATTCTACAAGGCCTGTATCACCCTGATACCAAAATCATACAAAGACACAACAAAAAACGAAAACTATAAGCCACTATTTCTGATGACATAGATACAAAAATCCTCAACAAAATACTAGCAAACCAAATTCAACAACACATTAAAAAGATTATTCATCATGATCAAGTGGGATTCATCCCAGGGATGCAAGGATGGTTCAAAATGTGTAAATCAATCGATGTGATACATCATATCAACAGAATGAAGGACAAAAACCATATGATTATTTCAACTGATGCTGAAAAAGCATTCAATAAAATTCAACACCCTTTCATGATAAAAACTTCAAAAAACTGAGTACAGAAGGAACTTAACACAATAAAAGCCATATATGACATATCCACAACTAGTATCATACTGAATGGGGAAAAACTGAAAGTCTCTCCTCTAAGATCTGGAATAAGACAAAGATGCTCATTTTCTCAACACCATTATTCAACATAGTACTGGAATTTCTAGCTAGAGCAATCAGACAAGAGAAAGACATAGAAGGCATCCAAATTAGAAAGGAAGAAGTCAAATTATTCTTGTTTGTAGACAATGTGATCTTATATCTAGAGAAACCTAAAGATTCCACCCAAAAACTATTAGAACTGATAAACAAATTCAGTAAAGTTGAAGGATGCAAAATTCAACATACAAAAATGCGTAGCATATCTCTAGGCCAATAGTAAAGAATCCAAGAAAGAAATCCCATTTGCAATAGCTACAAATAAAATAAAATACTTAGAAATAAACTTAACCAAAGAAGTGAAATATCTCTATAATGAAAACTGTAAAACATTGATGAAAGAAATTGAGGAGGACACAAAAAATGGAAAGAAATTCCATGTTCATGGATTGAAAGAATCAATACTGTTAAAATATCCCTACTATTCAAAGCAATATACAGATTCAATGCAATTCCCATGAAAATACCAATAATTTTCTTTACATAAATAGAAGAAATAACCCTATGATTTATGTAGAACAACAAAAGACCCAGAATAGCCAAAAACATCCTGAACAAAAAGAAAAAAATCAGAGGAATCACATTACCTTACTTCAAATTATACTACAGACCGTAGTAACCAAAACAGCATTACACTGGATGCTGGAAACAGACACATAGACCAATGGAATAGAATAGAGAACTCAGAAATAAATCTACACATCTATAGTGAATTTATCTTCAACAAAGGTGCCAGTGTGGAAAGGCCAGTCTCTTCAATACATGGTGCTGGAAAAACTGGATATCCATACACAGAAGAATAAAACTAGACCCTTATCTTTTGTCAAATACAAAAATCAAATCAAGGGGAGGCGGAGCAAGATGGCGGATGAGAAACACCACCAGACAGAGTGTCTCTGCAGAAGAGACAACTTCTAGAAGATATTAGAAGAAAGAAGCAAGCCAACGACCATATATCGAACGGGGGTCGGAAGGAGGAGTACCGGAGACTATGGGAGACTACACGGGAGGAGGTTGCGGAAGAGAACTGGAAGGAGAGACCTCCGGAGCGAGCAGTCTGGAGACCAGCGACAAGGGTAGGTGGAACAGTTAACTTCCCCTCCCTTGCATCTCAAACTGCTGGTGGGCTCCCCAGCGGTTGGAGAAACCTGCGGGCACCAGTCCAGAGACAGTCACCACCACTGAGCGGTGAGCCTGTAGCGGATGCAGCACCAGGCTCCCAACTCCCTCGGGGCCCCTCCTTGGGCACAGACTCGACTGCGCGGCAGGCGCCATATTGCTGCACTCTCCCCACCCCCGTCCCTACTGCGGCTGCCGAGAGAGACAATATAGCCACCAGCTGGAGGCATCTCCAGGGAACCAGACCTTCCCTTTTGGGGCCCTACAGCTGACTGAGGGGTAATCAGACAGGGAGCTCCCTACCCGCCAGCCCTCCCAGGTGCTGCTGGCCTGGTGATTCCGGGAGAACAGGGCAGACCCTGAGGCTGAGAGACATTTACCCAGCTGGGGCTCCCCATGGGGGAATTAGGGCTGGCACTCCTCTCCATGATGGGGTCAGGGATTGAACTCCGGGGCCCAGAAGTCAGACCTGCGGACCAGATCCTGCGCACCTAGGTCTCACAATGCCCGGGGCACAGAAGGGACATTCGGAAGGAGCCTACTAGAGACTGAGAAGTCCAAGATCAAGGTACTGGCAAGACTGGGAGGTAAAGAAGGTGACCTGAATCACTCAAGGGGGTAGTTCTCCCACAGGATCAGCTTCACGGAATTAGAAGGAAGCTTCGAGGGGCAGCAGTACTGGGAAAAGGAGGAAAGTGACGCAGTGGATTTGCCGTGAAGTTCCCAGAATAAAAGTGGTACAGCAGGGATTGGAGTCCAAGCGGGCCGCGCTCAGTGGCTAGCCGAATGGGACTGTGTGATTTGTGCCACAGCAAGATGACTTCTCCTTCGCCGACCTCCACACCCACCCAAGCAGGGAAGTGCTGCAAGTCAGCGTGAAGAGGTCCAGAGCACATATCCCTGGATCTGCCAAAGATCATTCCCCCTGAATTCTAGATTTTACCTCATAATCCAGCCCCGCCGCCTCTGATCCTTGATAAAGCAAACAGATGAGAAAAAACCAGTGAAAGTTCACAGGAAACATGAAGGAGCCGAGAGAAAAGTCACCTCCAAAGCAAAATACTCATTCTCCATCATCTGACACCAACTTACATGACTTGAGTAAACTGAAAGAGGAAGATTTCCGAATATGGATTGCTACAAAACTAAATGGAATTGAAGAGAAAATAGAATCACAACATAGAGAGACCACAAAAACTATACAGGAAATGAATGAAAGATTCTCCAAGGAAATTGAGATTATCCAGAAGAACCAAACAGAAATTCTGGCAATGAAGGAAACAATCAAGGATATCCATAATACAGTGGAAAACCTAAAGACCAGGATTGACCATGCAGAGGAAAGAATCTCAGAACTTGAAGATTATGCCTATACTCTAAACAAATCAGAGGAAGAAAGGAAACACAGAAACAAGAGACAAGACCAAAGTTTACTGAAAGTGTGGGATTATGCTAAAAAACCGAATCTCATATTAATTGGGGTTCCAGAAGGGGAATAGGAGTATTCACAAGGGCTGGAAAACTTATTCCATGGAATACTGGAGG
>VBSM01002608.1:150942786-150960093 GCA_008086735.1 Cheirogaleus medius | reverse complement strand
TGGTATTTACCCAAATGAATTGAAAACTTATGTCCACAAAGAAAAAAAAAAACCTACACACAGATGTTATTAGCTTTATTCATAATTGCCAAAACTTAGAAGTAACCAAGATGTCCTTCAGTGTGTGAAAGGATAAAGAAACTGTGATACATCCAGACAATGGAATATTATTCAGCACTGAAAAGAAATGAGCTATCAAGCCCTGGAAGACATGGAGGAACCATAAATGCATATTACTAAATAAAAGAAGCCAATTTGAAAATCATACTGTATGATTCCAACTACATGACATCCTGGAAAAGGCAAAACTATAGAGAGTAAAAGACATCGTAGGGAGGGAGGGATGAATAGGCAGAGCACAGAGGATTTTTAGGGCAGTGAAACTATTCTGTGTGGTACTACAATGGTAGATACATGTCATTATATATTTATCAAAACCCATAGAATGTACAACACCAGGAGTGAAACCTATTGTAAACTATGGACTTTGGGTGATAATAATGTGTCAGTGTAGATTCATCAATTGTAACAAACCTGGGGGATGTTGATAGTGGTGGAGGTTGTGGGTGTGTAGGGCAAGGGGTACATGGGAACTCTATACTTTCTGCCCATTATTCTTTGAACCTATAACTGCTCTAAAAATTAAAGTTATTAATTAATTTATATATCTACATATGCAAACTGATACATATATGTCTTAAACTGATGCAATAATTTGGACAGGAAGTATATAAATAGGTGGGTAATGGGAATAGGGTATGGAAAGGGAAGAAGCAGAATCATGTAGGTAGATTTTTTAAATTCATATGTTCACATACAACTGAGGGCATATGAGACTGCAGGATGGGTATGCATATTGCATTAGTCAGGGTAAGCTGAGCTATGCTGCTATAATAAATGAATCCTAAATCTCAATGTCTTAACACCATAAATGTTTACTTCTTTCTCGTTTCATAGGGTTGGACAGTACTCATCCAGGTGGTCCTCAAGGCACAGGCCTCCTTCCAAACTCTGGCTCTACTACCTTCAACACATAGTTTTAAGGTAGCCTGCAGCATTCACTTGGCAGATGGGAGATGAGAGGGAGAGTGCACAGAAGGCATTCACTCTTAACAGCCTGAGACCACAAGTGACATATCATTCCCACTCACATTCTATTGAAAAGAACTAGTCTTATGGCTCCATCTAAATACACTGTGTCCAGGAAGAAGAAATATATTTGGTGAGAACCTAGTCCATTTATACCATGGTCTGCTCCTCTGGTCACCAGAAGCTGTTTTACATTTCCATCCACACAGAGAACACACTCATTCCCTCCTCAAAGTAGATATTCTAAAGTGATATCCAGTCACTGCATCCAACTCGAGCTCCACCATTTCCAGGTGATATGTAATCTCCATCAGTCTAGAGGAGGCTCCTTGTGGTCTGAAAAATTAAAATCTAAAAAGATTAATGATCTTCCCCTTCACAATCCCCATTCTATAATGATGGTGCAGGGACAGGACAGGATAACTGTAATGAAATCACCCATTTGTATACCCCCTGATATGATGTGATAAGAAGGGCACTTTGCCTCTGTGTTATTCTTTCCAGAAATTCGTAAGTCCAAGCTAATCATGAGAAAATGTCAGACAAATCCAAATTGACAGATATTCAACAAATACCTGACCATTAATAGTCAAGAGTCAAGATCATAAAAAACAAGGAAAGACCAAGAAACTGACACAGATTGAAAAAGACTAAGGAAACATGTTGACTAAATTGCAACATGCTATCCTGGATTAGATTCTAAGATAGAAAAATGACATAGTGGAAAACCATACATGAATATAGTCTATAGTTTAGTTAATATTATTGTACTAATATTAATTTCTTAGTTTTAATAAATGTAACATGGTTATATAAAATGTTAATATTAGGGAAAGCTATATAAAAGATATTCAGGAATTGTCTGTACTATGTTTGTAACTCTTCTGTGAATTTAAAATTATCTCTAAAGAAAAAAGTTTTTTAAAATTCCATTTGATGAGATTCCATCAAACTAAAAAGCTTCTATACAACAAAGGAAACAATCAACAGAGTAAAAGAAACAATATATAGAATAGGAGAAAATATTTGCAAACCATACATCTAATAAGGGATTTGTAAAACATTAATATAAGAAACTCAAACAGCTCAATAGCAAGAAAACAACCAATTAAAAATGGGCAAAGGATCCGAATAGACATTTCTCAAAAGAAGATATACATCAGCTACTCAGGAGGCTGAGGCAGGGGGATCATTTGAGCCCAGGAGTTTGAGGCCAGTCTGGCCAATATAGCAAGACCTCACCACCTCTAACAACAACAAAAAAGACATACAAATGGCTAAAATGTATATGAAAAAACACTCAACATAACTAGTTATCAGGGAAATGAAAATTAAAACCACAATGAAATATCACCTTACACATTGTTGGAATGTAAATTAATATAGCCATTATTAAAAACAGTATGGGCCGGGCACGGTGGCTCACGCCTATAATCCTAGCACTCTGGGAGGCCGAGGTGGGAGGATCACTCAAGGTCAGGAGTTCGAAACCAGCCTGAGCTAGAGCAAGACCCTGTCTCTATTAAAAAATAGAAAGAAATTAATTGGCCAACTAAAAATATATAGAAAAATTAGCTGGGTACCGTGCCACGTGCCTGTAGTCTCAGCTACTCGGGAGGCTGAGGCAGAAGGATCACTTGAGCCCAGGAGTTTGAGGCTGCTGTGAGCTAGGCTGATGCCACAGCACTCTAGCCCGGGCAACATAGTGAGACTCTGTCTCAAAAAAAAAAAAAAATAGTATGGAGATGCCTCAAAAAATTAAAAATATAACTACCATATGATCCAGCAATCTCACTATGGGTATATACCCAAACGATATAAAATCAACATGTCAAAGAAATATCTAAATTCCCATATTCGTTGCAGCATTATTCACAATAGCCAAGATGTGGAATCAACCTAAGTGTCCATCAGTGGATGAACAGATAAAGAAAATATGATACATGTACACAATGGAATAAGTATTCAGCCTTAAAAAAGAAGAAAATCCTCTCATTTGTGGCAATGAGGATGAACTTGTTATTATGTTAAGTTAAATAAATCAGGCACATAAAGACAAATACTGCATGATCTCACTTACATGTGGAATATAAAAAGTCAGACTCAGAGAAGCAGAGAGTAGATGGAGGTCACTAGCAGCCGAGAGGGGAGGGATTTGGGAAATGTCAGTTAAAGGAAACAAAATTTCAAGTAGACAGGAGGAATGAGTTCAAGAGTTCTATTGCACAACATGGTGACTATAGTTAAGAACAATGTATTGCATATTTTAAAATTGCTAAGAGAGTAGATTTTCAATGTTCTCAACTCCCCCTCAAAAAAATAAATATGTGAGGTAATATACATGTTAATTAGCTTTATTTAGCCAATCCACAATGTATATATATTTCAAAACATCGTGTTATACAATATAAATATATAAAATTTTTATTTGTCAATTTAAAAAACCCCATTTGGAAAAGTGCCTAGTAGTTTTGGAATGCTCTGGACAGACACTGTGACCACCCTGTGGAAGAAGTTCCCTGTTAAGTCCCTGATTCTGGTCCCTGGGAGGAATTTCCTTGTTCATCATTCTCTGTATTCTCTGGATGCGCCCTGTGGGAGATTCTCCCTTTTCTTTCTCTTTTTTGCTCATATCTGAAGGAATATGTCCTATTCTTGGGAACTGAACCAATTTTCAGCCTGTCCTGCTTGTGGACCTTTAGGAGCCTAAGAGTTGTTTTAAGTCTCAAAGGTTGGATTTTGCAGCAATATAATTTTCTCAAAAATTGATATATTTGCAATAAACCCATGCTTTGCATCAACAAGAACCCAAAGCTCTTTCATAATTATAGTTCTCAAATCTGCCTTTCTTTTTTCTTCTTTAACCGCTATGCCTTTCTCTCTCTCTCCAATAAATAAAAACTGGTTATCCGAGGCTATCAACCTTGAGTGGAATGGCCATATTCTTAACCTGATTTTTGCCTGTCATTCAAGGGCTTTCTTTGTCTTATTTCCTACTCTTTAGGGGTATAGAAGCAGTTGGGTTTTTCCAACCTTTCAATGCTCCAAATTTTTAGAATTTATTTATTTCTTTTATTTTGGTTACACCAGCCAATTATCTTCTGATCTCTTCTCTTTCTTGTAATACCCTCCAAAATGCAGCAAATAGAAACTAACATGCAGTAACATTTTGATTCTTTATAATCACTTCCCCCAGAGCTGCTGGCTCAGTAGACCCATGGTCTGCCTCCCAACTTATTACAGGAAGAAGCAGTTTTACCAAGTATTTTGCCACTCTATAACACGGATCTGCCATCTTTCCAGCCCCTAATATCAGTTTCCTTACTGCCAAGCACTCAACTACTAAGCCCATAACATGTATTTTTGGGTTTTGTTACAGCGGCACCCTCCCTTTAACTTCTATATAGCACATCAGGCTATGCTGTGGTAAAACTTAAAGCCCCCAAATATCAATATCTTGATATCTAAAAGTATATTTCTTGCCATGTCATAGTTTAATGAGGGTCAAGCAGCTCTCCTCTAAGCAATGATTCAGGCTTCTACCATGCTGTGGATCCATCATTCTCAGCAATGTGCTACCCAGTTGACAACATGGGGAGAAAAAATAAGAAGGCACACTCATTATTAATAGTCTCATCGTTTCTGCTCATACTACATTGGCAATAACTAGCCATATTGCCCCACAATGATTCAACGACCCTGGAAAATGTAGTTTACCTGTGGATCTAGGAAGAAGAAACGCAATTGGGAGGACTTATCCAGGCTCTCCCATACATACAGCCCCACTGTAACATAATATGCTGGGAACAAAATATTCAATAACATAAAATTTAGGATTACCTTGTTTGAAGGTTAAATAAATTAGCAGAGTGACTCTGTCCAGCCAGCCAACCAGAAATTCCAGGGCTCTAGCAATACAATCCAAATCTATCCAAATGCCCGCTGCAGTTTGGCACCACCAGATGGCAGTTGTCTTCTGTTAAATATGATGGGGATTTTGAGTACTAGGTGGGGCAGAGGACAGAAACCAATCATGGTATATCCAAATTCACATTACTACAGAATATATTGCCATGGAGTTATGCTATCTCTATCCTTGTTGAGAGTCATGACCAAACAGGTTACTTTTTAAAGGTACAGACCTATTTTGATACATATTCCAGTTACTATTACTACATAACAAACTACCACAAAACTGAGTGGCTTAAAAAATATATAGCATTTATTTTGCTCATAAATCTAAAATTTGGGGAGAGAAATGCCTCATGAGCACAGTATTCCACTGGACCCACAGTGTGTAAGAAATCAGCAAGACTCATAGAAGTACAAAGTGTGTTACATCTATGACTGAGTAACAGGAGCGCTGAGAGCCCCAAGAGAACACCCTTTCTGTACAAACCAAAACCTGCTTTAAATGCAGAAAGAAGGCAATGGCATTCTATTAATAAGAAACACAACAATCAAGGAACCCTAACATATCCTTTTTTATTTGTATTACTTCCCTATACTAGCCAACCACTTATGCTGAAAATGAAGGACACAGAAGGAAAGGGAAAGATAGAACAACTCAAACTTTGCCTTTCTATACTTCCTTACTATCAGTAAGTCACAAGTAGAAAGTAACTGGTAGAATGTGCACATATTAAGAAGTGAAACAAGACAATTGAGTTAGTTTTGTGCATCATTTCTGTGTGCTAGTAAGAATGAAATGCACATGCATGCAGGAGCTATAAAATAGAAGCTATGTAATTTTGGCGATTCCACATGTGAGTTAAATGCTCTTATGTTTGCATTTAAAACAGGCATTGCACAATATAAAAATGGTAAAATTCATGCTAATTATTTCAATTTTCAATTTTTCTTTACTTACAAAGATATTAAATAGTAAATTAAAACCATCATGATGGGTCAACAAAGATACTTGGAAAGAAAGAAAAAATTATATATTTTTTGCCTTTAGTGATACTTTTTTTTCCTACTTTTTGAACAAGAACTCTGCATTTTTCTTTTGCACAAGTTATATAGCTGACCCTGACTGGTAATTACCTGTCCAACAACTGTTTCTGACATCCTTCTTCCTAACAGAACTTCATTTTTATTCACTTTCCTTTTCCAAAGGACCATGTGCTTCAGGGGTGGTGATCTCCAGCCTCAGTTCCAGCCCCAAGGGATGGTTCATCACTGGTCAAAACCAATTATCTGGTCCCTTCCCTACTGGTCAAAACCAATTATCTGGTCCCTTCCCTACTGCTTCCCACCCCTCAGCATGACTTGTCTCTCTTTCCCACTATGTTTTTATTCCAATGACATTTATCATCATCTATATTTTTCACTAATTTTTTCATTTTATATCTCATCCCACTAGAAGATAAGCTCCACAATTTTTACTTGCTTTGCCATTTGAGGTTCCCTAGCCCTAGTGACACATGGTAGACATTCAATAAATATGTGAAGAGTGGACAAATGAATTAATTCCTCTTGCCAATGATTGGCTTAGGACAAAGAGACATGAAGAGGACATGTATGCTACATGGCTTCTGGGAAAAGTTTTATTTACTGATAAAAAAGAAATGCAAGAGAAGTGACATTCACTCTCTTTCCACTGGATATTGCCACATCTGAACTGAGACCTAGACCTGTAGTAGCCTCTTACCACCACAAAAGGAGCCAACAACAAAAAGTAGAGATCAAGTCAATGCACTGAGAAGAGCAGAGTGAAAGATGAAAAAAAGTTGGCCCTTGAAAACATCTAATTAACTAACGCAGAAGCCACTCTAGTTTAGGATGTCTTACTACGTGAGGTAATAGGTTTCTTTACTGTTTCCAGCTACTTTGAATAATTACAGGTGAAACATTCTAACTGATACAACCATTTTTCTACCTGTTGCATTTGAAAAAGATTCTTCGAATGTGGACACTGGTAACGTCCCTGCATAGTTTTCGTGAGAGTTAAAGTAGTTAAAAGCACAAGCTCTCAGGCCTAATTTCCAATTCTGAGTTAAAATTCCATGTCCATTACTTAGTAGTTGGAGGACCTCAGGCACATTACTTCCATTTCTAAGCTTTGGTTCATTATCTATATAGTAGAGGTGATAACTGTATCTTTTGTACACTATTGAAATGAGGATCAGACGAGCTGTCACAGGTAAAGCAATTAGCACAGTTCCTGGCATAGGTGATCAGAGAATATTATTATTTTATACCTGAATTCAAGATACTGGTTCATGAGGCCATAGTACCCTTCAACCATGGACATACCCTCCCTCAAAATTCTACTGTCAAATAAAAAAGAGTAAAGAGGGAAAGAGCTTTAAAAAAGAAGAAGAAGGAGGGAGGCAATGGCAAGAACATGTGGAAGTAAAAAGCCACACTGCTAAAATTCCCTGAAACCATCCACCATATTTTTGAAGATAAATTTTTTATCAGTTGAGACTTTTTCCCTCCATGGCATGTAATAGAAACCTGAATGTGGTGGTAGAAGCAAATAAGGGTTTAAGGTTGTTTGTGTTTGTTTGTTTCCAGATTTACAAAAGTCTGTGGTACACAGCCAGGGTTGGCATGCCAGGTCCTTTAACCCATCAAGGAGCCAAGCTCCTTCTGCTCCTCCCGGTTCAGTCCCCTCCCCCTAACTTCTTGTTTTCTGCCTCATGCCCACAAGATAACTACTCTATTTCCAAACATTACATTCGTAGTCCAAGTACAAGGCAGTGAAAAGAGTGAAGGGCAAACTTCACTGTTAAAGTTGAGTCTATACCTTTTTATTAGGAAAATAATAGACTTCCTAGATTTTGCACTCAGTAAACTGCATATACTTTTTTGATGCTAGCCTGGGACACCTGGCCACCACTAGCTGCAAGGATGTCTACAGAGGTGAGCATTTTTAGCTACTATTGCTATCTCAGATAGGGGATAGTTTCTCCCTCAGAGCCTTCATAAGAAACCAAACTTGTCTACACCTTGATTTCAGACTTCCAGCCTTCTCAACTATGAAAAATAAATTTCTATTGTTTTAAGACACTCAGTTTGGGATACCTGTCATGGCAGCCCTAGGATACTAACACAGTAGACAGAACGGGAAAGAGTACCAGGGCCATCTAGTTGGGGCTTGCTAGAGATGACAACTAGGCCATCAGGCAAGGTAGGATTATCTCAAAGCAAACTTAAGAAAAGTAATTGTTCTAAAAGAGAAGGGTTATTGATATATCTGACCTTGTAGATCTTCTGCCATCACGTTCTTTTCTGTGTAAGCAAAGACTCAGAAGTACTAAAGAGCTCGGCATGGAGGGAGGGGGTGAGGGGCGTGTGTGTGTGTTCAGGCTAGGTGTTTAGTAGGGTTGGGACTACAGAATACAATTTTAGAGGGCAGGGAAGAGTAGAAGGAATGAGGCTGGAGAAGCAGGCAGAGGTGAGATCAGGTGTTGGGCCAGCCTCACTATGAGGAGACAAGAACCAGCAGAGGTGCAGCCAGGGAGTAGAGATGCAGAGGCAGCCCATGAATTTAAAAAAATAAAAATAAAAATAAATTAGCCAGGCATGGTGGTGCAGGCCTGTAGTCCCAGCTACTCTGGAGGCTGAGGTGGGAGGATCACTTGACCACAGGAGTTCACTTGACTGCAGTGAGTTATGATAGCTTCACTGTACTCCAGCCTGGGCGATAGAGAGACCCTGTCTCCAATAAATAAATAAATAAATAGTAGGTTGGGGCCCCTTTTAAAACTTTAAGGTAATTTTTAAATACTTTCAAGTGTCTTGAAACATAATAAATAAATAAATAAAAATAAGTCTCCTTCTACCCCATTTCCCATCTGTCCACTTGTACCACTCTGCCCTCAACATTGCAGGTAAGCCACTGTTATTAAGTTCCTATGTATCCTTTTGCATAAAAGAGCAAATGCAATATATAGTCTTATTCTTCCCCCATTTTCTGCTAATAGACCCATACTATTCATGCACTGTTTCTTTTCTCACTTAACAATGCATCTTGGTGACATTTCCATATCAGTGTATATTGTGTTTTGGCATTCATTTTTGCAGCTGCTGAAAGCATTCCATTGGATGATTTATTTCTAATCCTTTGTTCACATGCCATTTCACACAGGTACAAGTAAATCTGTATAAGTGTATATTAGAAGTAGAATTTCCAGGAACTCTTTGTATATTAGGAGCATTAGCCCTTTGTGATATGAGTTGCAGCAATTTTTCGCAGTTTATCATTTGTCCCTGAGCCTTACTTTTGGTGGATTTTGCTTCTATTTTTAAAAATAATTAAATATATCAGCCTTTTATATTTCTATAAAATATATTTCTATATTTTTTATCATAATAAAAAGGCATTCTTCACTCCACAGTTACAAAGGACTTTCCTCAAGTTTTATGTATTTATCGACTTCATTTTTTACATCTAAACTGTTGATTCACTTGGAATTTGTCCTACTGTAGTATAAGATATGGATCTAACTTTATTTTTTTCTAGACGTCTCTCTAGTTGTCCCAACACTATATTGAATAGTCCATCTTTTCCCCCATTGTGAGATCTCACTTTAACATCTACTAAATTTCTGTATTTGGGCTTATTTCAACATTCTGTTCTGTTCCACTGGTCTCTTTGCCTATTTCAAACACCATGATCACACGTTTAATGCTGTTGATGCCTTATGCTTTGCTATTCATAGGGCTAGCCCTCCTATAGCTCTTCTATATCAGAATTTCCTGGCTATACTTATTTCATTTGCTATATGAATTTTAGAAGAAGCTTTACCATTTCAGGAAAAAAAGTATTGGTGTTTTTACTGGGATCATGGAAAATGTATAATTTAACCTGGGGAGAACTGTCAACTTTGTGAAATTGTTTTCTAAGACCATGAACAAAACAAAACCATTTGTTTTTTTCAAATCTTCCTTTGTGTCTTTCAGAAAAATTTTAAAGTTTTTCCATATGTGTCTTGCTGTATTCTTGGGTATTTTGTCTTTTGACTGTTATTTTAAGTGAGAGATTATCTTCTAGCTGGTTGATATACATTGATACAGATACAGATACATTGCCACTGATTTATCTGTATTACTTTGGCATGCTACTGTGTTACTGAATTTTCTTATTGTTTGACATAGTTTTTCAATTGATTCTCTTACAATTTCAAAGTATACAATCATATCATCTTTAAATATGATAGTTTTATCTCCTCCTTTACAATTTGTGTATCTTCAATTTCTTTGCTTTTTCTAATTGCATTGGCTTTAGATGCAATTGTATTTCCAGCACATTGTTAAAACTTATTAATAATGGTGGTAACAGGAACTTGTTCCTGATTTTGGCAGAAATGCTAAAATGCATGATAAAAATATTTGAGCTGCATCAATAAAGCTTCATATTAATAAAAAAAGCTTTTAAGCTTAATATCAATAAAGTGTCCACTATTCCTTTTTTATTCCTGCTTATGAAAATGATTGTTGATTTTCTAATGCCAACATTTTCTTGTATTCCTGGTTCAGACCCCACTTGGTTATGATGTTTTTCTTTTAAGGCGCTTCTGGATTCTATTGCCAATATTTTATTTATCAATTTTCATTAATAGTCAGAAGTAACATTAGTCTGTTTTTCCATTTTAGTGTCTATCTTTATGGCAGAACCATACTGTCTCAATTACTATAGCTTTGTAGTAAGTTTTGAAATTCGAAGTGTGAGTATTCCAATTGTGCTTTCTTCTCAAGATTGTTTTGGCTATTCTAAGTCCCTTGCATTAGCACATGACTTTTAAGACCAGCCTGTCAATTTCTGGAATTTTGACAGAGGTTGCATTGAATCCATAGATCAATTTAGGTGGTACTTCCACTTTAATATATTGTCTTCCAATCTATGAACATGGGGTGTATTTCCATTTATTCAGATCTTTCATTTCTTTCAAGAATGTTTTATAGTTTCCAGTAAACAATCTTACACTTCTTGTTAAAATTATTCCTAAGTATTTGTTGATGTTATTATAAAAGGAATTGTTTTAATGTCATTTTCAGGTGGTTTCTTACTAATATATTGAAATATAATTGATTAATTATATTGATCTTATAACCTGCAACCTTGATGAAATTGTTTATTAGCTCAAATAGGTCTTTAGTGAATTCCTTGAGATTTTTTATATAAAAGATCCTGACATTGGCAAAGAGAGATAGTTTTACTTCTTCCTTTCCAATCTAGATGTCTTTTATTTTTTTTCTTACGTAATTGCCCCTGGCAGAACTTCTAGTACAGTGTTGAATAGAAGTCATGAGAGTGAACATCTTGGTCTTGTTTCTGATCTTCAGGGAAAAGCAAGCACTCTTTCACCAATAAGTGTGATATTACCTTTAGGTGCCCTTTGTCAGGCTGAAGAATTTCCCTTCTATTTGTAGTTTGTTACCTATTTTTACCCTGAGAGGTACTGGATTTTATCAAATGTTCTTTCTACATCTATTGAAATGATCACATGGTTTTTGTCCTTTTTTTTTCCCTATTAATGTGGTATATTACATTAATTGATTTTTAAACGTTAAGCAAATCTTGCATTCATGGGATAAATCCCAATTGGTTATGATGTAGAATTTTCTTCATATGTTGATATATTAGGTTTGCTGGTATGGGATATTGACCTGTAGTGGCTTTTTTTCTTGTGATACTGTTGGTTTGAGTATCAGGGTAATACTGGCCTCAGACGATGGGCTGGAAAGTATTCCCTTCTCTTCTACTTTCTGAAACAGTTTGTGAAATAAATTCTAACTTGTCTGATATTAATATCAGAACCCTCATTTTGTTTATGTTTTAATTGACTGGCATACTTTTGCCCATTCCTTTATTTCTAACCATTTTGCAACAATTTACTTTAAGAATATAATTAGGTTTTGTTTTGTGATCTCAAATAATAATATTCGTTCATGGTTAAGTTTTAAAGAAATTTTGAACAAGTTGCACATCAACTCGATTTTGAACATTCACATTTGGTATAGATTTTTATCATAACATTTGATGTTACATAAAACACTGATTTAGGGAAAGAGGACAGAGATGGGGCCTTAATGATTCATACATGTCTTTCTGCCACAAACCTGATTATGTCACTCAAATACAGAAGTGACCCCAGTAAAAACTGGGACTGAGGAAACTCACATAAAGAACTGAACAAGCTGTTTAGCTAAGTAGAAACAAAATAGGGAAAAGGGAAGAATTGGCACCTTTATATTTGTGGCAATGCTCACATATGTCAGATGCTTCACCTCCTTGACTCATTTAAGGCTCCCAATAATCTTTCCAGGTGGTAATCACCATCCCTATTTTAAAGATGAGGAAGTTAAGGTTCAGATAGTTTTCTGATACTCAAAGTGTGGTTCTGGACCACCCATCGGCACCACCTGGGAGCTTGTTAGAAATGCAGAGTCTCAGGCCTCGCCTTAGACACCCTGAATCAGAATCTGCCTTGAACAAGATCCCCACATGAATGTTATTCACACTAAATTTTACGAATTACTAGTGAATTTCCACAGGCCTCAAATATAAACAGCAGAATCTGACTCCAAAGTCTGTGTTCCTTGCTCTGCAGCTGCTACACAGTCAAGGCACTTGATAGTCACAGACTAAACTCGTAGCTATGGTAAGTAGAGGAGTTTGTGTTGTAACACTGGGCCTCAATTTTCTCATCTGTTGAAGAGTTAATTACTATCACAAAAATTGACTCTGTCTCTCAGAATAAAAAGATGCTTTAAACATCTAGAACAACAAATTCTAAGATGATAAAAGTTTGTCATGTTGAATACTGTTTGAAATGAAAAAGCCACCCTATGCCCAAAATTTTCTGCTATATAAGATTTATATTGGTTGCAATGAGATCTAAGCTTATTTCCGAGTGATGTTAACAGCTTGTACACACTGTATGTCGCGTTTCTACATCCAGATTGGAAAGAGAATCCTATTGTACCAGTTGCTAAACTTAAATGTGGATAACTAAGGAAAGACTTTCATAGAATGTTATAGTAACTATTCTAGATTTGGGCCTAGACCTTTAAATGTGAATGACAGTTAAAACAAAATACATTGAGTTCAAATTCTGAATGAATGCTTAATTCTTACAAAATCCAATTGTCCTTCTTTTTATCCCATTTGTCAGACTATTCCCTATTGACTTTTATTTTTCAACTTTAGAGGAATATTGTTTATATTCATTTTTGTTTTGCAAAAAAAAAAAAAAAAGTTGATGCACTTTTGATTTAGCCCTTGTGCTCTGAGATGGGCCAGCTTGTTCTGCTCTGTAGGCTTAAAAGAGCTTTTTAAAGAGTAAAACCATAAAATAACTCAGTTATCATAACAGCTCCCAATGAGACCTCCTAACTTGGGAAGTCTGGATCATCTGCCTCAGAGAACATTGCATACTGTACTCTTCTTCTTGCTTCCTTTGGAAACTTAGAACTGAAGACCACTTCAGAATAAGGTTCATAGATAATTAATGCAGCTCCATTTGTTTAATTGCAAAAATTAGCCTCGATTTTCAGTTATTTAATTCTCTCAGTAAAATGTAGCTGTTGTTAAAGCACCAGTTTTATGAGCACACACTGTACTCATTGATGCTATGGGGTTCTTCGCATCTTTTCCCAGCTGGCAGAGTCTCTATAATGACATCTTAGGGATGAGACAATTAGAGAGAGAGAGAGATCACATCTCAGGATTTACATGGCAAATAAATCCTTTAAATTAGTACTTGCCCCAGGCTACACTGTCTTTCCTAGGGGGCACAGGGGATAGAGAAAGGGAGAAGCAGGTAAATACAATTGATAGACAAAACATTTAACAACTCTTAATAAAGTATATCCGGGCTCTAATTCTATCGCTATGTTACTTTGCACAAGTCATAATACCTATTTAAGCCTCAGTTTTCTCATCTGCAAAATGGGATCTTGCAGGGCCTTTGTGGGAATTACATGGAGTTAATGGATATAAAGCATGTGGCATGCAGCAAGGTGGTAAGACATAGTTATTATTGTAAGCCAATTTAAACCCTTCCTGAAAAAGACAACCTGATGTTGAAAGATAAAATTAGAACTGAAAGCACTTCCTCTTGGAATCAGACATCTCCTTTCCAATAGTACTGAAGCCACAGACCACCTCTTCCCCTGATACAGTGCAGGACATCTGGAAGGTTAAAGTAAACATCTTACAGTCACAGAGAAGATGTTTGCCTGAACCAAGGCGGGTGCCCTCTCTGGAGCAGTTCAGAAGAATTTGAAACACCAGTGCTGAACTCCCTACATAGCTTGCCAACTCACTTCATATTATCTCAGCCATGGTGACTCAACACTAGAGCCTGGCTTGGCCAGAGTATGGAGCTGCAGCCTTGTGGAAACAAGACCAAACATAGGACAGCAGGAAAGAAGCCAGATAGGTTACTCTACAGGATACCTCTATCCAAACCTCTCTAAGTGACACTGCAAAAGAGGGACAAGGAACAGAAGGGGCAAAGAAGGGGAGACTGGAAGTGGCTAAAACACTGCAACAAACTATCTGCCTACACCCCAAACTGTCAGCTCTGGTAAAGGTGAGGGCACTAAATAATCATGGATGGATCCTGGGGTCAGGCACTCTCCCAGAGATCACTTCTCTCATCCCTCACCACATCTCTGTTGGTAAGTATTATAGTCTCTCTTTTCCAGAAGAGCAGAGGTTCTGAGAGATTAACCACCTGTCCAAAGTCACACAACCTAATCACTCAGAACAGAAACTGGAGCGCAGGTATATCTGACATGTTACAAATTGGTCAGCATAGAATTCTGTATTTGGTATACAGAGTGTTTTTATTTTTGTGAGTGTGGGTTTTTGGTTAGTCAGTTAATTGATTTTTGTTTGTTTCTTGTTCTCTCCTGAACATTAAGACATAGACATAAAATCCAACCCACTTCTTTCTAAAAGCTTTGGATAAGATAATTTAACTGACCTTAATATTAAATCTTTCCTGGAAAGTTTCCAGATTTCAATAATCATTTTTTTTGTTAGTATAAGAAATTTTAAAAATTCAAGAAAGTAGAAATTCTAATCCTTTTGGGTTCTTTTCCACAAATGCCTGGTGCTTCTCTGAAATAATTAACTAATTTCTCCTTGGTGGCATTTGTATGATATAAATCCAAGAACCAAGCAGTCTTTAGAAATTGTCATTAGGTCTTCTCAGGCCGGGCAGCAGGAAAGGTTGAAAAGCATCTCAAAGGGTCTCAGAATTTCGTATGGTCTCAGTTATGAAAACAGAACATGCAAGTTCCAAGCCAATAGTGTTTGCTTTATTGAGTGAACTGAAGGGTTACATGTGTCATGGCTGCCGTCTGCTAAGGATATCAGTTTAATTGCGGTTTAGTTTTGTGCTTTTTATTTTTTAACAACAGATTGCTTCACCAGAAAAAATAGAACATTAACTAGCTTAGTCTCTGTGGTTGGTTTGTTCTTACTCCACTGAGATGTTCTTGAGACTGGAAAGATAGACAGTGCTAAGCAAAAACACACTGTAGTCCATCCACCCTCATCTTCCATTAATCAACAAGTGCTTTCAAAATACTGTGATTTAGATGGATCAATATGGTGATTAACCTGCTGAGAGTTTGAGATTCATCATTTAGACACTTTCCTGTTGTTTATTATATTACTTCTGGTGCTGATAACCAACTCTATTTTAATTGGTAGCCATTCATTCTTTATTTTCTGAAGACTGGCTCTGTATTTTTGCCGAATAGAGTTGTCCAATG
This sequence comes from Cheirogaleus medius, assembly GCA_008086735.1. NCBI lineage: Eukaryota > Metazoa > Chordata > Mammalia > Primates > Cheirogaleidae > Cheirogaleus > Cheirogaleus medius. Next base: position 150,944,262 of record VBSM01002608.1, on the reverse strand, counting down.
TTTTTTTCTCCAAAACAAACATCTAAATGGTTGAAAGAGAGATCAAGCAGTGTAAAAATCAGAAGGCCCTAGAACTCAGTTTGTATGCTGATATGCTCCCAACAGAAATGTTCAATCTAATACTTAGGACATAAGCCAGAAGCAAGCATTTAGCATCCAACATGAAAGTTTTGCTAAGATTAGCAAAGTTAATCTAGGTATATTGACTTGAATTCATTGTAGGATTCTGCTAAATATCTCTAAAAGTGTCTATGACTTGCTTTCTATATAAGAAAACATATAAACATCTTAGTTATCTGTTTCAAAAAATCAAAGCTCATTTTAAAAACCCTAAATTACTTTTCTTTGTACTTTGATAACTCTACAAATGAAGCCCATTTGCAGAGGAAGTTATTTCTATGGTTATGTGTTGTACCATCTCAACTAACTAGAATGGTAGGTAGGAATAGAGTGCTCTAGATAATTGTATTTTTTGGCTAATTTTATTAAAGTTATTAAATGAAATACTATAACATTTTACACTAATAATCACCCACACTTTTAAAAACTCTTTTCTTCCTTGGATTCCACGTTCCCTTCTACTACTTCCTATGTGCCGACCATTCTTCTGATTATTACTGGTTTCTCTTATTCTGCAACATTTCCTAAATGTTTCCACATTTCTCTTCTCAACAGTCTCTCTCTGTACCCATTCCTTGATGCAATCAGCCTTTCATACACCTTCAACTATCAACTCTATATAAATAATATTACCATCTCATACCTTTATGGTGAAGAGATGAAGGAAGGAAAAGAGAGAAGAAAGAAGGGAATGAGGGGGAGAGAAAGGGAGAGGGACAATTTACTCCTAAAATCTTTTTCCCCAGCTTCTCCTTCAAGTTCCAGACCCACTTTTCCAACCTCAATCTAGACATACCCAGTTGAATAACCCATCCATGCCTTACTCAAACAGATCTTTTTTAAAAAATAGTTTTGAGATATAATTAATATAAAATAAACTGCCTGTATTTTAAATGTCCAATTCAATGTTTTGATATATATGTATGTCCATGAAATCATCACCATTAAAATAATAAACATATGGCTCACTGCCAAAAGTTTCCTCATGTCCCTTTGAAATCCCTTCCTCTCCCACTCTTCTCTACTGTTCCTCTCTTCTCTGTCCCTCCCCTCCCCAAACAAATTGATTTGCTTTTTGTCAATCAAGATGTGTTTGCATTTTATAGAGTTTCATATAAATGAAATCATATAATATGACTTCTTTTTGATTGGCTTCTTTAACTCAGCATAGATTTGTCCTTGTATCCAAAGTGCCCTCCCCTTTATGGTTGAGTAGTATCGCACTTTATACCACAATTTGCCACAATTTATTTGCCCACTCACCTGTTGATGGAAATTTGGGTTGCTTACACTTTTGGGCTCCTGCAAATAAAGCTGTATGAACATTCATGTACAATTCTTTTTTTTTTTTTTTTT
>VBSM01002608.1:150917625-150929151 GCA_008086735.1 Cheirogaleus medius | reverse complement strand
AAAAAAAAAAAAAAAATCCACTTGGTCATCAGGATGTTATTATCCTTTTGATATGTTGAATTCAATTTGCTTTTTACTTAAGAATTTCTACATCAGTGTTCATGAAGAATATTGGTGTGTAGTTTTAATTTCTTGTAATGAGTTTTTCTGGGTGTTTGCTCTACTATCAGAGTAATGCTGAGTAATGCTGGACTCATGATATAAGTTGGGAAATGTTTCATCCTGTTGAATTTTATAAAATAATTTACGTGAAGTCAGTATTCTTTCTTAAATGTTTGGCAGAAATTGCCCTTGAACTCCTGTAGGCCAGGAATTTTCTTGGTGGGAAGGTACTCAACATCAATTTCTTATCTTTAAGAGATAGAAGGCTATTTCCAGTTACCTATATTCTTGAGTGAGCTTTGGCAGTTTTATTTTCAAAGAATTATCCATTTTGTCTATGATGTCAAATTTATTGGTATGATCTACCCATATTTCCTTATTATTTTGACATCTACAGGATTTGTAGTAATATCCCTTCTTCCATTCCAGATATTAGTTATTTATGTCTTTACTTTTTTTTTCTGGTTTAAGTGGCCACACATTTATCAATTGCATTGATCTTTCACAAACTCAGTTGTTATTCCACTTCGTTTTATCTTTGATTTCTGCTCTTAACTTTATATTCCATTTGCATACTTTAATTTGCTCTTTTTTAGTTTCTGAAAAGTAGAAGCTTAATTTGAAATTTTTATTTCCCAAATGAACAATTTAATTTTTCTTTAGACACTGCTTTAGTTAAATGCTATAAATTTTGTTTTCATTTCTCACTCAGTTCATGTTATTTCTTCTTTGATCTATACACCACTTAAGTCAGTTTATTTTCCAAATATTTGAAATTTATCTACATAATTTTGTGATTAACTTTAATTCTGCTGTGATCAGAGAAAATACTTTGAATGATTTCAACCTTCTTGAATTTGAGACTTAACTTACACCCAACATATGGTCTATCTTAGTGAACGTTCCATGTGAGCTTGAAACACATGTGCATTCTACTAGTTGCTAAAGTGATCTATAAACGTATATTCTACTAGTTGCTAAAATGATCTATAAATGATAATTAGGTTAAGTTGTTAAAGTGTTCAAGTCTTCTACTACATTTACTGATTTTCTCTCAACTCTATCAATTATAAGAAGGACTTTTGAAATATCAACTGTGACTATGAATTTGTCTAATTCCCTTTTCTATTCTGTCAGTTTTTAATTTATATATTTTGAAGTCCTGTTATCAGGCACACATCAGATTCAAAATCCTTATTTCCTTGAGATAAATTGACAGCAATGTCAGTAAGAAATGTTTGTTATTATTCCTGGTTAATATTCGTTGATCTTGAATTATACTTTATGTGACTAATATAGCTACTCTAGCTTTCTTTGGATTAATGTTTGCATATAACTGGACATTGTGTTTTTATCAAATCTGACAATATCTACCATTTAATTCTGGTATTTATGCCATTTTGTGTTTCTTAATAGTTTATTATTTTTTAAAGACAAGGTCTTGATCTTTCACCCAGGCTGGAGTGCAGTGATTTAATCATAGCTCACTGTAGTCTCAAATTCCTAGGCTCAAGCAATCCTCCCACCTCAGCCTCCTGAGTAGAAGGGATGACAGGCATGGGCCACCACATCTGGCTGGTTTTGTCTGTTTGCTTGTTTTTTTAGAGACAGGGTCTCACTATGTTGCCCAGCTGGTTTCAAATTCCTGGCCTTAAGGGATCCTCCTGCCTTGGCCTCCCAAAGTGCTGGGATTACAGGCGTGAGCCACCATACCCAGCCTAGACCATTTTCATTTAATATAATTATTGATATGGTTGGATCTAAATTTTAACTTCTTTATATTTCTTGTCTCATGAGCTCTTTGTTCCTTCCTCACTTCTTTTAAATTCACTGAGTTATGTTGGGGTTTTGTTTTTAAATGATTCCATTTTATTGGCAGTTTTGACTAATTAGCTATCCCTCTTTGTTGTGTTATCTCGTCTTAATACTATTGCTAGAATTTACAATATACAATCTTTAAGTAACACTATACCATTTCACGTACACCATTAAGAACCTTACAAGTGTATACTTCCCATTCCCCATTCCCACACTTTTGTGATACTACTTTCAGACATTTTACTTCTACATATGCTATAAACCCCAAGCACAATGTTAATACTTTTGCTCTAAACAATAAATTATTTTTTATGGAGATTTAACAAGAAAAAAATCCTTTTTATCTATCCACACATGTACCATTTTTAGCATTCTTTTCTTCTTTGTGTGGATTCAAATTTCCATCTGGCATTACTATCTGTGGGGAAAACTTCCTTTACTTTTCTTGTAGGATAAGTTTACTAACAATGGATTGTCTAAGCTTTTATTTGTTGGAAAAAGTATTTCAACTTCAATTTTAAAGTATTTTCTTGGGCCAAAAATTTTGGGTTTCTAGGTTTTTTTCCCTTTCTTTTTCTTTCAGTCCTTTAAAAGCATCCTTCCATTGTGTTATAGCTTCCACAGTTTCTGGTAACAATGGTTAGAAGGCAGTTTTTATTCTTTGTTTCTCTACACAGTGTCTTTTTTCCTTTGGTTTTTTTTTTGTTTTTTTTTTAAGGATTTTTTTTGCATCGATAGTTTTCAGCAATTTGATTATAATACAAGCCTTCCTGTGGTTCATATTTATTCTTTGGGTTCACTGTGCATCTTGGAACTGTTTCTAGTTTTCATCAAATTTGGGGAAATTTTGGATATTATTTCTTTACATACTTTTTCTATCTCTTCTTCTTTGCCATTTTCTTCTGGGAATTCAAATTACACATATGTTAAACTACTTGTTATTGTCCCACAGGTCTTTGATGATCTGTTTCTTCCTCCTTCCCCTGATTCTTTTATTTGTGCTTTATTCTAAATAGTCCTGTCCTTAAATTTAGATTAGTCTTTAATCTGCTATTAATCCCAGTGTATTTGTCATTTAACACACTAAATATACATAAATCTATGTATGTATAGTGTGTTAAATATCTGTATCTATATCTCTCTCAATATATATACCTCCAATCTGACAATATCTACCATTTAATTCAGGTATTTACACCATTTTCTATTTATTAATAGTTTATTATTTACATATATATTCATTTCTAGAAGTTCCTTCTGGTCTTTTTATCACCTATTTCTCTCATTATGCTATCTTCTTCTACCTTCTTGACCACATAGAGCATTCTTATGAACAGTATTAATGTCCTTGTTTGGTAGTTCCAGCATCTCTGGCATTTCTGGATCTCTAATTGATTAATTATACACACATACATTGTACAACTTTTTTTTTTTTTTTGGGTCTTTGTATATACCTGATTGGGGGGTGTAGTGGATGCTGGGTATTCTAAATCTTATATTGTTGAGTATTGGAGTTTGTTTTAGTCCTTTAAATATGGCATCTTATTCTGGCATGGTATCAGTGGAATTCTTTGAGTCTTGCTCTTAAGTTTTTTAAGGACAGATCTAGAGCAGAGCCTAGTCTAGAGGTAATTAAACCCTTCCTGGATTCTTCTCATATATTATAAGGTCTTTCCACTTTGGCTGGTGAGAACAAATGCCAAGTCCTGTCAGTTCTGTAAACTGTGCGCCTACTCCTTTGCAGTCCTTCTCTCCCTGGCCTCAGACCATTTCCTCTCAGACATGCACAATTAGTACTCAACCAAAGACTCAATGGAACCCCTCTTACATCCCCAGAGCACTTTCTCTGTAAAGCAAACCTCCTTTCTGGTACTTTGCTCTATAAATTCAAATCATCTTTGCTTCCCCAATCTCTAATCTGCTTCTTCTATTCTGCTCATCTGCTGTGTTGGTTGGATTCCCTCCAACATACAGAGACCTGGAATCTGCCTCCAGGCAGTAATCTGGTACAATCATGTGGCCATCCTGGTTTGTTTCCCCTCACTTATGAATCCCATTCTTGAAATAGCTGTTGTCCAATGTCTGAAAACTACTGTTATATTTTATCCCTTTTACTATTATAGCTGCTTAGAGTATAAGGGTAATTCCAATCTCTATTACACGTTTTTGACTAGAAAAAGAAACCAGGACAATAGTTTTGCAAAAGACCCTCAACTGTCATATAGAACTAGAACTTCCCATTTATAATCCAAAATGTGGAACAAATACATTTCAAGGGCTTAAAACTTGAAAACAATTTCATTTAAATATTTGTCCTAATGAAAAAACTACAGATGCAGATAGTTAGGTATAATCAGAACACCATTTATGACTTTGGAAAAAAAAAGAGAGAAACAACCCATACATCAAAGAATAGCAAAATTGTTAAATAAATTATATATGTTCCATGATGACAGGTGAAATATTATCTGGTGCATTTTCTTTCTCTGTTACTGCTCTGGCAAAACTAACACAAAAGTATGATCATAAGCTTCTTGGGTATTAAATTCAAAAGCCATAATTTAGGTACATGATAGGAAATATCTGCAAAAAGATAACAGGTATAATCTATGTTCCACTGACTACATAAATTTCTTCCAGCTGGGGATGAGAAGAGTGGGAGTTGTAAATAGGAAACAAAGCAAGTGGGTCACACACAGATATGAGGTTAGACCACTACTGTGCAACACTATCCTCCACTCCCTCAGACCTAACAGTGAGGAAAACTACAAAATCAATCCCCTGAAAGGTTTGGGTTTCCTAGGGCAGAGTGGGCTTTAGTTTGTTTCCCAGAAAGCAGTAAACTGTGGAGAGAAGCCCTATGCCCAGATGATGCCAAAAAGATAGACTAGGGATCCAGATACAGAAGCCCACTCAGCACAGTGAGGCAGAGTAGAAATTGACTTAGAACTGGCAGTAACTCCAACGTCCAAGAAATGGGAGGGGGGAACATACCAGTGGATACAAAAAACAATCTAAATGCAGCAGAAAGGCAAACATCACAATAGATGTCTACAGAGAAAAGTGATCATATCCAAGGCCCAGCTAGGAGCAAACAAGGACCACACATACTTCTAACACCTGGCTGTCATGTCAGTCACTTCTGTACACAGACATCATGTAGGAAGAAAGAATGAATGGGAAAATCTGAGTTGACTGAGAAAAATTTCTTGAGATAAAAAAACTCTGAACTGGCTATTTTTTCTGACATAAGCTGCCATGAGGAAACTCTAGATGAAAACTGAGTTATAAAAGCCAGAATAACAAAACTGTACACATAGAATTCCATTTTAAAAAGATAGAAATACACACACTATATGCTCAAACATTAGAAGCGATACTCTCTGAAGCATGAGACTCTTAAATGACTTTCTTCTTTCTAGCCTACTATTTACGTGCTTTTAAAAATAAATATATATCATTTTATTTCTCCCTGCAAAGGGTTTTTAAAAAAATTATTTACAGGTTAGCACATGGCCAGGTTGTGGATAAAGGGAACTTTGGGGCATACAGCACCAGACAGTATTTGCCTGGTTGGTAGGGAAGAAAGGAGTTTATTATTAATGTCTCAAAATTCTTGCTGAATAAAGCTAATGTCCAGAATTAAATGGCCAGATGTTTACATTCTCAGGAATGAAAGGAGTACGGGGGGATCTGCAGGGGTAACCATTTTAAAGTATCCAGTGCCAGACCACACTAAACCTGGTAAAAGCATCCAGAGTTAAGTCCTGTTTGATGAGTTTTGTATTCAGTTCATATCCTGGGAAAAAGCACAAAGTTATTATTGAGTCTACTAAATGTTAACTACCAGGCCAGGAACTGGAGAGAAAATAAAAGCATTAAACTTCCTATGTGCAGGAAATTTATAATCTAGCTCAGAAAATAACAAAAAGTCATGCAGTGCTAAAATCACAAGGGAAACAGGCTACAGGAATTCAGAAAGGAATGTCAATTAAAGAAGGGTAGAAGAAGCAACAGAACTGGTTGGCAAATAAACAATAGGTTCCAGGAAAGGTGAGAACATGCACTGGAAAGTGGGGGGAAAAACTGGATCTTTCTAAATAGCAAAATGAAAAAATTTTGAGCAGGAAATTTATACCAGATTCACAAAGAACAAATTCCAAAAAGCTCAGGAAAAAAACTGGTATGATTCAAATGAGTATTGCCTTTGGAGCAAGACAAGCCTAGACTCAAATCCCAACTCTGCCCCTCTAATAGGTAAGTAAACTTGAATAAGCTTACTCTCCCCAGAAACAGTTGTCTAATCTGTGAAAACGTCTACCTTAAAAATGGGATTATTGTGAGAATTAATATCAAATATAAGGTTGAATCACACTAATTTATAGTTTGTATAAGAAAACAAGTTGATTATCAGCAATTTCACATGGTTCATAAAGAACCTACAGTGCCTGTCATGTGGTAGGTGCTCAATAAATTTGCTGACACACATTGCCTTATTTCATGAAGTAAACCTCATCTAAAAAGAGAAATGTGGCTAGGAGTGATAGCTCTTCCATCTGTAATGGGAGAGCACTTTGAGAGGCCAAGGGAGGAGGATCGCTTGAGGCCAGGAGTTTGAGACCAGCCTAGGCAACATAGTGAGAACTCATCTTTACAAAAAAATTTAAAAATTAGCCAGGTATGGTGGTGTGCACCTATAGTCTCAGCCAGCAGTACCCAACCTTTTTGGCACCAGGGACCAGTTTCATGGAAGACAATTTCCATGGACAGGAAGCAGGGGTGGTCATGTTTTAGGATGATTCAAGTGCATTACATTTACTGTGCAAACCTCTCTGCTAATGATAATCTGTATTTGTAGCCGCTTCCCAGTGCATCGCCACCTCAGCTCCACCTCAGATCATCAGGCATTAATTTCTCATAAGGAGCACACAACCTAGATCCCTCACATGCTCAGTTTACAATAGAGTTCGCATTCCTATGAGAATCTAATGCCTCTAATGCCGCTGCTGATGTGACAGTGATGAGAGCAATAGGGCGTGGCTGTAAATACAGATGAAGCTTCACTCACTGCCTGCCATTCATCTCTTGCTATATAGTCCAGTTCCTAACAGGCCACAGACCACGACCAGTCCCCTGCCTGGGGGTTGAAGACCACATGTCTCAGCTACTCAGAAGGCTGACCCAGGAAGATCGCTTGAGCCCAGGAATTTGAGGCTACAGTGAGCTATGATGGTGCTGCTGCACTCCAGCCTGGGCAACAGAGTAAGACCCTGTCTCTATGGGGGGGAGGGGAGAGAAAAAGAATGAGGGAGGGAGGAAAGGGGGAGAGGGAGGGAGGGAGGGAGAGAGGGAGGGAGGGAAAGAGAGGGGGGGAGAGAGAGAGAGAGAGAGATCGATCTTACCAGAGGGCAACCATGTTTTCTACACAATATTTAAAGGTCAGAATTCATATTCTGGCTCAACCACTTAGTGGAGTGGCATCAAATCAGTTACTCTGTTAACCTTTCTAAAGTATGTAAAATGAGGATACTTACCTATTTTTAATGATTATTTTGAGGATTAAAACACACACAGACTGTAACACAGGTTATTAGACTGTAGCTAGTATTGTAGCACTAAAGCAGGCAACATAAACCAATCAGAAGAAAAACAAGAACATGAAACCCATTCTCAGCTGAAACATGAGGAAAATGCTCAGGTTGACAAAATAGGTTCTTATAACTTATAAGCACAGGAAGAAAAAAACAAAAAAGGCTTAGATCTTTAATTTGAAAGAAATAGTTTATATTTAGTATATATAATATCATACATAGTTATAAATTATGTATTTAGATGTATTGCTATGTATATGCCCTCTAAATTATATATTTAGATGTATTGCTATGTGTATGCCATTTAAATGGCACATACTGCAATTTAGTGAGTCAACTAGTCAACCTTATATACTATATATATATGCACACACATATATATATAAATCCTAAGTGCCATGTACTCTCTTCCTCAAAAAAATGCGTTCAAAACTGAAGACTACACTACACATTATACAAAAGGCATTGAAAAAAATTTAAGAGGTTACAAGAAAACATCTTGCTGCTTTAATATGGGATTCATGATGAAAAGGCAAATGACACGCTACCAGACCCCAGCCCTGCACCACCATCCATCCTCTGGAATGTCTTTGACAAGACACAGAACATGTAGACAGGTGCTGAAAGGGTTTTCCAGGCATCATGGACAGCAAATGTAAAGTCACAGAAGGGCTGAGGCACAATTTGGGATGGTTAGAGAAGAAGATGAAGAGGTCAGCGATGTGACTAAACAGGAAAGCTCTTGAAGAGCATTGCAAAGGAATTTGGGTTTTATCCCATGGATAATGAAAAGGCGTTAAAGAATTTTAAGTAGAGGAGAAGCACAATCAGATTCTCCTATTAGATACTCTGGTGCTTGTGTGAATGACAAACTAGAGATAGGAAAAGACTAAAGGAAGGAAGATTAGTGAAAAGGCTATTATAAAAGATTATCTATAAATGTGGGCAATGCTATCTGCCTTACCTATTTCACTTAGGTTATTATAAGATGACCAAATGAGAATATATGTGAAAGTGTTTTGAAAACATTAAAGTATTAAACAAATGACTATTATCTACAGAAGCTGAACCAACTGCACATAAGTTTTGAGAGTTGCTACGATCTTTAAAAAAATCATAGAAAGTAGAAGAGATGACAAAAGACCAGAAATTCGTAAACATTCTTCAATTTTTCAAAAGTCAAAAAGGGTGGCTTTCTAGAAATTTAAGATAAGTAAACCTGACCTCAAGCCACATTCCTTCCAAGAATAATCCCTACACTTCTGGAGACACTCAGGTCCAAAACAAGGGATGGTCTATGTTTCCTCAATCCAACAAAATAATCCATAGTCTGTTTAAGATCTATAAAAGTATGTGCCTCTAAGATGACGCCCAATGAACTCTGCCCCTCTTGGTGTTTAAGACATTGTATAATGCCTTCCCCTTGAGTAACTTCCTTCCAACCATCATTGAGAATATGTCACTCCCATCATCAGACTACAGAAGATTCTGACTTCTGTCTTCCTAGCAGACTCGCTCCCTTGCTGGCTTTGATGAAGCAAGTTGCCAAGCTGGAGAAGCCCACATGTCAAGGAACTAAAGGCAGCTTCTGCCCAGCAGCCAGCTAGGCTAGTCCATAAAAAAGAATTAACGTGAGATTTCATTAAAATGTAAAACTTCTGCTCAATGTCAAGAGACAATGTCACAAGAATGAGAAGATAAGCCACAGACTGGGAGAAAATATTTGCAAAAGATATATATGATAAAGGATTATCAAAATATACAAGCAACTCTTAAAACTAAAAAATAAGGCTAGGCATGGTGGCTCACACCTGTCATCCTAGCACTCTGGGAGGCCAAGGCAGGAGGATTGCTTGAGGCCAAGAATTCAAGACCAGCCTGAACAAGAGCGAGACACCATCTCTACCAAAAAAAAAAATTAGAAAAAATAGCCATGGGTGTGGTGGCTGCACCTGCAGTCCCACCCACTTGGGAGGGTGAGGTAGGAGGATCTCTTGAGCCCGGGAGTTTTGAGGTTGCAAAGAGCAAGGCTGACGCCACTGTGCTCTAGCCTGGGCAACAGAGCAAGGCTCTGTCTAAAAAAACAAAACAAAACAAAAACTCAAAAATATTACAAGAAAATGAACTATCCAATTTAAAAACAGCAAAAGACCTTAACAGACACCTCCCCAAAGGAATTATACAGTTGGCAAAATATACACATAAAGGGATGCTCGATATCCCATTATTAGGCAATTGTAAATTAAAACTACAATGAGATACCACTACACATTATTCCCCAAAGAAATTATACTAATGGCAAAATATACACATGAAAGGATGCTCAATATCCTATTATTGGGCAATTGTAAATTAAAACTACAATGAGATACCACTAAACATTAGAATACAGAAAATCAAAACCACTGACACTGTCATATATTGGAAGGTATGTGAAGTAACAAGAACTTCCACTTATTCCTGGTGAGAACATGAAATGGTAGCCACTTTGGAAAACAATTTGGCAGTTTCTCACAAAACTAAACATACTCTTACCATACCATCCAGCAATTGTCTTCCTTAGTATTTACCCAAAAGAGTAGAAAATTTATGTCTATACAAAAACCTGCACACAGATGTTTACAGCAGACTTACTCATAAACATCAAAATTTGGAAGCAATTAAAATGTGCTTCAGTAGTAGGTTAGTGGATAATTAAGTAAATAAACTGTGGCATATCAAATGGAATATTATTCAGTACTAAAAAGAAATGAGCTATCAAGCCATGAAAGGACAGGAAGGAACCTTAAATATATATTAGTAAAAGAAAGAAGCCAATCTGAAAAGGTTGCATACTGTATGATTCCAACTATATGATGTTCTGGAAAAGGCAAAGCTGTAGAAACAGTAAAAAGAACAGTGGTGGCCAGGGGCTGGGGGTAGAGAAGGATGAACAGGCAGAGTAGAGAAGATTTTTAAAGCAGTGAAAACATTTGTATGATCCTATAATGATAAATATGTATTGTTATACATGTCAAAACCCATAGAATGTACAATACCAAAATGAAGCCTGTAGACTTAGGGTGATAATGATGTGTCAACATAAGTTTGATTATAACAAATATACCACTTTAGTTTGGGACTTTAATAGTAGGGGAGGCTGTGCATGTGGGGAAGGTAGGGGGTATGTAGGACTTTCTGTACTTTCCACTCAATTTTCCTGTAAAGCTCAAACTGCTCTAAAAAAGAAAGTCTACTTTTTGAATTAAATTTAAATTTTTTAAATTTAATTTAAAAATAGACTTCATAGGTAGGCGATCAAACAAGAGTCTAAGTTAATTTCTTAAAACACTCAACATTTTCCTGCCCTTCCTGTCCACTGATCAAGACTTGTGCTGAGAACAATCAAAAAAATATCCTGCAAGCTGTGAAGACAGCTACAGAAAGTGACAAAGCATTACCCTTTGAATAGCTGCCCAAAGTTACTGGTACAAGGGCAGCAGCTATTTGCGTACATGAATTATAGTAAGTTGGTAGAAGACAAAAGGTCTCTTAATGGTCCTATGTTTTTCATGGAGATGATCACAGACTATTCAAATTCTCTTTTACTGTAAATCTACTAATTGTATATTGTTTGAATTGTGTTGTTATGCAGACTTTATTTTTAATAGTACTTTCTATGGTAGGATTCGACCTGTACTATAGCCTAAAGATAGGCTGAATATTACAATGTATCATTTCCACTTACTAAATATATAATATACTCATAATGTTCACTAAATGCTATTTAAGAATTATTTTTTTAAGTTATGTGACATTTTTAAAGAAATTGTAAGAGTACTGCCAAAAAAGAAAAATTGTTTAAGTACACTGCTATTTTAAAAACATAGCTAAGACTTATAAAATAACATTACTTCCCTAAGAACCAGAGCTACAGATGCTTTGATTTCTTTGCCAGATTAAGAAACATCAATTCGGCCGGGCGCGGTGGCTCAGGCCGGGCGCGGTGGCTCACGCCTGTAATCCTAGCACTCTG
>VBSM01002608.1:150893563-150917525 GCA_008086735.1 Cheirogaleus medius | reverse complement strand
AGAAACATCAATTCATTACCAAAGAGTAAAACTAAAGGATTTCAATTCAAACATCTCTTTTAAAGGTAAAAGTTGAGACTTTTCTATATTAAAATCAGTAATTCAGATTTCCCCAATTTTCATAGTGGTCCTAAGGGATTCTAATTGTTACCAAAAAAAAAAAATTTAAACTTTGCATTTTTTAAAGCTATACTTTTATATCTCTTATCAATTTTCACTGAACAGTCTAGGAGTCTAGGAGTTTTACACACATCATATCTAAGTATTTGCATAATTTGTATTATGTGCTTACATGGCCTAAATGTCATCCATGAAGTTAACTGCCCTGCTTGAGGATTTGAGTTTAAGACAAAGCAAAATCATTTTATTAATGATTTTGTTCTGAGACATATTCTTTCCTGCTTCCCTCCCAATTCCATACCCACAACATATACCACACAAAAAAGCTTGTGGCATTTTACCCTTAATAATAATTCTACAATCCCACCTTGAGCTAAAAAAAAAAATTTCTAAACATCATATGATCTCTGAAACTTTTCCTGGACAGAATCTTATCTAAACAATTCCTGATGAATAGTTATCTCCCTTTTTCTTCACCAAAAGTTCCCATGGTTATATGATATTATGTTATATGAGGTTGCATGAGTTAAGCTTTTTGCAGGGTCCAGTCTCATTTATGCCTGTTCAAAACTATTGACTAGAACAAAAAATAGCTCGTCGCCATCACATAGAACATGTTCCTTCTCAAGCCTGAAGACATAGTCAACTCTGTATGACTTAACATTCTTAATATTTCCTGAATTGCATTTCCTCAAATCATCATTTGTGCCTGCCACTTACCTCTGAACTTCTTTCTCCTCTGTATGTGGTCTAAAATCACGCACAAAACTATATAAAAGCTTACATTACTGAGAATAATGTGTGACGACTCTGCAAAACACTGTTAAAATGGCAACCCCCCTCCAACACACACACTGTGCATATAATGCTATATTACTAGCTCAGCAAGTGGATGACAACATGCAGAGTTTATATTTATTTCCAAAAGAGTTATTTTTCATTTATTTTTGAGAACTCATTGATTTTCATGAATGACAGTACACTGTAGAGAGAGATGATCATCAATCATTAGTTTTTCAAAGGGTTAGCAAATGCCATTGGTCAATCAGTCTATAGACCCAATTCATCCAGAAATAACATTTCTTTTAAAAAAATGACATTCTTTCTTAAAGGAGGGAAAGACATTGGTTGAAAAATGAGAACAAAATTGAAAAAGCTGCATCCCTTCAAATGTCATGTGATAAAAGGAACTCAGAAAGTGTTGTTTTAGGCTTGCAGAATTTGCTCTACCACACACAAAGGAACCCCATTCAAGAAGAAACTAAAAAAACATTTTTATTTATGATTTTGGGGGGATAAAGAAAACAATATATTTACATACATGTTTACAAAACATTTCTATAAAATGATTGTCTTCCTTTCCTTTTAAAATATTTTTTTCATTTGGCAAAAGATTAAAACATTATTTACTGTAAGCAATGAAACCCAGCACCTTTATAAACAGTTATTTCTTCCCTTCACCCTTTTCCTTAAATTCACTGCTTTTATAGGCTACCTAAATTCACAGTGACATTTAGAAGGATGAATTCACAGTAGCATGATAAATGGTAGAACTGCTCTGTTGGGAGATAATGCTAAAGTTATGAGTGCCAATTGAGAATATGAAGGTTGGTTTTTTGTTTTGTTTTTTAAACGGGGAAGGGGGCATAAAGCATTCTCGATATCTCTACAGGGAGAGAATGTGCTCAACACCACCCCTGCGTTCAACCACGGGGCTGCCATATATAGGGTATTTAATCTACTGAGCTCTGGTCTCCATTTTAAAACGTCATGGCTATGGAGACTGGAAAATGAATAGATTACTTTCAATAAGAAGCTGTAGGTTTAGAGCTAGCCTAAAAAGTGATAACTTCTCAGGTAACAACAGACTCTTCAAGACTATAAAGGCAGGCTTTTGTTTTTATTTTTAATATACAAGGGAAAAAATGCAACAAAGAGAAGGAGGATGGAAACAGATCAGTGTCGTTATCTTCATATTAGTATCTCTTAGAGGAAATATATTTTTAAATGTTACCAGGTAATAAGCATTATAGAATTTTAAGCAGTAATACTACTATTGAATTACTTGTGTCAATTAAACAAAAGAGGGAAAGTGCCAATTAAGTTAAAAGGGAGGCAACAGATATATCTTTGCATGGACTGCTTTAGGTCCCAAATATACAGAAGATGATTAAAACACAGAGTATATTTTTTCTAGGGATAATCAATTTAATTTAACTTCAATAGAGTTTAGGTTTTTAAAAAATATATATATTGGCTATTCACATTAATTTCTCTCTTATATACTTCCATTTATGAACCTCATTATATTCATTCATTCACAAAACTTTATTCTTCATTAAACATGACAAAATTCTCATGACTAAAAACCTCAATGTCTCTAATTTGTTAAACAATACATCCATTAATCTTGTGAGGGTGTTCCTAAGCTGATCTGCAAATGAGTACAAAATTTGGTAAAGGTTCACTTTATTCTTGAAGAATATTGAGTGCTGCAAGCTCTGTTATGAGAGAAGTAAAGTATATCTCTTTATCATGGTACTGCTCATCTTTCAACAGTACTAAAATCTGTTGAAAATAACTCCACCTTCAAATGTCTAGTTATCCTAAACTTACAGAGAAGGTGGAGGCAATGTAACTACTAAAAAAGGGTAAGGGGGGAAGGTGGGAAGAACAGGGTAGAAGCTGGCAAGAAAAGCTAAAGATTCTAATCAGAAAAGTTTTTTGTCACCATGTGGTATTGAAATTATTATAAAATTTTTGCTAAAAATATTTTTCTGAGCCATTTTACAGCAGGAATTATTTGTGTCATATGAGTTGGGCACAGAAACCTCAAGCCATTATTGACAAACATCTTTTCAGTTAAAAAGGTAAAATTTCAAGGAAAAACAAAACATCTTGTTGTACCATAGAAAAGCTGCTATCAAACATGGAACTAAAGTGCCTTTCAAGTAATTAGTAATGACTTAAATATTACATATACAAATACTACATATTTACTTACATTTCTATCATCTAAAAATTTAAATCTCTATTTTAAAAATAAGCATAAATGCGTTGTGAAAATAAACACTTATAAATAATGCAAAAATCTCTTAAGTCACACTTAAAATATAAATTACAATCAAGCAATTTTGAATCTAATATTAACTCTACTGTAAATACCTGAGTGAAAGTAAGATAGAGTCAAAATTCCATGCAAAACCCCAAACTTGAATTTCAGTCTAAATTGCTTTAAGTAGTAATGATCGGTTCAACTTTCCCTATTCAGTATCACAAACATTTAGTTAAAAATTATTTTTGTTATTAAGTGATAATAAATGTGAAGCTTTTTTAAATGGCAGAACAAAAAACACATTGGGACTAGACTGCCACAAGGTACAGTATTTTTCTAATACAAACATAATGAAGCAAACCAGGAATTAGAAACTTATCTATGGCAATTATGGAGATCTGCTTTTTGAAATATAAATTTATAAAGTACTTTAACTGTTAAAACTTGGATCATTGTTTCATCCAAGTTAATTTTCTCTGACAACTGTAACAAGTACAACTTTCAGGAATAGACTAACCCTGTAAGATTTATTAAAATAACAAATATCCACAAATACAACACTGTCAAATACAAGTATTTGACATTAATAGAAGGCAGGAGGCACTTTTTAAACCTAATAAAGACCTGGTTGTTTTTCAACACTTAGTACAGAAGTATTGCATAAGTGGCCTACTGGTAAGGAAAAATATGTAAGCTTTTGAAAAGAAACTGTTTTTCAGGCTTGTTTTACAAGTTATCGTGAGATTGTTCACACTTAACACATAGATTCAGCTTCCAGCTAAGACTTTAAAAGGACACTTCCCATTTTTAATCACTCTATCTTAACAATTCCTTATAGAAAGTATTTAGTGTTCAGGAAATGGGCCAGCTTTCTAGACACATTTTAAAAACTATCTCTGGTTCTACACAGATTTTCAACTTACCATACTAAGATATCTCAAATGTCAAAAGCCTTAACTATGGATTTAGTAATAAATTGGACAGGCATTTGGATGTAACATAGCTAAAAAGCAACAAGATTTATTTTTTTAATAATACAAGTTATATTTACAAACAGTTACTTTAACAAACTATTAGCTTATTCCAATGTGCCACTGTGGCAATTTGGCGGGTATGGCACTTTAAAGCATGTATGTCCCAGGAGAAAAGCAGACTTAATCCTTTATAACTAACATATTTTCCCCCTAAGCTATATTATCCAATCTAATTATCTAGCTAATGTTTTGCTGTTCTTAGGAGAAAATAAGCTTGCCTGAATTTCATCTATGATCCACACCTCATAAACCAAATCAATAGAGGACTTGAGACACATAATGCACAATTTTTACATAACGAAAGAAATGATTGATTTTCCACATCATTTTTTAAAAGCATATAAAAACCAGTATTTCTAGTTTTAAAAAAAAATGCTCTCAAAGAAACACAGGCAAAAGAGGCAACAAAAAATCCAAACAGAATAGTTCATATGAAGAACCTAACTCAAAATTGACTATGTATCTTCCTCTCCATTTTTAACATACAGTGTAATAAATTAGTATAGAGCTGGTTCACTATATAAATTCCACATTCCTTAACTGCTAATAAGAACACAAAAAGTTTTGCTTTAACAAAGATCATAAAGTAATCCTTGGAGAAATTACCCAGAGACTAAATGTATTCTTACAATCAATGTTAGGCAATGCTAATCCTGATCCCTAATTGTGAATAAGCAGGTCCTGGTAAGAAATGAGAAAGTCAGGTCCAACTACAAAATAATCTATAATTTTGGTTGAACCAAATTCCCTGTTTTAATTCAATTCTACAAAAACAGATACCTCATTTTGTCCTAAAGTCATTTGCATAACCACCCCATAATTTTTTAAAAGAAAGATCTAGTAGAAAAATTCCCACCTAAGATCTTTTACGTTGAATTTCTACTTTAGAGTCATAACCTTGATGTTGTTATATTAATAAAATGAAGCTAAGGAAATTAAATTGAAGATGGATGTGATTATGAGACAAATAACTAAAATATTCAGAATGTTAAAACACTTGCTTCAGATTTTGCCCAAAATTGTCTTTCTTTTAAAAAAAGATTTTATATATTAACACAAACATTATTAATGAATAATTTTCCCAAACAAGTCTGCCGAGAAACAGAGTCCGAAACAAGGATTCAAAGACAAAACACTTATTTGGGAGGTAATCCCAGGAAATATCAATAAAGCAATGAAAATTGACACAGAGAAGAAGAAGAAAATGAAGATTACATATTTAATAGTTTCTTGCTGAAAGCAATGAGGTCCGGTCCCACTGGGAACTCTAAGAGACAATGTGAAACATGCCTCAGAGTATCACCAGAAGGATAAAGAAGCTGGAATAATTCCCACTCCCTCCCACTCCCATCCATCACAGGCTGAGAACTGCTCCCAGGGCGTTATCTTCCCAGCACTTCCAATATGCCCTGTGTGCAGCTAAGAAATCCAAGGCAAAGTTGTGGGTGCTTAAAGACACTTTATATTAATACATAGACTAGAATGGTGAGAATCAAGTGTCTGCTACAAAGTCTCACCATCAGTAAGACTCAAATACCAAATAACTTAAACCTCATTTTTGTCATTGTCCCATTACACAGAAGCAGTACATTTTAATGATGCAATAAGAAAGAGCGTGGAATTTCCTGGTCTTCAAGTAAAGCTCCCAGCAGAGAAAATAGAAGTCTACAGAGTTATTAGGAGTATGTGAATGCACAAAAAGTAATCTACTTTTACCTGAATTAGTCAAAATAGCCATTTACATGAATGATTCCCCCATTTTAATTGAAGTTGCAAAATCCCATTACTTTTTTAATTCAATAGGATATCTCAAACAGCCAGCACTAAAAACAAAATGCAGAATATTATAGTGCAGTATTTGAAATACACAGGACTAAAAAACAAAGTAACTGAATTCTTGTTCTAGCTCTGACACTACTACCTATACAAACTTAAGAAAGCCATGTAATTTGTATGTGTCTCAGATACTTTATCAGTAATACTAAGGTAATAATGTCTGGCCTATTATTGTTGAGACTAGGAGAGGGAAAAAATGTGAGATTTTAAAATTTAAAAGTATAATATATTAATAAGGTGGTTTTATTCTTGTCTTTAAAAAATCAAAGGTGGAAAGGCCCTTAGAAGTCATATTATTTCAATTCTAATTAACATTAATAAAGAAAGAAACTGCGCTTTAGAACAGCATGGGACTGGGTGCAGTGCTCCACCGCTGCCCCCCTCCCCACCCCCTTCCCTGCCTGCCTGTGGAAAAAATTGTCTTCCAAGAAACTTAAGAAGAGTGGGGGGCTCACAGCAGGAAGTGAGCGATGGGAGGGCAAGTTTCATCTGTATTTATAGCCACTCCCCATCCCTCACTCCCCAACCCTCATCATCACCTGAGCTCCGCTCCCCACCCCCTTCCCCATCAGTGGTAAACTTGTCTTCCCTGAAACCAGTCCCTGATGCCAAAGGTTGGGGACCACTGCAGAAAGGAGCAGTGATTTGCTCCAGCCAATCAGTAGCAACTCACTGTAAAAGTTGAAAATAGATTCCAGTCCAGTGCTTCCAGCACTCAAGTGTCTTTCTACTCGAGACTAGGCTGGACATGTCATTGGCATGCAGCTAAAGCACATTTTAATTAATTTTTAAAAATATGGCAACATTTTAAGCAATGGTAAACATCCTAGGATATTGCTAAATATGACCTAGTAATCACAGTCCAATGGTTTCAAATTTACATCACCATTCATTTCATATAGCATTACATAGAGCTTAGGAATAAAAAATCCTACCCTCTTTTAAAATTAGTGAGGAAAATGGTTCCCACAATTAAAAACTGAAAATGAAAAGGTGTTTCCAATTAAAAAGTTGTTTTCCTGACCTTTAGAAAACACTTGACATGAAGATTGTCTTGTTTTTCTTTTTTCTCTTTCTTTTTTTTTTTTTTGAGACAGAGTCTCACTCTGTTGCCCAGGCTAGAGTGCCCTGGCGTCAGCCTGGCTCACACCAAAGTCAAACTTCTGGGCTCAAGCAATCCTACTGCCTCAGCCTCCCAAGTAGCTGGGACTACAGGCATGCGCCACCATGCCCAGCTAATTTTTTCTATATATTTTTAGTTGTCCAGCTAATTTCTTTCTATTTTTTTAGTAGAGACAGGATCTCACTCTTGTTCAGGCTGGTCTCGAACTCATGAGCTCAATCTGCCCGCCTTGGCCTCCCAGAGTGCTAGGATTAGAGGCATGAGCCACCACGCCCAGCTGAAGATTGTCTTTTGTTCTCCTTTCTTCCAAATTCAATTCACTGAAATCAAACACACACCAACTAAATGTCTATTATGTGCTAGATTCAAATGAAAAAATTCTCAGAAAAAAATTCCATTTAAAAAATTCAAATTAAAAATACTTTTACTAAATCTAATTCAACAGTCTAAGTATTTAAATTTTTAAAAACCCACAAAACTATGTTAATATACTCTAATTTTTTTAGTTTTCATCTTGTCTTATTACTTTTTACTTAAATGTATATATTATCACATTCAATAATTACTCCAGAAAATCAAATCAAAAAAATTCAAATATTTTCCGAAGTTTACATTGCAGATTTAAAGATCAGAACCCAGATCCTGCTTATTATAGCTGAATCACTTGGCCCTTAAAAGCTTCTTAATAATGGTATTTATATGCTCTTTAGTTTCATTATTAGGATGATAGGGAAAAAATATGACTACATCCAAAAAAGTTACAGACTTAACTTTGCAGTATGAAATGTGCACTTGAACATAATTTATAATTAATAATGAAAAACCAACTGCATTATAGTATGGCTTTCAAAATCAGAAGACCTGATTTTTAAAACTATTCCCATTATTTTTATAGGGTGATGGCCAAAACCCTGCATTAGAATTACACACACACACACACACACACACACAAAGTAAATGTGATATATCCTGGGTATAAACCACTCTGGAATCACTAGAAAACCCTGGAATAAATGACAAATCTGAAACTCTAAGTTCTTCACGTAGTACTAATGAACCCACGAAGTGAGTGCACAAACAAAATCCATTCACAACAGTGACTATAAAGAGGTAGAGGTATCAGCATTATTTAAGGGAGCTTTGACAAAATGTATAGCATGGTCACTGATAACAGTACATGTCATGCCACTCAGTTGTATGTGCTGGTATGTGATAGGGGTACTGGAAGAAGACGTGGACAGGAAAACAATTTATCTGCCACCTGCTCTGAATTCTCCTCCTAATATTTTTACATTAATAGGAATAAAAAGAGCAGAGTCCCTCAATAGCCTTTTCTGCTATTGATATGGCTTTCTTTTAGATTGAAGAAGCACTTCCATTTAAGAAAATTGAGTCACTTATTTAAAGATCAACTTAAATATATTTTAGGAAATGTTAGAACTTTGCCTTATATTTAAATGTTTTAACTAAAACAAATTAATTATTCTAAGGTTCCACCAGTAACGAGTGTAACAGTAATCTACCAATAAAAAGCAACAATCAGTGTATCAATTTATAACCTGTGTTTAAAGTTAGTGTTAAATGATCAAAATCAATTTTGATTTGAAAATAATTTCTCTTAACAGTTTTATACAAATGAAATAAATTCCATTTTCTCTATGCTAATTCCATTAGCTATTTTCCAGCTTGGTAATACATTATTTCATATATAAAATAATATCCCCAGATAATAAATACTGATATTAATATCCAGGGACTAGACTCTAAAAATCACTGACCTAGCTTTTGTTTGCGTACTTCCAATGTTTGTATGAGGACACAGCCAATTTTCATTACTACAAATTCTTATTATAGAATATTAAATGTGAAACCAGAAACTCCCATTTCTTACTTGTAATTTTTCCATCTAAAACAACATAGAATAATTCTATTCCTTCTTATATATGGAAGTCACTCCAATATTTGAAGAGAACTCCCTCTCTTTAAACTTATCTTCCCCAAAATAAATACCATCAATTTCCTCAACCACATCTCACTCTCCATACTATTCAGGCCTTTCATCATTCCAGCTGCTTCCCTATAGACACTACAGTTCATAATGTCTCTCTTAATTCATGGCATTTACAATTTAACACAGTAATATAAGAGTTTTAGTCTGAATAGCAGTGTGCATGTTGTTTATTATATCTCCTATTCAATAACAGTTTTTATAACTACAATAGGTCTTTCAATAATTATATCACAGGACTTCCCAATACCAGTCTATGAACTGATGCTCATACTTGATAAATTGTTCAGTGATATAGACACAGTAAATGAGAAAATTTAACAGTAAATTTTTTACCAACCTAAAGTTATTCAAGTTAAATTACTCTGTTATTCTGAGTTTATGTCTTTCTTATATATTGGGAGTCACTTGTAAAATAAACTGTTGATGGAAAATGATAGTTATTTTTTCAAAAGTCTTTATGTGACAAAATAAAGTCTCACATTTCTCAATCTTTTTAAAAATACTTGTCTAATGTCCTAAAACACTCGGGTAAAAACGTTCCTCTGGTCTATCCTCTGTTATCATCTAGGTAGCCAAGCACTTGGAATAATGTAAAAAACTTGCAACAACCAATCAGAAGCTCCACTGATCACTCTTTTGATTAATTTATGGCAGCAAAGTAAATGGGCTCCCAATGGGCTCCCAAGAGGTCCAGTCTCAGCTTCAAAGTTCTGAACACTAATTCCCAAAAGTTCTCCATTTCCCTTACCCATTTCCCACTTACTTTTACGATCCTAAATAACACTCATACCCAGCCAATCAGACTACAACAAATTGATAGGGTTCAGATGGCAGAAATTTACAACCACTTTTTGCAGTTTAGATTATTAGCCAACTATTTGAACTAAAAACAAACAACACCATCTTGGATGGGAGATAGCAAATAAAGCCCTCAGGCCAAATCCAGCTCACCATCTTTGTGTGAATAAAGTTTTATTAGAACAAATTCACATTCATTTGATTACACATTGTCTATGGCTGCTTTTGCGCTACAATGGCAAAGGAGAATAGTTAGGACAGAGACTATATGGCCTGCAAAGCCCAAAATATTTACTATCTGGTCCTTTACAGAAAACATTTACCAACCCCTAATCTAGGGGAATGAACTATTTGCTACCAAAGCAGTATTTGAGATCTGTTACAACCACCATTGACTAGCTCAGGACATCAATCATCTATATGGGAACATCTAAATATAAATACTGGAATATCTAAATAGTTCTTTGTCCTAATCTGTATGAAGATTTGTTGTCCACCCAAGACAGAGCACTTACCTGCACAATGAGCTATTCTTTAACATACATTTCTCAAGGATTCACTAGTGGAATAGTGAAGAATCCATGAATATGCTGCTCTGTGTAATCTAAGGTAAAAAAAAAAAGTTGCTACAAAACATTCAAAAGCATATAATAAAGAACCAACTGTATGGAACTACATAATAATTTGCTTTACATTTTAGATTCCAAATACAAAACACTTTTAAAGGCACTTAAGGTAGAAAAGCTTAAGTTCAACAATTTAGGTAATATGAACTGCATTAAATAATGCAAATTAATTTCCCTTTTGTGTTAAGTAATAAGACTTTCATTTTCATGTATACAGAGGTGAAATCAAAGGATAATACCTCTAATCTAACTCAATCATGTAGGTGTTTAACGTAAGTGACACCAGAATCTCTAAAAAAAATAAAGTCATGACATCAAAGTACTTTGAAACTACAAAATGCTTAAGAGATCACCTCTATATTTTATAGATGAGAAAGTTTCAATGTGACACATAATACTGAAATTCAGAGGACTAATTAGTGGCAGAAACAGAACTAGAACTCAACACTCAACTATCAGTTTGGAACACTTTCTACTTCATTACCAGGATGAAAGATATGTTCATATACTAGAAAAGTGTGGAGTGATGCTAAAATATTCTAGAAGTGGTTCTTTTCGTTTTGTTTTGTTTTTGAGACAAAGTCTTGCTATGTTATCCAGGCAAGTCTTGAACTCCTTAAGCTCAAGCAATCCTCCTGCGTCAGCCTCTCAAGTATCTAGGACTAAAGGCACATACCACCATGTCCAGCTTCTAGAGTTTTAAGACTGCAATAAGCATACTTCTAAGTACTACAGTTCACCCAACCTAGGCAGCCCTCTTGTCTTTTTTTATATAAACTACAAGATTATACAAAGACAAAAAAAATGATTAATTGTAAAAGAAAATCTTATTACAATGAACCAAGAAACAACCAATTATTTTGCTTAACACATTTTCAAAAATTAGAAAAAATAATGATACTGGCCAAGAGGCAGTATGATGGGTACTCATACATTGCTTATTTGGTACAATCTTTCTGAAGGGTAATTTGGCAATATTTTAAAGAGCCTAAAAAGTTTTTACTATCTAAACCTCTTATTCCATTTCCATGAAAATATCCTAAAGAAAAAGTCTAATATAGAGTTCAAATTTTACACACAAGGATGTCCATCCCACTATCATTTATAATGGTGAAAGATTAGAAACAACCTAATATCCAAAGAGAGAACTGGTTAAATTATGGTATATTCATACATTAGAATATTAGGCAGCCATTTTTAAAAATCACATTTTCAAAGACACGGGTAAGTACTTATGATATGAGGTTAGGTAATAAAATACAGAGTACATAACTATATGGTCAGTATAATCTCAATTTTGTTATATACACACGCAAACACATATACACACACTCATACATATAAATAGCATAGACAAAGACTGAAAGGAAATATAAAAAAATATTAACAGTGTTATCTCTGGGTAATGAGATAACAGATAATTTTTTCTCTTTATACTTTTTCAGTATTTTTCAGATTTTCTATAATAATCATTTAAGTTTTATATTCAGAAAACATTTTAGAAATTCACTCTGTAGTCAATTTAAAAATTTTTATAGTCCATATTAAACAAGGAAGATTTAGAGTACTCAAAAGTATATTAAATGATGGAAAATAAATCACTAATATGTAAAAGTATAATTTCCACACAAATATACGTGGGTAACTTTGAATCTAAAAGGTAACATTATTTTATCTCACTCTTGAGTATAGAAAGTTGATATTTAATAAATAAGAAATGTAAATCTTTAAATAAAATTGGTGCAAGGCATCTAAAAATTGTGCTATTCTGGTGTAACACTGAAGATATAAACACTCTCCAATGTAATGTAGACACCCAGTGTCAGGTTAAAATACGTATAATGTATACATGATTGGTAGCCAAATAATTAACTAATTGAATTAAATCTTTTCTTTTGCCAAAGTGACTAGAATTCGTCCATGCTAAACAAAGAAAGTAATACAACACCATACCATTATTTTAGTTGGAAGAGCCGCACCAAAAGTCATGACAAAAAAATTATGGAACTATAGAAAATCCAGCGATTTGTTGCTGTTATTATCGTTAATGATTTCTTGGTAAAAATTCAAGTAAAAACTCAAATTGCTTAAAGCACTAAAAAAAGCATAGCAATGTATGGTCTGCAATGATATGAAAAACTCTAAGAACAATCTTCAGTGTTTCCTCATTTGCAGACTGTCAAACATGATCTATGAAGTAAACGGTTACATCTATGTTCTGTTACCAATCTTCAATATACTTGTATATTCTATTACAATATAGTAATGACACAAAGGGATGTCACACACAAAAAGGCAAACTGCATGTAATTTTAAAAGTCAACTTTAAGATTATGTGATTCTAATTTCTGTGATTTAAAAAAAAATCACATATATATGTAAAATATAAAATACATCCTAATATATTTTTACATAAGAGCTGAGGTTTACCATTTTTAACAAAAATTCTGAAATGGAACTAATAAAAAACAATTTTCATATATACCACAGAGCAATAAGTTTAAATCAGACTATTTTGAGTTGTGTAGCCCTTTATTAGCAACTAAAATAGAAGGTACCTGTTGTACAACACGGGTAGTAATTGACTATAACTGGAGATTCATTATATTCTAATACAGATCATTTATAAATGCAATTTCTTTATTAAAAAGCTTCCACCTTTTTTTGTTTGTTTGTGTACAATTTGCAAAACTATTCTGAAAGCGGAATATATGTGCACAAGTCTGCAAAGAGTGCAAATTTAGGATATGGTAAATGCTTTACAAGTTACTTTCAAAAAACTGTCTGCCACAACTGGGCATTTACATTGTCATTTTTTTTGATCAAAATATTTTGATGCCAGCCTTCCTTCCACTGCCCTAAACTATAAAGCATTTTTTAATGAGTTGAAATTAAGGAAGGACTACACCTACTAGAAAAGAAGAGAAGAAAGTTCTATTAGTTTGAGGTTTCAGAATCCCCCCAAACCAGGACCAGTATCTTGGTAAAGGCTAGGCTGGGACCCCGGACAGAGTATGAGAATGTGCAGGTGGCATCCCTGAGGATTCAGAGCTTCAGTGGACCGTGAGTGCTCCAGCTGCATAACTCACTGAACTGTCTTGCCAGTTTCTACACTGGCTTGACTGGGCATAATTCAAAAAGGAAAAGCTCATATTCATTCCATTCTTCTGGAGCTCTGTGATAGCCTAGAAAAAGAAAAATTTGGTTAGGACAAACATCATATAAAAAGCACTCTTTGAATGTGTCGGTAGTTTGACTTTGATCACTTCATAATTGAAGCCTAGATGGCTCTTTCACTCTTCTCCTGTTACTTGAATTTCTCATTGCATCATATTAAACAGAAAAGAGAATTCCTTATTTCATTCTCTCGAAGAACCTCTTCTAATCTAGATTCTTGATTAAATATCAATCATAATCTACCTTACCTTTTCCTGTAATTAAAAAGGCCACTTTTTAAACCTTTTTTAAACTTTTAAAATCTATATTTTTCTCTTTTAGAAACCAAATCTTGGCCACTTCTGTCTTAATACATTGGAGTATTTTCTTTACCTGACTTTGACTAAATTTGAAATGTATATAAATTGAGTTCCAGATCTAAGAGGTACATGCTAAGATTTTTACTTTTATTGTGAATTGGTTCAGCATTTATTTTATAATAAAAATTTCATTTGATTCAATTCAGACTTTAGGAAATCAGTACAGTTTATTCTAGCTTAAATTACAGAAATTAGGCTAAACTCTTGATAGGCTTTTCCTTTAGTCAATCAACACTGCGTAAGAGAAAAAACCCACACTACACTATCTTTCAAATCACATCAAAATAACACTGAACTTCAACCTTCTCCATTATTTCCCTGCCTTTCTAAACAAATGAGCTTGCTGTTTCTTCTTTCTCCTAAGTATATACTTTCTTCTTTCTTAAAGAATCTCACATTTTCTTTTGGGAAATCCATACTGTTTTATTTATTAGAAGAAAAATTAACGTCATATCTCTTTCCAAAATCCAGCTAAATAAAACTTGTCTCTTACCAATCCTTAAATAAAATAAACAGCATCTTTAATGAGAGGATTAAAGATGAAATAAACATTATCATTTAACAAGAAAAACATACATGTCATCTGTCTTGCTTTATTAAATTATGACTTGTAAAGTTCAAGAGCAAGATCTTCCATTTAATTTTTATGGAGTATAGAACATTAAGTAAAACCCCCAAAATTAATAAGACTATATCTTTTGAAAGGACGCTTTGGTTTATATTTGTAAAGAGGATACTGGAACTAAGAGTCAAGAGAAAATAAATGGTTTATATTTGTAAAGAGGATACTGGAACTAAGAGTCAAGAGAAAATAAAGGTCTCTGAATTCTAAATAACTTACTGTATTAAATAGGAAGTATTGACCTGTATTCTAGTGATAAATAAATTTATTCAAGTAACCAAAAACAATGGAAATTCAAATTATGTTAAAGGTACTAGAAAGAAACTTAAAGAAACTTGACTATATGTACATAAAACCAATAATGACAATGAATCACAGTGGTAACAATTAAGGTATTTTAGAACATCATATGATCAAATGTTAAAAGTCAAGGCCCCCTAAGGATACTTACATTTAATAACACCCCAATGGGATGTCTTCCACATATAGTATTATGGTATTTCTTCAAGTAATTGCTAAAAGATACAGGGTCTAATTGTTCTATAATACTCATGCCCTATAAAAAAGAAGAGGAAGAAAAAGGAAATGAAAGAAAAAGGACAAAATTTATTATTTCCTAATTATATTTTAAAACTATCAGAGCAAAAATAATTTTTCAATTAAGGAGACACAAACAAAATATATTAAATAAACCTTGTGAAACATCAAATTCATTCATCAAAGGTAATCTCATTATAGTCAACTCTCTATTGACAGAAAACTTTTAGTCCCCAGTTTATTTTCACTAACCTCCAGGTATGTTTCTACATTACCTTCACCAGTTGTCACTTAGCTTACAAGCCTCAAAAATATCATGATTTTATATTTTCCTTATATAAAGAATATTTACATAAGTAAATTTGTGAAAATTTTTATATGAAATCCAGAATTAATTTTGAATTAAAAAATCTAATTTATGGTTGTTTTTCCTCATATCCACTATATTCCTCCTGCCACTGGCACGAAAAATTGAGAATTAATTGGAATTTAAATATTTCCATAACATACACTTAAATATAAAAGAGTATCAGGCATTTTAAATTACCAGCAATAATCTAGGTATGTGATAAAAATATCACAAACTAAGAAAATAGTTAACAAATTTTAATAATTTAAAGCTCATGAAAGAGTGATAAAGGCTTAAGCAACATAGATTTTTTATGAACAAGTTTAATAATGGAAAGATTTTTTATCACTTTTTACTTTAGAGCAAGGGTCCTCAAACTTTTTAAACAGGAGGCCAGTTCACTGTCCCTCAGACCGTTGGAGAGTGCGCACTATGGGCCTGGGACGAGTTGGCTGCTAAGCAGGACAGGCAGCGGCAGCAAAAACACCCGGTGGACCGGATACATGTCCTCGGCGGGCCGCATGTGGCCCACGGGCCTTAGTTTGAGGACGCCTGCTTTAGAGTATCTTATTTTCAAGATTTTAATTCAGAATACAATTTTTTAAACTACTGTTTAAACAACTGCTATGACTTGAACACTTGTTTAAAATAAATTCTGCATTCTCCAAATACATTCAAATAATGTATTCATAATTCATTAATATAGAGCAACTTCAACTCACCAAGTCAGGGGAATAAATCACTGATTTTAACTAATTCATTCACCAATTACCTTACATTATTTTCTTATTCAGAAAAAACACTTTACATTTATGTTCAATAAGTTGAATTAATATCCTCTGGGAGAAATATAAATGATGGTGTAACTGGAGACTTAACTTGTATATTCTGTGTGATTTTTTAATTTCATATGTTTTAACAAAACAGGCACAGCGTATAAGCACTGAGCATAATTCAATGGACACCGATAGTAAAAAAAGTTTCTGAAAAATGATGGTAATCAGTAGGTGACATGCAAACTTGGCAGTGGCGGCATGAAATTTTAATTTTATAAAAAAAATTTTTTTTAGAATATTCAAGTCCTTTATAAGCACGACCAATTTCCTACAAAATCTATCTGAAAGATAGGCACATGCATGTATAATCAACTTTGAATTGCTTACATATCAATTAGCCACTCTCAATTTATCCACAATCATTTTTTAATGCTAAATTGGTTTTCCTCTGCCAAACAAGTCAACACTCTCCACTGACATTTGGTACAAGCTCAGGGAAATACAAACTAACTTAAAAGTTAAAATTTAATTAATATCATAATTCTGGTGCCAAAAAAAATTACAGAGTATATTTCTAATCCAAAAAGTAGTAAGGCAGAGATAGAATTATAAATCTCTTCCATAAATATGGATAATCAAGATATAACTCTCCTAGAGATGAAGGAACTGAAGCATAAAAAAGGTAAAAATCTTGGCTCTAAACTTCTAATCCTAAATGCTTTCTCATTGACTACTCTGATTCATTATAGTATAATAAGAGTGATACTAACAAATCTTTGAATACTCTCACATAGCTACAACTGGCTTATAGATTGTAAGAGAACTTTTAATGCCCTGGAATAAAGTCTAGGACAGCTTACCTTAAATAGAATTCCACACATTAATAAATTATGTGACAATGAGATTCCAATGTACATTTTAGTACAAATCTCAAAGCACATTCAGAAAAAATTTATCATATTTATATATTGATATGAATTCAGAGAGAAGAAAACTAATGATCATATTTGTAGAAGAAAAAGAATTAAAATTAATTGGCCAAGAAACCCTATATAGAAAAATATAAAGAGTTATAAATGTAGAGAAGACACTACAAAATAAAGAGTTGAAAATGAAGATATATTGGTTAAATTACAATAGGGAAAATAAAAAATTGAGATGACAAAAGTTAAGGAATCGCAGTGTTAAAATTTTAATTCCTTAAATTGTGCTATGTACGTACTAGGGCAAAACTCAATTCCATTATGCTCAATTCTCTGACAAATGTGATGGTGTGAGAGGTATGTATGCCTCTTTAAAAGAAGGGATAGAGGAAAAATAAGGCTTTTCTCACAGGATAACCTCTCCAATTGGAAAATTCATGAAGTATGCAAACAAAAACAATGATAAAATTCAGAAATTGGGCATCCATTCACTAATACTGAATACTGGCAAATACACACACACACACACACACACATATATATATATTTATGTTTGATGCTAACAACTGTGAAATTTACTAATACCAAAATTCCAAGACAGAAATGTTAGTTCACTGCTATTGCCAAAATTCCAAGAAGATGAAAAAGAAAGTGCTTCCCCAAATATGCCTAATTAACTTTTCTATTCCTTAAACTACTGGAAGATATGATCAGTGGGTCTAAAGTCCAGGCAATGGACAAGCTTCCTAGGGCCTAATATAGTGAAAATGTTATTGTTCACATAAACTTAACCTAATATGGACCAGTAAAGTGGGTCAGTATCCATTTAGCTCTAAGACAAAAGGCACACATTGTAAACACCAAAAGTCTATCCAGCAAGAATATGGGTTTCTGTGGAATTTAGCATTTTCAACAAGAAATTCAAAGATTTTAAGTTAACTCCCTAACTCTGGGGGTTGAGCGTAGGGGCTGTGAGCAAATCTATCATTGAGCTGACTCTCCCAAGTAAAAGCTGAAAGCTTGTGATGTCAAATCCCAGGTGACAATCCTACACTAAACAGGCACTATTAATTGACAGAGCTGCAAATTTAGAACTCTGATAAGACAACAGATATCTTTCTTTTTTAAAAAAAGTTTCTCTACATTTAATAAAATGGTAATTTAAAGATCATCACCCAGAAGTAACTCTCTCCCTAAAGTAACAAATGCAAAAGAGTAGCAAAATTTTTAGAGATATTTAAGAAATAAGAACTAGAAACATGTCTTTTAATTACGACCACACAATTAACACCTTATTATCAAATCATTAGAATTACAAACTCATGTTTTAAAGTAAGGATAAACATTTATACTTGAGGATAGGTACAGATTTAGGGAGGTGAGGTGGGAAAAGAAAATATTCTAGTTTCTTTAAGAGACATCAAGATAAAATCTTAACAGTGAAAAACTATGGGGGGAAAAATTCACCCTAAAGATAGTAATGTTAAGAAGTAATGTCTAATAAACAGCTATTTTATACATAATGTTATGAAACCTACTAAGAAGTTATTGGCCTACATTTAAGAAAAAAGAAGCATGAGTTGACAAATGTGAACAATTTTCTCTTTCTAAATGGTAGGAAGAAAGGAATAAAAGTAGTTGATGTTCGAATTAAACTGACTAATAAATTTAAAAGGAAAAGAAATTATAATGAATGACTGACATTTTCAGATAATCTTAGCCAAATCATAAATAATTTGCCAATGTCCAAAATGAACATTGGTCAACACCAAAAAAGTGGTATAATAAAAATGATAACATATGACCATGTATATATATAAAATATATACAAGTATGGCCAGTATTTCAAGTGATCTAAAGTTCACCAAATCAAAGTTTTAAAATATGTTCTGCTTTAGTCACAGTAATTACTGAAATTGCAAAGTACTAATTACTAAAAAAATCGGTCTACAGCCAATAAAATTACAAGAAGACTTTCAGAATCTATATTTCCTATACTATAGTTACATACTTTTCCCCCAACTACAACATTTAGAAGATACAGTTCACTTTTCTACATATTTTCTTTATGTATTTTTCACATAATTTCCAAGATACTCAAATGTTAGAGATATAAACATGTTGCAATAAGAACAGCTGTTTTTCCTTTACTTTTGAGACTTAGAAATAGTTTTGTTTTCTAGCATTTTAATAACTGTATTTAGTAAGACTTTTCTGATTTAAAAATAGAGTCAAAACTTAACATACTAATTTTAAGTAGATACAATCTAAAATTTTATACTTAAAATAATTTTTTACTCTGTCAAGCTTTCAAAATGTATACCTATTGCAATTCAGAACTATTAACATTTCTGTAATACTTATAAGAGAACCACCCAAGTATATTTGCTCTGAAAAAATACATATGGAAACTAAGATACTGGTTCTCGAATTAATTATTTATAACATAAAATGAACTGTTAATATTCACCATCTTATTTATATAAGTGAATTAAGACAACACTTTATATAAGAGTCTAACTATGGGTATACATATGTAGATACATGTATACATACACATGTAAGTTTATGTCTAGAGCTAACCATCTTTATTATTTTGACTGATATATTCTCACTCTCAGAATTAACTTGTAAGTTGAATTATTAATAACAGTATGCTAATAAAAGAATAGAACACTTATGAGCCATTTCAGAATTCTATATATAAATAAATATCTCAATAAATGGACCACAAGTCAACTCTTAGTCCAAATATTAAATCAAATACTAAATTCAAGTACATTAATGTGAAGCAAATACTCAATATTTATTTCAGAAATTATGTTCCAGGCTATTTAAATAAATTTTTTAAAATTATGTTCTGGTAATTTAGGATATCTAAAGTAAGGTAAAACAGATGGAGACTTAGAAATCAAACTGAGCTTACTAGTTCTAATGTATACAACTTATTCTTTTAATTAACAAAAATTTCTGACAAAGCTAGCCAAAAAGGCAACAATTTCAGAAGTTATGAGAATCTCACTAATGGGTAAATGTTACTCTTTTTGTTCTGCCTCAAGGTAGAAAACAAAGGTCCATCTATCTTGCTGATCACTTGAAGACAGACAGATAGAAATAGTCCTCTTAAGATAAACTAACAGTGAACAGAGAGGTAAAAGAAAGACTAAAAGACTAAAAAAACTTATATAACAGACTAACAAGGAATATTAAAGTATTTAAATATGACCAAATTTCAGACTTCCAAAGGATAATATGATCAGTGACTTTAGCACCAGGTAAACCAATGTTTTGGAAAAAACAACTCCTTTGTGCTAAAAGCATCAATTTCACTGATTTATAAATTCTTACATTTGTAAAATTAAGTGTTTCTGGACTTGCCTGATTGAAATACACAAATTACTTAAAGAGGAATAAAAAACAAGGGCTGAAGAGATGAATAGGAACTTATGTTCTACTTCAAAAGATCAAGGGCTATATAGGCTAGTTCAAATTTACCTACAAAACTAATTTAGAAATAAAGATGCTGGGACTCTTTCCATACATTATTGAAAGGGAGTCTCCAGGGATGGGTATGGACAACTATATTTTGAAAAAGTTCCACAAGTGATTTCAGCTGTAATGGCAGGATTAAGGATTACTATAGGGCAATCTCATTTCTGCCCTAGCTTTAAATACCTGCTGAGATCTCTCAACCTTACATCTCTAATTCTGACCTTCTTCTCTTGAGCTCCAAACCAAAAGAGCCCATTTAGCAAAGCCCTGCTGGCCCTTATTTCCGAAAAGATCTCAACTCTACCCACCTCATTTCATCTCCACCAACATCACCCTAGTTCAAGTTACTATCATCTCTCCCCTGAACTACTGCCAATGGCCTGTTGTCACTATTCTTGATCCTTCTGAAGAATCTATTCTTCACACAGCCACCAGAGTGACCTTCAAAATAATATAAATTACATCATTTACTGCATATTGTACCTGAAGTTCTTACATTATCTGATCCCTGCCTACCTCTTTTATCACAGTTTGCACCATTCTTACTCTCATGCACTATACATTTGTACCAGAGGCAAACTGCATGAATTTGCTGTATAGTTCAACAACAGCTGAGGGAAGCAAGGTTAACTAGTCTTTAGGGATTGGGCTTTGGGCACAGACTGTCTGAGTTAGAATTTCTGCTTCCCACTTATGGCCTCTATGATTTGGGGCAAGTGCCTTAACTTATCTGAGTTTTGTAATCTCACTTATAAAATGCACTATACTAATGCAACATTGGTGTTTTTCTTTTCTTCTACCACACCACTCTGTTTCCCATCTTAAGGTCTTTGCAATGGCAGTTCCTTCTGTCTGAAATGCTCTTCCCTCTGATCTTCACTTGCTTTGCTCCTTATCATTCAGATAAGCAACTTCAAATAATTTATTACTTCAAAACCCTTTTAATATTTTCTGCATAACACACACTACTACTTAAAACCAATTTACATATTCCCCTATCTCTTAACAAATAATATATCTCTCCTTCCCTTAGAATAAAAGTTCGGTGACAGCACAGGCCATGTTTGTTTACTGCCACATCTCCACCAGCAC
Organism: Cheirogaleus medius; assembly: GCA_008086735.1. Classification (NCBI taxonomy): domain Eukaryota; kingdom Metazoa; phylum Chordata; class Mammalia; order Primates; family Cheirogaleidae; genus Cheirogaleus; species Cheirogaleus medius. Next base: position 150,895,595 of record VBSM01002608.1, on the reverse strand, counting down.
CTCAGATCATAAATGTACTCAAAAACAATTGGCAAAGTAAAAATCCAAATATATTTCCACTTAGATGTCTCAAAAGCAACATCAAATATATCAAATCCCTAATAAAATTTATGATCTCTATGCTCCCATAAAATTTGGTCCTTTCTTCTTGTGCTTCTGACCTAAGTGAGCAGTACAACAAACTAACCAGCAGCATGGCTGGAAATTTAGAACTCATCCTCAACACTTCCTTCAGCCCTCAAGTTCACTCCATCTCCAAGACCTGTCATCAATTTGCCTCCTGAATATACTGAATACATGCACTTCTATCCCTCTCTTCCACATCATCCACCCCTCCCCCACTGTCTAAATTAGCATCATTTCTCACATGGAATACCTAACTGATCTATGCATTATCTCCTCAGGCCTCCCTCAAACCCATTTGCTACATGCAGCCGTATGATCTATTCAAATACAAACAGAGTTTATCACTTTCCTATTTAAAATCCTTCAAAATGGCCATTCTGGACTCTTTAGCATCATTTCTTACCACTCTCCCCATCCAATTAAACATCCATTCATTCAACAAATACATATATTGAGTGCTTACTGACAGGCACTAGGATACAAAATGGAGAAAGTCCCCATTCTCATGAAGCTTATAACCTAATAGGGGAGACAGCCATCAGACAAAACAAATGAATAATAAGTCACATAAGTACTGAGAAGAAAAATAAAGCAGGATAGTATCACTGAACAACTGTTCATGTGAAAAGCATAAAAGAAAATCATGCAAATTTTTTGGTTGTCCCAATAATTAGGAGACGCTATTGGGATTCAGTGGGATTCCAGGGATGCTGATACAGGACAGTCTCATACACAAAGAATCACTCTCCATCTATAAGACTTCCATATGTCTATTTAGGTGGCAAAACCTGCTTCTAACTATCTTAATTCCATTTTATATACAACTATACTTTAATTCCATCCTATATGCAAACAGAAAGAAGTTTTGCATTGATTTTAATATACAGTAGATTTCCCAGGAATTAAACCATCATGTAAAGTGAGGGAAGACTGTACTTTGTTTTGTTTACAAGTTTACTATGAATTGTTCACCATTTTGGAAAATCAAATCACCCAGGAATGGCACTTAGTAATTTGAGTCACAAATATACTTATAAAAGTTTTGTGTTTATAGCTGTTGTATTAATACTATGCCTAAGCATCCAACTACTTCATTGTGTCTTCTAATATAGTTGTGCCTGAGAATTTAAATTCTTAAATACATATTTATCATTAATTCCTTTTATTGTATTTACATATTATAGTTAGGACATTCATGTTTTTAAATTGTTGTAAAGGAAGATTACATTCATTCATTTATTCATATGAAAAATATTTATTGAGCACCTACTTATGTTCTAATCACTATTCTAGGCACTGTGGATACATCAGTGAACAAAACAAATATCCTGATTGACAAAAATGTAATAAGTAAGTAATTATTTAGTTCATTTGAAGAAAAGTGGAACAAGGAAAGGTAGACTGGGAATGCTCTATGGGGGTGGAGGGTACGATGCAAAATTAATAGGCTAGTCAGAAGTCCCCACTGGGAAGGTAAGGGCTGAACAAAAATTTGAAGTAGAGACAGTCAAGTACAAAAAGGGCAAAAGCCCTAAGCTGGGCACATACATGGCATTATCAAGGAACAGTAAGGAGACCAGTGTGTCCAAAGTAGAGTGAATAAAGAATAAAGGTAAGAGAGAATGACAGCCTCTTACCTTTGGAGGCTGCAAATCATGTTGGTTCTTACAGCGCACCTACAATAAAGACTAGCTTTTACTCTAACTGAAAAGGGGCAATATTACAGAGAGTATGGGGCAGAAAGAGTGACATGCTCTGATTTAGGTTTTAAAAGGATTGCTTTCATTCCTACTTTAAGCTACTTGATACTGAAGAAGGTAAGAGTAGTTTTAAGACCAGTTAGGAAACTGGAAGGATAGGGCCGGGCGCGGTGGCTCACGCCTGTAATCCTAGCACTCTGGGAGGC
>VBSM01002608.1:150863080-150893463 GCA_008086735.1 Cheirogaleus medius | reverse complement strand
AAAAAAAGGAAACTGGAAGGATAGGACTGCCATCAACTTAATTGGTAAAGTTTCTGAGTAGAACAGTTTTTTGTGGAGAGAAAGCAGGAGTTCAGTATGGACATGTTTAATTTGAGCTGTTTATAAGACAACCAAGTGGAAATATCAAGCAAGTAGCTGGTATGTATGGCATTTGAGAAAGTGGTCCTGACTGGAATTATTCTTCCTGGTTTTGGTGCAAAAAGCATTGCTTTTTCACAAAATTTAAAGCAAACTTGCTAAAACCACTTCCAGGAAGACTTTATTTACTTTTGCAATTTTTAATACTGAGTTTTAAAATTATTTTCTGTATGGTCAGCTAACCAAAATAAAAATAATTTTAACAAGGAGAAAACTTACATGCACACCACTAATAACTTATATTTCACATATACACAGCCAATCCTCCTTATAGATATTCTTTCCTAAGTGAGTAAAAGGAAAGATGAAGAAGTACACCAGGCAGAAATGGGAATCATATAGCTGATATAATTTTGAGAGTCAAATCTCTCCAAGACCTAAAATTAGGAATTAACATTACTAAAAATTTTGAAGTGATCTCAGTTTTCATCGTTAAAAAGTCTTCCTTTGTGCTTTCCTGCATCTCCTCGTCCTCCAAACCAGTTAACATGCAAATACTGTTCCTTTCTATCATAGTCAAACTGGTAGACAACAATTTTTGGCACTTGGCTTTCACTTCCTCATTCCAATTAAACTTCTAACACCTTTTTCTTCTGAAACTACTCTTGCAAGGTTCTTACTTAATTCACCTCTACATAGCATTTGATACTCTTCCTCCCTTTTTGTTAAAGCTCACTCCTCTCTGTGTTTTCTCTAAGCAGAATTCTACTGGTTCTTCTTTAGCTCCTCACCCACTTAATGCCAGTATGTCCCTCTGACCTAACTCCTCTTTTCTTCCTACTCTATATACTCTCTCTGGACATTAGCATCAGTTTGTCTGGACAATGGCATTGATACCCTTTCTTCTCATCTTCATACACCAATGATTTCAAAATGTTTATCTCCATCTAGACCTACCTTCATGTTCTAAACTAGTATTGTCCAATAAAAATATAAGGCAGGCCATATATATAATTTTAAATTTTCTAGTAGCCATATTAAAAAAATAAAATGAAAGAGATAAAATTAATTTTAATATATTTTATTTAACATAATCTAAGATGTTATTTTATAATGTGATTAAGATAAAAAATTATTTTTGAGATATTTTATTTTTTTTCATTCTAAGTATTCAAAATCCAGTGTATATTTTACACTTAACAGTATTTCTCTAGTCATTATTAACCACACTTCAAATATTCAATAAATACATGCAGATAGTGGCTTCAGTATTGAAAAATGCGGTTTTTTTAAACATAACACAAAAGACTAAAATTGAATTTATCTCTCTCCTTAAATCTGCCTCCCTCACATTCCCTGCATTAGTGACTAACAGTATCTATGTAAGCATGGAACCCAGAAACCATCCCATGTTCCTTCACTCCTTTAACATGATGTAGCTAATCAATTACTAAAATCTTTTTCATTCTACCTTCTGAATATCTCTCATATCTCAATGTTGTAATGGCTTCTTTGTAAGTCTGTTCAACCCCTGGGCTATACGTTCCACTGAGTCAGGAACCATGTTTTCTCTTCTTAGTATCTCCAATACTTCGCACAGTACCAGACATATAGCAAACACCCATTAAATATTTGCTGTGACAACAATTAACCACTTGCTATATGAAGAAAATGAATGACAACAGAAACAAAAAGTTTCCTGAGGAAACTAACAAAATTCAGAATAAAAAGACTAAAATTATAAGCCAAAAAAGAGTTAACTGACTGAAATGAAAACATCATAAAGCCAAAACAGAAGTCAATAAATTAAAATAAACAAAATTCTTAACATATTACACCATTAGATTTAAAGTAACAAGATTAATTTAAATATGATAAAATATCCTAAGTAACTAAATTTGTATTCATTACATTTGGCTTCAATAAAATATAGTATATGATATATTCTATCTATACGTTCAGATCCAGGTTCCTTACTAAAATATTTTATCTACTTTAGACTAAATAATCTTGTATTAAAATACATGCATAAAGCTTCACATATTGGTAAGATTTAAAAGATCACAGACTTATAGGCTGATAGAATTTAAAGATAATTTAGACACCACCTCGTCCAAATCTCTCTTCTTACAGATAAGGACATGAGGTCTGGAGAATTGAAATAATCTGCCAAAGGTCACAGAGAAAGTTAGTGATAGTTCTGCTGTATTTAATATTCTGTTTATTAGTAGGTATCAAAATTATTTGTGTCAATTTTAAAGAATTAAGTAAGTACTATGACTACCATATACTTCAAGAAAAAATAGATAGTAGGATCAATGTCTACTGTACTTCCAAGCTAGGTAATAATATAATTATATTTTAAAATTCTATATTTAAAATAACAAATTAAAATTCCATTTAAGAAAAAGTCCAAATAGCCAAAAGTAAAATAATAAACTAAGAAATTATAGGAAGAGCAAAGGACAAGAGGAGAGAGAAAAACAAATAATTATTTGCATTTATAAAATTAATTTTGTCTTCTTAAACTTTTTATAGCCCTTTTTAATAAACATTTAAAGACTGTAGGCTATAGAAACTTAAAGCTCAAGTTTTAATATGTATGCTTAAGATCAGTGAGAAATGAAAATCAAAACAAAAATATAATTAGATATATAATGATCTGATTTATAGATTTACAGAAATCAATTATTTAAATTGATTATGTTTAAAATCATGAATCTCACTAAATTTCATTTCATTTTAAGAGGTTCTGAAAAATGTGAAGAAAAAAGTCAAGTCATTCCAAAACATACATGCCTATGATTTTCAAATAAATCAAAGTATTTATATAAGTCCTTTTAGCAAAAGCAGACAAGATTTAAGTCATGTGAATTTTATGTATATTGGAATTTCTGCATACTGTCATCATAAGACTACGATGTCTTTATTTTCAGAAGGAAAAAAAGCAGTAATTGAAAAAATAAAGACTTTTGATCAATCATTTAAAAATTTTAGGTTATTTACACTTCAAGTTTATATATAGTTTCTCCCACAAAAGACAGGTTTTTATTAGTTAATAAAATCTTTAGCATCACTCAAGAACAACAGTTGGGCCTGCCACCAAAACTAAAAATAGACTAAGTTATTTAGGAAGTTATAAGAAACAACAACACAGTCCAGAAAGAGTCAAAAGAATTATTTAAGGTAGCCATCAAACAAACAGGAATTAGAGTCAAGGTATCCCATCATCTGCTATGGTTGTTACTGCTTAACAGCAAGTAATGGCATTAGTATACTATTGTCCCTACATCTAACACACTTCTCCAAAAGGTATTTAAACTCCACATCTAACTATTCTTAAATATTCTTATTAATCAAATAAAATTATGATGAAGAAAATTACTACTAGTGGAACAGGGATTATTCTTATAGTCAATATTCATATGACACATTACATTTTATACATTTAAAGATAGGGAAAAAATTATTATTCCAGTGTATATTTCAACATATTAAGTCTTGAATCACTAATCTGAAATTAAAGAAAAATCCTTAGAGCATTAAAACCCCACACCTGAAAGACTTACCATTTTATCTAGATGTTCAATGGATCTATAAATCTCCCCCTGGGATTCATCATAGTAACTGTAACGGAACCTTTGACCTTGAAACAAATATCATGTACAAAATAAAATAGGGAAAAATTAGAAGCTAAAAAAGAAAGCAAGCGCTTATCAAATAATTTCAGTTCTCATGAAAGGCAAAGCACAGCTTAAGCCTCTGAGAGAATCATTCCCAAGAGCCCTCACAAATAAAAATAAAAGGCACATTTGGGAAAGTAATAAAGAAATGGTACATCATCAGTATTTTATGATGTTAAAAACTATTTCAAGTTGTAGGAACCTTAAAGTCACCAGTAATACAAGATTAAGGAAACAAAATAGCTTAAAAGTTAGAAGCATTGTTAAACACTCTATCAGTCTATATTGGAAAGTAAACCCAAAGAATACGATTCAAGAAAATTTGGTTTAAGAAAACTCCCTCAGTGTAATAAATCAATAAAAGCTTAGCTTTTGCTGTAAGAATGCAAAGATTTGATCTCTATTACAGAAAAAAAATGTGTAAGTCAGAGATACTGTGGCTTGTGTGATTTTTATGATCTCAGTAAAAAAAATTACCTCATTTTTGTACTACTTGAAGAAGATCAATACAAGTGCCTTATGCGATGTAAACAGGATACACAAAAGGATAAATATAAAAAATAGTCCTACCCTGACACAAAATCTCAGTAAGAGTATGCGCATAGAACATTCAATATATAGCTGTTCTCCAAAGAATAGAGAGTAAAATGGAAGAAGCTTAGAAAGAAGACAGAAAACAAAAGGTTCAGAAAATAAATTCTGTTTCCTACTACAGTGATATGAAAATAAAAAGTTAAACATATTCATAATTTTGGATTGTTATCCAACTATGACATATCTCAGATACACCTAAATCTATCTTTCAGCAATGACTTTTTTCCAAGAACTCATTACTTTTGCATTTCCTTATTTTTAAAGATTCACCAAATGCATTTCTAAAGATCTTAGAGTATAACAATCATGTATATAAACCATGTGTCTTATGCTTCATGTTTAGAGCAATGTTAACGTACCCAATTACTATCCTCACATCTGAAGACATGGATGCTTTTGGCCAGACAATTAAGGTTTTTAAGTTTTCTGTTCATCTTACTAAAAAAAAAAAAAATCTCAAAAATAATGGGCAGTATAAAATTAAAACCCTCTTTGATGACATTTTTTTTTCTTTTTTGGAAAAACCACACATCACAGAACTTAACCTTTCATTCATTTGTTGATGCTGATCACCTTTGATGGTCACCTTTCTAAAATAAGCCGTATTTCCTTAATTTTAACATTTTAACTTTTCACATACATTAATATATTCAATATAGCAGTTCTTATTTTCCCCCAAGAGCCATTATTAAATCAATATTGCATCTTATAACTTTACTGATGATATCCTAGAATCAAACAATAGGGTCTGAAATAATATCTACTTTTGAATATAACAACAAAGATTACTGCATATTGTCAGAGATGTGCCATAGTCTCTCAGTTAAAAAAAAAAATTCTTAAAGATGACAATTATATCACTCAATGCCTCTATATTAAATAATTCATCAAACATTTCTTCCATAATTTAGAGTTAGGTACAGCTTGGTTTTTGTTTTAAAGAATGTATGTGCTTCATAGATAACTAATAACAAGAATTACCTAGTAAGAACTATATAATTGACCTATATTTCTCATTTGCCAGGTAACTGTCAGAAGGCTGCTCAAAGCCAAATCTAAAGTTCAGTCATAAAAATTTAGTGATTCTATTTATTGGTACTAAATTTTTACTTCTATTTTGAAGTTCTTTTGATAAAGCTGCCCACAATCTTCTGTGAAACAAATAAAACATCTTAGACAAGAAAATTGTGACTCACTGTCACTATAGTAAGAACAATATCCATGGAGGAAATCAAGGTACAATACAGTTTGATTCTTTAAATCCAGACTGCTGCTTCAGATTTATACTAACACATACTCTTTTTTCCTGCTTCTGGAAATAGCTGTTAGTTTTAGGTAACATCAATAAGCCGTGTGACTGGGACATAATTGACTGCTACACTCAGGTGCAGAGAAAAATGTAAATAGTTAGTGGCAGCCATTTGCTACTCAAAAGACTTTTCTGCTGACTTCCAAGTTCAGAGCTTTTGTAAAATGACTAAAGTTGGTCATCTCTGCCTTAATAGTAAGTAAAAATGTACCTACATCTTAAAGTGCTATCTTGTTAATATGGACCATTTTCTATGTTACTTTCACTTTAAAAACTACTTCTGAAGAAAAAGAAAAGTACATGAAATGCTTGAAATACTTTACTGAATCAGCATGTGATTTAATGAGAATGACAAAATGTACAGGAAACCAAACTGAACAAATGTTTAATATTTTGCTGTCTACTTTTTGTTATTCTTTAGTAGCCACCTCACATTTAGTAACTGAAAAACTGCATATAAATATTTGAAGAGCTCTAAAGAACATATCAATTAAGAAGCCAAATACACACTACATATAGCTATTACACTAAATAAATATTTTACCTATAAAAGCTCAAACTGTCTCATGATAATTTTTTAAAATTGTACAAATATTTAAAAATTACTTGAGCAATGTATTCTGGTCAATATACATACAGAAAGAATCTCATATGAAGTAAATAGTTGCCACCACCCTAGCCTGTTATGTACATACATATTTATGTATGTGTGCCCATACACATGTACACACGTACACAGACACACAACTTTTAGTCAATCACTGCTTGGAAATTGAGTTCAAAAGACTATTTGATTCTTACTAAAAAAATAAGTTTCTCAAGATTTTATTTAATAATGAAGGATAACACAAGCACAATAAACTGATTATAAATACATCTTTAATTAAATATTTATTACTGATTTAAAATAATTATGATCATATTTGTCTCATGAGAAAATATATTTTACAAGTTTTTATATTTCTGACATTCAGTAAAGGTTATGAATCTAAACTATTGAACAAATATAGTTGCCCCTGTACCTGGAGAACTGGACTTGTGTATGTTTATTAGTATAAATAAAGCATATTGCAAAGTAAGAGAAAATTACTTACCTGAAACTTATCCTTTCAGAAGGTACACTGGGAAAATGGATTCTTTGAGCCCCTGTTTCAACTCCAAGTATGAGCTTTCTAGCTTTAAGAGCCATTGACACTGCCCCTAGGGGCAGCACAAGCTTTGGAACTCCCCTAGTGAGTATGTCAGAAGTTTCTTCAGGTGCCTTCCCTCAGTTCTTTTCAAATTCAAAAGATGAGAGGAAAAATAACCCAAGGAAAAAATCCTGTAAAGCAGAAACCTTACTCTTTGAGGGAAGGAGGGTAGCTCATTTGTGAATCCATTCCAGAGCACGCTTTCTGAGAAAAAGAAATACAGGTAAGTAATTTTCCCATCTCCAAAGGTGACTGGTGATTAATGAGTGGATTCACAGAGTGTGGAGAATAAGCTCCAGGGATGTCTGTTTAACACACAACAATAACTAATGAAGACAAACATAACAACGAATGGTACAAGAACCAACGCTACTTTTAAGTACCTCAAAACAAAAGGTAAAAATATTAAGCTATGCACTGGACTGCAAAAATGAACAATGACCTCGGAAAGTTGATCAATAAAGTCCCCAAAGATCAGTCAATATGACAGACTTCCTGACATATGTCTAATAAAAACTGAACTTTCATACATTTACTTAATCACTTTGTTTATATGTTAAGCCATTTTCAAATATTTGAGTTAAACCTCACAACAACCTGTGAGATAGATAGTTTGGCCATCCTATACTAAGAACCTAAACTGAGCACATTCATAACTGAAATCAATACCAAGGAAAAAATGAATTTCATGAAGGAAATATTATCTAAGTAGTATCAAGGTAGTAATTTTTAAAAGCTACACTCTATTGTCCCTCACTCTGAAATCTTAGTTATAATGTATATTAGCCTTATCTCAAATCTGCCAAAAATGAAAAACAAGATATGTAAAATCAGTACATGCAAATATATGAGAAGATGAATAAGGTTTGGGTAAAACATATTTCAGGAATTAGCTAACTTACAATAAAACCAGTTTAAATAGTTAGAAAACAGTAATACCCTTGTACCAGAGACTAACAGAAAAGAAGACTAGTATGCATGAATAATCACTTGTTAGTATATATTAAAGAAAAAAACTGAATAAAATATAAATTTTGTAAATATTAAGGGGAATGTCACTTTTAACAAATGGTACATATTTACTAAAAAAATTATGTAACCCAAGACAGATATCAGTTTATGGATAAAAATTTGAAATTGCTGAAGAGACTATAACTATAGTAAATGTTACTAATATTTAGACAAAATAATATAATGTCATAAACATTTACCAAGTAAATTTATTGGAACCGATTTGCAAAACCACCATAAAAAGCAAATCAAATAGAAGCATCTTTTTTGGGGAGTGGGGGTTTGTTAGAGACACGGTCGCACTATGTTGTCCAGGCTGGGCTCGAACTACTGGGCTCAAGCAATAGTCCTGCCTCAGCCTTGCAAGTAGTGGGGACTACAGTCACGTGAAAATGCACCTGGCTCATGACTCCACTTTCTTTTTTTTTTTTTTGAGCTAGAGTCTCACTCTGTCGCCTGGGCTAGAGTGCCCTGGCGTCAGCCTAGCTCACAGCAACCTCAAACTCCTGGGCTCAAGCAATCCTTCTGCCTCAGCCTCCCAAGTAGCTGGGACTACAGGCATGCGCCACCATGCCTGGTTAATTTTTTCTATATATTTTTAGTTGGTCAATTAATTTCTTTCTATTTTTAGTAGAGACAGGGTCTCGATCTTGCTCAGGCTGGTTTCGAACTCCTGACCTTGAGCCATCCGCCTGCCTCGGCCAACTCCACTTTTAAAGAATCAATTTCAGTTAGATACAATTTCATTTAGAAAGTTCTTAGAATTTAATGAAAATTATGTTATTGAAAGCAGTCAATAATCTAAATTTGGAACTATATTAAATAAATTTCAGGAAGCTCAGGAAAACACAAACATTAACAGTAGCTATGGAGAAGAGCAAAACTGAAACTTGGGAAACTAGAATGAAAGTTCTACTAATTAGAAAAATTGAAATAAATCCAGAAAAAAATTCTCTTATATGGAGCCATCCTATGAGATGTAGAATTTGATAAGTACACAAAGTATGGGAACAACTTACTTAACCATGGTAAAATAATTAAACATTAGCAGCAAATGTCTTTTCACTTATTCCACTTCCTGCTAATAACAGGAAGGATTATATGAGATGGAATCATTGTAAGTGTTACCTGAGAAACACTCTGGCGTTGACTAATGCATTTTCATCAGAAACTGAAATGCAGGGTTTTCTTTCAGGGAACTCACATGAGAGGACAGAAGGAAGAGGGATAATAGAATCTAGGTTTCCTGTCTCTCCCTTGGCTTTTCTTGGCCAAAAGAAAATTTGTTAGTATTTTAGTATTTCAACTTCCATCTCTCTGATGTCTCTTTTCGAGTCTAAATAAAAGCTACATGGGATCTGAGAGACAAACATCTTTAAAATAAAATACATTTTTTAAAAAAAGAAGTCATTTTTATAATAGATATAAAAAGCAATAAGGAAAAACTCTTTCCCATTTACATATAGGAATCCCAATTGTCTCTATCACCATTTTTCATTTTTTTTTTTTTTGAGTCAGAGTCTCACTCTGTTGCCCAGGCTAGAGTGAGTGCCATGGCATCAGCCTAGCTCACAGCAACCTCAAACTCCTGGGCTCAAGCAATCCTTCTGCCTCAGCCTCCCGAGTAGCTGGGACTACAGGCACGTGCCACCATGCCCGGCTAATTTTTTCTATATATTTTTAGTTGGCCAATTAATTTATTTCTATTTTTAGTAGAGACGGGGTCTCACTCTTGATCAGGCTTGTTTTGAACTCCTGACCTTGAGCGATCTGCCCGCCTCGGCCTCCCAGAGTGCTAGGATTACAGGCGTGAGCCACCGCGTCCGGCCTGTTTTTCACTTTATTTTTTACAAAAGCTGGACAAATAATATAAAGAGAACCAATGACTAGAAATGAAAAATGTAGCCACTGCCAGTAATCTAATACAATATTATTCAACAAAAACAAACTTCCACTGTATACATCTGAATAATTTGTCAAATGTACTATAATCAAAATAAGTGATTTTTCTTCAAAAATCAGCTGTTTAGAAATACAGAGTGTGTTAATAGGTAACTCAATGAACATTTTAAGGTCTCTGCATATTTGAGGAACTAAATCCTTCCTATGAAATTATTTAGAAGTCAGTATTATTATTGCTTTTATATGAAAACCAATCTGTATAATATCTTTTTAAAAAAGAAAAAAAAACACACACTAAGTATTATTTTCATGACAAAAACCTAAATCTTTGAGATAATATAGCACTCTTACTAATTTAGGAAAAATGTCCAATGCCACTAGAGTACAAATTTGAGAAACATGAAAATTCCTAAATAAAGACGGCTTAACCTGCAACTAGCCAGTAATTCATAATATTTCAATCAATAAGCATGCAAAATAGAAAATGCATCTTACTTTACAAAATGACAGTTATTAATACTATGGTAGCAAGAAGATTATCAATTTTAGAATATTATCTATGTAACATCTTTCACTTATCCCCAAACTCTCAGCAAATTTCTCAGTAAGAATTAACACAGTGCTTTCCATAAGTACAAAGTAACATTTAATGAGTACTGTTTGTGATGGTGATACTAAAAAAAATAAACACTTGGAAAAGTTATATGACTTAACCACCAAAGGTAAATATAAATATGTTTTAGTCTCTGGATAATTCTCATAGTAATTATCATTTACTAACCTTTAGAGTTCCTTTTTATAATTATCACCTGGAAATTCTATCTCACAATTTAGATACCAAAATTTTCAAGAAATCAGGAGACAAAATGGCCTAAATAATTTTCTTAGAATCTAGATAGAATACAAAACAAAATTTATTTTTTCTCTCAACCATTGTAGTTACACATAGTAGTGGACTGGAGTTAGTTTGCTTTAGAACTCTTTATTGAAGAAAAGAGGATGATTCCACAGAAAAGAGCAATATTAAAGTGCCTACCAATGTTTTATGTGGATTTATGGTTGCACATGTTGCCAACCAGATTCTGAACAATAGCAAGAGAACTAATTATTTAATCAAGTTATTCATAGAGCCTTAAAAATGAAGGGGAAAGGAGCATTTGCTTCAAGAATTTCAATTTCCAAAACACATGGGACACACTTTAATACCAACACAAATTCATAACACTAAGAAAAATAGTCCTTTATTTCAGTAATGATACTTCTTATTTTTTAATATCAATTATTACTAAATTTCAAAATTGCCAGGAAAGGAACTTCTTACCCTAAATCTCAGTTTCCTAACCTCAGCACTGTTGACAGTTGGGGCCAGGTAAATCCTTCATGTAGGGCTGACTTGTATGTTGCAGGATGTTTATTTCCCAGCTTCCCTGGACTCTACTCATTCATTAGATGGCAGTAGCATCACCACCCCCCAAAATTCTATCCTGGTTGTAATGATCAAAAATGTCTCTGGCATTTTCAAATGCCCCCTAAGAGTAAAATCATCCCTAGTTGAGAATAAGTTCTTTATAAAAAAAATTTATCTAACCATTCTGGAAGACAGTTCTCTTGAATTGAGATCTCAACTTTAAGAAGGCCACTCAGAGATGGAAGCAAGAGAAGACACCAGCCTAATCAGAGCAGACAAAGGTCAAATCAATTCTGGCAATCAATGGGTAGGTAAGACATGTAAAAAGCCAAGGCTCCCTATATTTCCTTGAGGATGTTTTTCTGGCCCGTCTAGCCCTCTATTTTAAAAAGTATAGTCTCATATTTTATGTTTTTTTAAATCAAAGAAATAACTGATAAATGAAAAGACACTGGCATCCTTAAACCAATGAATAAATGGGTCAAAGAGATGTCCTAAAAGGAATGAAACTTAGAAATATTCTGGGACAGTAATGGATAAATGAAAGCAAAGTGTATCCAAAGAATGTGAAAACAAAGTTTACTACGAGAGGCATCCACAAATGTCTCACTTCCTTTATGATCTATCACTGTGAAGTGTCCTTACTCTTTTAATTCACAATAATCACAAAAATCACTTAAGAGTCCTTACCCTTATAAAGCATTACCAATGAAGACCACAGTGCTAATAGCCAACGTGTTACAATCTTTGGAGGGTGGCTCTAAACTGATGGCAATTGTGGGCAAAAAATAAGCACCGAAGGAAAAAAGAAAGAAAGAAAGAAAGAAAGACTAATTACAAAAAAGGAAATGTGGAAAAGGACTGGCATAGCACACAGTGCTCTTCTACATTCTAAAGAAAAACATTTGTTTTATCCACCAAAATTAACTTCAGCGAATCTACCATATATACCTACCTGGAAATGGGGTTAAAAGATCCTAACTCCCACTAACATAAGTGTCTAAGTAAAAATGCCCTCACAGTGTGAATCCAATTATACCAGTCGCCTTTGGAAATGTATCCATAATCCACTATTATAATCTGGTTCTTTTTAAATGATCAAAAGACTTTTTTATTCACTTTTAAACATTGCTGCTACAATTAAAACTTTCCAAGGAAAGTGATAAAGAACTGAAAATTAGAGCTTAGAATGAAAAGATACTTTAACCACAAGTATATAATATCTACCATGATATGTTAAAATCTAGAACTTACCCCAATGGCAGAAATCAGAAGAAACCACAAAGAGATTACTAGGATCCGCTAGATATTTACTGAAGAGTTTTCCGAATTCCTGTTCTTTTGACTCACTCAGAGCTCCAACCAGTACAGGAATAATGGTAAACTCATCCTTATGGCTTAAAGAAAACAGAAGGAAAAAGAAAAAAAAAAACGTCATTTAAGATGTTTAAGAATAAAAATAGTTTTCCAAATGTGTTGCCACTAGAAAGTAGAATTTTTATTAATAGTGGTAGGGATAACATATATAATATTGTTGTTGAATTCTTAAAATCTATAAATTAAATGCTTAAAGAGGACGATTTAAAAATAGGAGAAGTACAGAATACTAAAAATATCCACATAAATTATAGAAATGTAAACTACTTTAGGTAAACAAAGCTAATACCAGGTATAATGATATCCTCAAAAATAAAAATAAGCCCGTCAGACTATCACCAACTCAAGTCTTCTCAACTACCCACCAAAGCTATGATCATCTGTCCAATCCTCTATGATTTTAAAAGAACATTAAACTCTTCTTCACTTATTTTAATCCTATCTTATTATAAATACCATCATTTCTGGTACTTGTTCTATAAACCTGCCAAGTGAGACCTACAAAACCTAATCTTGGCTCCTGTATAACATTCATCAACTGCACTTTTTACACCTATCCTAATAATCAGAAATAAGAAAGTCAGAAGACACAACTCAAATTTCACTGCATCTAAGGTAGAAAAAGAATTCAAAGAAGTATTAATTTCTAGCAGCAAGAAAAAGACATCACACCCACCCACAATGTTTACAGCATATCCACAAGTCCCTTTTTCACTCTACAGATTGACAGATTTATGGAAAAGGAACAAAGCAGATTAATAAAGAATAACTACAACATGCTATAGAAAATAGATGTACACTCAAAACTTTAAAAAAAAATTTTAGTGTAGTGAAACTTTACTTACATATATTCAATATTATTTATATTCTAAATGACCCCAGATTTGGAATTTTAGAAGCATGAATCATGTCTGCCTGACTTGTTCTGAATAGCACATTAAAAAAAAAGCCACCATTACAATAAATGCTTTTTAATATGATAATCTGACACTTAAGTGATGTAGGACAAACAAAATTCATAAAAGTTTTAAAAAATACTAAATTTAAATAATCCCAAAATAAATATTAGCCCAGATGTATAGAGCTAAATTCAGGGCACCCAAGCGCCTCCCCCATAAAGGCCCCCTTACCCTTGTCAATTGCGAAATAAACAGATCATACAGATCTCCAGTCCCTCTGCAATGCAGGGGCTTCTTGGGCAGAATCTGCATCTATGGAGTAAGAAAAAAAAAGGAAGCTGGCAGAGGAAGCTGCCACGGGAAATCTCTTCCTCTGACTCTTACCAGTTTGCTACATAACTGCCTGAATGAATAGGGGCTCTTCAATTAGTTAAGAGTGAATATTAACTGACAGAAAAGAATTTCAGTTCCTAGTAAAACTTAGGAACGCTGTTATTAATTATTCTAACCTCAACTACTATCTACATAAATAAATACACTGAGATCATCAAAGACTCTGAAGTTATTATGATATGATAAGAAAGCAGTTATGTAGAGTATAAAGAACAAGGAGAAGCCCTAAGAATGGATTTAAGCACCATCCCTATCACATACAAATGTTGAGAGCATGGGTAAGTCCCTAGCCTGAAAACTTATTTCCTTATCTGTAAAGTGATCATAATTATAATATCTATTTCATAAATTGTTATGAAGCAAGGAATACTATAAGAAAGGTACTTTGTCAACAGTTGGCTCCCTCTGAAGAAACAACCCATCCACTCTCACAAGAGCTGCCTAACCCTTCAATTTACCTCAGTTTGAGCTTGTGAATTTATCTACACAGAGGTAAAAGTCTTATCCTATGTAGAAACCCAGGACTTGAATCAAAAGATCATCCATCCACCCTTCTTTTTCATCTCTCTTTTAAAAAATTACTTGTTCTCTATTCCCACAAAGAAACATGAATTAGAGAAAAGAGCATTTGGCTTTAAAATATGATATTCCTAGGTTTTAAAATTCAGGTTCTAAAGTTGGACGTCCCAGTGATGGAGTACAAAATCTTGAGCCCAAAAAGCAATTATAAAACTGGATAAAACTGTCAAAATCAATGATTACCGTGCTCTAGAAATCAACCAAAGGCAAAGAAAAAAACAATGAGAGGAGGTTATTCATAAAAAGCCACAGAACTTCATAGTAAGAACAGTGGACGTCTGACATCGTACCAGGAGCTGCCTCCATCCCCACCCCCATCCCCACTGATATGGAAGCTTCATCAAGGTGAAGTTGGTTGTGAAAATCAGCAGCTTCACTGCCAATAGGGGATGACTTTGACTTGGAGCAGAGAATAGAAAACCCACACCCAATGAGAAATAGAAAAGCCTACAGCTTGCTTAGCCTGAGATTGCTGTATTGGTCAGGGTAAACAGCAAACCTGAGAGCTAGCTGGAAATTTAACAGGGAGATCCTGGAAATGGGAGAGCTATTAAGGTACTTGATAAATACTCCCCAAATCCTCAGAAAAGGGCCTATGTCAGGGGTGGGGAACCTGTGGCCTTAAAGCCCCTGGCCTATGCTCTCCATACAACACTGGCTGACTAGAAGGCTGTTCACATGTGCAGGTGACACCTACAAGGTCCCAAGATCCCCACACAATGCCAGCTAATTGGGAGACTGCGAATATGCACAGGGGAAACTAGAAACCTGAGAGACCAAGCTCTCCACACAATCCCTCTCTAACAGAAAACCTGAGTGTATGCACAGGGAGACCTAAGACAACCCAATATAAAGTAAAAGAGGAAAATGTGAAAATAGACTGTACTTAGTTATTTGTTAAAATTACAGACAGTGTCTCACTATGTTGCCCAGGCTGGTGCTGAACTCTGTGCGCAAGCAATCCTCTCCCACCTCAGCCTCCATACAACCCACGAGCAGAGGATGAAGGCTTTGTTGGCTCAAGGGTTTAGCAGGAGTCCTCAAACTACGGCCCGTGGGCCACATGTGGCCCGCCGAGGACATTTATCCGGCCCGCTGGGTGTTTTTGCCTGTTTGGTTTTTTTACTTCAAAATAAGATATGTGCAGTGTGCATAGGAATTTGTTCATAGATTTTTTTTTAAACTATAGTCCGGCCCTCCAACAGTCTGAGGGACAGTGAACTGGCCCCCTGTTTAAAAAGTTTGAAGACCCCTGGAGAGGCAACCTCCAAATAATCATTAGCTAAACACTAAGCTATACAATCACAGGTGGGAACCCTAGAAAGCCAAGTTAAAAATTAAAAATAGGTCAGGCAGAGTGGCTCACGTCTGTAATCCCAGCACTTTGGGAGGCCAAGGCAGGAGGATCACTTGAGTCCACAAGTTCGAGGCTGCAGTGAGCTGTCATTGTACCACTGCACTCCAGCTTGGGCAACAGAACAAGACCCTGTTTCCCAAAAAAAAAAAAATCATTTTTTAAATTTTGTAAAAGCTGAGAAGACACCAGTAGCTGCACATGGTAGGGGAAACAGATTTCACAGATGAAATCCACAAAAGTTACTTAATAAATGAATATAAGCTACAGGAAAAAATGAATAAAATCAGAATCCAAAGATGCTATACTACATAAAATGTCCAGTTCCAAGAAAAACTTATAAGCTATGTAAAGAAACAGCAAACTATGACCTATATCAGGGGAGAAAAAAGTAGCCAGAAAAAGCTGTATCTGAGTAGAACCACATATTGGATTTGGCATAGACTTCAAAACATTTATTATAAATATATTCAAAGAAATAAAGGAAGTCATGCTCAAAGTTATGATGACATAACTAAACAAACAGGAAGTATCAAAAAGAAATACAAACTATTAGGGCCAGGCGCGGTGGCTCATGCCTGTAATCCTAGCACTCTGGGAGGCCAAGGTGGACGGATCACTCAAGGTCAGGAGTTCGAAACCAGCCTGAGCCAGAGCGAGACCCCCATCTCTACTAAAAATAGAAAGAAATTAATCGGCCAACTAAAAATATATACAAAAAATTAGCCGGGCATGGTGGCACATGCCTGTAGTCCCAGCTACTCGGGAGGCTGAGGCAGAAGGATTGCTTGAGCCCAGGAGTTTGAGGTTGCTGTGAGCTAGGCTGACGCCACGGCACTCTAGCCCAGGGAACAGAGTGAGACTCTGTCTCAAAAAAAAAAAAAAAAAAAGAAATACAAACTATTAAAAAGAACCAAGTGGAAATTTTAGAGATCAAAAGTATAATAACTCAAATAAAAAATTCACTAGATGGTCTGAAGAGTAGATTTTATATTACATAAGAAAGCATCTATAAACTTAAAGATAAAATAAATTTTTCAATCAGAAGAACAGAGAAAAAAATATTAAAGAAAAATGAAGAGAGCATTGGGGACTTGTAAACATCAAGCACACCAGCATGCATGTAATGGGAGTAGTGGAAAGTGGATGGTAAAAATATTAGAAGAAATACTTGCTGAAAACTCCAAATTTCATGAAAAACACTAATCTACAGATCCAAGAAATTCAACAGGCTGGGTATAGTGGCTCACACCTGTAATCCCAGCACTATAGGAGGCCAAGGCAGGAGTAACACTTGAGTTCAAGAGGTGGAAACCAGCCTGGTAAATATAGCTAGACCCCTTCTCTACAAAAAATATAACATAGGGCGGGGCATGGTGGCTCACTCCTGTAATCCTAGCACTCTGGGAGGCCAAGGTGGGAAGATCACTTGAGGTCAGGAGTTTAAGACCAGCCTAAGCAAGAGCGAGACCCCTGTCTCTACTAAGAATAGAAAGAAATTAGCTGGAAAACTAAAAATATATAGAAAAAATTAGCCGGGTGTGGTGGCGCATGCCTGTAGTCCCAGCCACTCAGGAGGCTGAGGCAGGAGGATCGCTTGAGCCCAGGCGTTTGAGGTTACTGTGAGCTAGGCTGACGCCACGGCACTCCAGCCCAGGTGACAGAGTGAGATTCTAGCTCAAAAAAAAAAAAAAAGAAGCCCAGGTTTGTATAAATGTCAACCTTTTCTTTCTTAACATCCTTCTCTGCCCTTGAGCCTCTCTTCTTAACTCCACTCTTACCCACAGAGTGCTTAAAGTAACTGTCTACAGAATGCACTGAATCTTCCTTAATAAAAGTGAAAATAGGTAGTGATATAAAGAGGTGCTAGTTAAGATTTAAGAAAATTTCAGACTTCCTCCTCTATAGAGCGAAGGAGTAAAAAAAAATGAGAAGATCTTCCAGTGTCTGGTCAAAGATGTAAAGAGTTTATAGAAGTCATCACTCTCATCCTAACAGGGAAAAAGCAGAACTAAAAATCAGTAACTCTTCTTAGATCCATCAGAGAATTGAGGTAACAGAGGAAACCACTGCCCCCAAACCTGGAAAGACAGGCAGAATCAGAGAATGGTAACTTACCAGAAGCAGAAACCACCCTTGGTGCCAGCAGAAATACTTAGAGGACAATGAACTAATTACTGCAGACTAAATGTGGACTACTTTGAGAGATAAGGTGGGGTGAGGGTTAGGGGAGATGGGGCGGGGGTGGGGGATATAACCGATTTGAAATACAATCAGAGCATTCTGTTCTCCTTATAAATGCCTGCCCTCAAGGGAAATTATTTTGCTAAAGCCTAACAAAGTTGGGCATTCTTAGAGTTTAACACACTTGGGGGCAAATAACCAACTCCAGTCCCCTCCAGCCTTCTTGTCTCACCTAAAGTTGGGAAAAAGCTGGGAAACACTTGTTAGGTCACAGCTCAGTGGGACAGACTCACTAAAAAACTGACACCTAATCATAAGATTATAGAATGTGTCTCCCCTGGCATCCTACCACGATCAGTAGGGTAACCTGTCTAACAATAGGAAAAAGCAACTGAAAGAAATCCTAGATTCAGGCCTTATTGAAGAAGTCTCTCAACAAACTAGGTATAGAAGGAACATACTTCAACGTGATAAACACCATATATGACAAACTCACAGCTAATACCATACTGAACAGAGAAAAGCTGAAAGCCTTTCCACTAAGATCTGGAACAAGACAAGGATGCCCACTTTTAACACCTCTATTCAGTATAGCACTAGAAGTCCTAGCCAGAGCAATTAGATAAGAGAGAAAGAAAGAAAGGGCACCCAAATTGGAAAGGAGGAAATCAAATTATCCTTGTTTGCAGATGACATAAACTTATATTTAGAAACTGAAGACTCCACCAAAAAACTCTTAAACTGATAAGTGAATTCAATAAGGTCACAGGTACAAAATCAACATACAAAAACCAGTAGCATTTCTACATGCTAACAGCAATTAATCTGAAAAAGAAATCAAGAAAGCAATCCCATTTACAATAGTTAAAAAAATTATAAAATACACAGGAATCAATCTAACAAAAGAAATGAAAGTTCTATACAAGAAAAACTATAAAACTCTGATGGATGAAATTGAAGAGGACACCAAAAACTAGAAAGATATACCACACTCATAGATTGAAAGAACTAATATTGTTAAAATGTCTATACTACCCAAAGCAATTTACAGATTCAATGCAATACCTATCAAAATACCAATGACAGTCTTCACTGAATAGAAAAAAATAAAAATCCTAAATTTCGTATGGAATGAAAAAAGACCTCAAATAGCTAAAGCAACTCTTAGGCAAAAAGAACAAAGATCAGGCATCACACTACTTGATTTCAAATTATACTATAAAGCTATAGTAATCAAAACAGGATAGCACTAACATAAAAACAGACACATAGACCAATGAAACAGAATAAGAACCCAGAAATAAATCCATACACTTACAGTCCATTCATTTTCAACAAAGGTGCCAAGAAAATATACTGGGGAAAGGGCAGCCTCTTTAATAAATGGTGCTGGGAAAATTGGATATCTATGCAGAAGAATGAAACTAGATCCCCATTTTTCAACATATGTAAAAACCAAATAAAAATGGATTAAAGACTTAAATAGCTACTAGAAGAAAACATTGGGAAATCACTACAGGACATTGGAATGGGCAAAGATTTTTTGGGTAAGACATTAAAAGCATAGGTGACAAAAGCAAAAATAAACAAATGAGGTTACATCAAGCTCAAAAGTATCTGCACAGCAAAGGAAACAATAAGCTGAAGAGACAACCAACAAAACTTTAAAAAATACTTGCAAACTATCCATCCAACAAGGGATTAATAACTAGAATATATAAGAAATTCAAACTACTCAATAGTAAAACAAAATAATAATAATACAATTAAAAAATGGGCAAAAGATCTGAACAGACATTTCTCAAAAGACATACAAATGGCCAACAATATGTGAAAAAACACTCAACATCTCTAATAATCGGAGAAGTACAAATCAAAACCACAATGAGGTATCATCTCACCCCAGTTAGAATGGCTATTATAAAAAAGACAAAAAAATAACAAATGTCAATGAAAGGGGAACACTCACACACTGTTGGTGAGCAGGTATAGTACAGCCATTATGTAAAACAGTACAGAGGTTCTTTAAAAAACTAATATATCTGCCATATGATCCAGCAATCCCAATGTTGGGTATTTTCCCAAAAGAAAGGAAATCAGTATATCAAAAACACATGTTTATTGCAGCACTATTCACAATTGCCAAGATATGGAATCAACCTAAGTGACCATAACCAGATGAATGAATAAAGAAAAACTGGTATTTATAAACAATGGAATATTATTCAGCCATAGAAAAGAAGGAAATCCTGTCATCTGCAGCAACATAGATAGAACTAGAGGTCATTATGTTATGTGAAATAAGCAAGGCACAGAAAGACAAATATGGCATGTTCTCTCTCACATGTGGGAGCTAAAAAAAAAATAGATCTTATCCAAATAGAATATAATGGTAGTTACCAGAGACTGGAAAGAAAGTGGAGAAGGGAGGGTGAAGAGAAGTTGATTAAAGGGTACAAAAATACAGTGAGATAGAAAAAATAAGTCCTAGTATTCAATAGTACAGCAGAGAAAGTATACTTAATAATTTATCATATATTTCAAAACAGCTTGAAGATTTGGAATGTTCCCAATACAAAGAAAAAATAAATGTTTAAAGTGATAGCTATACCAATTACCCTGATCTGATCATTATATATTATATACAGGTATCAAAATATCACACACATCCCAAAAATATGTACAAATATTAAATATCAATTAAAATTTTTTTAAAGAAAATATAAAACCAAATATTAACAAAAGGAAAAAAAGAACTCTTTGTGGTAACCCAAAGAATACAAGGGAGACAAAAACGAGAAACAAGAACACTGGAAGAAATTTTAGCTCCAACACCCTCAGCTAAAGCAAACAGGGCATACAATCTAACGACAGCTAGACATACATAAAAGCTCACACTAAGGCCAATTTAAATCAGTGCGTTTTACCCAGTACATCATGTCTAGCTTTCAACAAAAAATTACAGGGCATGCCAAAAGGCAAAATACAGTCTGAAGAAACAAATAGAGCATGGATCAGAACTAGACTCAAATAGACCAGAGAGTTTGGAATTATTAGACCAGAAATTTAAAATAACTATTATTGATATGCTAAGGGCTCTAATGAAAAAAGTGGACAACATGCAAGAACAGACAGGTAATATAAGTATAGAGATGGAAACTCTAAGAAATAATCAAAAAGAAATGCTAGAAATCAAAAACACTGTAACAAAAATGAAGAATGCCTTTGATGGGCTTATCGGTAGACTGATAATGGCCAGAGAAAGAATCGGTAAGTTGAAGAATTGCTAATAGAAACTTTCCAAACTGAAAAGACAAAAACAAAGAATAAAAAACATGTAACAGAATATCCAAGAATTGAGAGGCAATTAAAAAAGGTGTAATACATATATACACACACACACACACATATATATATAAATAAAATTTTAAACTGTTTTCAAAACAAGTAAATGAGGATGAAATAGAGAAAAGAAATAAAAAGGAAAAAAGGCAACTGAACAGAGTAAACTGCAAAGAAAAAGAAGAGTTGTGATCCAATTCTGTTAATTTTAAGAATTAACTAATTTTTCAAGATAGATGGTTTCTACATATCCTGACAATATCAATTTCATCTTCTTCAAATGCAATTATATATCATAGTAAAAATTATTATGAATTTCTAATATTACAGATAATATATGGAAAAAGAAACAGAACAAAGTGCATAAGATATCTCCTATTACGTGTTTTAATTCAAACGAATAAAATGTTATGTATAAATTTTACATATATATACAAACATATATGCACAAATATATATGTTAGCGTAACAATTTTTATTGGCAATAAACAGTGGCTGAGTGGAACTGAGAGGATCCCACTGTTCATTTTGTACTTCTTGATTCTATTTACATTTTCTAACCATGCGCACGTATTTTTAAATGTCAGCAGAGTTAACTGAGAAATGGGATTATGAGTCATTTTATGTTTTCTCCTTTATACTACTCATTATGTTTTATAAAAAGCTCTAATGAACATCATTTTTAAAATCTATTTAAGATGGCACATTAGATTATAAATAATATCTTAGATATCTATTTTTTTTAAATTGCTTATAATAGTGAAAAATGGGAAAGTTTAAATAAAAGTTAAATGTTCAAGAATTGATTAAAGTATTATAAAGACACATACTAGAAAGTCTTATGTATAGCCAATAAATTGGAGTAAAAAATGACAAGGAAATATTCATGATATGAAAAGAAGTTAAAAGAGCATTTGATCCCATTTTTGAAAAAATATTTAATTAAAGTACTAAAAATAGGGAGATAGTTATTAATTCATTCAATAACTTATTACTGAAATCCTTCTGTGTACCAAGTAATGTGCTGGGCACAAGAGACAGAGCATAAACTAGATGCTCCCAGCAAAGAACAGATTAGGAAACTACCATAAATAAGTACTGAGAGAGCTATTTAACTGCAATGTCTGCAAATATAACCACCAAAATTCTTCCTACCTCTAAATACTCAATGTCACTCCTCCCATCAAAAGTAGAGTCTATTTTTCCCTCCCCTTGAATTTAGCCTTGCAACTTGCTTTGACCAGTATAATGTGGAATAAGCGATGCTGTGCCAGTTCCAGACTTAGATATTAAGAGGCCTGCAGGTTTCTACTTTTGCTCAATTGCTACCCTAAACTGCTATGTGGATGCCATGTGAAGAAAGAGGCCCTGAAGGGTGAGTTACAACAGGTAGAGATAGATGAGAACCAAGATGAGAACTAGAGTACCTCAGGAGACAACCAGCACCACACCCCAAGAAAGGGAGTAAAGGCATTTTGGAATCTGCACCCTAAGTTGACCTGCTTTAACTGGCAGCAGATGAAATACAGACAAGTTGCCTCCACTGACCCCTTAATGAATTTCTAACTCATAGAACTATGAGCTAAAAAAAATACACACGTTGAGGTAATCTGTTATACTGTAATAGATAACTGAGACCAAAAATAAGAAAGAAATAGTACCTGGAAATGGTATGCTGATGTAACAGAAATCTAAACTACATCAGATGTGCTTTTGGGACTTAGAGGTAGGCAGGAGCTGAAAGGGCAAAGAGGAAAACTGAAGAAACTGGAAGATCAGTAAGGAAAATGCTACAGAAGGCTGGAAGAAGGGTAACCCACATTATATACTAGCAGAGCAATTAGCAAAGCTGTCACATAAAGTAATTTAGAAGATTATAAATATACCTAATCAATCGCTGGATCTGGCTAAGGAGATTTCCAAGTAGAATATTCAAAGTGTTAGTGGCTTCTTTATAGCTAAGTATGAGAAGATACAAGCAGATAAACAACAGCTAAAGCATAAACTGTTGGTTGGGCATGGTGGCTCACACCTGTAATCCCAGCACCTTGGGAGGCCAAAGCGGGAGGATCGCTTGAGCCTAGGAGTTCAAGACTAACCTGGATGAGCTCGCTTCGGCAGCACATATACTAAAATTGGAATAACACAGAGATTAGCATGGCCCCTACGCAAAGATGGCACTAAAAATATTTTTTAAAAGTTAAAAAAAAAAAAAACTAGCCTGGGCAACAAAGCAAGACCTCATCATTATAGAAAATGAAAAAGTTAACCAGGTGCAGTGTCGCACCCCTGTAGTCCCAGCTACTCAAGAGGCTGAGGCAAAAAGATTGCTTGAGCTTAGGAGTTTGGGGCTGCAGTGAGCTATGATCCAGCCGCTGCAAAGCAAGACCCTGTCTCTCTCAATCAACCAATCAATCAATTTTTTAGCTTGCAAGCAGAATTTAAAGGAAATATTTCTAACCAGGAATTGCTGAGTTGAAAAATAACTGTTTCTCATCACTAGCCTCTTCAGATATAGCAAAAGAATGTCAAAACAATGGCATAAGGACAAAGATCAAATCCAGAGCACTGCCAAGAAAACATGGTCTCGCAATTATCACGTCAAGAATGCATCCATATTACCACAAACTCAGCAGCTTCCATAAGATCTTTCGTTAAGATTTTAGGAAGTGTTTGCATACTCTCCCAGGTAAGCAAAAAGGCTACCAAGAAACTTACAGGACCACTTGGGGTCCAAAGTACAGAGTGTCCTGTCTCAGAAAGAATTGTGGATGTGACTTTTGTCTGATGGAATGCACTTATAATCTGATATATAGGAAACTGACAGAGTGTTTAAAGGAGTTCCAACAGCTTGAACTAAAAAACGTACTATTCCAAATAAAAGAGGTATCTAAGCTTTCAAATTAACAAGTTACATAAAAAAGCCTGAGTCTGCTATTCCAGTGCAAACAAGGCTCATTTCTTTTTCTTCTTGAAACAGGCTCAAAAGGTAAAGGTCCATTTCTTAAGGAAGAGTAAAAATGACTCAGAGAGTGGAGCCAATAGCACAAAGGACCTAGCCAAAAGATAAGAAAAACAATGAATTATGAAACCATGATCAAAGACAGAACCAAGCCATCATTAAGGAATATTTTCAACTCTCTGGTTAAAGAGATAATTGTTTTCAGACCAGAGACTGCTATATGATGCTTCCTATTCTTTCACTCTCCAATGGGAATGTCTATCATGGTTAACTATCTCTGTTTCAAAATTATATATTGAGTACATAGTAGGGGTAGGGTGGAGAAGAGTTACTTGTCTTCTCAGTTCACTGGTCTCCAAATGAAGAGGATCCACACCCAAGGAGCCTCAAGCACATCATAACTTGATGCACACAAATCATAAGATAATGGATTTTGAGCCTGAAGTCATAACTAGATGAGATTTCTGGGCATCCTGGGAGAGTTGGGTATGTATTGTATGTTAGAGAGACATGAATTGTCTACCAGAGGAAGAACTGTGGTAGACCATCTGCAGTGATGGCTGCCAATGATTCCTCCTATTCCTGTACACATGTTACTCCTCCTATCAAGAGGAGGAATCTACTTCTTCTTCCCTTAAATCTTGGCTGACACGGTGTTTTTTTTGCTTTGAAAAGCCATTCAATGGAAATGGTGCTAAGTAGTTTCAGGCCTAAGCCAAAAGAGGCCTAGAAACTTCTGCTTTTGTTCTCTTGCTACCCTGAATCACCATATAAAGAAGTCTAGGCTATGTTTCTAGAGAGTGGGCAAGAAAAAGTCCCAGCTGATGAAAAAATAGGTCACCTGGAGAACAAATGAGGGGTCTCAACTGATAGCCACCATTAAGGCCCGACACATGAGTGATGCCATCTTGGATCTTCTAGCCTCATTTGAGCCACTTCAATCAACATTTTGTGAACAAAAGCAAAGTTACTTCCTGCCCCAATTCCTGGCCCAAAAAATTATAAACAATAAAACAGTTGTAATTTTAAGCCATTATATTCTGAGATAATTTGTTACTCAGTAATAGATAATTGATATAGGTAATAAGTGCAACAAATGCTACAAAAGAAAAGTACCAGGCTACTATCTAAAAGTCAGTATTAGGAATCCTACTGTAATATGGGAGTAGTTTATTTGATACCAATTAAAAGAGGAGGAATTGTGAAGAGGAATTTTGTTGGCTTTAGGTTCTACTTTCCTAAATTTTCCACAGTATACATGTTTTGCTTTTAAAATATCAACAAAGATGTTATTTTATTACAACCTCCTTGAGTATATTGTTGTCATCTTATTGGTCCTATTGTACTGAAATTTATTAAGTCTAAATTATATTTTCTCATGATGAAATACACAAACATTTCAGCAAATAAATATTTTCTATTATCTTTTGTGGTTGAAGAATGAGAAGTTCTGATTACATCAACAATCCCAGAAATAAGAAATATACATGGTTTCACAATTTCTGAAGAATTAGAATGTATTAAAAGACAACTTAAAATTATATTGTATGTAATTTAATATCACACTGAATATTCATGTTTATATAATTCCTCATGGTTATCACTGTGAATAGATGTGGGTAACAAAAGACAGAGAAGTAAAAAATATTTTGAATATAGAATTAAGAATGGAAATGATCCAAAAAGACTACAATAATAAAACTAAAAACAACAAGAAAAGAATAAACAGAAATAACTGAGGAGATACACACACTGAGGGTTACAAAGAAATCAATTACACAAATGTCCGAGAGAAGATAATCCATCTTAATAGTATGAAAAAGCCTTGAGTTTTAGCTGACTACAAGTACATTAGCCAAGAGCAAGCAAGCCACATCAGCATAAAAATGTTAATGTAAAGTTGGGCTTCATTAGTACATTTAGTTAACAAATATTTACTGAGAACCTAAAATGTATCATGTATTTTATTAGGAAAATACAGTGATCAGATGCAGGGAAGGAATAATCTTACCATATTTAGAATTAGTAAACCTGAATATGAAATATTAAATCCATATAAAGGAAATGGTTTTAAAAATTAGAGAAATGTGAACTACAAAACAGAAGACTTTCTAATTCAAATGTTGCACTAAAAAAAGACAGAAAATTCTTGAAACAATATTTTTCATTTTGTCAAAATAAATTAATGACTACTACATGTTGAGCATTTTGATAGGCAATGGGTATAGAGTAGAGAGCAAAATAGATACCATCCTTGTCCTCACTTTGTTTATAGTCTAGTGAGTATCCTATTACTGGGAGGCCTTTAGCAGATACCAAATAACAGTTTATCAATCATATTTATAAAAGAGATTCATATACTTTGTGTAAGGTTGAAATAAATGATCTCCAAAGTTACTTCCAAATCGAAAATTTTATGATTATAACACCATACCATGAAAGACTATAATCATTATTCTGAAATAAAGAAACATCTAATGAATAAAATACCAAACAAAGCAAAATACACACACACACACACACACACACACACACGGGGTTTTTTATATTTCCACCTAACAAAACAACCATGTCAATTCATATGTTCAGCCTTCATGGCAAACTAGTCAACAACAAACTTCAATCCACATTAAGACACTCCAATCTCAAGTTTTTATTCCATTTTGAGTAACAAAAAATTTTTTAATCTCCTTACTCTAATAATTATTTTACCCTAGTTAAAATAATCTGAAGAAATTAGTATCTATGATTTCTCTAGGATTTCTTATATCAATCAATATACCTTTCCATGGCTTTAGCTGTATAAGGCAAATGCATTTCAATACTGTGTTCATCTTCATCTGTCTGCAGAGACATGCGTTCAAACATTCCTGTCTTCCATAGTTCTCCGTAAACTAAAGAGATTTCAAAATATATTAAAACAAATATATTAATGGATATCCTTATCCTGTGAGATTCCACCCAGTAACACAAAACTACACTCTTTGGCAAGAGTCAGAAGTACCACATTTCATTTTTATTAAAAAAGAAGAAGAAGAAGAAAGGAAGAAAAGAAAAAAGAAAACAACTAGTTTTTTATGTACCAGATAAAACAATAGTACTTGTGAAGATTTACTCATCATTTGAATATGTTACATAGTTACATTTAAAAATTTTAAATTTAATTTAATTTAATCAGTTCCTTTCATTATTTCTAAAATAATCTCTGGGTTTAGGCTTTTCCTTGCCTTAATCAGTACATGTTAGCAAGAACATAATCACAATTCCTACTGAAACATGGAAAAACCACTGGTCTACTTACTCATGAAGTTAGTAATATAGTTTTAGAGTTTTGTTTTTAAATAAAAAGTGTGATATAATTTCACATCTCAGGTTTCTGCTCTACCAAGAACAGAAAATTCTCACTAAGAATGTTATCTTTTTCAAAATTAAGTTCACTGGATAGATCAGAACATAAATTCACCACAGTACCATGCCAACTAAAATGATGTAGTAATACAAGCCTTTCTGAAGAACTATACTTAAAACTGAATATTGTAGATAAGAAAAATGTAAAATTTAAATATGTAAAAAAACATGACAAAAGAATATTTTTATCATAGAACAGAACCAATATTTTTATAACTAGAACCTTAAATGTGTTTAGCTATACCCAAGAAACAAATGGTGGTATGACCTCTTTTCTACAAAATTATACTCGGGCCAAAATTCTCCACTGGCAGGCTATCCAAATTTAAAATTTTCTGAATACCCCAACAAGATTTTAACAGTAAAATGTGTCCCCTAAAACCATGTTAGAGAATAAGGATTGTAATATTCTAGCTTCATTAAGAAGGTGCATTTTAACAATAAATTGCTAATACTCTGTGATACTTAAAACCCCAAACTATGAAAATTTAGGCCTAAAATAAGGAAAAAGAACTAATAATTTCTTTTGCAAATTAATTCTTTCATTCTACAGAAGAAATTGTTGCAAAATTTCTTGAAACAATAGCACCCTTAACATACTTAAAATGTATCTTGATGAGATGGAAGGAATACACACCAAGTTCATGAAGGTAGTTACTTCTAAGAAGGCAAACTGAGTTCAGGATGAGCTTGAAAACTCTGAGTAAATTGTAGATGATGAGTATATCAGTATTTGTTATATTATTCTTTATTTTAAAAATTATTCTCCCCTGCCTGACTCCCCAAAATACCATTATAAAGTCAAAAGGTTTTACTTTACACATCTACTGTGTAAGAAACAGCTCAATATGTGACTTCTGAAACCCTAATCAAAAAAATAAATCAAATAATAGCATTTTAAAAAATAAAAATTATTTAAGATTTACAGAGCACCTTTCTTTCAGAGCTTCACAATTATAGTTTCATTTTTTTCCCCATAAAAATCACTTGGGGAGAAATAAAGGTGTTATCACCATTATTGATTTACAGTGAGAAAAGTGATATACGTAGAGGTAGACTAACATATCCAGAATCATTCATCAAGTTGATGTGGGAACTAATTTCTTGTCTCATGGTACAATGAGTGCATGGCATTCCCTGAATATAAATGTAACCACCACAGTATGGACACTAGTGGATCTAAGAGATTTCTATAGCTAACAGGAAAACATTAGTTGTCTTTAAGGGATAGGAAAGATTTTCTTTCTTTGTTTTTGTTTTATGCAGATTGGTTACAATAAATTTTATTTTAAAAATTGAGATGGTACTTATGATATTCATATTTATACATTTGTAATTAACTTACAATTTCTATTAAAAGAATTTTAGCTATTTAAAAGCTATAGTATTTCTATGTACTTACTCTTTTGGTCAATACGAAGGTCATAGAGAGGTGTCCTATATATATCCACACTGGAAAGTGCACATCGAGAGAGGGGCACATGATGAGAAGGCCCAAGGATGAAAATTCTCCGGCTAGGAGATATACAGAGAAAAACACAGAACAAATGCACTTCTACACAGCCTTATTAAATAAAAGGGGAAAACGTAAGTAATTCTAAAAAATTACTTGTTTTCCTTCTTGATTGATTGCATTACCTATTGTTAAGGGCTGAATTGTGTTCTTCCCAAAATTCATATGTTGAAGTCCTAACCCCCAGAACCTCACACTGTGACCCTATTTGGAGGTAAGGTCTTTAAAGAGGTGATTAAGTTAAAATGAGGCCGTTAGGGTGGGGCCCTAATCCAACGTGACTACTGTCCTTATAGGAAGAAGAGATACCAGGGGTGTGCCTGCACAGACAATCATGACTGAAGAGGCACCAAGAGGGTAGCCATCTATAAAAGCCAAGGAGAGAGGCCTCAGGAAAAACCAATCCTGCCAGAACTTTGATATTGGACTTATAGTTTCAAAAACTGTGAGAAAATAAATTTCTGTTGTCTGAACTACCCAGTGTGTGGTATTTTGTTATGGCACCCCTAGCAAACTAATATATCTACTAATGATTTGTTCCTCAGTTATTTAAGTTCCTTATTCTTGTCTTCATGTTAGAAGGCCTTTAAAAGAATCATACCTGGAAATATCAGCTATCCGTTTTTACAGTAAACCAAACAAACCTCTATGCATAAAATAATCTCTCTATTCACAACAGCTAGGATACAGAAGGTTTTCAAAGCTGTATTTTATTAACTGGATTTTAAACATTTTGGCTATTAAAATCTCAAAATTCTAACACATTCTATAATCACCTTCTAAGAGCCACCAAACTTTAATAAAAGTGCATAATAGCATAGAATTCTAAAAATCCATACAAAGTATTATTACAAAGAAGCATTCTGAGAAAGCTATTTCCACATTTCTTCCTTGGCAGAGAAAAAAGGCATCTTGTTGAGAAGAATTTTGTGCAATAAGCTTTCTCTATTCCCATTCAAGTAGAAGTCATTCTCAAAAACAAAGAAACTTGATTATGTGTTATTTGCACTGTAGTCTAAAGAAAAGAAGTGAGCTAAACTGTAGCTTAAATCTTTACAATCTCTTTATCTTGAAATCAAGAGTAAAATTAATTTCCTCTCTCTCCAGCCTAGGCAAAAAAAGAGCAAGACCCTGTCTCAAGGAAAAAAAAAAAAAATTAGACCAGGCGTGGTGGCT
>VBSM01002608.1:150841820-150862980 GCA_008086735.1 Cheirogaleus medius | reverse complement strand
AAAAAAAAAAGAAGAAGAAGAAGAAAAGAAAAGAACAAATAGCTCAAATCTATAGAATCCTAAAAGAACAAAATTAAGAGATATCACCCTAGTCTCCTATCTTAAAAGCACATAAATATCATGATAATTTTTAAAGTCTAATATGGGTCATACATAATGGTAATTCAGGAATGTGAAAGGTGGACTTGACTAAGGCCAGGCAATATATGAACCAAGAATCAAATATGAAAAAAAGCATTTTTCTGATTGAGGAATATATTTTTATGAAAAGACAGAGGGATAGAATATTTCAAATAAGAACACTCCTGGAAAATCTAGAACTTATAGTTAAAATATATAATAAATTTTAAAATATCACTCAAAAGTCAAGGCATAGATAAATTTTATAAGTAAGCACTAACAGTGGCCAAAAGATGAGCACTGCTCCAGAGGTCTGCTGGAAGCCTAATGAACTCCTCCAATACCTGACTACTTTCTTTGCTTGTCTTTTTGTCAGACCCAATCTAGACGAGGGGAAAGGAACCCCCACCAATCTGAACTAACCAACTGTGTACCTAACAGATTCTTTTAAGTTTGCTAGAAACTCACCCACAGCCAACATAATAAAGTTCCACATTTAATTAAGAGAGATAAGAGGGGGGAAGTTTTAGGTCCCTTAGAAGTGATGTACCCCAAAACAAAACAGAAATAGCTACATATCATTTAAGGAAAAGCAAGCACATGAAACCACTAGTAATCTCAAAATGAGTCTCTTTGTTATCTAAATGGTAACAAAAGAAAATGAACAGTATATATTAAAGTTCATGCATTTTCTTTGTTTGCTAGATTGCTAACTTCATAAACATCATGACCGTAAGAATATTTTGGAAAGAAATAAGTAATAAAGACATGGAAAGCAATGCCACTCCAACCCCCTTAATTAACTGCAAGGTGCTTTGTCTTTAAAGGAGTAACTTTTAAATATTAGCATATCATTGTTGACCCACAAATAAAAGAAACCTTTAACAAGAAAAAATGGAGGGGGGATCAGTAGGCATTCTCTTAGAAATAAATGTAGTTCATATATAATAGCTCCAGAGAATTCACATTTGTGGAGTTACTTACTATGATGAATGTAGTCTGTGCACCCAATATATAAGCTGCCTGAGTGTCTACCTTCATAAATATTTATTCAACTACTTATTCCAAATAACAGAACACAAATAATTTTTTAAAGGTGTTTCACACGAAGTGGAAACATTTTAACTAAAGAATAAAATGTTACGTGGACTCAAAGAAGACTCCTTTTTGCTCTCTTTTTCTATCCTGCAAAGCTTTCTGAAAAATATGGATCAAAATCAACTTACTACCTAAGCACATCCTGAATTTTGGGTTTTAATTAGAGTTTTGGTAATAATCAGGAAAAGACTTTGCAACTATCAATATGGAAAGGAACTTAATTAAATGTACCATTTTTTAATTCCTTAAATAGCCAGAGTGATTCTTCTGGAAACAAATCAGATCACTTAACCCTTACTTATTCAAAGCCTTTCATGGCTTTTCACAGTCACAGCATAGAATCCAAAATCCTTAAAAGGGGTTTTATGTCTCAAATGAACTGGTGCCTTCTTGTATTACTCTGGCCCCTTTGGTAATAACATTATGTATACTGGTCTTCCTACAGTTCCTTGATGACACCAACAACTTTCCCGACTTCAAAGTTTTCACACATGCTATTGTTCCCTTCACTTGGCTAGCTTGGCTTAAAAAAAATCAGTTCCTCAGAGGTACCTTCCCCAATACCACTCCCTAATTTAAATCAAATCACGCTCTTAAGATCTCTCATAGCAGTTCTCAAAAGGGGAACTATGGGTTGCTGGTATTCCTCAAGATCCTTTGAAGGAGTCTCTAATTTTTATTATGAAAATTAAAGCTATTTTCCTAATAATGCAAGATTAGTTATTTGCCTTTTTCACTGTGTTGACATTTGCACTTATGGTGCAAAAATGAGGGTGGTTAAAACCTTTGGCACCTTAGAACCACAACCAAGATAGTAGAATTAGCATGTATTAGTAGTCCCATTTTTTAAAAAATCGACATATAATAAAATTGATAAGTGATATCAATTTGTCAATGATAAAATTGAAGTTTTCAAGTGAAAATTAAGCTTTTGGTAAACCTTTATCACTGTGAGCTTGACAGTTCCCCAATAGTTAATGATTTTTCTGATAAAACTGGTGGTGATGTTATACAACTATAACGTGAGTTTTTTGATATTGTATAATGAAACACTATCACTGGAAATATCTGAATAACTCAAAAAACAAATATTTTCCAAATGTTCCATGCATGATGTTACAAAATCATTCAATGGTAAAAAATCCATTCAAACTGCAAGATAGACAATGAATTTATAAAAAGTACCAAAAAATTCACTGACATTAACTTCAGATTTCACATTGTAACAAACCTTTAAGAAACTACCACTTGTTGAGTTTGGCCATAGTATCAAAGAAAAATATCCACAACTATCTGAAAAGATAATTAAACTATTCCTCTTCCTTTCCCAACTACATAATCTGTGTGAGGTTAGGTTTTCTGCATATACCTCAACCAAAACAAGTGATCACGACAGAGTAAATGCAGAAGCAAATATGAAAATATAGTTGTCTTCTATTAAGCCAAACATTAAAGAGAGATTTAATAACTTTTGTAAAAATTTTATACTTTGTAAAAAATGTAAAACAATTCCACTTTCCCACTATCTTTTATTGTTATATTGAAAAATGTACTTATTTCTCATTTTTTAAAATGTTATTTTAGGTAACCTCTAATGGATTTATTTTTTTAAATAAATTGATTTTTAATTTCTCATTTTAATTTCTAATCCATTAAACAGCAGATGTAACCTACATCTGGTACACTCAATAATTTAAAACTGTAAAGGGTTCCTGAAACCAAGAAGTTTGAGAAACACTGCTTTTTACTTTCAGCTTTCTAATTAGATTTTTAACTTTTTTTTCTTTTTAATAGTAAAGCTTTAATTTGTTGATATTCTACATGTGAACCAAACAAATAAAAGAGATTTTTAACTTTTAATTAGATATCTCTTTTTTTTTTTTATTATATACTTAATGTCCATCTCATCCACTAGTTTATAAGCACAAAGAACTGGAACTGTGTGTTTTATTAATCCCGGTATCTCCAGTACTACCGCAGTACCTGGCTCACAGCAGTCATTTAATAAACTTTTTTAAATAAATGCTCTAATTTATTCATCCATTTCCCTCGGAGAGCAACACTTGAAATCCTTTGCAACCAACTCTTTGTAAATTTAAGCAGGCAAGTCTGTTTGCAAACACACTTGGTTATCTCCTTAAAAGCTGCCTCTCACACTCCCCATTAAATTATAGGCTTTATTGATTACTATAAAAGAAAAGTCTTGTTAGGATCTGACTGGTCATATTAAAAATCAAAGAACTATTTTGTTGGTTTAAGACTGTTTAGTTCCTTCAACTTGTAATCATTTTTGCAAACTTTTAAATTTTACATTTTTTCACCATAAAAACAATTTATCTGTTTTGCACACAAGAAAACATACATAAAATATTATCATCCATATACAACTACTGTCGTTCTGTTATTTCTTCTCAGACATTTGTTATGCTGCTTTATTTTACCTCACATAGTATCCTTTTTTCCCAATTTTGCACAATTTTATACCTCTCTTTTTCTACTTGCTATAAATATTTTACAAAGGCTTCAAACACATCATTTTGAACTGCCACATAATATTCCATTGAGTAAACTGTCATATTTATTTAATCAATTCACTATTAAAAATTTAGACTCTTTTTCTGGGTGCAGTGGCTCATGCCTATAATCCTGGTACTTTGGGAGGCTGAGGCAAGAGGATGGCTTGAGGCCAGGAGTTCAAGATCAGCATAGGCAACATAGTGAGATTCCACAACTACAAAAAATTTTTTAAATTAGCCAGATGTCATGGTGCACGCCTATAATCCTAGCTACTCAGAAGGCTGAGACAGAAAGGACCACTCAAGTCTACTAGTGCCACTGCACTCTAGCTCAGGTGACAGAGTGAGACTCTGTCTCAAAAAAGAAAAAAAGAAATTTATATTCACACTCTTTAAAAAATAATGCTGCTGTGGAAATTTTAACACATTTAACTTCCCATTTTGGGACTATTAGGATAGAGCCTCAGAATCTAAATGTCTTAGCCAGCAACTATATACAAATATTTATGACTCCTAATATATGTTAACAAATTACTTTCCTAAAGTGTTAATGTGATATTTTTTAAAAAACTAATTTCACCCAATCTAGCCAGTCCCAGATTATAAGAACTACATAACTGTATTGGTCTATAAATTATTCATTTAAATTGGTACATCACTACTATTTTTATTTCTATGTCTTTATTAGAGAAGTAAAAGATATTTCCATTTTTCTTTTATTAATCATCGTTCACTTTTTTGTAAATTTATTTAATATTCTTTGACAATTTATCCACTGAGTTCTGAGATTTTTCTTACTATTCTGATTATTTTTTGATTGCTTTATTGTCATTTTTTGGCAAACATCTTTCCCATTCTATTAATTATTTCTTTTGGTTACATTGTGACATAGGAGTTACTATTCGTGTAATTTAATCTATCTTTCTAATTATAATTTAATACTTTTTAGAATCTCCCCAACAATGTCTCTAAGTATTTTAGACATATTGTGTTCCTAATTAGACATGGCTCAAAATTCCTCTCCAGTAAGTGAATACCTTTATCTAACAATATTTACTTGATGGATGGTGTTTATAGAGACTTTAAACCAACCTCTTTTTCCAAGTTGCCAGTCAGCACTCCACCATCAATTTTGGGATAATTTTTTACCTGTTATTTGTAATGCCGTTTTAAAATCATATTTGTACCCCACCATTTTAAGTTCTAGAAAGTGATATGTTATCATTTACTTTTCCAAAAGATGATTCTGGTTGAAATGTAGAAAATGGATTAGTGTGCAAGGTAAGAATGGAAACTGGTGGTATAGAATTTAATCTCTCTTGAACCAACTCTCATTTTTTTCTCTATACCTCTCATAGTTCCCAAAGGATATTATTTTGCTACTTTCTCAAAGCACTCCAAAGACACTGCAACTCTCAGGGAGGGCCACTTTTGAGAAAATTCAACTATGAATGTCAATTATTATCTTTATACTTACACTGTTAAATTTATTTATTCAGAATTC
Source organism: Cheirogaleus medius (assembly GCA_008086735.1). Classification (NCBI taxonomy): domain Eukaryota; kingdom Metazoa; phylum Chordata; class Mammalia; order Primates; family Cheirogaleidae; genus Cheirogaleus; species Cheirogaleus medius. The sequence goes on along the minus strand of VBSM01002608.1, from coordinate 150,857,742 downwards.
AATTATTATATACTAATTACAAAAATAATCTGATCATCTTATCACCTATCATTTGTCTCTCTACTAATCTTCTTTCACTTTTCTCCTCTTCTTAGTCCTTGACTCTCTTTCCTTTTTTCCCCCTTTCCTTTTTCCTTCCATTCTCAATTTCCATCAATTTATTTAACACATGCTTTCCACATTTAGCAACATAGACTCCTCTACATATGCCTTAGCCATATTTAATTCTGGGGTATCCATCCAGCACATGACATTATCAATAAAAATTCTGCCAAATAAAGACAGGTTTTGGAAAATGCTGTTATATAATAGGCCAGGTCAAATTTAATTTCTATTTGCTCTCATTCATGAAATAAAGTACTTAAGATTATATATTAAATATGTATCAAGAAATATTTGTTAGACACCGCTCAAAACATCATAAATGAGATAAAGCTAACCAAAACCTTATCGATCTGGCAATATTATCACTTTATTTATTACTAAACACTTGCTAACAATAATTTTTAACAAAACTATGATAACAATGTGCACAGAACACTACATAAAAATTTTGAAGAGTAGCTTTTTTGTTTTAAAGATTTGAACAAATTGCTCAAAGGCCAAGTGGGCTGTAGGTGATTTTTCTTTCTAAATCATGACTGTGATGAGCTACTTCTTTTGGATGACTATGCTACATCCTCTATCTACTAGTGCAGGTTTACTTAACATTCAACATTTGACAGAATTAAGATGATCATTTTATCTATTCACATCGTTTGTACAACTGGCAATATAGACTGGAGACTGATATTAGTTCATATGTAGTAAATTAAGTATTTAAATAAAATGCTGGTCAGCAAACTAAATAATTTGGGTACTATTTCCAGCAGAAGTTCTTGAAAGTTCACAAGTTTCTTATTTTAGAGAGTAGTATACTACTCATTCTCAACTTTCCAGGAAGCTTTTCTTTTTAAGCAAATTTCAGAGATGTCAATGAATTATTAAGAGTTAATATACTTCAAATACCACATTAAATTCACTGTCAGATTCTAAAATATTTCAAATACCTTATCCTGTCAAAGAAAAATTATTCTCTTTCAGTAACAATAATTTAACAAGTACAATAAAGAATTTTAAATTACAAAATGATTAAAATAAATCAAAGAGCTTTGCATTTTTCTTAAAAATGCTCACCTCCAGGTTTTCAAAGAAAAATTAAAAACCAAAATATTTAACTTAATAGTTTCAAATTAAACATTTTACCAACTAAAGGGAAGGGGGCAAAATGTTTGGACAAAGAAAAAGAATATTAAAGTTTTTCCTAACCTATATAAGGTATACTAAAATTCATAAAAAGTCAAATTCTTAATAAGTACATAAGAAGAATGAAAAACTAATTACTTCTGCGACAAAACAATTAATTCCCAAGCTTTTCCCACGAAAAATAAAACTTTAACTAACTATATTACTTACGTAATAGATGGATCCACTTGTTTGTAAGCATGGGCAGCACAAGACCCACAGTACGTATATCCTGCATGGCTACAAAACAAAATATTTTTTAAACTTAATCACCAAGTTCAAAATCAAGATATTCTCAAAAAAACTTTTGAAAGAAATGTATTAACTATGGTAAACATAAAAGAATTGAGTGCATAGATTAAAAAGCAATGTAGTTAATGATGCTACTTCTAGAAGATAATAGGGAACAGATAATTGTATACTGTGTTCCAATTTTAAACTTTAAAAATATTTTGTAATTTTTTTTGTCTGGAGGACAATTAAATTTGAAGACATTCAAGGCTTACTTGAACTTGCTAATGTAACACTAACAATATTTGAGTTTTTGATATTCCTCTTCAATGGCATTAGCAGACTTTACAGACCAATGATGAGACCAAGAAGTCAAAACAGACCAAAACAAGTATCCTACAACTAACAACTCACTTCCCTCTGTGTCTTTCAGTAATAAGGGAATTGATGTGGCCTTCTCTGTAATATGCCTCTCATTTTCTCTCCATACTATTCTTCCCTTTCATCCACTGGTCTCAGCATTCAGTCAATTCTCTTATTACTTATAGAATGACTACTTCCTCGTTTCGTTTTTCTTTCTTGACTCATTCTAGTTACATGAGTGTATAGTCATTTCCTTTAGAGCTTACTTATTAGTATGTGGCCAGTGGTATGCTAGTAAATGTTTTAACAACTGGCTCTGCAGAAAATGTATGCTTATACATATGTACGTAAGCATACTAATGTCATGGTCTGGAACTCTATCAGTGCTGGTGAGAAAAGGGAACTGACTGCTCTGGAATCTAAAAAAGAAAAACTGTTGGGCATGGTTGCACACGCCTGTAGTTCCAGCTACTCAGGAGGCTAAGGCAGGAGGATGCCTCGAACCTAGGCATTTGAGACCATGGTGCCTGTGAATAGCTACTGCATTCCAGCCTCAGGAACACAGAGAGACCCCTCAAAAAAAAGAAAAAAAAGAGAAGAGAAGAGAAGAGAAACAGACAGATCTTAGTGACAAATATGGGAGATGATGAGGAGGGGGAAGAGGATAATGATAATAACAGTAGTAACATTTACTGAATGTTCGCTATGTGTTGAGCACTCTTATACGTACTTCCAAGTATTAATTCATTTCATCTACACACCAACCTTATGAAATAAGGCTTTTTTTCTTCATTTTACAGATGAAGAAACTAAAACAGGTTAAGAAACTTGCTCAAGCTCACACAGATAGTTAAGTGGCCAAGCCAGGACTTAAGCCAGGCAGTAAAGCTCTAGAACCCACACTCTTAACCAGCATAAGAGATCTCTTTACATGTTTGATGGAAGAAGGGAGGAAGTCCACGGAGTAACAAAAGCAACAAGCCTGAAAGTGGGAAGAATGCTTACAGAATCATTTACTCTATAAGACTACAAGAAAGGATGAAAGTTTTGAAAATATGATCATCTGAGGTAAATACATGTTTTATAATAGAACGCAGACTTCATGGTTTAGTCCTTTCTGAAGTTGAAGGCTTAGGTGTCTGCCTGAAGTAAAAACAAAATAGTTTCAGGGAGAGGAGAGTCTTAAACAGGTCTTCACTTAGATAGAGAACACATTGGAGAGTATTTTTTTTAAAAACTAGTGAGTGCGCTGTCCCTTTTAACCTCCACCTTGAAGAACTCTAAGAAAGGAGCAAGATCATAATCAAAGAAGAGAAATTCTAATACATTTCCTTTATCCTGGCCCAGATATATGGTAATGAAGAAAGCCAGACTAATAACCATCAAATCTTATTACAGATGCTCTTTTCCTGCCTCTTGTCTTGGTAAGAAAATCTATGATTCTACATGAATGTGGAAACAAAGTTTTATCAAGTGATCGCTCATAATAAAGGCTTCACTGAAAAAACAGATAAAGTTTTTCTTTTGTGCATAACAGCCAAAAGAACATAAAAATTTGACCTCTACAGATATTCAAACATGCATTATAAAAGTGTGTCCCACTCAGTCTTTTAAAAAGCTCTTAAAATCCTTAATGCACAAAGCCATCCCTGCTAACTTTTCTTAGTCACTCTGGTTCCAAACATAACTACTCATGAAGGGAAATACAAAATTATATTAATACATGCAATTTTTCATTAGGCTAATAAGACCATGCCTCTAAAAACTAATCCTTTTTTTTAATAGAGTGCTTTTGCTTCTCCCTTTATTTCTACACAGCAGACCCTTTACATCAGCAAATCCAGCTCCTGACATGCCAGAATTTCTGTTTCCCCCATGGAGCTGCAATCAAATGAGGATGCAAAGCCATTGTCCGTGATCATTCACTGGTGACAGTTTCCCACATAGCAACCTTGCAGTGTGGGTATAATTTAAATTCCTACCTCAGGAAAATTACCAATTACTACATGACATGGATTTTCACTTGTTCATTCTGAGAGCTTCAAGGTCATAGGTGAGTAGTATAAACCGTCAATGCCAAGATTCTACCACACATTCTATGTAAGGTTTTTCATCAAAGAGGATACAAAGAATAATAAAGGAATACTTAGCTAGGATTCAAGAAAGTCAGGTTCTAATAGTCCTAGTTCTACTTAATAGTAGCAAGAAATGCAAAATAAAAAACTGGACTAGATGAGAAGATCTCGTCCAATAATAAGAAAAATCTGTAAGATTTACTTAAGCTATGATAAGAACTAAAAAGCTAGAAACTAAATTATAACACTCCCATGAACAGATGGATCAACCTGATCGACAAATGGCCCTAAATAATATGCAGAAACAGTAGCTTCTACATTTCCTCTCTCAATTTTATTTTGCTGTACCTAGTCTTTTATTCTTTTCTTTTATAGGCACTGCTCAATGGCCCTCAAGATTCCTGCTTTATATTAGTAGATAATTATATCAAAAAAAGTCCAACTTAGATAATCATTATTCAGAATATTTTATTTTTACAAAATATAATCTCGCAAATACTAGGTAAACAATACTATGAACTAAGGAAAGTTATTAAAGTTACTGAAGTCAAGAATAAACTAACCAAAATGTTGCATATCTAGATTTTTTTACTGTTAGAATATACAGGATTTGAGATTTTGACATGAATATCCTATTGCTTAGAATCCATAATGTTTGGATATAAGTTGTACAGCCCTAGTAAGTAACTTAAATAACTACATAATTTATAAAGATTCATTGTCTCATGATACACAGTGGTTAAGTGCTACAGGTATGCTTCACTATATAAAAACCAGCCCTCTATATATAAACATTTTTAGCTTTTACTTTTTAAAACTAGGTTCAATATTAAAAATAATACAGGCACACAGTAAAAAAGCCAAACAATAAAGGGTATACAATGAAAAGTGAAAGTATCCTTTTCCTACTAGGTTAACTGCTAACAAATCAAACTCTATTTTAAATGTATGAGGAGGGCTTCAATATTCATAGTATCTTTTTTATAGTAAAAGTAATTTCCCCATGTTAATAACCCCGATTATCTGATATTTTTACATTTAATAAGAAGTTTCTTGAGTGATGCATACTTTGTACAGCTCCATACTAAGGGTTGCTGAAATATTCCTGTATAGTGCGAGACAAACAAGAAGATTGGGATCAAGGTATCTGAAAGTCAAGGTATTTGAAACTTCTAGTTTATGAGACCATTTCAATATATATCCCTGGGCCACATACTGTCTCCTGCACCACAAGATAAGTAAGGCAATTCTAAATTCAACCACAGAATATTTTTAATCAAATTAATTTATTTTAAATACTCCAAATGTGCCTACCTGTATTTCATATAGATTAGAATTCACTAAGACTTTTATATGTCAATATTTATTCTTGGCCAGGTACAGTGGCTCATGCCTGTAATCCAGCAGTTTGGGAAGCCAAGGTGGGAGGATCACTTGAGGCCAGGAATTTGAGACCAGCCTGGGCAGCAGAGTAAGAACTCGTCTTTGCAAAAAAATTTAAAAATTAGCTGGGTATGGTGTCACACTCCTATAGTACCAGCTACTCACAAAGCTGAGGTGGAGGATCCTGTGAGCCCAGGAGTTTGAAGCTGGAGTGAGCCATGATAGCACCACTATGTTCTAGCACATGGAAACAGAGCAAGACTCTGTCTCTTAAAAAAAAAAAAAAAGAAAAGAACATTTATTCTTTAATGACATTTATTCTACTTGAGCTACATCAATATAAAAATAAGCAATCTGTTTAAGTAATTTCAAAACTGTGCTATTTTCACACAGCCCAAATGGTTACAGGTTCCCATGATATGATTCATGCCTATATAGGTAAAATCTAAGAAAACTGGGTCCTAGAGAGCTAGAATTTATAAAATTTTAGTATATTTTTGATAAACTTGATTTGAAGTAAAAACAGAAATCTTAAAATAAGTTTTCTAATTACTATGTGAGTGTATTCTTACAGAGACCCTTTCATACTATATAACAATGAAATTAATTACTTGTTGCTCTTCTACCTCAACCAAAAAAAGGTAACTCTGTAATAGAAAGTAATTATTTCTGGAAACCATATAATTAGAAAAAATGTGGCTGTATTTAAAGTTTTAAAGTTTTCATAAGTTAACAAAATAGAAAATGCCTATAAATGTACAAACATAAGTACAAAGTCACTGTATGTAGCAGAAACATACATACCAAAGCCAAAACTATTTCCAATTAGCCATTTTAAAATCTGGGGCAACTTGGAAATTAAATGTAACTTAGGCTAAAACATTTCATTTCCCAGTTCACTGCCAATGATTTCAATTTAAAATTAATTACAAGAAGGAAACAAGTCTGGCTACTTTTTAATGAATACTAACTTCAACTTAATTATATGTTGATTCAACTCAGCTCCCACATTTAGCCTAAGTTTTAACTAGGAAGGTAGCATAACATAATAGTCAAATACCAGCAAAGTAATGGAATGAGAATAAAACCTACTTCATGAGTTACTATAAAGAGATGATTATTAATCTATTGTTTCTCATCTAATCAAGGATTTCACTTATGCAAACTTCCCCTCTTGCTCCTGTTATCACTTTTTATTTCTCTACTGAATCATTTCAAAAATTTTACAAACACTTTAAAATCTCCCAAGTGAAACAAAAATCCTACCCTAGAAAGGGGAACCCTCATATATGGTTGGTAGGAATGTAAATTAATGCAACCACTATGGAGAACAGTATGCAAGTTCTTCAAAAAAATAAAAAGAGAACTACCATAAGACCCAGCAATCCCACTTCTGGGTAAATACCCAAAGGATAGGAATTCAGTATATAGAAAAGATATCTGCATTCCCATGTTTATCATAGCACTATTTACAATAGCCAAGATTTGGAATCAACCTAAGTGTCCATCAACGGACGAATGGATAAAGAAATTGTGGTACATATATACAATGGAATAAAAGCCACAAAAAGAATGAAATCCTGCCATTTAAAACAACATGGATAGAACTGGAGAACATTTCGTTAAGTAAAATAAGCCAAGCACAGAAAGACAAATCTTGCACATTCTCTCTCATATGTGGGAGCTAAATATTAAAAACAATTGATCTCATGGAGACGAAGAGTAGAATGATGGTTACCAAAGGACGGGAAGAGTAGCGGGGAGTGGGGGAATAAACTAGGGATGGTTAATGAGTTCAAAAACATAGTTAGTTAGTATTAATAATATTTGATAGCACAACACAATGATTATAAGCAACAATAAGTTAGGGTATACTTTAAAATAACTAAAAGAGTAGAATTGGAATGTTCCTAGCACAAAGAAATGTTAAATGCCTGAGGTGATGGATGCCCCAATTACCCCGATTTGATTACTTCACATTGTATGCCTGTATCAAAACATCACATGTACCCTATAAAGGTATACATCTATTATGTACCCATAATAATCTAAAATTTAAAAAAATTATTAAATACTCCTCAATAACTTCCCATACAGATATTACCCTATTTCACTGGAAAATTTCTCAAAAAACTATCTATACTTACTGTCTTCATTTCCCTCATTTCCTGAATCCACTCCAATAATGTTTTCATTCCCACCACTCCACAGAAATCTTTCTTATCAAGGTCACCAGTGACTGCCACATTGCCTAATCCGATTATCAATTCTCAGTCCTCACTGTATTTGACTTACTGGCAGCATTTGACACAGTTAATCAATTTCTCCTCCCTGACACATTTTTCATCCTTTGGCCTCCCACAGACCCCACCAACTCTTGATTTTCCTCCTTCCTCCCTTGTCCTCCTTCAGTGTCTTCTCTGCAAATGATCATCTTCCCTCTGATTTCTAAAAAGGTGGTTTGCCCACCTTTGAAACTCTTCTCCTGTCTACCTTTATTTTATTCCCTAGGCAACCATACCCTGTTTAGACTTTAAGATGAGATAGATAGATAGACAGACAGACAGACAGACACACACACACACACACACACACACTCAAGTCTGGCACCTCTTCCCTGTATTCCACAGATTCGTATATCCGTCCAGCTGCCCATTTGAAATCTCCATTTGGATATCTACAAAGCATCTCAACATGAACAAGATCAAAACTATACCCTAGATGCTACATAAACACTTCAAAATCTACTCTACACTTCACTCATCTTCCCCTTATTATTATATAAAGGTAATTCCACCCTTCCAATTTCCCAAGGCAAAATTTAAGAAGAGTCATCCTTAACCCTTCTTCTCCCTATCTTGTTGGTCCAACCATTGAAACATAACCAGAACCGGCTGCTTCTCATCACCTTGACCTCAAGTCCCCAGTCCTATATCATCTCTTTTCAACTCTTTATCACTATATCATCTCTTTTCTGAAATACTGTAAAAATAAGCCTACTAAACTGGACCTCCCTGTTGCCACAAAATATAATGTCCATACAGCAACAAGAGTAATCCTTTTCAAACCTAAGTCAGATTATATCCCTCTACAGCTCAAAACTTGTCATGACTTACAATAAAAATTGAAGTCCTTATGACAGCCTACAAAGCCCTCTACCACCTGTCTCATCTACTACTCTTCCCCTTGTACATGCCACTCCAGCTGCACTGGCCTTCTTGATTTTCCTCAAACACTAAGCACACTCTTGATCCAGGGAGTATGCTTAGTTCCTCAGCCTGAAACCCTCTCCCCCTTGCGTATCCACACAACTTACTGTCTCACATCTTTCAGATGCAAATGTTACTTTACCAGAAGTCTTTTCTTATTATCCTATATATAAAATAGCAACTCCCTACCCATATTATCACTCAGTCCTCTATCTGCTTTATTTTTCTTAGCAGCCATCAGCACCTGACACAGAATATAATCATTTGTTTATTGCCCATCTTCCTTAAGTACCACGAGAATAATGATTTTGATTTATTCAAAAAGCAGCACTAAGAAGAGCACCCAACCTTTACCTGGCACATGTTTGCTGAATGACTAAATAAATAACAGCAAATCATTTTGCTGAAAGTTTTATAAAAACTGGCATATTTAATCTTTTTATTAAAAATAGTATTAAAAACTTAATCTCATCTTTATCAACAATGAGATGAAGGTACAAAAGATAAAATAACTTGCATGTCACATGGCTTGTAAGTGGTGAAGTCAGGCTCCTGCATCTACTAAATGAGACCAAATTGTATCATACAAATGAGGTAATTAACAAAATCCTTGGCATATAAAATACCTACAATTAATACAATACTTCTTATTGCCAAACATTAATCTAGGCTCTTTATGTTTATTTACTCATTTGATTTTCATATTGATTATTTAATAAGTGGTTATCATCACTATTTACTATTTATCAGAGCACCAACCTTAACCAAGAAGAAGTCACATATAAGATGCTGTGAAAGGAATGGCACAGACTCCCCAACTTTACTCTTCTCATAAAAATCTTAACATAAGGCCAGGCACAGTGGCTCACGCCTGTGATCCTAGCACTCTGTGAGGCTGAGGTGGGAGGATCACTCAAGCTCAGGAATTCGAAACCAGCCTAGGCAAGAGCGAGACTCCGTCTCTACTAAAAATAGAAATTAGCTGAACAACTAAAAATTAAAAAAAAAAATGTTAACATGTCCTTAACACAGTATGTTTTGAAGGTTAGTACTAGAAATCAATTCAAAATTAACTAAATTCATATTATTCAGAGATACACATCATTAACTGTGTGTATACTAGCTTGTAGTTCTAAAAAGCAAACAAACTCTCTAATTTTCAAAGACAAAAAAACCAGAGATTTTCTCAATTAAAAAAGAAAATCTACCCTTCCCCAAATATCGGTTTGCTACTCCACACTGTACCACATTATGCTTAATATATCTTTTTCATTGTAAGTTAAAAATTATCTGGATTATACCAAGTTTACCTAAAGTAAACAATCCTTTTTTTTTTTTTTTGAGACAGAGTCTTGCTCTGTTGCCCAGGCTGGAGTGCAGTGGTATCATCATAGCTCACTGCAACCTCAAACTCCAATCCTCCTGCCTCAGCCTCCTGAGTAGCTGGGACTACAGGCATGCACCACCATGCACAGCTAATTTTTTCCATTTTTGGTAGAGACAGGGTCTTGCCCTTGCTCAGGCTTGGTCTCAAACTCCTCACCTCAAGCGATCCTCCCACCTAGGTCTCCCAGAGTGCTAGGATTACAGGCATAAGCCACTGAACTCAGCCCCAACTCTCTTCTTGAAAGGTCAGTTTTATTACCAAAAGTAAATTTTGAAATTACTGCATATGAGGAAATAAAGTGGCCAATTCCTTTACCCTTGAGTTAAAGTACAAATTACTGAATGCAATTTCTTCAGCTCAATATAGTATTTAGATTTTAATTTTTGGTTCAACCTATAGATACTCATTTTTTATTAATAATAAACATATGAAAGATTTTAGGTAAAGACTCTTAAAACTTACGGTGCAATAATGGCTCTAGCAGGTCTTTTTGTAGACTGTACTTGTGAAAGCCAACCTTCTAGCTGTGCATTTAGCTGTGGTCCTATAAAAAGACAAAGAGCAAAATTAGAGTCAGAAAAATGATGTACCACAGATAACCAACTATACATGACACAAAGCCATCATTGAACCTATGTGGGACTAAAATAGTTTAATGGGCAATAAGAGCATCAGTTTGGATGTTAATGTTTGAACTTATTAACCTCTAGCAAGCCATATGAGGCTGAGTACTAATTAAACAAAATTTGCTTTTATCCATTTATTTACTGATTTACAATCATTTTCATTCCAGAGCAACAATGTGATTTATAATTTGAGACAGTATTTAAACAAAATAAAACAGGAGGCAGAAGACTAAGTACATTAAGAGGAAATAATTGAGTCAATATATTTCAGAGCATGAACACCTGCCTTAAACACTGAAATGACAACCACAGAGGTAATCACCCCCACAACCAATGATCTTTTCTTCCGTCCCACACCAGCCCTATTCCCATGATCAAATCAATAACCAGTAACTAGTTACCTCAAAAATCTCAATTTCAAGCACTATCTTCACTTCCTCTCTTCCCAGTTCACTCCCAGAAATGAACTCCAACAACTTTTTCCACTGTCCTTCATACTCTTTCTTTCTTCACTTCTTATCCAGCCTGAAACTCAAAAATCCATCACTATAATCATTCCCTTGCCTGTGGCCTCTCTCCTCTGCTCCTCTATCCCTCCATCATAGTCAAAACATAGTTTAAAACCAACTTAACACAGTACCTCCACCTGACCAGCTGAATAAGACTGAAAAGAAATACAACTATATCAACTTTAAAATTAAAACCATAAATTTCAGTAGACCCCTAACAATGCTGAAAAATCCTATCACATTAACATAGTGAATTTGCTCTCACATCTTTAAGACAGAAAATTATCTCCTAGCTTCTCCTTTTCCCTTAAGCCTCACATACCTCCCTCATCCCCTTCTCACTTCCAGGAGATAATCAATGCTTTTCATTTGGTCAAGGAAAAACAAACAGAAGTAGGGCAACCACAAGAGTTTGAGGTTGCTGTGAGCTAGGCTGATGCCAAGATATTCTAGCCTGACCAAAAAAAAAAAGGCCATCTCTTCCCGGAGTCGGGAAAAGCTGGTTAAGAGGGCGAAAAAGAAAAAAAAAACATAAAAGAAGTAGGGCAGCCAACCATCTTGGTTTGCCCAGGACTTTCCTAATTTTAGCATTGAAAGTCCTGCACCCTGGAAAATCTTTCACTACCAAGTAAACCTGGATGTTAGTCACTCTAAATTCAGAAGAGAACTACTTCATCTTCCCATCACTTATTCTGCTTCCCTTCTGTTTCAACAAATTGTCCTTGCTCCTGTCAAAAGCCAAACACACTATTTCTGCACTGGATCCCAATATTTTTTTCTTACTCAAGAATTCTGCTCCCATAACTCTAACCAGTCTCCTGTACCAACTTACCCCTATTTACCTGATCATTACCGTTAGCATGCAAATATGCAATACTATCACTTCTGCAACTTCCTCATTACTCTCATCCCCTTTACAAGTTTTCCTAAAGAGATGTCCTCATTTCCTTCCCCCCTCACAACCCATTCTCTTTTTTCCTTTTTTTTAACACCCATTCTCCTTTAAAGCTTTTAATCATTAAATACTTAAACATTACAAAAGAATTTAAATAATATAACAAACATCCATGTACCCACAGCCTAAATAAATTAAACCTTAACATTCTACCTTATTTACTTAAGATCTTCCTTTTTTAAGAAATAAAAGAAGGCTGGAGTGGTGGCTCACACCTGTAACCTGAGCACTCTGGAAGGATTGCTTGAGGTCAGGTGTTCAAGACCAGCCTGAGCAAAATCGAGACCCCCATCTCTACAGAAAAAAATAGAAAAATTAGCCAGGCATAGTGGCATGCACCTGTAGTCCCAGCTACATGAGAGGAGGATCACTTAAGCCTAGAAATTTGAGGTTGCCGTGAGCTACGATGATGCCACTGCACTCTACTAGCCTGGGCAACAGAGCAAGACTCTGTCTCCCAAAAAAAAGTCAGGGGTGGAGAGAGGAAAGAAGGAGAGAAAGAGAGAAAAAGAGAGAGAAAGGAAGGGAGAAGAGAGGGGAAAGAGGAGAGGAGAGGGGAGAGAGAAGAGAAGGGGGGAGGGAGGGGAAGGGAGAGAAAAGAAACTCCCTGCTGATTCCTTTATACATTCTCCTCCTTAGAGGTAACCACATTCTGGTTTTGGTGTTTATCATTCTATTATACTTTTACTGTATATATAATATGTGGTATTGTTCTGCATGTTTTTAAATGTTATCTAAATATACTGTACATATCCTTCTGCAACTTGCTTTAGTAAATCCACATTGTTTTTAAAAATTATTCACATTGATATATGTTGCTCTAAGTCATTCGTTTTCAATGCTATGTAGTGTTGTACTTTATGAATATACCAAAGTTTATTCACTCTCCTATTCACAGATATTTTGGTTGTTTCCAATGTTTCACTGTTAATATTCTCAAGTACTTATGAACATCTGTTAAGAGTTTCTCTGGGAGGCCGGGCACAGTGGCTCATGCCTGTAATCCTAGCACTCTGGGAGGCCTAGGCAGGAGGATTGTTTGAGCTCAGGAGTTCGAGACCAGCCTGAGCAAGAGCGAGACCCTGTCTCTACTAAAAATAGAAAGAAATTAGCTGGGTGCAATAATGCACGCTCATAGTCCCAGCTACTCAGGAGGCTGAGGCAGGAAGATCGCTTGAGCCCAGGAGTTTGAGGTTGCTGTGAGCGAGGCTGACGCCTCGGCACTCTAGCCAGGGCAACAGAGTGAGACTCTGTCTCAAAAAAAAGAGTTTTTCTGGGATTTATTCAGAAGTTGAAGTACTGGATCATAGGGTATACATATCTTCAAATCTATTACAACATAGCTAAACTGACCACTAAAGTAGCTGCATCAATTTACCCAACAGTATACAAATAAAAACTAAAAATTAGAGGCTTAATTTTACCTGTACTCCCCAATCCCTTTTCCTTAGAGCATTTTCTTTAAAAAATTTGTAAATTCTTTCTCCGCCCCTCTGAGATGTATGTAAATCTTTTTAAAGCTAAATAAGTCTCTAGCCAGCAACCCAAGGACTTAGTAGCCATCTCTTTCAAATATGATCATCAAGGGAGTGGCACCCCATCTCACAGTTTCTGTGGGAGGACAGGACACCTAACTTCAGCAGACCACCTAGTTCCAAAGCTGTAAAATTACTTCCTATCATAAAGATATGAGTTTATTTTTCCTTTGGATAAAGCCAATTAGCTCAAACAAAAGGTCACCCCAATTACCAAGTGAATTTAGGATAAGCTATGTGTGACAAATGATGCTATCAAGTCCTCTTGAGCACTATTGTTTACCTTGAGAACATGTATGTAATCGCTTGCCTATACATAATGGTCTCTGCTTCTTTTGGTCTCAGCTATCTTTCAGCAGATTGCCTATGATACACATCATATTCTGGTTTAGTAACCTATTCAGTAATAAAACTTCCTTTTTCTTCTTTTTTTTTTTTATTTTAGAGACAGGGTCTTGCACTATTGCCCAGGCTGGAGTGCAATGGCATGATCACAGCTCACTGCAGCCTTGAACTACTGTCATGCCCTCCTGAGTAGTTGGGACTACAGGCCCGTGCCACCACGTCCAGATAATTTTTCCTATTTTTTCTAGAGACAGGGTCTCATTATGTTGCCCAGGCTGGTCTTGAACTCCTGATCTGAAGCAACCCTTCCACCTCGGCCTCCCAAAGTGCTGGAATTACAGATGTGAGCCACCACACCTGGCCTGCCTTTCTACCTTTGAAGAGATGTTTTCTGGGAGAAGCAGGAGATTTTGGTTTCAATTATATTTCCCCAACAAAAGCAATAGTTAAAAGTTCCCATTCTCCTATATCCTTACCAGTATTTGATAATGTCAGAATTTTCAGTTTTTGCCAGTTTGACAGATATAGTATTCCTTGGGTTTTTTCTAAAATTTGTATCTCACTAATATCCATCGAGATTAAGCATCTACTGACTTGGAATCCCTTCTGTATGTACTTAGGACCCTACACATAAGCAAGTCAGTTTAAAATGGACAGCCATCTTTAAATTGCCGAAGTACCCCAAAAAAGCCTGATTCAGTAATTAAACTATGTAGTTTATCTTAAAAATTTAAGAACAGTTACCAAAAAACTTATACAAAATATCACATTATTAACTCAAGGAAAACTAGTTCCTATTCTCAAAATAAATTAAATTTTTAGCTGACTAATAAATTTCATATTAACTTAAGTACAGTCACATGCTGTATCATGACATTTTGGTCAACAAACCACAAATGCAACAGCGGTCCCATAAGATTATAAAACTGTATTTTTGGCCGGGTGTGGTGGCTCATGACTGTAATCCTAGCACTCTGGGAGGCCGAGGCGGGAGGATCGCTCAAGGTCAGGAGTTCGAAACCAGCCTGAGCAAGAGCAAGACCCCGTCTCTACTAAATATAGAAAGAAATTAATTGGCCAACTAAAAATATATAGAAAAAATTAGCTGGGCATGGTGGCGCATGCCTGTAGTCCTAGCTACTCGGGAGGCTGAGGCAGGAGGATCGCTTGAGCCAAGGAGTTTGAGGTTGCTGTGAGCTAAGCTGATGCCACAGCACTCTAGCCCAGGCAGCAGAGTGAGACTCTGTCTCAAAAAAAAACAAAAAAAACGTATTTTTACTGTACCTTTTCTGTGTTTAGATAGACAAATACTTACCCCTGTGTTACAATTACCTACAATATTCAGTATAGTAATATGTTGTACTGGCTTGTAGCCTAGGAGCAATATGCTATACCATATAGCCTAGGTATATGGTAGGCCATACGATCTAGGTTTGTGTAAGTACACTCTATGATGTTCACACAACGAATTCATAATAGTGCATTTTTCAGAGTGTATTCCCATCTCTAAGTATTTCCAAAATACAGGAAGTTTTTACAAAACAAATGTGAAAAATAGATAAAAGCAAACAAAATATCTCTAAATTTGGCCACTCTAATGCCACTAACTTCACTGTTTTTAAGCACTAACCCAAGTTTTTTCTTATTACTACCTTCTGTAAAAGGACCAATTTCTTCATACGGATGTTCAAGGTGAAGAGTAAAACTCTAAGTTTCTCTCTTATCTTTGAATAAGATAATTAAGCATACCTATTTATTACATACAGTTGCTTAATAATCTATAAAGTGTCAAGTAAAAATGTGAATTTGAGTTTCTTCCACAAAGACTAGCTTATACTTAGCAATGTGGTATCCTTGATACATGAAGTTGATGTAGAATACATGCTTTGTTTTTCAAATACCACCAGATTTGAAGGCACACTGATAAATGGAAAAAGCAAAAGCATTGTTAAATCCAGCAAAACTACTTCATGTTTGTGTGTCCTTGCCCTTAGAGGAATAAATGAGCACTTCTTTTTTT
>VBSM01002608.1:150725397-150740135 GCA_008086735.1 Cheirogaleus medius | reverse complement strand
GTCTCACTCTTGCTCAGGCTGGTTTCAAACTCCTGACCTTGAGCGATCCGCCCGGCTTGGCCTCCCAGAGTGCTAGGATTACAGGCGTGAACCACCGCACCTGGCCCAGCTTGCTTCTTGTATCTAGATATCCCCTTCATAAACAGGCACATACGTTTTTAGCTCATTCAGCTCTGCTAAATAATTTACCATATTTTATCAATTCTCCATCTTACAGAAATTTATTGTATCCTCTGTTATCTCCTTTCCTATTTTTGTTTGTAAGATTTATTTTATTCATTTAGTATAATTTTGGTGGGATTTCTAAGCAGAGAAACATGCCTTTGTTCAGTTTGTCTTGTTTAACCAGTCTGCTTTCATTTTATCACTGAGGAATTGGTTTTATTTCATTTTGTTTTCTTATGTTTTTATTATACTAAATTACTGATTATGTGTTCCCTTTAAAATCTTGGACAGCTCTCTTTGGAAGGATGCTACTGAAAAAGGATGTTTTTAGGTGACAAATAATACTTAAAATGTCTGGATAAAATTATCTCCAGAATCATGGTTGTAATCTAAAGTATATGTTTTTAAGTTGTTCACAGGGCTTAGAGCTCCTGCAAGAGGATTGTTACTCTTTGGTCCACCTGGAAATGGGAAGACAATGCTGGTAAGAATTCTTTCAAGTTTGAGCATTCTATTGAGATATTAGGGATAATAGGGAAAAAGGAAACTTTGTGTTGTCCCTGAGTCTACTTTTGCTTTTTGCTAGGATATACTTCTCTTAAGTTTTTAAACTAGTAGTTCTCAGAGCAGAAATAGATGAAAAACCAGATATGTTACCCTTAGTAGTATGTTTTTGGTTGGTTAAATTTAACAGTGTAATTGTCATTATTTTTCTAAATTAAATAATAAAATTGTTACCATAGAAGAGCTTACCTTACTGTATTGAGTATCTTTCTAACCCTCAATTTTTTTACTATCTTAATGGCTTTATTTAAATGATCAGTATGTTATAGATTTTTTTAGTATACTTTTGCCAAAAGATTTTACCAGTATCTGAATACCTCTTTCCTCTGCATAGCTATTCTACAGGGAAAAAATGAAAAGGAGTGAGCAACTTTTTCCTTAGCTGTTTATCATTCTCTAAGCAGTTACCTTTCTATACCTAAGGAGAGAAGAGAATAGCACTTTTTTTTAACCTCTCTCTATTCATTCTCTCTCCGAAAGGAAAAGAGTAGAAAGAAGGACAGCTCTTCCTAGACCTTTCCTCATTGCTGAAAAGGAAACACATTGATGCCATATATTGGGGATTGTGTTATACCTTGCATTTTAAGATAATCTTTTCCTGTACTTAAATCAATCGAATGTGGTTATTATCTTAAAGCAAGATATTGAGCTAATTTAATATTTGCTCTTGTGATTTTTAAAGGCTAAAGCAGTAGCTGCAGAATCTAATGCAACCTTCTTTAATATAAGTGCTGCAAGCTTAACTTCAAAATATGTGAGTGCTCTTTTTTTCCTATATTGTCATGTTTTAAGTTATTGTCTAAATGTTACTATGTTAAGTATAAATGGTAATATTTCACAAAAATACTTTCCTGTGAGTTTTGTATCTATTATTTATATGTGATTAATATCAGTCTTCAAAGTAGAAAATTTTGTGCATTCATTAGACTCTTTTAAAATTAGAATTGTATTTTCAAATTAGGTATTGGTTTACTAGCATTGTGTAACAAAATACTGTATACTGTCTGGCTTAAACATCAGAAATTTATTGTCTCCCAGTTTTAGAGGCTAGATGTCTAAGAACAAAGTGTTATTAGGGTTAGTTCCTTCTGAGGGCTTGGGGGAGAATATGTTACATGCATCTCTCCTAGCTTCTGGTCATTTGCTAGCAATCTTTGGCATTCCTTGGCTTGTAGATGAACTAAAATATGACAGAAGATTTTCTTGATGCTTTTGGTTATTTTATACTACAATTTAATTTTGTTTTTTCCATTCACTTTCCAGTGACCCTATAGTGGTATTCAAAGAAGTGCTCAGTCTAGTTTTGGGATAGGGCAAGCATGAAAGAGAGTCATTTGTCTGGTGTGTGGAACCAGTGTGTGAATATAACCGAATTGCAAAACTGTGAAGTAGTTTCTGTCAAACCTTATTCTGCTTTGTCTTTCTCTTCCTGTCTTTCCCTTTCACTTTGTTGCCCAGTGATGTCCTGTTCTCTGTTTGCCCCTTATAAAACTGTTATGGTTGAAAGTGTTTTGCCAAACATATTTAAACTGAAATGTGAATCTCTGGTGAAAGAATATTTTACTGGTAAAAGTTTAAAGTTTTGGCATTCCATGCACTGAAATCCAGAAGTGGTTACCATGTGTTATCTGAGCAGTCTCTTTCCATGAGTGATTCAGAGGGTAACTTTACTGTCCTCAATCTATCACAGCCTTCAGATTTGCAGAGAAAGAAACTTGATTTTATTAGCACACCAAGAGCAGATCTATGTCTTAGGAACAGACATGGTATCAGAATTGTCTAGCTGGCATGAACAGCATATTCTTCCACTATAATTAGATGTGTTTGGGAAGGTTATTTATAAGATTATATAATGGTCAATAAATTAAAGAATGGCAAATTTGACACATTGACCATAGTTTGAGTATTTTATGGCATTAGGCTAAAATGGCCTCCATCCCTATGAGAAATAGCTTTGCCATTGGATCCATAGTTTTTGAAGTCCATTTGTTAAGACTCCCTCTCTCCTGGACAGTTCTTCAACTATTATTATGCTTTTTTTTTTTTACCACAGGACTTTTCTTCATGGAGTTTCTTTTATCAGGACCACTGTCTTCTGGTTAACTTGGACTCATTCTTCATATATCAGTTGAAATGTTATAATCTTCCCTGTCCCTCTAGATGAATCCCCCTTATTATCCTCATGCACTATTTACCTCTCATGTGTCGTACTGACTGAAATTATAATTCATATTCATTGATGTGATCATTTCTGTTGTATCGGGTATCACTGTCATCTCCACTAGAAGACAGTCTCCATGAGGGCAGGGACTGTTGCCGTGTGTCACAGTGTCTTGAACAGTATCTGGCAACAAGTAGGTGTTGAATAAATGTGGAATAAATAATTGTTTTAAGTAGAGATACCGTTCTTTTACCTCTGTCTTACTGATTAGGGAACTGCAGAGAAGTTCAGTGATATGCTCAAGATCTCATAACCAAGAAGTGGGAAATCAGAATTTGAGTTCCAATGAATGTGGCTTGAAGCCTGAGTCCTTTCATTAAAAATTTTATAGCAGCTATTCTCTTTTATCCGTAACTGTTTCAAGACTATTTCCTTTAATCTTCATGATTCTTTAAACAGTGCAAAGTCCATGATCTTAACCCCATATCTCATACTGCCTCTTAAATTTTTTTTTTTTTTTTTTTTGAGACAGAGTCTCATTCTGTTCTCCAGGCTAGAGTGCAGTGGCGTCGTCATAGCTCACTGCAACGTCAAACTCCTAGGCTCAAGTGATTCTCCTGCCTCAGCCTCCTGAGTAGCTGGGACTACAGGCATGTGCCACTACGCTCAGCTAATTTTTCTATATTTGGTAGAAACAGGGTCTTACTCTTCCTTAGGCTAGTCTCAAACTCATGGTCTCAAGCAATCCTCCTGCCTCGGCCTCCCCACAGTGCCATGGTTGCAGGCGTGAGCCACTGTGCCCAGCCATATATCTTGAAGCAAGTTTACTTTAAAGAAAGTTGGAGTATTTAGTTCATCATTTGGATAGCTCTAGTTAATAAAACTTTTTTTTATGTCTAACTGAAATCATCTTCTTCTAATTTTTATACACTTTTTTAAGTATTATGTATATAATAAAACTCTAGTTTTCTTTTTTGAGACAGCCTTTCAAATATGTAGGAATTTAATGTTATATCTGCTTTTTTCCCCTTTCTGGATTAGTTATTATCTTAGTTATCTTCTTGTGATCTCATGCCAGTTTGTCAGTATGCATATATTTTGCTAAGAACTGAATATTTTACTTCAGATATGATCTCGCTTTTGAAGATTTAAAAAGAAAGTATTGTTTAGTATTATTTAGATGCTCTGTTTCTTATGATATATCCTGAGAAACCTTTTTTCAGGAACTGCATCATAGGTGTTGACAACATTTGTGTTATTAAAATATCTAGATTTTTTTCCTACAAAAAATCAGAAATATATCTTACCATATTTTATTATTGTTAACCTTATTTATTGAAGAATTTACATGTAGGAAAGTGTTTATGTCATTAGTATACAGCTCAGTGTACTGTCACAAAGTGAATACACTTTCATAATCGCCACCCAGGTCAAGAAATAGATTGTTCCCTGAACCCCTGAAATCCCTTTAGGCTCTCCCCATTTTTATCTCCTCTCCCGAAAAGCCACTTGACTACTAATATCATAGTAGTAGTAACCTATCTTTGAACTTTATATAAATGTAATCATACAAGATTTTGTGTGTGTTGGGCTTCTTTTATTAACATTATATTTGTGAGATTTATCTAGATTGTTACATGTAGTTGTAGTTTTATTGTTTTATATAAATAGTTTTAATTCTTGTATTTTAGAACTGCTAATTTAACATGCTTATGCTGTATTAATTTTTTTAAAAACACAGTATTCCCATCCTTTGCAGTTTACAAAGTATTCCTTCACAGTTTTTCTTTCAAAAAATTATTTCAGAATTTTTATAGTTTGGTCTTCAGTGCATCCATATGGTACTAGATTAAAAAGCTGGTAATATTCAGGTTGTCTGTGTCTAACAGTTAAAAATATCAAAAAAAGAACTGATGGGCCAGGGGTAGTGGCTCACACCTGTAATCCTAGCACTCAGAGAGGCTGAGGCGGGAGGATCACTTGAGGTCAGGAGTTCGAGACCAGCCTCAGCAAGAGTAAGACCCTGTCTCTACTAAAAATAGAAAGAAATTAGCTGGGCAACTAAAAGAGAAAATATTAGCCAGGCATGGTGGTGCATGCCTATAATCCTAGCTACTTGGGAGGCTGAGGCAGGAGGATCGCTTGAGCCCAGGAGTTTGAGGTTGCTGTGAGCTAGGCTGACGCCACAGCACTCTGGCCCAGGCAACAGAGCAAGACTGTGTCTCAAAAAAAAGAAAAACTGGTAATAACAGAAAAGCTGATGTTATATTTCTCTTGTATTATCTTTTCTGTGATAAGTCAAATCTTTTAAAAGTTTCTTTAATATTTTAATAAGCCTTAATGCTTAAAATATTCTCAATTTGTAAAGTAGTTAAAAGTAACTATAAAGTAGGTTTACCCAAATTATGCACATAATATAACAAAAAGCACTCTCTTGAAAGTTAGGAAATATGGATTTCAACCTAACTTTTATACTAAGCTGGCCTTAGAAAAGTATCACTTTAGGCCTACTTCAGCTATAAAATGTACATGTTGGTTGAGTGCGTTGCCTCACGCCTGTGATCCTAGCACTCTGGGAGGCCGAGACGGGAGGGTTGCTTGAGCTTGGGATGTCGAAACCAGCCTGAGCAAAAGGGAGACCCCATCTCTACTAAAAATAGAAAAAAAAATTAGTCAGGCATCATAGTGCAGGCCTGTAGTCCCAGCTACTTGGGAGGCTGAGGCAGGAGGATCACTTGAGTCCAGGAGTTTGAGGTTGCATTGAGCTTTGGTGACACTGCTGCACTCTATCTGGGGCAACAAAGTGAGAATCTGTCTCAAAAAAAAAAAAGTTAAAGTCATAAGAGGTGATCACTTGACATTTCTTTCAGCTCTAAGAATATTTGTGTTGATGATTCTAGATCTGGAGCCATTCCTTTTATTTATTTGTTTTTAAGTGAAATTTTCAATAAAAAGAATAAATGTCACCTGGAGGACAGAACAGTTTTTATAGTAGATTATCACAGAACTCCTTGGATACTTCATTAGATACTTCAGTGGGTAGGACAGCTGTAGTATGGTTTCAGTACCAGGGAATGTCTCAAAAGGATATTCTTATACCTCCTGGACTACCTAGAAACATTTTAATATTTACTGATAGTGGTATTGTGAGAATGACTTTTCAAGGTGTTCTTAATACAGCAAGTTTTGTTTAGGAGAGCACATTCCTAAACAACTTATCTGCTTCTATAAATATACCCTGTAATCCAGGGTTTAAGGAATACGTGTGGCATCTCTTTCTCTGCCCTAGTCTTACCTCTTCTCACTAGTTATACCCCTGACTGAAAGCTATTCCATTCTCAAGTCTTAGGAATGCAACGTAAAGCTAAACAGATATACTTCACTTTTTAAAGTACTTACCAGGCTGTATGAAATCATAATCTATTTTCTAACATTATAAGGGACACTTCAGTAACACTCCCCACCTTCCTCAAACCAAATTTGGTTGTTGGAAAGTAGGGAAATTAAATTCCTAGGTTATAGACTTTATTGATTGATTGATTGACAGAGTCTCACTCTGTCACCCAGGCTACAGTGCAGTGGCATCATCATAGCTCACCGCAACCTCAAACTCCTGGGCTCCATGGAGGTTATAGACTTTAAATCATGAAATTTTATTTATTTATTTATTTATTTATTTATTTATTTATTTATTTAATTTTTTTGAGACTATCTCACTCTGTTGTCCAGGCTAGAGTGCTGGTAGCTTACAACAACCTCAAACTCCTGGGTTCAGGTGATCTTTCTGCCTCAGCCCTCCGAGTAGCTGGGACTACAGGTGCATACCACCATGCCCAGCTAATTTTTTCTTTTTTTAGTAGAGACGGGATCTCACTCTTGCTCAGGTGGTCTCAAACTCCTGACCTCAAGTGACCCTCCTACCTTGGCCTCCCAGAGTGCTAGGATTATAGGCATGAGTCATCATGCCCGGCCTAAGTCACAAAATTAAAAAAGTTGGAATAATGTTGCATTTTATATGTATAACATTATATAATGCCTTGCGCTTTAGGTGGGAGAAGGAGAGAAATTGGTGAGAGCTCTTTTTGCTGTGGCTCGAGAACTTCAACCTTCTATAATTTTTATAGGTAAGAACATGTGTTCCAACTAAGTTAGTTGAATATTTGTGAAATTCCCCTCCCCGTGATAGGAAAGATTATTCAGAAGGAAAAAATTGTAAAGAACAGTGAGGTTAAAGACTATCTAATTAGTATTAGTAACTTAAGTAGTAAACTAGGGTAATCTCAGATGACTCGCATAGCTTGGCCTTTATAATTGAAGTCTTATCCTTTTATTTCCTCTAGATGAAGTTGATAGCCTTTTGTGTGAAAGAAGAGAAGGGGAGCATGATGCTAGCAGACGTCTAAAAACTGAATTTCTAATAGAGTTTGATGGTGTAAGTGTTGACTATGACATTTTTAATGTAGCTACATTTTAGTATATATATTTTCCTACTAAATGACCACAGTTAGAAACACAAATATCTTTATTTTTCTTTGTTATTTATCTAAAAGTACTGAAAAATGTATTTTTGGCTTGTAGGTACAATCTGCTGGAGATGACAGAGTACTTGTAATGGGGGCAACTAATAGGCCGCAAGAACTCGATGAGGCTGTTCTCAGGTAGGGAGATTTATGTGAAAACACATGCATTTATTACAGATATATTTACTCTTATGTTCATCTTACATATTTCTTATTTCCTTTACTCCCAATTTGAAGACTAAATTCGTTATTTTCCTCTCTGTACTGTCCTCTAGCCCAGGGTTGGGGAACCTTTTCATGTTCGAAGGCCACATTAATTTAGCTGTAATCAAATAAGGCCGCATTCAAGAAACTTCAATTAGATATATTTTAAAATGTACATTATTTTGTGACAATCTAACTACTGTGTACTTAATAATTTCAAAAAAATGAAAACTATTTGTTAATTTTAGAGTTAACCTTTTAATGACTTTGTTGTGTCTGCTTTTTGTTGGTAAGTGACAGGATCTCATTCTGTTGCTCACCCGGGCTAGAGTACAGTGGCATCATAGCTCAAACTCCCTGGCTCAAGTGATCATCCTGCCCCAGCCTCCAGAGTAGCTAGGACTAAGAGTGTGCACTACCATTCCTCGCAAATTTTTCTATTTTTTGTTAGAGACAGGGTCTCACTCTTGCTCAGACTGGTCTAGAACTTCTGACCTTAAGCAATCCTCACATCTTAGCCTCCCAGAGTGCTAGGATTACAGGCATGAGCCGCTGCACCTGGCCTGTTATTTTTTATATTTTGAAAACTCTGTGTTCTGACAGCCATGTCCATGATTTGCAATGGCAGATCCTGTGTGTATCTTCTTTTGTCAGTGTAATTTTCACTGCCCTAGGCAGCCCTTCATATATTTTAGTTCCATAAATGTTACCTAATTTGTTGATGATGTTTACATTTCTATTTGTTATCCTTCTTGATTTTAGGTGTTTTCAGATTCAAGAAAACAGCAGAGATCTCTTTATTCCATTTATTTTATCAGATATTTTATGTTTTATTTATTTATTTATTTATTTATTTTTTGAGACAGGGTCTCACTCTGTTGCCCGGGCTAGAGTGCCGTGGTGTCAGCCTAGCTCACAGCAACCTCAAACTCTTGGGCTCAAGTAATCCTACTGCCTCAGCCTCTCAAGTAGCTAGGACTACAGGCATGTGCCACCATGCCCGGCTAATTTTTTCGATATATTTTTAGTTGGCCAATTAATTTCTTTCTATTTTTTGGTAGAGACGGGGTCTCGCTCTTGCTCAGGCTGATTTCGAACTCCTGACCTTGAGCAATCCTCCCGCCTCGGCTTCCCAGAGTGCTAGGATTACAGGCATGAGCCACCGCGCCAGGCCAGATATTTTATGTTTTAAAGCATTATTGCTGGTAAAAACATCTACATACATAAATGGTTAATTTAATTCTGACAATATGGAATTAAGGATTTTAAAACATTAACTAGAGAGTTTTAAAAGAGTAACAAAATATCTTTTTTACATTGGTAACTAATATAATGTGTTCAAATGCCTTGAATGTTATACTTTAAAGCCCGTTTTCTATCATTTACTATTTAAGCTGAGTTACCTTTAAATTCAAAATTACATTTCTAAAATTTCTGGAATCTTTTTTTTGTTTAGGCGTTTCATCAAACGGGTATATGTGTCTTTACCAAATGAGGAGGTATGTGTCTTTATTGGAGTTCTTTTTAAAAACCAAAATAAAAACTACTACTCTAATAATATCGAGTCTTCCAATTCATGGTACACCCACTTTGGAAAACAGTTTGGTGGTTTCTTTTCTTTTCTTTGTTTTGTTTTTAGATAGGATCTTGCTCTGTCACCCAGACTGGAGTGCAGTGGCATATCAAAGCTCACTATATCCTCAAACTCTGGGCTCAAAAGATCTTCTCACTTTAGCCTCCCCAGTAGCTGGGACTAGAGGCATGTGTCCCCACACTCATTTTAAATTTTTTGTAGAAACAGGCTCTCACTGTGTTGCTCAGACCGGTATCAAACTCCTGGGCTCAGGCAGTCCTCCCACCTTGGCCTCCCAAAATGCTGGGATTATAGGTGTGAGCCACCATGCCTGGTTTGGTGGTTTCTTAAAAAGATGAACTTAGCATTAGAACCAGCAATTCCACTCCTAAGAATTTGCCCAAAAGAAACAAAAACATACGTTCACACAAAAACATGTATAAGAATTTTTGTAACAATAATATTAATAATATCTGAAGCCTGCAAAGAATCTAAAATGTTCATGAGTTGGCAAATAAATAAATATGATGTATCCATTTAATGGGTACTGTTTAGCAATAAAAGGAATGAGCTGTACATGTTGTATACTCAATTCATACGTGAAGTTCTATGAATGAAACTCTGAAACATTATGGTAAGTGAAAGAAGCCAGATTATATGTTATATATCATATGATTTCATTTATATGAAATGTCCAGAAAAGGTAAATTTCTAGAAACATAAAGCAAATCAGTGGTTTGTTAGGGTGAGAGCTGGGAGTGGGGATTAACTGCAACCAGGCATGAGTGAACTTTTTGGAGTGAGAAAAATATTCTAAAACTGGATTATAGTGAAGGTTGTACAACTCTTTAAATTTATTAAAAGTCAATGAATTATATACTTACAATGAGTGAAATTCATGCTATATGAATTCATACCTCTAGAAAACTATTTTTTTGAATTGTTGTTGTGTGGCTCAGACCAGTAGCATCCTTGATAGTAATAGCAGCTACTTCCTTAGTACTTTAGTTGGATTATTTTCTCTAATTTTCTCAGGAACTCTCAATGGATAGGTAATTTTAATTCCATTTAGCAGATATGAATGAGGCTTCAAAGTAACAGTGAGAACTTGATCTTGATTCCTGGCTATTAAGTTAATTCTCAGCATGTGAAGAACTATTAATTCTGATATCAAATTAGACCAGACTGATAATTCTTTAATATTTTTTTTCCAGACAAGACTACTTTTACTTAAAAATCTGTTATGTAAACAAGGAAGCCCATTGACCCAAAAAGAACTAGCACAACTTGCTAGGTGAGTAATTTGATTTGATTTATTTTGCAGCTTTTTTGGGGAGAGGATAAATAATTATTTTTCTGTGTTATTTAAAGTAAACTTAAGTCTGAAGTGAGTAATTTATTTATCAGAAAACTTCTTGTCTGATCTTCTGTAGTCTTTATCTTTTTTCTTACCACTCATTACTATATATGTTATCTAAATTTCAATTTTTATGTCCTCTACAAGACATGATCTAAATATCTAATGATACTACATTCTTTTTATACATTTATTAACACTTCTGAGTATAGTAATTTAAAATTTTAAAACATCTCATGTCTGCCCACACCAACACAGTTATTTTTATATAAATTTGTTCTTTTCCATTACATAGAACATTTTTTATTTCTACATCTTAAACTTTTTAGTTAATAGTGTGCTTATGTAGTGTATTGAATACAGATGATGCACTTGTGAATTTTATTCCCCAAAAATGTCATAAAGTAATTTAAAATATTCAACAAGTATGTGAGTAGCAAATAAATTTAATAAGAACCATGAGTTTCCAGATACCTATGAGAAAAGAACAAATTACATTCTTGGAAGTATGGAAGTCCTTCTTTGTCATTTCAATAAAGAATTCTAATGTTTGATCTGTGTAGTTGTTTACATGGTAAGTAAATGCTTTTTCCCTGTTTTATTTTCCTCTTTCCCTTTGCCTCACTTCCTTAGTTCTTAGTTCCCTCTGGTAATCTCTTGGCTGTCCAGGACTATCCGCTGTGGCATCCTATTCAGGTGTGCCTCTCTCTGCCAGTGTCTTCTACTCCAGACCCTTCCTTCATCTTGTCTGTCCCACATTTAATGATATCTACCTTGATTGGCCCTTATTCCATCACAAGAGTGCTCTTTGCCAAAATATAGACTAACTTATATAGAAGTAATTATGTTTCTGTGTCATTTGGCCACCAGTGGCTTGTAGATGTTACCTTTCCAGGTGACATGTTTACAGTTTAGTGGAGCCTCTGGAGATAGTATGCCTTACTCTAAAGGAATGGTTCTAATGATTAAAATTTGAGCCAATATAGGCCGGGCGTGGTGGCTCACGCCTGTAATCCTAGCACTCTGGGAGGCCGAGGCGGGTGGATCGCTCGAGCTCAGGAGTTCAAAACCAGCCTGAGCAAGAGCAAGACCCCATCTCTACTATAAATAGAAAGCAATTAATTGGCTAACTAAAAATATATCGAAAAAATGAGCGGGCATGGTGGCGCATGCCTGTAGTCCCAGCTACTTGGGAGGCTGAGGCAGGAGGATTGCTCGAGCCCAGGAGTTTGAGGTTGCTGTGAGCTAGGCTGACGCCACGGCACTCACTCTAGCCCGGGCAACAGAGTGAGACTCTGTCTCTAAATAAATAAATAAATAAATAAAAAATAAAATTTGAGCCAATATAAAGAGCCAGTGATACACTGTTTTATTTGTTTTTAGCAGATGGGCCTTTCTGTCCCCTTAAAATCAAACCACATAACTGTTGGCTTGCCGACAAAGGAAAATTAGTTTTTACTCTCTTATGTGGAGATTTTAAATCTGCAGAGATGAAAATAATTTGCTGTTTCTTCCTTCCCCTTTTCAGAATGACTGATGGGTACTCAGGAAGTGATCTGACAGCTTTGGCAAAAGACGCAGCACTGGGTCCTATCCGAGGTGGGTGTATATAAGAGCTTGAAACATTTTGAACTAATATACTACTTTAGAAATTTAAGAAGCCCCTACTGAGAGATCATTTTTATTATCAGTATGAAAGTAGTAAAGCTTTATCAGTGGAAAACTTGCTACAAAGTTGTTTCTAGATAGGGGTCAGGAAACTTTTTCTGTAAAGGACCTAATAGTAAATATTTTAGGCTTTGTAGACCACATATGGTCTCTGTTGCATAGTCATCATCATCTTTTTTTTCTATAACCCTTTAAAAATATAAAACCATTCTTAGCTCACAGGTCATATGAAAACAGTTCGTGAGCCAGTAGACCATCACCCTTGTTCTACACAACATGTTTCACTTCCTGATAGTAAGTAGCAGCAGAAAACTGAAAGGAAAAGAAAACTTTTTAAAGTATCCAGAAAAGAATAATTAAGGGGAAATGTTCTTATCTGTTTTCTGGCTGTTTTCAATATTCTAGTATCATTCAAAATTAATGTCTCTAAAGGAACTTATATAAAGAGAAGTTTTGATTATATGTTATCGTTCAAGAATTTACACCAAAACATTTATTGCTATGTTTTGATTCAAGTCAATTTGTTGATTCTGAAATACTACAACTGATTCTTTTTAGATTAGGTTAAACTCACTGTGATACCACCTTTAGAATAGATGTTCTCAGCTACTTTTCCACAACTAACATAATAGGCAGTAGATGAGTGATGCCCTCAGGTATGCACTCAGATTATTGGCTATGATGATATAATAGAACATAGAACACACAACTTCCAGAGCACTACTTATAGTTTCACCCTTTATCTCTTACTCAAGAAAGTGCAATTGTATGAGAAAGATGTTATCATAGTTTCTGCTGCAATTTGTGTTAAAAGCCTACATTATACAAAAATTTTTTGCTTTATTTGTTAAAAATTACTGGCAACACATCTCCCATAGTAAAAGAGTATACTGATTAAGAACTGCTGCTTTGGAAAATAACAAATATAATCTTGCAAATATATTTTGATACTCTGGGTAAAAAAACTTTCTTGCTGCCTGAGACATGAAATCTTGTCCAGATAGTAAACTCAGAAACAGTAGATAATGTATTAGTCATTTGTATTTTTTAGAATATTTCAGTAATTATTCTGAAGCAGGCAAAAATTTTGGATTAAGAAAAGATAAACTAATGCCTTTTGTAGAGAATAAGTTGTATTCTTTTAAGTTCCCCTTCAAATTCCAAATAGTAAACTATTGTTCTTGGGCAATATGTAGGACATTGACTATTTCCCAGTTACTCCTAAGAAGGAATATTATTCTAAGTGTTTATAAATTATATGTGCTCTCAATATTAATTTGTGTTTCTTTCTTGTAATGTAATGATTTATATTGAACATATACTTTTAGTTCATTGTATATGGTTTTGCCCCTCAGCAATTTAAATTTGTATTTTACAGAACTGAAACCAGAACAGGTGAAGAATATGTCTGCCAGTGAGGTATACTGTTTTACAATTATCTTTTCTTTGTTTTGATCCGTCTATATTGTAAGACTTATATTTTTATGTGGATTTTTCTAGTTTATTTAATTACAAACTAGAAAGAATTAACTTTGCTTCATTTCAAAATACAGAAGCTTCTAAAATTAATGTCTTATGTTCCTTGGTGATAGACAAAATAATATACACAGTCATTAAGTCATTGTCATATCATATCATGTAAATATTAAACAGAAGAAAATTTAGGAAACTTGCGGATTTTTTTTCCCCCTTTAGAGGCAGTCTCGCTCCCTTACCCTGGCTAGATGGCAGTGTCATCACCATGGTTCCCAGCAACCTCAAACTCCTGGGCTCAAGCAATCCTGCTGCCTCAGCTTCCAGAGTAGCTGGTGCCACCACGCCCAGCTAATTTTTTCTACTTTTTGTAGAGACGGGGTCTCACTCTTGCCTAGGCTGGTCTCGAACTCCTGATCTCAAGCAATCCTCCTGCCCTGGCCTCCCAGAGTGCTAAGATTACAGGTGTGAGCCACCATGCCCAGGCTGGATTTTACACCTTTTGAAAATAACCTGAGGTTGTAAGTTAACCCTTTAATGTTCTATTTTGTTAGTTTTTCAGTAATCTTTTTTTTCTCCTTATAAAAGCAATACAATTAACATTATAATATAATTTATTACATTTTCTTAATAAGGCCCCCTTCTGAGATGCTGAAGCATGTCTTTTGAAAAAAAAATTACGTGCAAAATATAAAATTGGATTTACAGAATGGTCACAAGCTATGTGAACAAACTTTTGAAATCTGGCTTGAATTACATTCGGCTCTCCAGATGTGTGAGTTCCACATTCTTGGATTCAACTAACTGTAAATCGAAAATATTCAGGGGGGAAGAGAAAAGGGTCTATACTGAACATATATAGGCTTTTTTCCTTGTCATTATTCCCCAAACAATATAGTATAACAACTATTTATTTCCACAGTATTTAAATTGTATTAGACATTATAAATAATCTAGAGATGATTTAAAGTATATGGGAGAGGCTGGGCGCGGTGGCTTATGCCTGTAATCCTAGCACTCTGGGAGGCTGAGGTGGGCAGATCGCTCAAGGTC
>VBSM01002608.1:150703218-150725297 GCA_008086735.1 Cheirogaleus medius | reverse complement strand
AAAAAAAAAAAAAAAAGGAGAAGCAGAAAAAAGAAGAACCCAATTTGTCTTTTATATAAAGCTTATAATAATAGAAATTCAAATAATTGGGTTGGAATTTCTGTTCTTAAGAGGTAGTACTAAAATTACAGGTTATAGATTTGGGATATATTATACTTCATTTTTCAAGCACAGCTTGTATCTAAATTAATCTCACTAATTCTTTTATCATTTTATTTTGCTAAGACATCTTTGCTATTTTTCTTCCTTACTGAACTACCAGTTGCTTTTTCCTGTTACATACCATTAGTCTCTTACTAACTTTAAAATATATAAATTTCATATATATACATACACCAAACTATATACTTAAATGGGATGGGACATCAAAAGCTTTTAAAACCTTAATTTCTATAACAAATAAATTTTATTCAGTAATGTCATACATAATACCCACATTACATTCATCATTCTTCTACACTTTGGGCTTTAGAAAGAGCCAGTATGTGTTTTACAGTTAAGTAAGAAACAGGCTGGGCGCAGTCACGCACGACTGTGATCCTAACACTCTGGGAGGCCAAGGTGGGAGAATCAGTTGAGGCCAGGAAGCCGTGACCAGCCTTAGCAAGAGACCTTGTCTCTACAAAAAAATAGAAAAATTAGCCAGGCATGGTGGCTGGTGCCTGTAGTCCTAGCTACTTGGGAGGCTGAGGCAGGAGACTAAATTGAGCCCAGGAGTTTGAAGTTGCAGTGAGCTGTGATGACACCACTGAACTCTATCCTGGGCAGCAGAGCAAGACTCTGTTTCAAAAAAAAGAAAGAAAGAAAAAAGAAGGAAACAGAGTTCACATAGTGCTTGTGAGGTAACTATGTATCTTTTTTCTTTTTGGCTAAGATTTTTCAGATTAATTTACAAGTATAGGTGATTTTTAATCTATACTCATGGAGATATCAAAGATGATTGAAGTAGTTAGATTGGGTTTTATAAGAGTAATAAAAAATATAGATAAATACCAGTTGTTGAAATTTTGTCTAAAATTCTTCAACTTCTTATTTTTGGGCCAAATATACAGATATATGCTACTAATGTTTTTAACAAGAGTCATTTTGTACCAAACTCCATTTTGCCTTTAAAAATACTTAGGTAAATATACATATTAATTAACTTAGCATTGTTTTAATCCACATTTCCAAAAGCAATTAAAAATGTTAGAACATAAGACCAAATTAATATAAACTGCATAAGCAATATTAGAACTGTAGAAAATTTCAGATATAAGCATCCTATATGTTGCAGTTAAAGAGCAATATTTCCTTTAAAGTCCCATGCATTTCTTGTAAACTTCCCTTTCCTCTCTAATAAACCCTAGTATGAATTTAGCCGGAGTATGCTTGTGATAAGTGAGACTTGAGAAAGCAAAATTTCTTGAAACTATATATATAGAAAAAAACAGTAGAAGGAAATAATTCACATAATGGTTGTATATATGAGCAGTGGAACTGTGAGTGATTCTTTTTTCTACTTGCCTGTATTTTGTCAACTTTTTTTTTGTTTTAAGTGCCGTGGCATCAGCCTAGCTCACAGCAACCTCAAACTCCTGGCTCAAGCAATCCTACTGCTTCAGGCTCCCGGATAGCTGGGACTACAAACATGCACCACCATGCCCAGCTAATTTTTTCTATATATTTTTAGTTGGCCAATTAATTTCTTTCGATTTATAGTGGAGATGGGGTCTCGCTCTTACTCAGGCTGGTCTCGATCTCCTGAGCTCAAACGATCCTCCGGCCTGGGCCTCCTAGAGTGCTAGGATTACAGGCGTGAGCCACCACGCCCAGCCTTGTCAACTTTTTTATAAGGAGTGTGTTTTGTTTTTATATTAGAAAAATATTATGCTTTGAAATGTTATTACTGTGAAACTAAACACAAATAATAAAAATATATTAGTATAGCACTAATGTTTCTTATATAACAAACTTATGTAATAATATAGAGAATCTATTTAAATAATTGGCATGACTTTCTAGGAATATATTTACATATATTATAACTAATAAACAACAGCATCATTACTTTAATCTGTCGTTGAGTTAACCATTGTATACATGTTCATCATTTATATCGTCATGTGTTTTTTAAAAATCTAGATGAGAAATATTCGATTATCTGACTTCACTGAATCCTTGAAAAAGATAAAACGCAGCGTGAGCCCTCAAACCTTAGAAGCGTACATACGTTGGAACAAGGACTTTGGAGATACTACCGTGTGAGGATATACCTTTGTTAGCCTGCAGAACATTTTGCTTAACAAGAGAGAAACACACAGTCTTCAGTGAACAGTTATCAGCTACAGAAATGCAGCCTAAGTTTACAGGACTTTGCAAAGTCTTACATATTTGTGCACCAAACTTGAACCAGAAAACAAATTTAAATAAAATATACAATGCGAATGGATATTTTGTTGTTTAAGGCTTTCTTGCCTTGATGGTCATGGTTATCCCAATGAGCACTGTAAGTTAGAGCACAACACAAACTGATTCTGGTCTTCTTTACTGATATAGTCATAATGTAAATAATAATTTGTATATCATGTTGCAGATGAAAGTATTCCAGAGACAGTGAATGGTAGAAGACACAAAGGCTTTGGTTGTTCGTCTTCTGGCATTTTTTCTTCAAATAGTAATTTTTCCTACTTTTCTTTCCCACTGTTGTCTTAACCATGGGTGATTGGAATGCCAAACACTCTTAAGTTTCTTTTTTGTTTCTTTCTTTTTAATAAATTCAGTGTGCCAAATGAAACTTTTTTCTAAGTAACAGTAATAGGAAAAAGTTATGTTGAGGGTTTTTTCTTCTTCATAAATCTACAGACATCATACAATTGTGTTCTTTTCACTTTTTATTTTTCTATTACCTTGCTACCAAACAATTTAGAAAGCAATACAATAGCAACAACGCAAATCTGGTAGAATAGACGAGGTTTGAAGGTTTGAGTTACTCTGTCATATAACATGTAAATCAGTCTTCATGTGACCTGCAGTATTTTTTTCTAATATATTTGTCAAAAATCTGCTGTAGACTGTTAACTTATTTCTGATGGAATTTATTTTCTGCTAGAATTATTCTAATATTGCTGTAAAACTGATTCCAGTGTGAGAGAAGGGAAATACTTGGAGCTAAGACATTTCTAATTTATTGCTTATTACTTTCTTACTGTTTACAGGATAATGAGAAGCCAGTGGAAATACCATCTTTTATTCCTAATAATTATTAATCCCTTCAATGAAACTTTAAAAAAATACTGAATTTTTATACATTGCATACATTTTATAGGTTTCTTGTGCTCACTTTATTAACTAAAAAGTTCTAGTCTGTCGATCTGCCTTTTTGTTCCCCAAAAATGTACAGTAATTCTGTTTCTTGTTTGTATAAATATGCCTGGATTTTTATTATAAAATGTCATTGTAGGAAGTAGACTCATGTCATGGCCTTTTAAATATTGTAATAAAGGCAAATGTATATTTGCCCTTAGTTTACTGGTTAAAAGTTTGTTTACAGAATTTTTCTTTGGTGCTTAAATGATGCTATGTAAAATCTCATGGATGGAAGGAATAATTTGTAGAAATAACAAAGATTTTTCATTTAGGAAAGATTTATTTGGTTTTGAGAGAATACATTAAAATGAAAACCTTGCCCCTAATAGATAATAATTTTATAATGAAGACATAAATTATTCTTAATTTTACTCTTGCTCTTGTTAAAAGCTTCTTAATTTTCCTCTTGCTCTTTTTAATTTTCCTCTTGCTCTTGTAGAACACGTATGATTTCTTAAGATCATATACTGTTTGTACTCATAATTTGAATGATGTCTCTTTTAATCATGACTTTAGAACTCCCTGCATAATAAAAAATGAGAGTTGAGATCAATAGGAAAACTTTTTAAGCTAGAGCTATGCATATTTTAGATGGGTAGTACCTTTTTAAGATCTCAAACATTAAAGCATCCATTAGAAAATATTGATAACGAAAGGTGGTAGTGAAATATATGTGAAAAGAATTGGGGGAAATTTCAAATTAAAACATTTTTAAGAAAGCCCATAAAATTGCATTTTGTTTTCATTTAGAAAGGGATTAAGATTATTGATACTTAAATAACTAGCTAATCATATTAAAGAACTATGGGGTTCCAGCTTAACTTTTAAAATATAATCTCCTTTAAAATTATCATGATTATTCCATTGGGAAAGTTTTTGGATAACAAAGATTTCAATTGTTAAAAGATATAAAAGTTAATATTATAAATATTGAGTCAGAAAATTATATTACTGTATAGAAGTTACTTTACTTTCCTGATAAAGTCTAGAATTTAGCTAGTGCTAGAGAACTATTTTCTATGACTTATTATGACTGAGTTTTATTTTAATCTGTATTTCTTTCATAGAAGGGCCATTAAAATAGAATGATGATTTAGTAGATAAGAGATTGGTTTGGTCTTTTTCAATAAAGATAGAAGTTGTTGAGGTTTTCTGAATTAATATTGACCTAGATTGTGACCTTTTAGATTTTGCGTTGAGCTCTCTGTTATATTACTTCCTAGAAGATATTGCTTAAACATTAAGCGTTAGTGTGCTCTTCATGTTAATGTGGCAGAGTTTTGTAAACTAAATTAGAACTTACTGATATGTACTGGACTTTGAGCCAAGGGAAAGAATCAGTACTGTCCTCCCAGATATCCTAAGATTAAAAGCTTACTCTGAGATAGTCTGCCCATTGAGGTTATTGGATTTCTGACTTGGAAATATGCTTAGTGCTCAAGAAGAATTGGAGGAAAAGAAGATAATAGAATTCTAATTTAAGTATGGATACAGCAGTCTTTGTTTATAGTGTAAAATTCTTTATATTTTGTACAAAAGCTAATTCTTTTGGTAAAATGAACCATTTATAGTTTGTTTTTAAACTCTGAGTCAAAGGATTTTCCTTTAAATGTTTGTCTCAATTTTAGTCTGGTCTTTTGTACTTTTTTCTGGAAGAAATGAATTAAAGGGTACAGCTGCATAAAGTAGGTTTTTTCCTAATGGATTGGAAATAAATGATAAAATATATTTTGCCTTTATTTTTTACTCTAAAACTTTTTGAGATTTCAGGGGTTGGAGTATGATAATGAAGGAGCAGCTTGTATTGGACTA
Organism: Cheirogaleus medius; assembly: GCA_008086735.1. NCBI lineage: Eukaryota > Metazoa > Chordata > Mammalia > Primates > Cheirogaleidae > Cheirogaleus > Cheirogaleus medius. Next base: position 150,720,137 of record VBSM01002608.1, on the reverse strand, counting down.
ACTCTTGTCAATAACAAGTATAAACTCTGAACAAAATATAGATAGAAAGCAATGATTAGAAGGCTTTGGAGAGCAATCAAAACCAGGCAGAAACTGTATAAAATCCTGCAGTAGGAGACATCTACATTAACCAGCTTTAACCCATAGGGCAATTTCCAGTTTGTACAGCTCACTTGGAAATAGAACTCAAGCAGAATATGGTGGTCTTGCTGGGCTGAGAAGTCATTTGGGACTTCTAGAACAACTGAAAATTAGAAGGGAAATTTTGGAAATGGGAGTACCTTAGAAAGTAAGGCCCAAATCTGCCTTACATATTCCTTTCAAATCCTTGGTGGATTCCAAGATGTCCCATGCAGTATGATAGTCAAAGGAACCCAGCAGAAAGCAGTAGTTGAACTCTAAAGAACTGAGCAGAGATTGCAACTGCTCAAGGACAGAGTTTGAAATTAAAGATCCACTAAGAGTGGTTGAGTAAACACTTTCTGTTTCCCATTGAAACCCAAAAAGGACCATGCCTTGAGGAATGACAACATCCTACAATTGAGGGCTGTGTTTTAGCACTAAGGGCAAAATGGAAAGAAACTCTCTGTAACAAAGCTTAAATCACAGCATCAAGATTATCCATTAGTAATTTAAAGCCAGAGCAAAACATTATCTAGAAGAAAACAATCCAGTCTTCATAACATAGCTATCCCCAAAGTTCAGTACACGATAAACAATTAGTAAGCATACAAAGAAAACTTGTGATCCTTTTGTATCAATTTCCCTGATAAAAATTTATGTGATTATACCATAATTGATAGAAAATACACAGAAGCAGATGCACAAATGACCCCTTTAAGAGTGATTTTAAAATATGATGTGGCCGGGCATGATGGCTCATGCCTGTAATCCTGGCACTCTGCGGAGGCCAAGGCAGGAGGATTGCTTGAGGGCAGGAGTTTGAGACCAGCCTGAGCAAGAGTGAGACCCCGTTTCTACTAAAAACAGAAAGATTATCCAGACGTGGTGGTACATGCCTGTAGTCCCAACTACTTGGGAGGCTGAGGCAGGAGGATCCCTTGAGCCCAGGAGTTTGAAGTTGCAGTGAACTGCGATGATGCCACTGCATTCTAGCTTGGGCAACAGCGAGACTCCATCTCAAAAATAAAATATGTTAAAGAATTTATAGGATAAGAGATAGTGGATGAACAGATTGGGATTTTCAGCAGGGAACAGAAAAGAAAAACCCAATGGTAGCTTTGCGCAGTGGGAATGTTGTAGCCAATGTGGTTTATCCAAGACACGATTATTGCTAATTGAAAACTTCCCAATACCCCAGTGTGATGACTTGCGATACAGTCAGCATTGGCAATTTTTGACAGTCTCTATGGAGACTGAATATTAAAGAAAAAGAAAACGATGGAAAGTCTCAATGAAAAATAGCAATCTGAAGTGAAAAATACAGTATCTGAAATTAAAATTTCCATTGGATGGGCTTAGCAGTAAACTGGACACAGTAGAGGACAGACTAAACTGCAAGACAAACCAATAAAATTATCAAACCAAAGCACAGAGAGAAAAAAAATAGATGTTTGAGACCTGTGGGACATTATCAGTCTAGTGTTCCTGTAATTTGAGGTAAAGGAAGAGAATGGAGCAAGGGAAATATTTGAAGCAACAATAATGACCCAAATTTGTTGAAAGACATCAACTTACAGATCCAAGTTCAGTGAACCCCAAGAAGAATAAATATAATAAAGACCACATCTGGATACATCACATTGCCCCAAAAGAAAAAAAAATGCTTAAAAGCAGCTTTGGGGCAAGCAGATAGCATTACATCAAATAAACAAGTGCAATGGGCTAACCTCATCGGAAACAATGGAATTCAGAAAATGGTGGAATGATATCTTTAAGGTGTAAAGATTAAACAACAACAAAAGTTAACCTAAACTTTTGTATCTAGTTAAAATATCCTTCAAAGTGTTAAGGCAAAATAAAAGCTTTTCCAGATGAACAAAAACAGAGAATGTATTGCTGGCAGACTGACATAGGAATAAGAAATGCTTTAAGAAATTCTTTAGGCTGAAGGAAATTATCCACAATGGGAACCTGTATTTCCAGGAAGGAATTAAAAACTTTGGAAATGATAAATATGTTGGTAAATATGAAAGACATTTTTTCTACATATCTATTGGCCATTTAAAGCAAAAGAAAATTACAGTATTATGTATGTAGAAGTAAAATATAGGACAAAAATAGCACAAAGGGCCATAGAGGGCAATAAATGGAATTATATTGAAATAAGTTTATTACAGTGTACACAAAGTGGTATAGTATTAATGTAAGGTAGTCCATGGTAAATTAAGGATGTATATTGTAATCTCTTACCCAGTCACTGAAAAAATAGTAGATCTAAAAAACCATTAGATTCTAGAAACCCAGTTAGCCATGTAAGGGAAAAATAAAAAAAAAACCATTAGAGAAGATTTAGTAAAATCACATAATTTTATCTCAAATCAAGAAAGGAGACCAAAGGAACAAAGAACAGATGAGAAAAATAGAAAACAACATACAGGATGGTAAAGCTGAAATAAAGTGATGTCAAATAATTAAATTTAAATGAATTGCTCTCTTACAATCTTTCCTGAACTTTTTGTTTTTTTTCTTTTTTTCTCTTTCCGACACTCCTCCCATCCCACCCCCACCCCCCAAATTATTGTTTTAAAGTCATTAGGTGGTTGGGCCCTCAAGACTATCTGCAGGTTTAATGGTTCGCTAGGAGCACTCAGCATAGGAGGACTCAGCATAGTCATACAACAATGATTTATTACAGCAAAAGGATACAAAGCAAAATCAGAAAAGAGTGGAAAGAGAATTGAGTGACGTCCAGAGGAAACCAAACACCAGCTTCCAAGAGTTCTCTTCCAGTGGAGTCACACAGGATGCTCTTAATTCCTCCAGCACCAAGTAACAACATATGTGAAAGTGTTAAGTCTGTTAGACATAGTGAGCCCCTCTATCTGTTAGGGAATGTGGGGAATCCTTCCCCAAATCCAAGTTCCCAAATGCCAGCCAAGGGCAAACCTTGCTAGCAGGGCTTTCTAAGGATAGCAGTCTCAAGCCTGGTATTTTAACTCTTCTGCATAGAGGTCCAGATCAAAGTCTTTACACTGGGTAGAAGGGAATTATGGTAGCTCAGAGTTAGGTGTCAGAGACCTACTAAGGCGAGGAGCGTTATCTATAATTATGGGCAGTTAGTTATGGGGTGTCAGGGACAGAGTGAGGAAGTTATTCACATAGTGGGTAGCAGCAACCTGGAATGAGGAATAAGAGCTCAAGCACGGAGAGGAGTGCCTGTATGGGGAAAGGGTGTCAGCAGAAATGACAGATTGGTTGCATACTGGAGACTTGATCAAAGTGAATATACTAACCATAGTGGAAGCCAGGTTTCTCACTGTCAAGAGAAGGGGGATATGAATACAGAAATGAAGAAAACCTATAGAGTTGGGCTGGAAATGGATTTAAGTAAATTCATGGTTTAAAATCTATAAAAAAATAGATGAAGAAATATAAATGTGTGAACATACATATGTGGGTATGCATCCACCTACATATGTTCCACTGAGAAGGCCCTGGAGCTTGGCTTCAAAATTCCCCACTGTCTTAGTCTGCTTGGGCTGCCATTGCAAAATACCATAGACTGGCTGGCTTAAACAACAAATTTATTCTCACAGTTCTGGAGGAACTCAAAAATTAAAGAAATATGGGTAATTTGGTTTCTGTTCAGGGCGCTCTTCCTGGCTTACAGATGGCCACCTTCTCCCTGTGTACTTATATGGCAGAGATAGAGCAAGCCCTCTAGTGTCTCTTCTTCCACCTCCCCCACAAGACAGATTCTCACTCTGTCACCCAGGCTGGAGTGCAGTGACGTGATCATAGCTCACTGCAGCCTCAAACTTCTGGCCTCAGGCCTTCCCACCTCAGTCTCCTGAGGAGCTGGGACTACATGCACTTGCAACCATGCCTAGCTAATTTGTTTTTAATTTTAATTTTTTGTAGAGACAGTATCTAGGAGTCTTGCTATGTTGCCCAGGCTAGTCTTGAATTCCTGGCCTACAGTGATCCTCCTGCCTCAGCCTCCCAAAGTGCTAGGATTAAAGTCATGAACTACCACACCCAGCTTAGTGTCTCTTCTAAGGACACTAATCCCATCATAAGGGTCCCACGCTCTGGATGCGGAGAGATAGGAGGAACACTCCTACACTACAGTTACTTACTTGTAAACTAAATCCAGGCCTGAGACAGGGAAAATACAAGATGAGTCTGGAATATCTTGTGCCAGAAAAGAAGAAAGTGCTCAAAGAATGATGAGGATGAATTGTTGAAACGACACAAACCAGATCAAAGGGACTCCTACTGAACAAATTTGAGAATCAAAATAAGTAATTGTAGTAATGAATTATATACAACCCATCAAATAAAATAAGAAACCATGGGCTCATGTGGATATATAAATAAATACATGAACAAATTAAAAGATGAGGAATGGGATGTTTACATGGTTTAAAAGTACCTCTCCACAAATACTGTACTAATTAGAAAGGAGGAGTTACTTTATAGTGGAAAAACCTGCCAGATATCACCTTAATCTAGTGATAAAAGTTATTAAAGTTCCAATTTTCACATAATTGGATCAATGAGAAGAATGCAATGTCATTTCTGTGGTGTTCCTGGCAAAAGATGCATAACCTGAATAGACTCCAGGGGCATTCTACAAAATAAAATAACTGGCATGTAATCTTCAAAAGTGTCAATGTCCTGAAAGCCAAGAAGAAACTAAGGAGCTGTTCCAGACTGAAGATTAAATAGAATGACAACTAAATGCAACTTGTGATTCAGAACTAGTTCCTTCTGCTATAAAATGTTATTGGAACAACTGACAACACTTGAATGGGGTCTCAGGACTAGATGACAATAATGTATCAATATTAATTTTCTGATTTTGATGGTTGTATTGTGGTTATTAGAAATATGTCTTTGTTTGTTCAGAATATACACTAACGTATTTGGGGGTGATGGGACAGCAGGTTAGCAGCATAACTTTAATGTTTCAAGGAAAACAAAATTTTTTGCACTGTCCTTCCATCTTTACTTCAACTTTCTCATTGCTTCAAATAGTTTCGAAATTTCCTTGACGTCTATTTTCCATTTGTGTATAGTTTACAACTTTGAATCTTTGGTAAATCGTCCCTTAAATTTTCTACTTTTATTTAAAAAAATTTACACAGCTGAGTTATTTACATCTTCTCTTTTCTACCCTGCTGGTGTAAAACATTTTCAACATCTGAGGAGCAAACAATTAATTGAATTAGTTGGTACAGATCTGTAGTCCAGGACATTAAGTATCTAACAAAATCCTGATTTCTGTAGCAATTTTTTTGGCCTGTATCCCTATTAATTTTAATTAGAATTAAATCTTTAATTTTCCTAAGCTAGGGTTTGGGCTCTAGAGCTGGGTTTCTATTTAAATTCTATAAATCTGACTTCTGGCCTAAGAAGTTTACAATGTAATTTTGTTTTTCTTAAGAAAACGCTGAAGGAAAGGTATCTCATTTACATTAGATACAGCTGATTAGACAGAGAAAACTGCAAGGAGGGTAGGTTTCAAAGGTTGCAAAATCTTTGAGAGAGCCTGTCTTGCACTTAGAATTTTATTTTGAAGCCTCAGCACACCAATTAAAGAAACTGATTATTGACTGATTTGGTATTTTGTCTTTTTACTTAAAAAATTGATTTTGTCAGGGCCAGGCATGGTGGCTCATGCCTGTAATCCTAGCACTCTGGGAGGCCAAGGCAGGAGGATCACTTGAGGTCAGGAGTTTGAGACCAGCCTCAGCAAGAGCAAGACCCCATCTCTACTAAAAATAGAAAGAAATTAGCCAAGCAACTAAAAATAGAAAAAAAAAAATACTAGCTGGATGTGGTGGTGTACACCTGTAGTCCCAGCTACTCCAGAGGCTGAGGCAGGAGGATCACTGAGCCCAGGAGGCTGAGGTTGCAGTGAGCTAAGCTGATGCCACAGCACTCTAGCCCAGGCAACAGAGCGAGACTCTGTCTCAAAAAAAAAAATTGATTTTGTCATGTCAAAAGTCCTCATAATTGTTATTCTATGTTGATATTTTTGTTGTTGTTTATAAGGAAAATGCAAGACTTTGGATTATAAATGATCTTACATAAGCAAAAGTTCTTTGAGGAGGTTGAAACTTTGACATAGATAATCACATGACACACAAGAAAGCAAGCTATAATGATCAAATGACATTGTGTATTTTGTTTGTGTCTTCCAATCAAGCAGGACAACTAGGAAGAGCATGTACAATCAAGAATGTGACAGTTTTTTCTCTTTTTTTTTTTTGAGACAGAGTCTCACTCTGTTGCCCGGGCTAGAGTGCCGTGGCGTCAGCCTAGCTCACAGCAACCTCAAACTCCTGGGGTGCAAGCAATCCTTCTGCCTCAGCCTCCTGAGTAGCTGGGACTACAGGCATGTGCCACCATGCCCGGCTAATTTTTTCTATATATTTTTAGTTGGCCAATTAATTTTCTTTCTATTTTTAGTAGAGACAGGGTCTCGCTCTTGCTCAGGCTGGTTTCGAACTCCTGACCTTGAGCGATCCTCCCTCCTCGGCCTCCCAGAGTGCTAGGATTACAGGCGTGAGCCACCGCGCCCGGCCAAGAATGTGAACAGTTTTTGATCCCAGAATATGAACTAATCATTTTTTAATTAAAAAATTCTTTTTTACAATTTGACAAGACAAGGAATGTCCTCATTATTCATGAAGTTTCTGTAGGATACCCAAGGCAAACTTTTTTTTTTTAAGAGATGGGGGTCTCACTATGTTGCCCAGTTGCCCAGACTGGAGTGCAATGGCTATTGCTATTGTTGAATATTTTATCATGTAGGGATGTTGGATTTGTCAAATCCTTTTCCTACATGTATTGAAATGATCATATGGTTTTTGCTCTTTAATATGGTAAATTATAGTCTGATTTTTTATATGTTGAACCAACCTTGCATTCCTGTGATAATTCCTGCTCATCCATGGTGAATAATCCTGTTTATATGTTGGTGGTTTGTTTTGATATTGTTGAGATTTTTTGCATCTATTGGTCTGTAGTTTTCTTGTGATTTTCTGGCTTTATAGAACGTGGTGGGGACTGTTCCCTCCTATTTTTTGGGAAGAGTTTATGAAGGATTGGTATTAATTGTTCTTTAAATATTTGGTAGAATTCATGAGTGAAGCCATCTGCTATAGTCTGAATGTTTGTCCCCCTAAAATTCAATGTTGAAACTTAATTTCCAATGCAATAGTATTAAGAGGTGGGGCCTTTGAGAGTTGATTAGGCCATGAGGATTCTACCATCATGAATGTGATTAGTATCCTTATAAAAGAGGTCTGAGGGAACTTGTTTGCCCTTTCTGCCCTACAAGGCCATGACAAACAGGCGATATCCATGAAACAGAGAGTCCCTAGCACATACCGCGTCTGTTGGCACCTTCATCTTGGACTTCCCAGCCTCCAGAACTGCGAACAATAAATTTCTGTTGTTTAAAAATTACCCATTCTAAGATAGTTTGTTATAGCAGCCCAAACTGAGTAAGACACCATCTTTGCCTGGGCTTTTCTCTGTAGGAATTTTTTTGATTACACATTCAATCTCTTGTTAGGTCTAATCATATTTTCTATTTCTTTTTGAGTCAGTTTCAGTAGTTTGTGTCTTCCTTGAAATGTCCATTTCATAGGTTATCTAATTGGTTGGTATACACTTGTTTATATAATAGTATTCCCTTATAATCCTTATTTCTGAATGATCAGTAAGTAGTAATGTCTGCTCTATCTTTTTGATTTTAGTAATTTGAGTTTTCTCTTTTTCTTGGTCAGTTTAGCTAAAGCTCTGTCAATTTTGTTGATCTTTTCAAAGAACCAACTTTTGGTTTTGTTGATTTTCTCTATTTTTCTTCTGTTCTCTACTTCATTTATTTCTTGTCTAATTTTTGTTGTTGTTGTTTAAGAGGTGAGGTCTTGCTATGTTGCCCACGATGGACTTGAACTCCTGGGCTCAAGCATTCCCCCTGCCTCAGACTCCCAAGTAGCTGGGACAACATATGCAAGCCACTGTGCCTGACTTCTGCAAGTTTAATTATTTCCTTCCTTTTACTTGCTGGGGGTTTAGTTTGCTCTTCTTTTTCTAGTTTCTTCAGGTGGAAGTTTAGTTTATCGATTTGAGATCTTTCCCTTTTTCTAACATATGCATTCACAGCTGTAAATTTTCCTATGAGCACTGCTTCTGCTGCATCCCATAAATTTTGGTATGTCTTCATTTTCATTCATCTCACTGTATTTTTTATTTTTTGAGACAAGAGTCTTGCTCTGTTGCCCCGGGCTAGAGTGCCATGGCATCAGCCTAGTTCACAGCAACCTGCAACTCCTGGGCTCAAGCAATCCTCCTGCCTCAGCCTCTCGAGTAGCTGGGACTACAGGCATGTGCCACCACACCCAGGTAATTTTTCTATTTTTGGTAGAGACGGGGACTCACTCTTGCTCAAGCTGGTTTCCAACTCCTGACCTCAAGCAGTCCTCCTGCCTTAGCCTCTCAGAGTGCTAGGATTACAGGCGTGAGCCACTGTGCCTGGCCCATCCCCCTGTATTTTTTAAGTTCCCTTATAATTTTTTCTTTGACCCATTGATTATTTAGGTGTGTATTTTGTAATTTCCATAAGACATGAACATCCAAAGTTTCTTCTGTTATGGATTTCCAATTTCATTCCATTATGTTTAGAGAGTATACATCCCATTATGTTTCAGAGAATGTGTATGCTTTATCCTTTTAAATTTACTGCAAATTGTTTTATGGCCTAACATATGTTCTATCCTGGATAATGTTCCATGTGCACTCAAGAATGTGTATTCTGCTATTGTTGAGTGGAGCGTTCTAGAGATATGATAGTTCTAGTAGGTCTATAATGTTGTTTAAATCTTCTATTTCATTTTTGGTCTTCTGTCTAGCTGTTACCTAGGATTTTATACTCAATTCTCCTTATTAGATTTTTTTTTCTTAAAATATCTTGAAAGGTTCCTTTTTGTTGCATCTAAACCCTTTTACACAAATCAATAAGGAATTGGTTAAATATAATAAGGCACATGCCTATGACTGCATTCTCTGAGGCCATTAAAACAATATTCTGGAAAAATTAAGATGCAAGGAAAAAGAAGTCATAATACATCCTTACATTAAGTAGGTAGACTAGAACAGTATGTACTGTTTGATTCCAATTTTGTTATTAATAATATAAAAAAGACTGAAAAGAAATGTCAGATATGAAGAATAGTTTTCTCTGGGTGAATGAGGCAATCAATTATATTCTGATTTGTCTTCTTACTCCCAATCTTGTCAGGAGTAGCAAGTACAGAGTAGCAGTTAAGACTTTAGAACCAGGTTGTGTAGGGCAGAAGTGTAGTTCTGCCACTGACTGTGTGTGTGACCTTAGCAAATGATTTTCCAAGCAGGGGATGATAGGAGTATCTTATCAAAGGGCTGTTATCAGGATTAAATAACCTAACACATATTAAGCTCTTAGAACAGTGCCTACCAAATATTAAGTAATTAATAAATCTTAGGTTATACTATCCATCTACAATCTGAGGACTGAACTCTGATCTTTTTCTTTGCCCTCCAAAATTTCTTCTCTAAGGGGGCCTGGTGAGTCATGTCTACAAATGATAAAATCTCAGTAAACAGGTTGATATGATGTGGTTTACTTCCCAACCTGATTTCAGTATAGCATCACATAAAAGATAGAAGACCCCTATTTTAACTCAAGCATTCCTTTCTGCTGATTCCTAGTCTTTTTGACAAAGCCTCTTTCAGCCAATTGTCAACTAAAGAATCCCTAAATCCACCTGTGACTTGTAAGCCCCCGCTTTGAGATGTCCCACCTTTTTGGGCCAAACCAATGTATGCCTTCCGTGTATTGATTTATGACTTTACCTATAATTCCTTTCTCCCCGAAATGTATAAAAGAAAACTGTAACTCTGCCACAGCGAGTCCACTTGCTCAAGGCTTCTTGGGCGTGGCTCCGGGCCATGGTCCTCAAATTTGGCTCAGAATAAACCTCCTTACATTTTTTTTAGAGCTTGTCTTCTTTTCTATTGACACTGCAGCCACAATAATGTTTAAAAAATGTAAAGGTCACTCCTTGTTAAAAACTGTCCTCTGGCTTTTTATCTCACTTAGAAAAAAAATCCAAGCACTTTATCACTAATTTAGAAATCCCTGCTTAATCTGGCCCCTGTCTCCCATTTAGATTTGCTCTTCATTTTTTGCTCTCAAGTACAAAGTTGCATTCTGCCTTCTTTCAGGTCTTAAAATACCCCCACACAGTTTGACTTAGGGTATTTGCACTAGCTGTTTGTTATGCTTGGAAAAATCTTCACTGAAGACTTTCGCCATTCAATGTTAAATTTCATCTCCTTAGAAAAGCTTTCTCTGACTACCACTCTAAATTAGCCACCCAGTTGCTCTGTATAGCATTACAGGTTGTGGATCACTTATCTAAAAATCTGAAATTAAAATGCTCCAAAACCCAAAACTTTGTGATCGCAGACATAATGCCACAAATGGAAAATGCCACACCTGACCCCATGTGATGGGCTGCTGTCAAAACCTTATCTCATGCACAAAATTATTAAAAATATTGTATAAAGTTACCTTCATGCTATGTGTATAAGGCATACATGAAACATAGATGAGTTTGGTGTTTAGATATCTCATTATGTATATGCAAATATTCCAAAATCTGAAAAAATCTGAAATCTGGAACACATGGGCCAAGCATTTCTGATAAGGGATACTCAACTTGTAACCTATCTTTTACATGACACTACTTACGAATATCTTTTTGAAATTTCTTTGTTCCTGGCCGGGCCTGGTGGCTCACGCCTGTAATCCTAGCACTCTGGGAAGCCCAGGCGGGCGGATTGTTTGAGTTTAGGAGTTCGAGACCAGCCTGAGCAAGAGAGAGAGACCCCGTCTCTAATAAAAAAATAGAAAGAAATTAGCTGGATAACTAAAAAAATATAGAAAAAATTAGCCGGGCATGGTGGTGCATGCCTGTAATCCCAGCCACTTGGGAGGCTGAAGGATCGCTTGGGCCCAGGAGTTTGAGGTTGCTGTGAACTAGGCTGACGACAGGGCACTCTAGCCCGGGCAACAGAGAGAGACTTTGTCTCAAAAAAAAAAATTTTTTTTTGTTTTTCTTCCCCTCTTATTAGAATATAATTTTCACAAGACCAGTACCTGACATATGCATGTGTTCCAAATTCAGTCTTTATAGAATGCTGGTTTTTCTCCCAAGTTTTCTATAATGAACATTGCTTGTATAACAAATTTTATAGAGAATCAAAATAGTATCTTAGTAAGTGGACCACAGTACTCTGCAATTGGTTTAATTTCAAATTCTGCTAAGGTAAACCAGACGTATAACTCGAGGCAAATTTCTTAATCTTCCTCCTCCCTCTCTTGTAAAGCGTAAATACTATCTATTTCATAAGGTTAAATCACATAATACAGGTAAAAGAGCTGCGGCACTCAACGAAATTCTAACGTTACAAACAAACCCTACTAGCTCCTTGCCATTGGCCTCGGCGCTTCAAGCCCGTACCAACCATCAGGACGGTTCGGAGAAGCCGCTCTAGACGCCGCCTTTGCCTCTAAACAATGCAGGGGCAGCCGGGAAGCGGGGCGGGACCCGGAGGCCAGGCACGCACTTCCGCTCACGCGTCCCTCACAGCCAATTGGCCTCTGTTGCCCCACCCCTTCCGTTCTGGGAAAAAAAAACGAGCTCCCAGAGCGTCTTCCGGCGGGAGCTGTGCTGCTCCTTATCATGGTGAGTTGGCCGGGGGGGCGGGTTGAGGGTTTCTGTTCTAGGTGGTTCGTCTTGTCATCTCTTGTTTCGAAGGGACCTTGAAGTCCCTCAGCCGCCCAAAGAAGGGGTCATCGGAGTTGCGGTCGGGCCCCTCAGGAGAGGTGACTGTCACTCGAAAGATTCCGCTCAGAGCTCTGATCCCTTTCGGTCTCTCACCCTGTTCCTTTGGCGCCCGGGAACCTGGCCCCGCTACAGGCGAGCTTTCAGGTCCTGGTCAGTTTATGACTTCCCCCTGTCGAGATTTCCTTCACGTAGAAATAAAAGTCTTTGTCGGCGTCAGCGGCCGCATCTCCAGCAAATGGTCTGAAAACAAGTATACAGCGACGACTATCATGGTGATTCTTAGAGCAGTGACAATACGCCAGCGAAAATAAGGTTATTAGTCAGTTTTAAGGCAAACTCCCCACTCTACAACTTGGCTTGACTGAATAGCAGGTGGCCTGATGTGGCAGCAGTTTTCACAAGGGCAGTGGCTACAGAAAGTCAAGATTTTGGTAGAATGTCTTATTGCTGCTTTGTTTCCGCATTTGTAGAAACTAGTGGAACATCCCCGTAGACGTTACGGTTATTGAGATGTGTTATCTCTAAATTTTCTTAGAGGAATTAGTCATTTTATGACTTTAGAAATCAAGCATATAGCTCTGTGGATTTTATCTAAAGATAAGCAGTTGGTTAGGATTTCAGATGTCAAAGTTGTGTGTGCCTTTTGAAAATGGATTTATCAGAAAAATTCATGGAGCCCTTATTGATAGGTGGCGTATGAGAAAGAGACTACATTTCTGTGCCTAAGCTGTTTTCACTATATTGGGTTTTTTCTTAAGTGCATATTGTTGAAAAAAGGTCTTATTCACATACTTTGTCTTTTGTAAATTTTCTGTGATCTTTTTGCACACAAAAAATGGGTAAAAATTTATCTTTTTTTGCCAGCAACTAAATAGCCTTTAGCTGTGCTTTTCGAAACATTCATTATTGTGTAGCCAGAGTTATATTTCTAAAATGTGACCACATGACTCCCTTGCTTAAAATTTCTCATTTTTATTTCATATAGCACTCAAGATAGTCCTAACTGTTTAACATGGCATACAAAGCCATCCATACTCAAGCTTCTTACCTTAACAGCCTCTTTTTTACACATACACATACACGACATGCATATTCCAGCCACAGTGAACAGCTTGCAAATCATGATGTATGGATTGGGCTTTTGTACCTATTGTATATGGTATTCCATCTGCCTGAATTATCCTGTATATCTCATACTCCTAGGCTCAAGCGATCCTCTTCCCCGAGCCTTCCATGCCCAGCTAATTTTTCTATTTTTTGTGGAGACAGGGTCTTGCTCTTGCTCAGCTGGTCTCAAACTCCTCGCCTCAAGGGATCGTCCTGCCTTGGCCTCCCAAGGGCTAGGATTACAGGCATGAGCCACTGTATCTGGCCCGGTAATTCTTTTGTTGAGCCTTTCCCCCATGATGTTCCAGTATCCTGTTAGGTGCTTCTCCTTTGTGCTCCCATGATACATTGTGCTTTGGTACATTTATATATATGTGTATATGTACACACACACACCCATATATACATACATATACACACAGATATACACATATGTAAGCAACAATTTATTACATAAAGCTTTGCAAAATGCATACATAACATAAAAACCTAACTTGCCTAAGACACTCCTGAAGGATTTTGAAAGTAAAGGGATAAGAAACTTAAAATTCAGAGGTTTTTAACCATTAACTCACAGCCCTAATTTAATAAAGTTAAATTTGGATCCCTTGTGCTTTTTGCCAAGAACATCTATAACCTTTGCCAGACTATGGTAAAATTGTGTATGTAATTGTCTTTCTCACTACCTAGACTGTAAGCTCATTGAGAGCAGGATGCAAATATTTCACTCTGATATTCCCAGAGCCTTGTATAGTGCCTGGCCCAGAGAAAGTTTTGAATAAATATCTGTTTTATAAACACTGAATTAACTATGGCACTAAATTTCTATGCTTCAAACAGTATTAGTAATACAAGGAAATAGCATTTAAGATTTATTTTAAAGGTTATGGGGGAAAAATTTTATGAGTCACTTCACTGATTATGTATTATTAAGAATATGCTATGGCAAAACAGTGCTTTCTTAGAAAATGTAAAGAAAATATAGCCCTTGTCATTAGTGAAGTTACTAAAAATTACAATGCAAGGTAAGGTTAAGACTGTCTTATGGTACACTACAAATTAAGTGGCATAAAAAACACTACAGTTTGAAATAATCTAGGAAGACTTCATATAGCAGGTAAAACATGAAACTGAGCATTTTGTGCCTTAGTCTAATACTCTTAATCTAATGTTTGTTTCATTTAGATGTCCTCATCTAAATGAGGAGACAGAGAAGTGAAGTATTTACAGGGCTAGCAGAGCTTGGTCTCAACAGGTCTGACCTTTTCACAATAGAGTAGGGTTATCATGAGACAGGTGTAAATCAATTTAGCTAGAGTTGAGGATTTCTATCTGGAGTAAGAGATAAGACTGGAAAGGAAAGGTAAGTCATTGAAAGCTTGGACTTTCAGGTTATAAGATTCAAAGTTTATCCTGATAGCAATGGAGAGCCAATATAATTTTGGAAAGAGTGATATGAACATGAGAAATTTGGTTTTGTTTTCAATATCAGGATGGCATCTGAAGTCTACTTTTTAGAAACCTTGTTGATTTTCTTAACCTGAAACTTTTTTTTTTGAGACAGAGTCTCGCTCTGTTGCCCGGGCTAGAGTGCCATGGCGTCAGCCTAGCTCACAGCAACATGAAAACTCCTTGGCTCAAGCAATCCTACTGCCTCAGCCTCCCGAGTAGCTGGGATTACAGGCATACGCCACCATGCCCGGCTAATTTTTTATATATATTTTAGTTGTCCAGCTAATTTCTTTCTATTTTTTTTTTTTTTTTTTTTTAGTAGAGACAGGGTCTCGCTCTTGCTCAGGCTGGTCTCGAATTCCTGAGCTCAAACAATCTGCCCACCTCGGCCTCCCAGAGTGCTACGATTACAGGTGTGAGCCACCAAACCCGGCCTTAACCTGAAACTTAAAGTTACTTAAGTGGGTTGAAGTTAAATAGAAGATATCTAAGGATAACAATATTGGCAGAATTTTTTTATCTTTGTGACCAAAGTGTCCCACACATAATTCTTTAAGAAAAAGGCATATAGAATATGTTTATTAAGATTAAAATTTATTAATATGTCAAATCAAAATAGCATATTGTTCCTTTTAAAGTATATTAGCTTAGCAAAAGCCTTAGGGTTACACACACACTAGTCTTTATTTGGATATCAAAATTAGTAACACTTTCTGATGCTTTATTTTAACTGTTTAAAATATTTTTTATATGTCCGGCTCTGTTGCCTGAGCTAGAGTGCCGTGACATCATCATAGCTCAGTGCAACCTCAAACTCCTGGGCTCAAGTGATCCTCCTGTCTCAGCCTCCCAAGTAGTTGGGACTACAGGCACACGCTACCACACCCAGCTAAATTTTTTATTTTTCTTTTTTGTAGAGATGGAGTCTTGCTATGTTGTGTAGGCTACAATCCCACCTACCTTGGCTTCCCAGAGTGTTGGAATTACAGGTGTGAATCACGCCCGCCTGTCCTGGCTTTCTTGATCATTTTATTTTTTACTATGAAAAATGTCTAACATATATAAAAATAGAGACACTATAATATAATGAGCCCCCCTCTACCCATCTCCTGATATCAACAATTATCAACACTCTGCCATTGTTTTTTTTGTGTGTGTGCCAAGGCTAGTGCTTGGTTCTTTTTCTGCCTTTCCTGAGTTTTAGCATAATGCAGCAAATGGCATATCTAAGCTTTGAAGAAGTGGGTTATCCCTCCTTGCAACTACTCCAATGTTCCCTAGATGCTAACTCTGCAGAAAAATCATGCCTCTGCTTGAATTGGATCTGAAGGTTTTTTACATTTATAATCTGTTAATACCCCAATTCCACTACTTTCTGGGGCTTCAGAGTCAAATTGGCCAACTTCAGTAGCCAAACTACTTTGTGGCTTTTACTATCTAGGAAAGTATTTTGTTAAAATCCAGATATTTAAGTATATGGCACTGAGCAATCAAATTATTGTGAAGGATTTTTTTTCCCCCTGGAAACAGTTACTTTTGGAATAGCAGAATTTTCTTTACAAGTAGCTATAGGCCAAGCATGGTGGCTCATGCCTGTGATCCTAGTACTTTGGGAGGCCGAAGTGGGAGGATTGCTTAAACCCAGGAGTTTGCAGTTGCGGTGAGCTATGATGTTGCCATGGTACTCTAGCCCAGGTGACAGAGTGAGACCCTGTCTCAAAAAAAAGCTATAGAGTATTGCTGTGGGAAACCTATACCAGAAAAATTAATAGGGCCTTGCCATGTTTTCAGCATATAAAAGATTAAGTATTTTTGAGTGATAACTGAAGAAATTAGTAATCACAGATCTTTTGGCATTATTCCCATTATTCCCAGTAAACATCATAAATTCAATTCATGATAGCACACACTTAAAGTACCATTTTTGGCCTTCTTCATAGACATAAATTAAGTTTCTGCTTCATTATCTGTTCCACATCATAGGAAAATGATGAATGGTTTTCCTTAAATTTGGGATGGTCTGATTTTAAATATAGGGTATATGGCAAACACGATATTCTCTATATGGTAGGGGGATTGGGATGTGCTGAGAAGTCACTTGAGAAAGGCTTCCTCCAAAGCAGCAGAAGCTGTGGTTCAGCAAGAGGTGGGTGGAACTATAGGGAGAGGCATACCATTTTTAATTTTTAAAATAGCAACAGAAATTGTGATTTCAAATTAGTAATACAAACTCTCAAAAACAAATATTGTGAATAATAGGCAGCTATTGATTTGGCCACCTTTATAAATATATAAATTTTTAAACTGGATCATTTGTCTTTTTTTTTT
>VBSM01002608.1:150682644-150696468 GCA_008086735.1 Cheirogaleus medius | reverse complement strand
AAAAAAAAAAACCCAGCTATAAAAGAAAATACTGATAACTCAAATTATATAAAAAAATTAAAATCTAGGTAACAAATATCACCGTAAATAGAGAACAACCTGAGAAGATATTTGTAATTCATATCTCAAAGGGCTAATTTCGCTACTATTTAAAGGGCCCTACAATTTAATGAGGCAAAGACCAAGAAAAAAATTTATAATACCATAGACAGTTCACAGAAAAGGAAATAGAAATAGTTCTTATAAAAAATTGCTCATCTTCACTAACAGCAAGAGAAATGCAAATTAAAATTACTCTGAGATGCTATATTTGAATTATTTTACATTTATATATATTTGGAATAAATAGAGGTACTAATTAGGAGAAAAGGCAAAATACACAACACTGTGTATGATATGCTGCAATTTGTACTAAAAGGGAGAAGGGAATAAAAAGAATACACATATACATACACATCCACACACTATACTCATTTGCTTATATTTGTGTAAATATTCATGGGAAGAATAAACAAGAAACTGATAATAATGGTTGCCTCTGCGGAGGAAGACTCAGTGGCAGGACAGGTTAGAATCTTCCTGCTTTATATCCTTTTGTAAATTTTGAATTTTAAATTACATAAATAGGCCTGGTGCTTATGCCTGTAATCCTATCACTGGGAGGCCGAGATGGGAGGATCGCTTGAGGTCAGGAGTTCAAGACCAGCCTGAGCAAGAGTGAGACCCCATCTCTACTAAAAATAGAAAAAAGTAGCTGGTCAACTAAAAATAGAGACAAAAATTAGCCAGGGATGGTGGCTCTTGCCTGTATTCCCAGCTACTTGGGAGGCTGAGGCAGGAGGATCGCTTGAGCCCAGGAGTTTGAGGTTGCTGTGAGCTTGGCTGATGCCATGGCAGTCACTCTAGTCCGGGCAACAAAATTAGACTCTGTCTCAAAATAAATAAATAAATAAATTAATTAAAAAATTACATAAATAAAATACTAATTCAAAAATAAATAAATGCAATTTAAAATATGTTACTTAGGGAACTAGTTATTAATGTTACCAACCATTTCTGATAATAAATAATAAAATGATAGTAAAATAAAAAATAATGAAATAGTAGTGTCTCCCTAATGTTCTGAAGTTTGTAAGGGGACCCTTTCCCCTTAATTTGAAGAGGTTTCTTTCTTTAGAGTCCCATAATCTTCCATATGAGTAAAGTATGAATATATGGCATTTTAGGAAAAAGAAAGATATAATTTAGGTTCATTTAGAGCTTTACTAGTATCAAAGGTACAAAAAACCTGGATATGTCATTTTAGACTATTAAAAATTTTAATATTGGCCGGGTGCGGTGGCTCACGCCTGTAATCCTAGTACTCTGGAAGGCCAAGGCGGGAGGATTGCTTGAGCTCAGGAGTTCTAGACCAGCCTGAGCAATAGCGAGACCTCTACTATAAATAGAAAGAAATTAGCCAAACAACTAAAAATAGAAAAAATTAGCCGGGCCTGGTGATGCGTGCCTGTAGTCCCAGCTACCCAGGAGGCTGAGGCAGGAGGATCACTTGAGCCCAGGAGTTTGAGGTAGCTGAGAGCTAGGCTGATGCCATGGCACTCTAGCACAGGCAAGAGAGTAAGACTCTGTCTCAAAAAAAAAAAAAAAATTATCAGTCCTAATAAGAAGAAAGGAAAGAAAGAATTTTAATAAATTCTATTGTTTTACATACAGGTGTTAGAAATCTGTTCTAATGGAGAACATTAATACCATGGTGATACTAAACTAGAAATTAATGAGAATTGATTTATACATATAAGTAAAATGTATTGAATGAATTCATTGAAATGTATCAATGAATGGGTGCTGATTTATTAGATTTATATGGTAATGGGAAATAAACTAGATCAATATACTATATTTCATCAAATATTTGATCCCAACAATTATAAGACAAATAATTATTTTATCTGTTCCCAAGAAAGAGAAAGATGCTGTCAATTCAACAGTGATGCACCATAAATAGTAAGACTCATTTTAATGTCTTATTAAAATATGAAAAAATATACTTCTTAAAATTAATGAACGATAGTAAAGGTTTTAGTGTTTTTTTTTTTTTTCTTTTGAGACAGAGTCTCACTCTGTTGCCCGGGGTAGAGTGCCGTGGCATCAGCCTAGCTCACAGCAACCTCAAACTCTTGGGCTCAAGCAATCCTCCTGCCTCAGCCTCCCAAGTAGCTGGGACTACAGGCATGCGCCACCATGCCTGGCTAATTTTTTTTATATATATATATTTTTTTAGTTGGCCAATTAATTTCTTTCTATTTTTGGTACAGATGGGAGTCTCGCTCTTGCTCAGGCTGGTCTCGAACTCCTGAGCTCAAACTGTTCGCCCGCCTCGGCCTCCCAGAGTGCTAGGATTACAAGTGTGAGCCACTGCGCCCGGCCTGATTTTTTAAATCATTTTTTAAAGGGTAAAACTTTCAAAAATTAGTATTTAGACACATTAAATGAATTTTTAAGGTTTCTTATTATTGATGGATCTCATCCACATTTGTAGTATACTTTTAGTTATATACATGATTTCAAAGAAAAATTTTATGTAATTCAAGCTTCAGTACTATATTCTGGACTGGTTGCAGTGCTTCATGCTTATAATCCCAGCACTTTGGGAGCCTGAGGTGGGAGGATTTCTTGAGACCAGGAGTTCGAGACCAGCCTAGAAACATAGTGAGACCCTACCTCTGCAAAATATTTTTTAAAAATTAGCTGAGTGTGGTGGCGTGTACCTGTAGTCCCAGCTACTTGGGAGGCAGAGGTGGGAGGATTGCTTGTGTCCAGGAGTTTCAGGTTACAGTGAGCTATGATCATGCCACTACACTCTAGTCCGGGAGAAAGGAGACCCTTGACAGAGGGAGACCCCATCTCCCCCCAAAAAATTATATTTCTGAATAGAGAGACTCATTTGACTGGCTTTATCCAGTCCAATTTCAAAAATCATCCATTCATTCAAACCAACCAGATTGTTAGCTTAGCTTCAGTGTAAATACCAAATGCTTGCTGATTACTTGAATTGGAAGTGAGGTTAGCAAACTATAAGAACTTTGTCAGGACCGGGCGTGGTGGCTCACACCTGTAATCCTAGCACTCTGGGAGGCTGAGATGGTCAGATCATTTGAGCTCAGGAGTTCGAGACCAGCCTGAGCAAGAGTGAGACCCCATCTCTACCGAAAATAGAAAAAATTAGCCGGGCATGGTGGCACATGCCTGTAGTCCCACCTACTCAGGAGGCTGAGGCAGGAAGATTGCTTGAGTCCAGGAGTTTGAGGTTGCGGTGGGCTGAATTGACACCAGGGCAGTCTAGCCAGGGCGACAGAGGGAGACTCTGTCTCAAAACAAAAAAATAAAACAAAAAGCAAAATAAAAACAACAAAAAAAAGCAACCTAATTAAGAATGGAGTGCCTTGGTTCCAATTCCAAATTTTCCCAGAGTAGTATTTTGGCCCAGTTTAGATAAGGTGCTTCAGGTGCCTACCTGTGGATTAGTCAGCTGTGGCCAGGGCACAGGTCATGTAAGAACATATCAGTTCCCCCTGTAAGTATGTAGATGGGAGAAGAAATGAGGGACAGTTAATAACTGAGAAGGAATTGTGAGCTATTGAGACAGCCTGTTGGCTCCCTGCTTCATGGGGCCTTTCATATTTCCATATAAGGATTGTAAAATACCTTGACTTTGCTGTGTTCAAGACCCATATGATAGGAGTGTGTTATAAGGATGTCTTTTTGTTAATCACGTCACTAAACCTACTTAATTGGGTCCAAAACAGATAGTTGTCACCTGAATTTTATACTGTAGTAGTTTTATTTTATTTTAATTTATTTTTGAGACAGAATCTCACTCTGTTGCCCAGGACAGAGTGCCGTGGCGTCAGCCTAGCTCACAGCAACCTCAAACTCCTGGGCTCAAGCGATCCTCCTGCCTCAGCCTCCCGAGTAGCTGGGACTACAGGCATGCGCCACCATGCCCGACTAATTTTTTCTATATATTTTTAGTTAGCCAATTAATTTCTTTCTATTTTTAGTAGAGACGGGGTCTCGCTCTTGCTCAGGCTGGTTTCTTGAGCAATCCTCCCGCCTCGGCCTCCCAGAGTGCTAGGATTACAGGCGTGAGCCACCACGCCCAGCCACTGTAGTAGTTTTAGAGTAAATTTCCATGATACTTGGACAAAAAATAATTTTATCTCATCCAGATTATTGTCAGGGTGTTATTAATATTTAGTTTAACTTTTAACAATGATTATATAAAGCTTATCAAAGTTAATATTTATCATATATACCTAGAATAAAATATATAACCATTATTATTGTGTCATTTCTCAGTTATAGAAACCATTTAAGATAGATAACATTGTTTGTGTAGAGAAAGTATGAATTTAGGTTCTATTTAACTGACTTGATGTATTATAACTTTTTTCAGTTTCTTCACATATTAGAACTGTCATCTTCCAAATATGCCATGTGTTAGGATGCTAATTGTTATTAGATTATAAATTATTAGAATTATTTATTTTTTATTATTAATTTAGTCCATGCAAACACTGATAACTTTTAGCAACTTTGGAGTTCTGAAAACTTAATTTCTCTTTGTGTGTTCTATTCTAGTTCTAGTTCTAATACTAAATTTATTATCTTTTTACTTAGTTTAATGACATGTTTAATAAGTTACTGGGTAACGATGAGGAAACCTAGCCCTGTCTATTCATTTGGGTAAGTTTAAATTATTTTATTATCTGTTAACTTATGGCTATTAAAATAATAGTTACAGTAGGCAGTGAAAAGATAGTTGGATTCTTTCTAGAAAATAAATGCTACTTGCTTAGTCAAATGATCAAATAGTGAAAGTAGATAGAAGAGCGTCTTCCAAGAGGATTCTAGAAAAGAAATATGAATATTTAAAATAGAAACCATTAAAATAAAATGTTCACATGAGGTTCTTTTATACTTCATAAAACAAATATTAACACAAAATGTTCACGTTAAGTTCTTTAATGTTTTGGGAATTTCATTTTAGTTAGAGAAAGTATGAAGAATTTTCATGTTAGTGTATCTTCTAGATGTTAAAGTAACGTGGTATAGTTTAATGTTATAGAGATTGGTTTTTAATCTAAAACTTCAGATTTGTGATAGCAACGGACTCACAAAGAATTTGAAATTTTTGTTTGTATAATTTTAGAAATTACTGAAAGTGGAAAGTTAGAAGGTAATTTTTAGAAAAAATGAGTTCCTTTCAGATTCAAGGAAACAACTTGAATGAAGAATTTTCTTCAGTAAAGAAACTTTTGGAGAGAGCGGTTACCACCATGATAGAACAGCAGAAGCGTAAGGGCCCAGAGTTGCCCCTGGTCCCAGTTAAGCGGCAGCAGCATGAGTTGCTTTTGGGAGCGGTGGGGTCGGCCTGGGAGCGGGGCAGCAGCAGGTGATGCCGGGAGCTTTGCTGCAAGCGGGTCCTCCAAGGTGTTCCTCCCTTCAAGCCCAATCATGCTGCTTTCAGGACATGAAGGGGAAGTATACTGCTGCAAGTTTCACCCCAATGGATCCACCTTAGCATTTGCAGGATTTGACCGACTGATATTGTTGTGGAATGTCTATGGTGACTGTGATAACTGTGCCACATTGAAGGGACACAGTGGAGCAGTGATGGAACTGCATTATAACACAGACGGCAGTATGCTCTTCTCAGCATCCACAGATAAAACGGTGGCAGTGTGGGATAGTGAAACAGGCGAGAGAGTTAAAAGGCTAAGGGGACATACTTCCTTCGTGAATTCCTGTTATCCAGCTAGAAGGGGCCCCCAGCTTGTCTGCACTGGCACTGATGATGGTACAGTTAAGCTTTGGGACATCCGGAAGAAAGTAGCCATTCAGACATTTCAAAACACATACCAGGTGTTAGCTGTGACCTTTAATGATACAAGTGATCAGATTATTTCTGGTGGAATAGACAACGATATCAAGGTTTGGGACCTGCGCCAAAATAAGCTGACTTACACCATGAGATGCCATGCAGATTCAGTGACTGGCCTGAGTTTAAGTTCTGAAGGTTCTTATCTCTTGTCCAATGCAATGAACAATACAGTTTGTGTCTGGGATGTCTGGCCATTTGCCCCCAAGGAGAGATGTGTGAAGACATTTCAAGGAAATGTGCACAACTTTGAAAAGAATCTTCTGAGATGTTCTTGGTCACCTGATGGAAGCAAAATCGCAGCTGGCTCAGCTGACAGGTTTGTGTATGTGTGGGATACCACCAGCAGGAGAATATTGTATAAGCTGCCCGGCCGTGCTGGCTCCATCAATGAAGTGGCTTTCCAGGCTTTCACCAGGAAGCTCCCAGTGTCCTCTAAAAACCACCTGTCAGATTTCAGGGACTTTTTTTTTAATGTGTTTTCTTCAAAGGGACAGATATTGATTGGTTTGTAGTTTCCT
Source organism: Cheirogaleus medius (assembly GCA_008086735.1). Lineage (NCBI taxonomy): Eukaryota > Metazoa > Chordata > Mammalia > Primates > Cheirogaleidae > Cheirogaleus > Cheirogaleus medius. The sequence goes on along the minus strand of VBSM01002608.1, from coordinate 150,690,006 downwards.
GTTTTCTAATCCAGGCTGAAGACAGGGAATATGACAAATCTGTTGGTTGGAATTTTTTTTTTCATTCAGCACCTGGCTTGTATGATATGTTCTTTCTGTGTTTCTTTGAGTCATTTTATATTAAAAGCCAAATTGATGCCTTTTTACAAGAACCAAAAAAAAAAAAGAAACTTTTGGACCAAACTTACCCTTCTTCTTCACCATACTATTCATTGGGATTGTATTTTTTTGAACAAAATCAGGTTTTATTCGTTTAAACAATGGAACAAAGTAAGCATGAAATTTTAATACAAAATAAGGGTATTCATAAATTCACTGAAATTTGATAGAGTTAGATTATCACTATCATAAGTAGTTGTAAAGTATAGATATCCATGTATGGAAATCTGTCACTTGAGTGAAGGCTTTTGTTCACAAATTACAGAAATCTATCTTGACTAGTTTGGGGAAAAAATGGGGACTTTTGACAATTTACACAACCAAACTATGGTAAGATAGTAATTGACATAAATAGTAATTGACACAGCAGACCACTGTGGACATTGCCTTTTTCTTAGCTCTCAAGCCTGCTTTTCTCTGCATGTCAGGCTCAGTCTCAGACCACTTTTCTCCACCAACCTGGATGGATAACTCCTAGCAAGACCTTAACTCACACCTTCTCACCTTCATCCTAGACAGAAAAGGACTCTTTCCTGCCTCTGTTTCATAAAATCGTGAGAAAGAACTTTTGGTTGGTCCAGCTTGGAAAAAGGTGTTAGTCTTTAGAATGGTAACTATGGACAGGAGACAAGGTCATGTAAAGACATAATGGCTCCCATTTTGGCCCACTTGCTTAGAGTGAACAGGAAAGGAGTGAGCAATGAAATAATAAAGTTAAACACTCAAATATAATTTCAGTCAATCACATAGCTTGAAGTACCATCTATAGTGACTTCAAAATCCAGTTCTCCAACCCTGAGAACTGTCTAGAGTTTTAGATTCCCTTCTTGACAGCTTCATAAGGATGTCTAATTAGTATCTTAAATATAGGGTAGAATTCTTAGTTTCTTTTTTTCCCCTGTTTTACAATTCTTGGTTTCTTCCCCCAAAACCTGTTCCTTTGCAGTTTTCCCCATCTCAGTAAATACCACCAACACTCATTTACTCAAGCAAAAAATTCTAGGAATTACCCTTAATTACTCTCATCTCCCACGTCTAATCCCTCAAGAGATTATGTCAAGATAACCTACAGACACATCCAGAATTAGCCACATCTCCATTTCTATCTCCACGACTACCATCCCAGACCTAGCTACCTTCATTTCTTGCCTTAACCAGGATGCTACACATCCTAACTGGTTCCCCATGCTTCTGCTCTTGTCCCACTCTAGTCCATTCTCCATATAGCAGCCAGAATGTTCTTTTTTTTAAAATCTAAATCATACTATCTGTCTCCTCCTCAGAACCATCCAGGTCTTTCCCATTATACTTAGGATAAAACCCTGACTCCTTTTCCTAATTTTCAAAGCCTTTATATGAACCCACTTCTCTTCAGCTAAGCTATGCCCTCTGTACCACACTGTCTTTCTATTATTTGAACACAGCTAACTCATTTCCTGCCTTAGAGCCTTTGTATAAGCTCTGCCTGAAATGCTCTTCTGCCTGAAGTACTCCTTACCTGATCTTTGCAAGACTGGCTGCATATTGTTATTCACATCTTAGTATCACTAAATGCTGATATCATTAAGTGACTGGATGGACCAATCTAAAATAGTCATCTGGGCATCCTCTTGTTACATCAGACTACTATAACTCTCTGTACAGAAATTACCAAATAACTGATTTGTTTTTCTGCCCTCCCTTTTAAAATGTAAACTTCATGGAAATAGAGACCCTATCCTGTTTTTTCTTATATCCTTGTGCAGCTTGATGGGTTTTAAGAAATAAATGTACCTATATAACTATTATCTAGATCATGATATAAAAGTTTACAAGTCCCCCAAAGCCTCCCTTTGTGTCTACTCAGAGCCAGACCCTGCCAAAAATAACAGTATAGCCAGTATTCTTCTTCTTCTTCTTTTTTTTTGGAGGCAGGATCTCACTCTGTCACCCAGGCTGGAAGGCTGGAGTACAGTGGCACAATCATAGTTCACTTTGGCCTCAAACTCCTGGGCTCAAGTGATCCTCCTGCCGCAGCCTCTAGAGTATCTGGGACCAGAAGTGTACTCCACCAAGCCCAGTTAATTTATTTTATTTTATTTTATTTATTGTTTTCAGTTAATTTTTTAAAAAATCTTTTTTAGAGGCAAGGTCTCGCTATGTTGCCCAGGCTGATCTTAAACTCCTTGGCCTCAAGTGATCCTCCTACCTTGGCCTCCCAAAATGCTGGGATTATAGGTATGGGCCACTGTGCTCAGCCCAGTAGTCTGACCTCTGTCATTGCAGATTAGTTTTGCCTATTTTTGAACATCATGTAGACCAGATTACAGTATATATTCTCATGTAGCAGTTCATTATTATTCACTGTTCTAATATTCCATTATATGATTATACCACAAATTGTTTATTTGTTTAACTATTCAGAGACATTTAGGTGATTTTCAGCTGTCAGCTGTTATAAATGAAACTGCTTGTGAATACATGTCTTTTGGTGCACATGTGTACTCATTTATGTTAGGTATATATCTTTGAGTGGAATTAGGTAGAATTTGTATATGTGCATTATTAGAAGATAATACCAGTTTTCTAGAGTTGTTTACCAATTTATACTTTCACTGGCAGTGTTTGAGAATTCCACTTGCTTAATGTCCTTGCAAACCAGTTGGTATTATCTTCTTTTAAAAAGTCATTCTGGGGTGTACAGTGGTATCTCATTGTGGTTTTAAGTTATTTTCTTTATGACAAATTGAGCACCTTTGCATATATTTATTAACCATTTAAATCTGCAGTCCCCAACCCCCGGGCCATGGACCTGCTGCCTGCCCCCCTGCATCCCACCACCACCTCTCCCCCTGCCTCCCATTCCGTAGCAAAACTGTCTTCTATGAAACTTAGGAAAGGGAGGTGACACAGCAGGAGTTGAACAGTGGGCAAGCAAGCAAAGCCACATCTTTATTTGTAGCCACTACAGCCGCTCCGTCGCTTACATCACCAACTGAGCTCTGCCTCTCCTGCATCTGTGGAAAATTGTCCTCCTTGAAACTGGTCCCTGGTGTCAAAAAGGTTGGGGACTGCTGAGTTAGATCACCTCTTTTATGAAATGCTTATTAAAATCTTTTAGCTATCTTTCCTGTCTTTTTCTTATTAGTCTGTAATTCTTTTAAAAAATTTTTTAGATTTGTTTTTATTTTTAACAATAGAAATGGGGTCTTGAACTCCTGGTCTCATGTGATCCTCCTGCCTTGGCCTCCCAAAGTGTGATTACAGTTGTGAGCCCTTGCATACGGCCTGTAGGAGTTCTTTATATAAATGTATCTTCTCGTTCTCTCAGTTGCCTTTCTTTCCTTTTTTTTTTTTGAGACAGAGTCTCACTCTGTTGGCCATGGTAGAGTGTGGTGACGTCATCGTAGCTCTCTGCAACCTCAAACTCCTGGGCTCAAGCAATTTTCTTGGCTCAGCCTCCCGAGTAGCTGGGACTACAGGCAGGTGCCATGACACCCACCTAATTTTTCTATTTTTAGTAGAAACGGGGTCTCACTCTTGCTTAGGCTGGTCTCCTGAGCTCAAGCAATCCTCCCGCCTTGGCCTCACAGAGTGATAGGATTATAGGCATGACCCACCGTCCCTGGCCCCTTTCTTTCTCTTAATGATATTTTCTGATAAATAAAAGTTTTTAAGTTCAATGATAATTTCAATTTATCAGTCTTTTCCTTTGTGATTAGTACTTTTTGTGTACCTGTTAAGAAATCCTGGCCTCCCCCAATGTCATAAAGATATTCTCCTCTGTATCAGCGAGAAATCTTATTGTTTGACTTTTCATATTTAGGCCTATAATCCAACTGGAATTAATTTTTTAATATGATGTGAAGTAGAGGTCAGGGCACATTTGTTTCTCTGTAGATATTCAAGTGATATCTTTTGGGGGAAAAACCACCCTTTCTCTACTGCTTTTATGTGCCACCTTTTTAATAAATCAGGTGACTATATATGTGTACATATATATGTAGGTCTGTTTTTGGATTCTCTTTTCTGTTCAACTTGGTGTATTTGTTTATTCTTGCATTAGTACTACACTATGTTTATTATTATAACTTGGAAATAAATATTAATATCTGGTAGTATAAATCTTCCAGCTTTGTTTTGCTTTAAGATTGTCTTTACTTTCCTTCACATTTTACATTCCATATGGATTTTTTAACATTAGCTTATCAATTTCCACAAACAACATTGATGCATTTACATACTGGTTTTTCATATTTTTTTATAACTGGTGTCTAATGCAAGTTGAATTGATTAAATGTTGGCTATTATTATGATAATGATTATTTCTAGAAAATAAGAGACAGAAGTGGGTCCTGGGAATTGTACAAATAGGCACTCTTTTTTTAATCTGTGTTTTTCATTACTATCCTTTTCGAAACTCTGTAGTCTATTCTGACAGTGTTTGGCTTATAGTAGACTGCGTATATGTATGTTGAGTGAGTGAATATATGAATATAAATGTATTCAAAAGAGAATACTGGTTTGTGAATTGAAAGAATCATGATCTAATTAATTTTCTGATTGCAGGTTTGAAAGATTAGAAGTCCTGGCTGTATTTGCCTCCACAGTCTTGGCACAGTTGGGAGCTCTCTTTATATTAAAAGAAAGGTATGTTTGTATTTGATATTCTAAATCCCACCTATGACACCTTTGGGAACATGAAAGAAACCAGTGAGATGCGTCTGGTTTGAAGGGTATGCAAATTAAGATGAGCAGTGCTGGAGTTTTGATAGTATAATCTCTTCATATTTCAGACTTCTCTCCCTTCTTTTTCACTTTATATTTCCTTCTTTGATGCTACTAAATTCAATCATAGGTGGGTGTGCATGAAAGAAAGAGGTTTAGTCAGACATGTTTTGATGCTTATTATAAACCCACTGAAGTAGGTTTGGTAGAAAAAGATTGACATTGCATATTGAGGACAATTTGTGAGTCTCCTGATCTCATCACTGTTAACAATAACTAGTTGGATATAGTATTAAAAGATTTTGTGAACTTTAAGGTAGATTAATTATATATTTAATAAAGTGTTTTAATTTTATAATTTATAGGACTTATTTAGTATTTTTTTTCTTTTAGTGTAGAACGCTTTTTGGAGCAGCCCGAGATACACACGTGAGATTTTATTTTTGACGTAACATATAGATTACTCTTAAGTTTGATTTTTTCCCAATTATTTAATTGATGTATTATTAAATAATGGTTACTGTGGCCAATATCAGAGTTCAGAGTGTGGCAATATAAATTTTCACTGGTATTTCAAAAATAAAATTCCCAAATACCCAGATGACTTCTTTTTACCTTTAATGGTCCCCAGGTCTTTGAGGTTTTTACACTGCCCAGAAAGGCCTTTCTATCTTGGCTTCAGGTCCCTCATTATTTCCAGACTCAGATCAACACAAAAAGCCAGATCCCTCTAGTCTTCTAAAATTTCAAATTTTACCTTCGAAATCTTTTCATAGCACCTATAGAAAAGAGAATTGTGTTTACCAACCAAATAGTTGCCAACTATATAGACCTAATCTATTCTAATCAATTTAATTCAGGAAAGTCTGACTTGTCCAGTGTATTATAAACCAAATACCATTAGTATTTATACAAATTTATGACAGCAATTACTTGTAAGACCATTTTGTTAATGCTCAGAGTCCTTTCTTGTCCTGTGGAGGGTGGTGCAGCAGAAGATAGGACATAGGTTCTGGGCTAGAAACCACGTTCAGATTCTGGCTCTGTAAATAACCAAACCATTGAAGCAGACCACTCTACCTTCCCATCTCTAAGTCTCTCTACATACTGAAATTACATATTGATATTACCAAGAAAAAAATAAAGGTGAATGTTGTTGTTGTTCTTTTAGGGGAAGATTATTAGTTGGTACTTTCGTGGCTCTTTCTTTCAACCTGTTCACGATGCTTTCTATTCGGAATAAACCTTTTGCTTATGTCTCTGAAGGTATGTTTTTGACTTACTATTAATAAAACATCCAATTAATCTCTCATGAAAACAAGCTTTTTGTTTGTTTCATTAACTCATAAATCCCCAAGAAAATATGTTCTGCAGAGAAGAAAGAACTAGCCCAAAGGTTCTTAAGTCTTCTTTAAGTGGAGAATTATAAAATAAAATCCATTAGACCAAGATTTAAAAGAACATATTATTTAAAAACAGGCAGGAGTGACTTATGTATTAAATTATATATGATGAAAAATAACATTTACCAAATAATGAGAATGAGATTTTAGGTGTGTAATCTACCTAAGAAAAGCCTATTGTAAACATTTTAGAAGTATCAGTATATTTAGAATAGTTGGTGTGCTAATATAATTGTATTCTGTTAATTAAATAAGTTCCAAGAAACTTCTCTTTGGCAATGGTGGATGGTCATGTATTTGCAAGTAGCAAAATTTTATTTCTTTTAAAATATTCTGTATTTTGATGTCTTTAAAATTTCAGACTGGATTTTTACTTTAGTGGTCTAAATTATTGGCATTTTTCAATAATTAAGGTGTTGTGGAATCCCACTAACCCACAAAGAGTTAACTATTATTTGATGAAGAGAAATGAGGTGAAAACAAAAGTGGGATGTGTGCATAGACCCACACTTCGAAGCATAGAGAAGCACAGATAGGTGAGGGTCTTTTTAGGTCTCATTGATTTGAACACTAGCACAGTCAAGAGAAGAAACTTTCCTGATAAGCCCATTCAAGTTTGAACAACTTCATGAGTGTTATGAAGATGAATTGTATAAGTTAGAGTTTAAGTATTACTGCATGAACTAGAAAATTAAATAATGATATTTACCACCAGAATTTTTTGAAAATTTTTATAAATTATAAAAATAGTATAATACTCACTCTGGAAATTTGTAAAAGTTATGAAGATTTAGAAGCACAGTCTCTCTAAAGACCAGAAAGACACAGGAAATAAATAAGTACTGATAATCTTGTGATTCAGAGATAATATCTGTAATATTTCTATTTTATTTCTTTCACTTTTTTCCTGTACATATATACATATCATTTTACATACTTAGAATTGTATGTATTTACAATTTTATGTCTGGCTTTTTCGTTAGCATTATGTCTTGAGTATTGCCTCTTATTAAATACTCCTTGAATACAAATGATTTTTGAATGCTTATGTAATCTGTTACATGAATATTTTTAAACATTCTTTTTTTTTTTT
>VBSM01002608.1:150649848-150672370 GCA_008086735.1 Cheirogaleus medius | reverse complement strand
CAAAAAAAAAAAAAATTTTTTTTTAAATAAAAAAATTAAAGATTAGTCTGGCTGGATATAAAATTTTTAGTATACATTTTGTTTCCTGGGTTTCTTAAATACATTACCCCATTTACCTCTGGCATAAAGCATTATTGTGACAATGCCTAATGACAGTCTGATTTTTTTTCTTTTATATGTGACTTGATCTTTTTGACAGGATGCTCAAAAGATATTTTTATTTGAAGTCCAGTAATTTTATAGAATATATCTTGGCATCAGTTATTTCAGGTATGCAGTATACCCTTTCAGCAATGCTGTTTCAAAAATAAGTTTTAAAAATATTTAAGAAAGGTTTTTTAATTATAGTTTGTAATTTTTATCCTGTTGTCTTGCTTTGGTTTCTTTTTAGGGAACTCCTGTTATATGTATGTTGAATCTTTGCCTTTCTTTTATATTTGTTATTTTTCTCTCAAATCCTTATTATCTCTTAATTTCCTTTTGATTTTGAAAATTTTCCTTTTTTTATCTTTTATTTCTCTGAAGGTATGCCTCTTTGTTTATTTGCCTTTGTATTCCTTCTAGTTAAGTTTTTATTTCTGTAGTGATTTTTTTTCTTGTATTTTGTCATCGCATTTTTAAGGATTTTAAGTTCTGATTTATGTTCGTTTCATGTCTTTTGACTTGTTTTAAAAAAGTGACAGTTTTTATCTGTTTTATAGTTATATCTTTCTGGTGATTTTTAATAATATGTACTGTATTTGTATTCTCTGTTGCTTTTTTGTTTGTTTGTTTTTGAGGTAGGGTCTCACTTTGTCATCCAGACTGGAGTGCAGTGGCACAATTATAGCTCACTGCAGCCTCAGACTTTTAGGCTCAAGCAGTCCTCCTGCCTCAGCCTCTGGAGTAGCTAGCACTACAGGTGCGTGCCACCACACCAGACTTCTTTTTTTAAACTTTTTTATAGAGACATGGTCTTGCTATGTTGCCCAGGCTGGCCTGGAACTCTTGGGCTCAAGCAATCCTCCTGCCTAAGCCTCCCAAAGTGCTGGGATTACAGACATGAACTACTTACCCAGCTGCTCATTTTTGTTTGAAATTAGTTTTCCTGATCTTTAAAATTAGGAGCAGTTTAGGATAGTGTGTATAAATTCATGGGTCTAGAGCTCCCTCTTCTGATGATTTTGTAAAGTAAAACTTTTTCTTTCTCCTAGCTCTGTTCCTCTCTCACATTTTTATCTGAACCACCTCTATCCTTTGTCTTTACTATGCTGCTTAATTTGTATTCTCTTTCCAATTGTTTCTTCTTAATGTGGGGCTTTGTCCTAGAAGAGAACTTTGCCTGATTACTTTTGAGAACTTACAGGGCTCAGACTGCTCCAGTCCTTCAGACCTTATTGCAAAGCCAGTGTACTTACTCACTGTTGAAATGTACAAAACTCCCAGTTTCAGCTGCCTTTCTCAAATTGGCTGTCCTAGATTTCCATTAAGTATCAGTTCGCTGCTTTGGGATTTTTAGGTCAATCAGATGCCCCGTTCCTTCCTTTTGCTTCTCCTGCAGAAAAGGGAGATTCTGATACCTTGCAGGGCTTATAGCTTGTATTTGGAGTTTCATAGGGGTACCATGTTACCTAGTCTTTTATAGATGTTGTCCATAGATTTTATGTTTTTATGGGGATATTTGGGGCATTTCAAAAACTACCGCTACTGCTGTCATCTTCCAAAAATCCCAAAATAATTTTTAATGGCTGTGGAGTTTTACATTATATAAATATGCTATAATTTATTTTATCAGTCCCCTAGTGGACATTTAGATTATTTTCCACTCTTGCTATATAAACAGGGCTGGGAAAAACTTTTTTATAGGCCAGTCTTTGCACATATCCATGATTATTCCTTAAGATTCATTTTTTTTTTTTTTTTTGAGACAGAATCTGGCTCCATTGCCCGGGCTAGAGTGCCATGGCATCAGCCTAGATCACAGCAACCTCGAACTCCTGGGCTGAAGCAATCCTTCTGCCTCAGCCTCCCGAGTAGCTGGGACTACAGGAATGCACCACCATGCCCGGCTAATTTTTTTCTATATATATATTTAGATGTCCAGCTAATTTTCTTTCTATTTTTTTAGTAGAGACGGGGTCTCGCTCTTGCTCAGGCTGGTCTCAAACACCTGACCTTGAGTGATCCTCCTGCCTCGGCCTCCCAAAGTGCTAGGATAACAGGCATGAGCCACCACACCTGGCTGTTAAGATTCATTTTTATAAGTGGTTTTTGTGAGTCAGAAGATATTTGCCTTTTTTTAATGGTTTTCAATGTAAATTGCCAAATTGCCTTCCAGAATGCCTTTCAGAACTACACATTTCCAGTCATATAGTTAATTTTTAACCATTCTTTTAATTGTGCTGATGATATTATTAAGTAGACAAGTGTTTATTAAGCTAGATAGCTTATAAACACAAAGAATATAGTCATTTCAACTATTCAGAAGTTGGCCATCTAGAAACCATACCTGTCTGGTAGTCTCTGGTTAAGATTCAGGAAATTAAAAAAACAAGCTTTTGAACTGCCAAAAATTGATATCACAAAATCCTTAGATTAACACATGCACCGTAATCATAGGAGACTATTTAAGTTCATACTCTGAAAATGGTTGTACTTATTTTAATTACTTCAATTTCCATATCAGACTGAAAGAGGATACAGTGTCTTTTATTGTTTTGTATAGTGCCAACTATGAGATGGTAGTGGCAAATAAAAGGGAGAAATCAAAGATGACTTGATTTCTAGATATGACTTGTCTCACCTAAAAGTAGTAAACTAGAAGTCAAATTCAGGTAATATAGATATTTTCTCTATCTCATGATTAACAATAACTCTCTTATTACTGTTCTGTATTTTGCATTCTAAGTTGTAGATTTAGACATATTGTAATGAAACCATTTGGCTAATTTATGTGCAGTTTATGTTTTGTGAACATTTTTTCTTTTTTGAAAATGCAAGTTTATCTGGAAACCAACATGGAGTATCTGCTGGGCATTTTCTTTATTTTTATTTACTGTATATTGTTATTTAAGTTTTTATTAGGCAAATAGTACCCAATTGCTAGAAAAAATAAGAATTTTTAACTAAGTCATAAAGAAGAGAGTAAAAATCCTTAATAATTCTGCCATCTAGAGATAAGTACTGTCATTTTTGATCTTTTTCATGTGTGTGTGTGTTTTAACCAAAATAGGATCATTGCTGTACCTGCTATTTTATTATCTACTTTAAAAACATAATTTCTGGTAAACACCTTTTTAAGGTAATAAACATCTAACTATCACTGTAATGCCTGGTGCTCTCTACCCTTAGAAACCTTGAGATCATCTTTGATGAGTCCATCTCCCTCATAGGCTACTTATAGTTGGGTATGAAGCCCTCCCACTTCTGCCTCTGGGATATGAAGAATCTATCTGTCCCTATCTGATCCCACTTTTTTGTCCTAGCTCTGCTTTCTTCATTTCCTACCTGATTACCAATCATCCATACCTGCAATTTTTCTGAACTCTGATTAATTTCACTTCTATTCAGTTGCTATTGTTTAAGCAAAACTCCTTATCATTTTAGGGCCATCTGCTAATCTTTGTTTTTAACCTTATTACTTACCTATCTTTTTTCCTTCCTCCCTCCCTCCCTTCTTTTCTTCCTTTCTTCCTTTTTTGTCTCCCTTCCATTCTTTTTTTTCTTCCCTTCCTTCCTCCCTACCTATCTTATCTCTCTCTCCTTCTTCGTCTGTCTCTGGAAATATTTGCACTTCTTTATGTATTAGTATTATTGCTTGTTCTTACCAAACATGCCATACATTTTAATTGCTGTTCCCTCAGTGTAGAATATTTGTCTCTGCCTTTTGAAATTCCATTTAATCATCAACTCTAGATCAAATGCCATCTTATTTTGAAGTCTTCTTCAATTGGAATTAATACCTACTTTTTCTGCCCTTCCATCGTAGTTTTCATATACTTCATGTATTTTCTTCCTTGCATTATAATTTGGCTATCCTCCTCCTACATGGATTTCTCTTCCTTTTTTTATTTTACCCACTCACAGATTATTTCATTAACATTTTGTGTTGATAATCACCAGTAAGGAATCTTTTGTTTTGTTCTTTAGGGGCCATGCTAATCTTCTCTGTATCGTTCCAATTTTAGTATATGTGCTGCTAAAGCAAGCACCAGTAAGGGAAATAAGGAGACATTAAGCTTTCTTTTATTTTAAAGAAAATACCAAGTACTGACCAAATCATAAATAAAATGTTCACTTCTAATGGAATTTTTATTAGTGTAATTCTAAGCAATCTATTTCTTACAATTTTTCCCCTTTTAGGCTGGATCAGTGCATGTAAGAATTCGACGAGATGCAAATGAACAAATGGTTCTTGCTCATGTGACCAACAGGCTATACACACTGGTGTCTACTCTGACTGTTCAAATTTTCAAGGATGATTGGATTAGGCCTGCCTTACTATCTGGGCCTGTTGCAGCTAATGTCCTAAACTTTTCAGACCATCACATAATCCCAATGCCTCTTTTAAAGGGTACTGATGATTTGAACCCTGTTACATCAACTCCAAGTAAACCTAGTAGTCCACCTCCAGAATTTTCTTTTAACAGCCCTGGAAAAAATGTGAACCCAGTTATTCTTCTAAACACACAAACAAGGCCTTATGGTTTGAGTCTTAATCATGGAAACACACCTTATAGCAGCATGTTTAATCAGGGACTTGGAGTTCCAGGAATTGGAGCAACCCAAGGATTCAGGACTGGTTTTACAAATATACCAAGTAGATATGGAACTAACAATAGAATTGGACAATCAAGACCATGATGGACACTAACTTATTTTTATGAGGAATATTGACTCCTTGGCTTCCAATTTATTTAGTAATCTAACTTTGAATTGACTGTTCAATCATTTACTATAAATGTTAGGAAATAGTAGGCTTGTTCACATTTCATTAAACCTATGAAACTATATTTTTGTAAAATGTATTTGTGGCAGTGAGATCCCTGTAAATGTTGTAGGCTTTAAATAGGCTTCCTTTAGAAAATGTGTTTCTCTTAATTTGGATTTTGTTATCTTTGATTTTGTAGTTGACTACAGTGTGATATGACCTTACCTTTTAAGAAGGACATTTGATAAAGTGGATCTGTCACATTTCTAAGACTATAGTATTTTCTTCAGTGACATTTATAAACATGCTCCTTGAATAATACACATTTTAGGAAAGGAAAAAAATACCCATTCAAAAAGTAAAAGTCTCTTTTATAGCTTTTCCAAACTTACTTGCTACATTTTTCTTTGAGGTTCTCCTGAATTAGGTCTTGCAAACTAAAAGCAAAATTTTTTATCAGAAATTTTGGAATACATTCTATCTAGCACAATTTAAGTTTTTTAATATCAGGGTTTTTGTTAACGTTTTTCTCATTTAAAAATTTTAGTGCATTTGTAAATAGCTCATGGTTCTCAGTGTTTCATTTTGACTAAATGAATACCCAGCCTTTGGTGACATGCAATGAAAGAATCCCAATTTTCGATGTTACATTTAATCTAATAACATAATGTTGGAATTTGTCTTTTATGTCACATTTTCATTGACTTTTTAAATTTCTCATTTTATTAACAAAATGCATCAAATATATTACCAAAATATATGGAATTCCATACATAATATGGAATTTGATGTCTTTTCAAAGTTGCACAAAGAATTTGAGCATACGTAATATAATTTTACCAAAGAATAATTGACCTTAGATTATAGAATACAGTACTGTTAGGGCTGCAGTGGGCAGTTTCTAACTTTTTTTGTTTTGCTTTGTTAAAAATGGTGATTTTCGGCTGGGCACGGTGGCTCACGCCTATAATCCTAGCACTCTGGAAGGCTGAGGCGGATCCCTCAAGGTCAGGAGTTCGAAACCAGCCTGAGCAAGATCAAGACCCCGTCTCTACTAAAAATAGAAAGAAATTAATTGGCCAACTAAAAATATATAGAAAAAATTAGCCGGGCATGGTGGCACATGCCTCTAGTCCCAACTACTCAGGAGGCTGAGGCAGTAGGATTTCTTGAGCCCAGGAGTTTGAGGTTGCTGTGAGCTAGGCTAACGCCATGGCACTCTAGCCCGGGCAACAGAGTGAGACTCTGTCTCAAAAAAAAAAAAAAAGTGATTTGCTAACTGTGATGAAGTGTGAAAATCATGTAGATTATTTTATTTTTTGGTCGTTTTCCAAATGCAGATTTTAAGGACTTTCCAACCTGGCCAGTATTACTTCCAGAAAGTATAACAAGCAGCAGTCACACATTACTTTTGAGGGGTTTTTGTTGTTGTTTTGTTTTGTCATGAGTTCTATAATTATGGTTTTAAAAAGGGATTTTTTAAGTGGATTCAACTTTCCTGGAATGCAGTGCTCCTGGAGATCTATGACTTTCCCAGCCATCAGCCAGCTATCTAGAGAAGACTTTTGTCTTTGCTACAGTTTCTTCAGTCAACTCATCCTCTTTAAATAGGAACAACATTTACAAATCCCATTTCTTCACAGTGGAATAACAAACATCCAAGAAGCCATCTCTGTCAAGCAGAAGTGTGGTCATCTGTGGTAATAAGATACCTAAATATCTTTTTCTTGGTGAGGAGTTGGTCACTATGTTTGACATCTGCAACCCTGTTCAGGCATTTGACCTGCTGAAGAAATAAAAGCCTACGCTACCTTGACTACTGGGGAAAATGAAACTTCGTAAAATGTAATAAGGCAACCTATCTATCATTGGTCTACTATTACAGGGTGATTTTTTTCTCCATTGACCTCATCTGAATGTGAATTAGGGTCATGCATGAAATCCGAAGAACTGCCATGTACTGAGTGATGATTAAGAGGTATGTGCTCCCCACCCCATGCGTGTCTTCTCCATCCCCATGGGATTTTAAAGCGTTCAGGTACCAAACACAGGTCTGTGTGAAGTTTTATGCCTACTTCCTCAACACCCATTCAGAGGCAACATCTGTGCAGCTGTCCCACCAAAGGTGCTTTAATACCTACTTACACTGTTTGAGAAAGGTCACTCAGTTGCCTGTGGCTTGTGAAGGAATTAACCCTACTTAGAAAATCAGTAATGCCAACTGTCAAAGGTGACATTGGCTCACGCATTATTATATAGAGAAGTCTTATTTGCCAAGTTCTGACTAACTTCTAGATATAAAAATGAGGAACTTGACCAGCATAGGCCTACAGGAAGCAGCCTTACTAGTAAGTCTTGCCCCAGAATCACTTGAAGCTGGACAAAGAAGGAAGTTCGATTTAAATACTTGGCCCAGGCCAGGCATGGTGGCTCATGCCTGTAATCCTAGCACTCTGGGAGGCCGAGGCAGGAGGATTGTTTGAGCTCAGGAGTTCAAGACCAGCCTGAGCAAGAGCGAGACCCCGTCTCTACTAAAAAAGTAGAAAGAAATTAAGAAATTAGCTGGACAACTAAAAAAAAAAAAATTATATATATATAATTAGCTGGGCATGGTGGCACATACCTGTAGTCCCAGCTACTCGGGAGGCTGAGGCAGGAGGATTGCTTGAGTCCAGGACTTTGAGATTGCTGTGAGCTAGGCTGACGCCATGGCACTCTAGCCTGGGCAACAGAGTGAGACTCTGCCTCAAAAATAAATAAATACTTGGCCCATGGTTTGTGATTAAGAGTAAGCTCCATGGAGTGTTATTAACCCATTAACTGTTTTAAGAAGTCACTATGTTGTAATGGAAAAAATTCGGGATTAGGAGGCAAGTGATTTGGATTCCAATCCTGATGCTGCTACTGTGTAAGAAGCTTTGTAACCTATGGGCAAATCATTTAACTTCTTTGAGCTTTCTCATCTGTAAAGTTAGGGAGGGGAATGAATTAGTTGATCTGTAAAATATCAGCTCTAAAATTTTATGACTAAAAATTTGCAGAATTTGTGCCCAATTGCTAAACAAATAGTGTGCCCAGAATTTCTTTCTAGTGACTACCTCAACATACAGGCCAAGTGTTGCCTACACCAACACCTAAGCCATTAATTTGAGGTGCCATGAGAATAGAAGGTGAATCGCAGGATGCCACCATTTTAGGTTTTGTTCGTTTTTTTTGTTTTGTTTTGTTTTCAGACTTGCCTCAATTTAAATCTCTAGATTAGAGAGGTTTTTCTTAGACTTCATTTTTTGTGGAGAAGGATTATTTTGGGGATGTTTGAGAAAAGATTAGGGCAGAGTACCATTCCCTTCAGTAGGGTATAAAAGAATGGGATACACTTTTCCTTCCTTAATCTCTGAAGTAATGGTTGGAATGACATGCAATGTATCAGGTACTAGAGAGGACCTGAATTTCAAGCCTCTGATTTAGCTGTGTGTAAACTGCCAATTTTTGCTTGACTAAAGAATGCCAATCTTTTTTGGGGGGTCTGATCTGCTTCTAATATAAGACAGTGCTTTTTACATTCTAGATTCTTTGAATTAAACTGTTTAAATTAAAGAATGTATATGGAGTTTTCTCTCTGATTTTAAATAATTTTGGTTTGTTTCTTTATACAGTAGTCATTTATTAGTAATTTAATTGTCTCATATTCAGCATATATTTGTTGAGAATCTATCACATGCCAGGCACTATACTAAGTAAATATATATACAATATATCAATTTTTGTGACCTGGTATTCTTGGTGCCCAGGGTAACACAAAGAGGTAACAAGAGTCCCTTCAAGGAGTTGATAATCCTAGTAGGAGAGATGAGACACAAAACTATTACACATGTTATCAAATTAAACTCCCTTCCACTTCCTCATCTTCTTTGGCTTCCTTTTGTAAGATTTTAAAATCACTAGGCTAAAAGTAATGGGGTCCCCAGAGCACTTAGGGTACGCTTTATTTAAGCAGTTACTAGTTTAAAAGCACCTTTAATAACACTGAGGTCATCATCATCAAATTACCACCCAACAAGCCTAGCTTCTTGCAAAAACGTTAACTTGGATAACACATGGCCAAGTTTTCTGACTAATGCTGCATCAGGCAAAAATTCTTCAGTACTGAAGTCAAAAAACACTAATTAAGATTCTCCAATACACCCATGAAGGCAAGCCATCCTTCACTGCTCACACAATTTCTTGCCAAATCCAACTGCTGGAAGTTTTTCAGCAGGTTCTTTCCAAAAAAATTCACCTGGGTAAAGAAATAAGTGTGGTAGTTGGAAGAAAACAATTTTGTAAGAGAAATAGATTATTTATTTTAGATAATTTTTTTTTCATTTTGAAATGGCCATGTTTGAACCAGTGCTTTGCTTCAGAAATAAATTAGGATTCTCTATAGCTAGGGCAGTGATTGTGAATATGATCCATTATATTATGTTTTTCCTACAGTATAAGGGAATCTGTTAAATAGCATTAGTAGTGGTATAGCAAACAGAAATGAATTACATATTTTTCCCCTTTTCCTGACTTCTCGGAAATGGAAGGTTGGTTAAAAATTGAGGTGTGAGGGATGCTATGAAATATTCAGTCCTTGTTTTCAAAACTGGAGTCAAACTTAAGCACTATTAGGTCATTTCCTCTTTTGGAGAAGTAAACATTTTCCTCTTCAATAGAAGTACCTATTGTTTCTTTGGGTATGGAATGTTTCTTGCTGTAAACTTCAGTAAGTGAGCTTCCTTCACTATGTTTTTCTTTGTTTATGACCCTCCCTAGCCTCCTTAGGAAGTTCCTCCATTCTTTACAGAATAGGGCACCCTGAAGTACCTACTAAAATAGCAGGGTGGATATCCTGTCCTCTGATACAAAGAATGCAGGCCTTTTTAGTGTTCATTCTTTATTCTGATGTTACCAGTTTAGATGAGATTGGAACTCAGGTGAATCTTGCAATAAGAGAATATATCTCTCATTCATGTCATATACCATCATGCAAATTGGCCAGTATACAACATAAGGAGTTCACATAACTCCATATGAATTGTATGTCTTAGATTATGCAAAGTGTTAGCACTACCCTCTGTCCTGGCCTTTTCTAGGTAAGTTCACTCTGAAATACAGGGTATACAATCAGGCAGACTGGATAAGGGAACTCTATTACTCACGTGCTTAAACTCTGGACTGTTATCCATAGATTGCAGAAGACAGGTATGCCTGGTTTATCAATCCTCCTTGCTCGGTTCATTACAGCTCATCTTAGTTCTGTACCTTACCCATCCTTAAGCATGGAGATTTAATTTGTTATATATTAAATTTGTGTTGCTTGGAAGATGTGTGATGTTGGACAATGTTACAGCCTTACAGAAATGAGGGTCCAAGATTCAGTTTGCATTCCAAGTAGGAAGAGAGACTTCCTGGAAAAGAGGTTTTAAAAGTCCCTTTGTATTGTCTCCGTATGGAAGACCACTGTTCCCCACAGACAAAAGACCAAGGTTGCCAAGGAGTTCAAGTTGAAGAAGGAAAGGTTCAGTGCCATTCAGACTACCTTAAGGTTAACAAGCAAAGACAGAAAGCTCCCTGCCACCGTTAATGAGGGCTTGAGGACAAAAATGGTCATTCTTGTCTGACCAGCTTATGTGGGTTAAGTCAATTCAGTCATTCACTGAAACTATACCCTTACCCACTTTCACTAAGGGTGTTTACCAGATCCCTAATGAGGAGGTTTGTGTGTTTGGGGTCAGCTGTCACTGTGTGGCCTCTTGTAGTTTGTTCAGGGCAAGTAAGTACAGTCTATCCTATATAGCACTCATTCCAGAGTTTGTCTTCAGTTGATGGCAAGCAGCACTTTTATCACTGTCATAAAGACTTTGACGGTTCTTCAGGTTCTTCTTTACAGATACCTGAAGTGGATGGGCTTTGTCTGACCATAGTCAAGATGCTGGTGGCAAAGGTGGGCAAAACCAGATAAGGAGGATGATTCACAGGGTTCTACCCTCATGTCTCTAAACCATGGTCAGTGTGCTACTTGCCACTGAGATCCTCTTTGGGCCCTCTTTTCCCTGCTTTTATTTCCTTGAAAAAATGAGACTGCTGGTTGTTTCTCAAATCTGTCTCTCCTTATTCCATAGTTATAGATTTTTATCTGGACATATGGCTACTCATATCCCAGCCTCCCTTGCCGCTAGATGTGGCTAAAGTTTTGCCAAGGAAATATAGGCAGAAGTGATTCATGCATCTCCCATGTCAATTTTAAAAATAAATATCCTCTGCTTCCACTTTTCCCCTTTTCATTAGGTTGCTCACAGGGCAGCAACCTAGCTATGACCGTAACACTCTAAGGAATGGAGGAATAAAAAAGTAGATGTCTGGATCTGAAAGACTGCACATAGCAGAGCCGCCACACCTGCCTGGACTGCTTGTTTCTGAACTGTTAACTTGAGAGGGAAATAAAGTTCCACCTTCTGTAAACTGATGTGTAGTTGGGTCTCTGTTATACTGGCTTAGTCTGTGCCCAGCCTAACTAGTATATAGGTCCTCACTTTCCCCTCCCTTCCTCCTTCCCATTAGGAGCCCTTCTTTATTCCTTATAGGAAATGTGTTTCCTAGCATGGCATCCACTAGGTCAAAATGCTGATTGCCAGTTAGTGTGTCTATTTAAGGTCCCTTCTCCAAAGATCAACTTCTTTTCTCCTTCTCAGCTAACAGATCAGATTTCACCACCTAAAAGGAACTTAAAGAAGAATTTAAAGTCTATTCCACCCTCAGAGGGTGAGCTATTTATACTGGTTATCTGCTAAGGTAGAAGGATATTACCATTATCAAGTTAATAAGAGAATTTCTTGGATAATTATTAGAATGTGTGCAAGCACAGGAACCAAGAACAGGCAACATTTTTCATAATCCAAGGGCATGCCTTTTGTTGACTTAATCTGCAGTGCTTCTGTTACCATGAGGAGCAGACTGGATCTGAGAGAAACAACATCCGTGACATTTAGAGGTATAGGCTGTATGTGGGCTGTGGAAAGTGAAAATGGCTTGATTCAAATTCTGGGCAAAATCTCAAATGTCCTGGGTGGAAGTGTTCTCATCCTTGAGGGTTCCTGTATCCTAAACAAAAGTCTTGTATTACCCTATAGTTCACCTGAGCCAGCACCAGAGCTCAACAAACATTTTTGAGTGCCTGCTATGTGCCACGGTGATATGTGAAAAGGACAGACATGGTTCCTATGTCATTGGGCTTACAACATCGTGTGAAGGCATACAGTCTAAAGTAATTAGTCGGGTGGTGGGTGCCATGGTGCATCAGGGCAACTGAGGAACACAAAAAGTAATAGGCTTTCCTACTCCACTTTTTCCCAGAGCACTGGCAATTGGGCTGATGTGGTGCAAGGAGGAAGACTGGAGGATTCTTCCCAGGAGAAATTGAACTGCCCCCCCAAGAAAAGGCCCTATAAATAAAGAGCCATTTTGCTTGCCTGATCACCCCATTGTTAAGCTAACTGGTCAAAAAGTCACCCCCTTCCTCAGAGAGACAGAACTTTCTATCAACTGTGCCTTACTCCATAATGTGAAGAGAACATAGAGGATTAGCAGACATTTGAGAGCAGCTTCTGACAAGGAAGACCAAGACTAAAAACCAAACAGAAAAGGAACTCCCAAAGAAATGAGGCAACAGATGGAAGAGGAAAAAATCTTCAAAAACCTAATTTTTTAGATAGATAAGTGATAAGCATAATAAAATGTTATTGGTAGAACCTTGGCTAACAATGTTCACTGTAAAATTCCTTTAACTTTGCTGTATGTTTGAATATTTTCATAATAAAATGGTGGGAAAAATTTTTTAAGAAGCCTGATTTTTTTCAGTGACTCTAAAAAGTTACTGCATCCACTCAAATATAAGATGCCATTTTTTCCAAAGTACAATTAGAGAACAAGAAAGAGCTCTTGGAAAATAAAAATCTGATGCAGGATCCATGTGGCAGAATGACTTGGACAGAGGATTTACCAAAGAGTTTCTAGAACATGAGTAGGGTCTGTGACTGCTCTCTTTTTGTCGACAGGCTAGATAATGGAGTTCAGCCTCAAACATTTAATTTAAAAGATGCCATTTAACAAAGAGTTTTGTTAGAACAGATGAAATAGATTCCTGAGGTAGCAATGATTTCTATCTGACAGTCCTAGATTTCTGATAGGCTAGAAACAAAATTTTGGAAGTCATGAGCAAAAAAAAAAAAAAAAAAAAGTCAATTACAGCTTTTGAGATCAAATGTAGTTTCTGAGGAAGAATTGCAGAGAGTCTAGGACCAAGCTCTAAAGAAAACCAAGAGCATTTACAATCTGGGTAGAGGAATTGCTATTGAAAAGGAGCCTGAAAAGTGGCCAAGGTGGCATGGAAGTCAAGAGAATATTTTGAAAAGAAGGGAGCACTCAGTGTCAGCTCCTGCAGCGGGATCAAGTTAAGTTAAACACTTTTGAAAAGTGTCTATTGAATTAAGCCACATGCAGGAGCACAGAGTGAGAGGGAATGAGTAGGAAGTAGCAGATGACCAGGAAGTGGAGATGTACTGAGGGAACATAAATGTTTTTAGAGCTTTTACCTTGAAGGAGAAGAGAGAGAGAATGATAACCAGAGGAGGAAGATAGGACTCAGGGAGAGTGTTACTAATATTTAAAATGGGAGAGATTTGAGCAACTTTAAAAACTGATAGAAGGGAGCGAGTAACAAGGGGCATAATTAATGAAATGATGTCCCTGTGCAGGAGTGAGAGCAGGGCTGGGATCTCAAGCACAACTAGAGTACAGAGACTGCCCTTAGATAGGAGGAGAACCATCTACTGTAATGTAACAGGAGAAGGAGAGGAAATAACAATCACATCCTCTGTGAAAGGGGAGAGGTGGGAGACTGTTAGATTGGGGAGAAGAAAGTTTGAAATAGTTTATGTAGAGAGTGTTGAATACAGAAGCATAGAAAGATTGTGTTTGTTCATCGTTTTGTTTTTGTTTTTGAGACAGAGTCTCACTCTGTTGCCCAGGCTAGAGTGCCGTGGCGTCAGCCTAGCTCACAGCAACCTCAAACTCCTGGGCTCAAGCAATCCTTCTGCCTCAGCCTCCCGAGTAGCTGGGACTACAGGCATGTGCCACCATGCCCGGCTAATTTTTTCTATATATTTTTAAGTTGTCCAGCTAATTTCTTTGTATTTTTTTTTTTCAGTAGAGACGGGAGTCTCACTCTTGCTCAGGCTGGTCTCGAACTCCTGAGCTCAAACGATCTGCCCACCTCGGCCTCCCAGAGTGCTAGGATAACAGGCGTGAGCCACCACACCTGGACTTATTCATTGTTTTAATGAACCTCAGGTGTTTGGAATTGGATCACTCTCTAAACTCACCCACTCACCTACTCACTCTCATGAATCTATCACCCAGCTTGAGAACAAGAACATGGACAAAAACCTGGATCTACTACATGGTATTTCCCTGTTCTTCACATCTGCCTCCTTCCTGACCCAAGGTAATTACTATTCTGAATTCAGAGTTTGTCATTCCCTTCTATTTTTAAAAAGATGGATTTTTTTGAGACAGAGTCTCACTCTGTTGCCTGGGCTAGAGTGCTGTGGCGTCAGCCTAGCTCATAGCAATCTCAGACTCCTGGGTTCAGGCCATCCTTCTGCCTCAGCTTCCCGAGTAGCTGGGACTACAGGCATGCGCCACCACGCCCGGCTAATTTTTTCTATATATTTTTAGTTGGCCAATTAATTTCTTTCTATTTTTAGTAGAGACGGGATCTCGCTCTTGCTCAGGATGGTTTCGAACTCCTGACCTTGAGCGATCCACCCGCCTTGGCTTCCCAGAGTGCTAGGATTACAGGCATCAGCCACCACGCCCGGCCTAAAAAGATGGTTTTGGCAAGTACTATATGTCTTAAAAATATATTGCTTGGGATATACTTTTTAGTTATAGTTTTTGTTTTTTTTAAATATAATTCACATACCATAATATTTATCCTTTATAGTATATAATATAGTGGTTTTTAGTATATTCCAAAGTTGTGCACCACTATCTAATTCTGGAAGATTTTAATCACCCCTCAAAAAAACTCCGTAGTCATTAGCAGTCACTCCCATCCCTTCCTCCTCTCAGCCGCTGGCAACCACTGATCTGCTTTCTGTCTGTATGGATTTGCCTATTCTGGACATTTCATATAAATGGAATCATGCAATATGTGGTCTTTTGTGACTTGCATCTTTCACTTACCATGATGCTTTCAAGGTTCATTCATGTGGTAGCATGTTTCAGTACTTCACTCCTTTTTATGGCTGAATGATATTCTGTTATATGGACATAACACATTTTGTTTATCAATTCATTATTTGATTCATTATTATCAATTCATATTTGGATTATTTCCACTTTGGAGATATTAAACATGCTGCTATGAACATTAGTGTACAAGATTTTGTGTGGACATGGTTTTTATTTCTCTTGAGTACCTAGGGGTGGAGTTGTTGGATTATATGGTGGATCTATGTTTAACATTTTGAAGAACTGCCAGAATGTTTTTCAAAGCATCTGCATGATTTTGCATTCCAACAACCAGCATATGAGGGTTCCAATTTCCCCACATCCTTCCCAACGTTTCTTGTTATCTTTCTTTTTATAACCGTTCTTGTGGTGTGAGGTGGCATCTCATTGTAGTTTTGATTTGCACATTACCCTGATGGCTAATGATGTTGAACATCTTTTCTGGTGTTTATTGGCCATTTATATATCTTCTTTGGAGAAATGTCTATTCAGATTCTTTACCCATTTTGAAAATTAGGTTATTTGCCCTTTTATCAGTGAGTTGTAAGAGCTCTTTATATGTTCAAGATAGAAGTCCTTAATCAGATCTGATTTGCAAAATTATTATTATTTTTTTCTTTTTTGAGACGGAGTCTCACTCTGTTGCCCTGGCTAGAGTGCTGTGGCATCAGCCTAGCTCACAGCAACCTCACACTCCTGGGCTCAAGCAATCCTTCTGCCTCAGCTTCCCAAGTAGCTGGGACTACAGGCATGCACCACCATGCCCAGCTAATTTTTTCTATATATTTTTAGTTGGCCAATTAATTTATTTCTATTTTTAGTAGAGACGGGGTCTCTTGCTCAGTCTGGTCTCCAACTCCTGACCTTGAGCGATCCTCCCGCCTCGGCCTCCCAGAGTGCTAGGATTACAGGCGTGAGCCACCACCGCACCCAGCCTGATTTGCAAAATTTTTTTCCTGTTCTGTGGGTTGTATTTTCACTATCTTGATGGTGTCCTTTAAAGCACAACAGTTTGCAATCTTGATGATGTTCAATTTATTTTTTTCTTTCTTGTTCGTGTTTGGTGTCATATCTAAGAAAGTTTTGTCTAACCTGAAGTCATGAAGATTTACTCCTGTATTTTCTTTAAAAATGTTTATAGTTTTAGTTCTTAAATTTAGGTCTTTGATGCCTTTTGACTTACTTTTTATATGGTATGAGGTAGGGGTCCAAATTCATTCTTTTACAGGTGGAGGATATTCAGTGGTCTATGTATTAATATCTATCCTTATGCCAGCACCACACTGTCTTGATTATTGTAGCTTCATAGTAAGTTTTGAGGGAGATGTGTGTTCTTCAGCTTTGTCTACTTTTTCAAGATTGTTTTAGCTACTCTAAGTTCCTTGAATTTCCACATAAATTTTAGGATGAACTTGTTAATTTCTGCAAAGAAGTGAGCTGGGATTTTGATAGGGATTGTGTTGAATCTGTATATCAGGTTGTGGAGTATTACCATGTTAACAATATTAAGTCTTCCAGTCCATGTACACAGGATGTCTTTCCATTTGATCTCTTGATTAAGGTAGTGTCTGCCAGGTTTTCCACTGTAAAGTTGCTATTTTTCCTTTTGTAATTGATAAATACCTTTGGTGAGATACTTTGATACTATACTAATATCCTGTTTCTCCTCAAAGTTTTGCCCGCTGATTCTAGCATCTACCAGTTGATATTGCTTGTAATAATTATTATTATGAGGTTGCCTAATTGTGAAACTTGCCTAAAAATATATCTCAGAGCAGTTTTTTTCTTCCATGAAAATAAGTTTAATTATTACTTCAATTTATAATATATAGGGTTATTTAGATTTTCTCTTTTTTTTCACTCTTTGTACTGTAAAGGTCTGTGGATTTTGACAGATGCATAGTGTCATGTATGCACAATTATAGTACCATACAGAATAGCTCTACTGCCCTAAGAAATTAAGGACAATCCAAGCTTGGAGTTTGGCCAGGAAAGTACACCCCATCTACTGTATTTCATTTCATACCTCACATTCCACATCTCATTTTCTCCTTGCATCTCATTAGGTAGTCTTTCTTTAATTAGAGCCTCCATCTCTAATTACACTCTTCATTTCACTACTGCATCTATCACACATATCCCTCACTAAATGTCATTGCCTAAATTGACTCATGGTACTGTGGGCCATGGGAGTTTCAACTGGTCTGTTTGCAAGGATAGAAGATGGAATCTAAGCTAGGTAGGAAGGGAAGTTAAGATAGAAGAGGGCTAAGAAATAGGTAGAAAGTAGGGGGATCAATGGACTAGAAGTCAGAATGAAGTAAAAGAACTTGTGAGTTGGAGCCATTGAGTAAGTCAGATAGAAATATCAGAGGTTGTGGTTTGAGAGTGGGATATCTAACTTTAGTATCTTGGAGGGAGAACAATTTTAAGTGAATTATCATAATCTGGTCATTCCATGCTTGTAGAGTAGATGGATGAAAGAGATTGGAAGGCAAGGTCATTGAAGAGGACGGTCTGGTGTGTTGACTGAATAGTTTCACCTGAGAAGTGAAGTCCTCTAGGATAAGGACCAAAGTTAGAAGGGAAGGAATTCTGAAAGACAGTTGCCAAAGTCTTCAGTGAACAAGAAAAGGTGACAAAAATTTCATAGTTCATAGCAATAAAAAGGGACAGAATATTGTCCAGCCAAATGGCCTGAGCCTTATGAAAGTAGGAATTTTTACGTAAGTTAGAAAAGGAGTGGATTGGAAGG
The DNA here is from genome assembly GCA_008086735.1 of Cheirogaleus medius. Taxonomy (NCBI): domain Eukaryota; kingdom Metazoa; phylum Chordata; class Mammalia; order Primates; family Cheirogaleidae; genus Cheirogaleus; species Cheirogaleus medius. Next base: position 150,654,386 of record VBSM01002608.1, on the reverse strand, counting down.
GCAATGAGAATCAAGGGGAATCTTAACTTGCCTTTTCACTCTGAGAGGCAGGAAAATCAGCAAAATGAAAAGTGGCCAGGTGTGGTGGCTCACGCCTGTAATCCTAGCACTCTGAGAAGCAGAGGCAGGAGGATCTCTTGAGGTCAAGAGTTCAAGCCCAGACTCTGTCTCTATTAAAAATAGAAAAATTAGCCAGGTGTCATGGCATGCACCTGTAGTCCCAGCTATTCAGGAGGCTGAGGCAGGAGGATCCCTTGAGCCTAGGAGTTTGAGGCTGCCGTGAGCTATGATGACTCCACTGCACTCTACCTGGGATGACAGAGTGAGACTCTGTCTCCGTTTAAAATAATTTTAAAAAGGGACTACTTATGAGGGTTGCAGGAGAGAGCCAGGTTCCAATTACAACCAGGAGACATCTAAAACCTTTGATGAAAAGATTCTTTTCTTAAAAATACCCACTATGTCTTCAATGCATCTTGTCTACCCTGTATCTCATTATATACTGCCCACCCCAAGACATGTTTCTTACCTACACCTTCTTATGTAGCCTTTATTTCATTAGACTCCCCATATCTTATTACCAGTCTGCATTATATTATCTCATCTCAAGGCATATTGTGTCTCATGCATCATGCTGAGACCATCACTAAATGTGGATGGGGATCCCTAAGCCAGGTCTGATCCAGGAGAGGTATTGTGGACCAGAGCCAAGATACTTAAGATAGAGGCCTTCCACTTGAACAATTGGTAGCTTTGGATATTGTAAAGAGGCTGTGAAATCATACAAATGTGTTTTAGATTTTGGGGGATGATTATATAAGAAAACAGCATTTACTATAACAAAGCTTGAGGTTCTAAGAACCCACATTACCTGAGCTTAAAACTCATGGCAAATTGTGGAACTCCTGTAAGTTCATTTGTTCATACATACAACAAATATTTATAGAGCATTCACCGTGGGATATACATTCAATACTAAGTCCAATGGCATAGGGCCTGTCCTCAAAGAGGTCACAGTTTAGTGAGGCACATAGACATATGAACACATTTTCTAAATTCATGTTGTACATTCTGTAATAAAATCATAGTGTTATCTATTCATGATAAAGAAAACCATTGTTTTTTCAAACCTGTATTGGACACAAGGACACTGGAAAAGTGGCATATCTACTAAAGCTGAACATATGCCTACCTATGATCCAAATTCCACTCTTAGATATATACTCAACAGAATTGTGTCCATATGCTCATAGCAACCCTATTCATGGTATTCAAAAACTAGAAATTACTCAAATGTCCATCAACAGTAGAATGAGAAAACGAGTTGTGGTATATTCACACAGAAGATTTTACAGCAATGCAAATGAAATGAACAACAACTACATATAATATGGAGGAATCTCACATATATAATGTTGAGCAAACGAGGCAGCTACATATGAATACCTACTGTATACTTCTATTTGTATAAAATTAAAAAATAGCAAAGACTACTGTACAGTGTTAGAAGTCAAGATAGTGGTTATTTTCACCTTGAGAAAATTCATCATACTATTTACTTTTGATTTGTGCACTTTTCTGTATATTATACTTTAAAAAGTACAGGCTGGGCGCAGTGGCTCACGCCTGTAATCCTATCACTGTGGGAGGCCAAGGCGGGAGCATCGCTCAAGGTCAGGAGTTCAAAACCAGCCTGAGCAAGAGTGAGACCCCGTCTCTACTAAAAATAGAAAGAAATTAATTGGCCAACTAAAAATATAGAAAAAAAATTAGCTGAGCTTGGTGGCGCATGCCTGTAGTCCTAGCTACTTGGGAAGCTGAGGCAGGAGGATTGCTTGAGCCCAGGAGTTTGAGGTTGCTGTGAGCTAGGCTGATGGCACGGCACTTGAGCCCAGGCAACAGAGTGAGACTCTTGTCTCAAAAAAAAAAAAAGTACAACACTGTTAGGTCTGGAGCTGAGAGAAAGACACATGAAGCTCGTGTGTAGCCAAATGCTGTTTATTTTGAGCATCTCGGTGCAGATGGGTGGAAGCCAAAAAAGGTATCCATGAGAGAAAAGGGGAGAGCCTTGGGTTTTATAGAGGTTTTTCCAGGGGGAGTAAATAAATTATTTTCCTTGGAGTGCTTCTAGTGCAACGGTCTACAGCCTCAGAGAGTCCTGCTTGGGACTGCGTGATGGGGGGCCTGCCTGATGTTTTATAATGAAGACCACATCCAATGCAGCGTGTTTAACCAGAAGAAGGTCTACCTTAATCACTAGTACAATTGAAAATATTCTAAAATGTCCCTCATTCTTAAGTCTAAAACTAATGTGGAGTTTAGTATTGATTAGGCATAGTTTTATGTCATTAAAATATTTCCTTACCTTGATCTCTAGCCTTGAAGAAAGAAATATATGGTTTTAATGGGACCAACCTTGCAGGGCTTTGGGAAGGTTGCAGATAATGTATGGCATGTATTTTGTATGATGCCTGGTACATGGTAAGTGCTTAATAAATGTCAGTTGTTGTCATGGGAGTACATATAGCAGAGGTTGCGAGCATGAGCTTTGCAGTCAGTCTGATTCCTGGTTCCCCTACTTAGTAATTGTGTAAACTTGGGCAAGTTATTCAACCTTTTAGCTTGGCTTTAGGGATTATTATACCTATGCTAGGACTGTTGCGAGAATTCAGTGAGGTGACGTATGTAAAAGCGCATACTATAGTGTCTAACCTATTGCACAGTAATTCTTTAGTATATAGTAAATTATTGCTAATATAATTAGACTAGTTTTTTCATGTTTGCATTTTGATTCCTTAATAGCAGCACCAGACTGTCCTAGAGAGGTACTTTTTGAGCCCTTTCTACCAACTGGTAAGACCTTGAGCAAGTCAATAAACCATTCTAGGTTTCAGGGGAATTTTCTATAAAATGATTGAGTTGGACTAGATGCTCTCAGGCTCCTTCCAGCTCTGATATTCTGTGTAATTCATATGCATGCAATAAGTGTTTATTGAGCACTGAATTAATTTGATTATTCTCATGTAGGCTCTATAATGAAAAAGAGGTCATCCATGTTTTAATTATAGGATACAGTCATTTTTTGGCAGGAAACAAAATGAAAAAGAACAAGACTGAGGGAAGAGAGGAACATTGGAGAATTTTACTGAGGGTTCAAACAGGAAAAAAAAAAAGAGGGGAAAAAAGGCAAGGACATTGGAGGAAAGCAGCTTCTGCAGGAATTCTCCCTGTCCCCAAGGCCCTGGCACCCTGTGATAAGTCCTGTGTTCTGCTTGTGTTCCTGAAGTTGTCTTGATCCACATTCTTTCTTGTGTCTCATTTCACTTATGAAGTTTTACTTAACTATGAAACCACAGTATAAACTTTTTTACATTGTTTCTGTGTTTTAAATACAAACAGCCAATCAGCCAGGGAGAGGGAAGTTAAAAACATATAAGCATGTCATACCTCCGCTTCCCAAAGGATTACAGCCCAGTAGTGCACAACTTGAATGAAATGGTGCTGAAGGATTGTAATGGGAGTGGAGAAAATGTCTAGGGAAAGCAAGATAGTCACAAGTACATAAAAACATCCTTGCCTTGTACAGACATAGCCAGTGTTAGAGTCTTAACCTAACTATTCTTATTATCAAACCTCCATTAATAAAAATATTGGAGAAAACCCAAATCTGACCCAGTTTTATAGCATCTTCCTCATTCATCTTAATGTTATCCAGTATGAGCTTCATAAGGTTCTTCAAATTACCCAAGTTGTCAGTCAGACCACCTGCCAAAAGAAAAAAAGGTTAGACTGTGTTCAGCTGATATTTACTATTTACTATGTTGTTTACTATTACTATCATTTCTATGACCAACCAAAAGATTTTTAGTTATCACCGTGGGCAAGAAATGCTCATGAATTAGAAACAAAAACAACGGATTTTTGGAAGTGATGGGCATTGTATGTGGCTATAAGCCTGTTCTCCAAGTATAATGAAATCAGACTAGATACCAAAAATGGAAAGATAACAGGGGAATCTCCTTGGAAATTAAACAACACACTTCTAAATAATCATGGGTCAAAGAAGAAGTCTCAAGGGAAATTAGAAAATATTTTGAAAAATATGGAAATAAAAATAAAATATCAAAATCTGCAGCTAACACAATGCTTAGAGGGAGATTGATAGCATTGAATACTTTTATTAGGAATGAAGAAAGGTCTCATGTCAATAACGTAGGCTTACTACTTACTACTTAAGAAATTACAGTAAGAAGCCGGGCGTGGAGGCTCACATCTGTAATCCCAGCACTTTGGGTGGTAGGCTGAGGCAGGAGGATTGCTTGAGGCCAGGAGTTCAAGACCAGCCTGGGCAACATAGACCCCCCCAAAAAAAAGGCAAAGGGAAAAGAAAGAAAGAAATTACAGTAAGGAGAGAAAAATAAATCCAGCACAAGAAGAAGGAAGGAAATAATAAAGATAAGGGTATATATCAAAATTATAAACAGATAAACAGAAAAAATATCAATGAAGCTAATAGCTAGATTTTTTTTTTTTTTGAG
>VBSM01002608.1:150607490-150631609 GCA_008086735.1 Cheirogaleus medius | reverse complement strand
TGCTCTTGTGTGATGAGGAAAGCTTTAAAGCACTGAAAGCTTATTTTACTTTACTGGCAGCTTTACTTGTAATGGAAATCAGAATAAGTAACATATACATATATGTTTTCATTACGTTATTTTTAAATGTTCACAATTTTATTTTGATAAATGAAGAATTAGAAAAGTCATATCACGGCTGTCGGCTAAAGTCGACGCTCGGCTGTGCGCCTTCATATCATGGCTGTCGGCTAAAGTCACTGTGCGTGTTCATCTGTGGCTATCGACTATAGTCGACGCTGGTACCGAAGTGGTTAATTAAATCTGCTACTTTCCCTTTTCCTTATTTTCACAGCTAAACTATCCCTGTTATTTACTCTTTGTTCAGCATTGAGCAGTCTCTACCACTCTGCCGGATCTGCATTTGCTTCCTGTCATCTACAAAGTATTTTCAGTAATGTTTCCCAAAATGGAAATAGTTCCATGATAACATAAATTCAGTAAATAATGTCAGGCAGTTAATCCAGTGTCCTTAATGCAGAATTCTTAGACCCTTTAATATGCCAATATTCTGAAACTCCAAGTGGGAATTATAGTATGCAGACTTTTCCAAATCTAGCATCAGAAGCCTTTTATAGAGAGTGTCTCATGGGATCCAGATACTACAGAACATGCAGAAAGAAACACTTGGCCTACAAAATAAAGATAAGGGGGTTTTTTGCCTGATATTTATGCTCTTAATAATTTGTCCCCAACTCTACAATTTTTGGAGTTGAACTCCTTGCCTTTTCAGGCCTTGGGCTTCCATGCCTTTTCCTTGGGGTGACTTTTTTATACCTCCTCTGCCCATCCAGCCATCTCTCATGGACAAGTTCAGATTCTAACTCTACATAGCCTTCCTAACCACCTCTCTGATTAAGTTTCTTTATTCCTATGGCACCTATGGTCAGTTGGCAATGCTCGTTGTCATGTACCTACAGAAGAGTATGCTTTAGCAGCAGCCCCCAACCTTTTTGGCATGAGGGACCGTTTTCATGGAAGACGGTTTTTCCATGGACCGGGAATCGGGGGGATGATTCAAGTGTGTTACATTTATTGTAACTGAGGAGGATAATAAAATGGAAATAATTTAATGTTTGTGCTATAGATCTTCTTGCCAAAGGCCAGAAACTTTTGTCTTTAGTCTCATATTCAGTTGGTCATAAAGTTATTTCTCATATTCAGTTGGTCATAAAAATACTTTAGAATAGCTCCAGAATATATATATGAATTAATAATTCATCTGTTTTCTCTTTCTACTGATACTGCCTTAGTTTGTCTTCTACCTCATCATTTCTCATTTATTATTTATATTTATTATTATATCTCATTATTATAGCTTCCTGACCAAACACCCTGCTCCAATCTCTCCCCTGTTAAATCAGTCCTCTATAGTGCAGCTGAGATTGTTTCCAAAATAAAAATGTAGTTTTGTCTACTTGCTTTATTAAAAGCCTTTACTGTCACTTCTTAATTTAAGGTATAAGGAGCTGTTTGCTCCATTAATTACTTCATTCAACCAGCACACACGTTTATTGATTGCCTATTGTGGATCAGGCACTGTTATAATTATTGGGAATGTATATAAAAATTAATTTTTAAAAAAACCCACGTAGTCTCTCCCTTCATAGAGTTTATAGACATTAATCAAATAATCACACAAATACAGAATTATAAACTGTGATAAATGTTGTTAAGAAAAAGTGGAGGGAATTATGAAAGGAACCTACCTAATCTTGTCTGCAAGATCAAGGAAAATTCCCTTAAGCAAGTATGTCTGAAAATGGAAGAATGGGTGGCATTTAATTATCTCAAGTTAGACTTTGTACAAGGTACCTGAGGCAAAAGGGATCGATCTATACCATTGAAAAGATTCATTCAAAGCACTGAGAGGCTTATTGTAGAGCATAGGGTCCAGTTGGGAAAGGAGGCAAAAAATGGGCCTAGAGAAATAGATTGTGTAGAGATTATTGTACTTGAGCCAAAAAAGCAGTCAGAGGCCACGGAGGGATTTTAAACAGAAGAGCAAAAGATTTGCATCTTAAAAAGAATGTTCCGGATACAAGGAAGGGAATGGATTGGAAGGAGACAAGAATGAATAGAGGGAAGGAGTTGATAGTTTGCAGTAGCTTGGTGCTGATGGTGGAAATGGGAAGTGGATAGGTTCCAAAAACTATTTAGAGATAAAACTGACAGAATTTAGTGGTGGGTGGGATAGAGGAAGAAGCTTGCAAATAAAGCAAACTGCCAAGGATAATGAAGCTTCTAGCTTACAATGCTGGATAGATAGTGGTATCACCCACTGAAGTAAAGTCGAGGAAGACCTGAGATATTTGGAATATGGAATTTTAGATGCCTTTGAGATAGCTACAAGGAAATGTTAAGTTGACAATTGGTTATATAAGTCTAGTGAAGAGGACTGGGCTCAATATATTGCATTTCAAGCATAGCCTTCTTCAGTCTTCTTACCCCTGTATAAAAATGACAGTATCTACAGTTCACAATATGTTAGTGTGATCAGTAAGTTGTAGACATGACAATCCAGTAATTATTGTCAATGCTTTTGAGTAAACAATAATTTTCTGTTACTTTGTTATTGTGGCCAAGCATTTAGCCTACTCTTGTGTAAAATTCCCCCTCCCCAGAAAGGATGTCATTTTAAACACAAGTTAGTAGTATAGACAGAGGAATATTTAGTTTTTCCTTTTTAAAAGTTTATTACTTTTTAAAAATGATGTCCATGGGCTGGGTGGGCTAAGCAAGTTTACCTTTTTTGGAAATTATAATCTATTTCTTTCTGTTCATAAATTTCAAACCTCATAAGGCATTACACAAATCTACAAATATGATAAAATTGCATAGAACTACATACACGCACACACAAATAAGTGCATGTAAAACTGGTGAAATCTGAATAAGGTCTGTGCATTTTACCAATGTCAATGACCTAGATTGGATAGTTACATGATATCGTACCATTGGGGAAAACTGGATGAAGGGTACATATGACCTCTCTGTACTATTTTTGCAACTTCCTATGAATTTGTAATTTTTAAAAATAAAAAATTAAAAGACTGATAAGGCATACAAAAGAAATTTCTGTTCAGTAACTAGTTTATGCCAAAATGGGATTCAATTTTTCTAATGATAGGCTCAGGAGATTTAGTTTAACTGATTTTAATTAATTTTATTTATAATATGCAAATTTACTGACAGTATTGAAAACCATAAGCCAAAGCAATGTGATTAAAAATATAACCTAAGACACAATTTTATACAAGGCTTTGAAAAAACATTTTCTTTAAGCTCCAGTATAGGTCTAGCAATTATAAAATTATTATGTATGTGGGTTTCTTTTTCTTATTTTTAAAAATTTTTTATAAATATGTAACACTTCATGAATTTGTATGTCATTCTTGCACAGGGGCTGTGCTTATCTCTGTATCATTTCAGTTTTAGTATAGGTACTGCTGAAGAAAGCCTGCCGTGTTTCTTGATCTTTTTCATTGGCCTCTATATGCATTAAAATGGTATTCTTATAACTCAAATGAAGCAATGGAATTTACCTTTTCACTGCAAAACGTGCCTGTTTTTGTTTTTGTTGCACAAATACTCACTTCTGGGTTAGACTTAAGCACACATAGATTTTATTTTCAACTGAAATGGGATGATACTTGTCCTTGCTCTTTTTGCTTGTTAAATAAGAAAAAGCTTCTTTATATATATAAGAAGTTGACAAGTATCAACAAAATGTTCATTGTTCATTGCAGGATACTCGTCTTTCACAGAAATCTAGAATGTGTCTAGGGGCAGAACTGTAATCTCATCTTTAGTATACTGTTACACTGCACTGACAAACTTCTTCCTTTTTTCAAATTGAAGTTTTCAGGCTGAGCAGAGGATTGAGAGAAAGGATCCCCTACCCAGTTACACATTTGAGTTGAAAGGGAGAGAAAATTACTGTTAAATTTTGTTATGCAGTTATCTTTCAATAAGACTTGAAACTTACTGATATTCTTCCTCATTCTTTTTTCTTGAATATTTTTATTTTTAATTTTTACTGTGATGTCTATCCTAGAATTCTGTTAACTTAAATCAGGCATGTTCCTGGAGTGATTTCTGTATCTGTTTCCTTGTTCACCAACATCATTCTTTACTTGTTAACTTGCTCATATGTTAGACCACTACCAAATTTTTGGACTTTCCTGTTACTCTGTCCCATGCCCACATAAGTGTGTCTTGGAGGTCCTAGGGGACGTGTCAAATTGTTGTTGCTAGCAGTAGTGTGTGCTTGATGTTTTCCTACTTTACGTGGAACAGAAAGTACTACAAAATTTGTAAGCTAAGGGTGCCTTTTTGAAGTTCTAGCATCCATGCTACAACAAACTGCTAAACATATACAGTTCTTTAATGCAGCATTCCTTAGCACTATAATTTATATGCTTGTATATCCTTTTTTGGTTTAGATTAAGGACTTTAAGTGCAGTCCTGTCTGGGGGCCAAGAAACAGTTGTTAAGGCCCTTTCCAGCCTCATAATTGCAAACCTCTAATGTCACTACTGTACTAATGACTTCCTGATCTAAATCTTGTTAAATCAAGAAAACGCACTCTTTGTACCTCTTAGAAGTAGAATTTTAGTTAAGTTCTACCTTTTTCATTTCAACTTAGATTAAGACAAAGAAGTAGAAAGTAATTTTGTGGGAATATTTTGACTATAAGATTCTGTGACAGTATCTACTGGGATTATTTTTTAACTTTAGGTAGGGAAGGACAGTGAATTCAAAGCTACTTATCTTTTACCTCCAGCTGAGTAAGCTCTCTTATAAAAACTTTTTAGAATCAAATGATGTTTAACCTGGAGAGAACTTTGAATAGGAAACTGAGGCCCAGAAGACATAAATGATTTGCTGTATTAATTAGTAGCTAAACTGGAATTTAGCTTCAAAATGTAAACTTTTGTTAAAATTAATTGCAGGAGTTATCACAACCAGACCAGGATGTGACTCAGAGTATTGTGCAAGTTAAGCTCTTTGTATTGTATATGAAAAACTTAGATTAGTTTTGTTTTTCTTAAGGAAGTTAACTTTAGTGTTAGTTGGAGATAAACTCTAGAGAAGGATCTGCATTAGAGTGTTGATTTGCTGTTGCTAAAATTATTTTTCTAAAGTAATTATCCGATCCTATGACTTAACAACATTGGTGTTTATTAATTACACATTGGTCCAATAAATGTGAGAATTCTTCTAAATTCCTGTGTGACCTCAAGCAAATCCTTAATTGTTCCCAATTTTTTCAATCAGAAAATGTGGCATTTGTACTAATATGATTGTCTGTAACCTCGTAAGTTACTGTGCAGGCTATGCATGGAATTTATTTTTTAATGTGAATAACTGAATCTCTTCACCTCTTGTTAGAGCCAACTTTAAAAAAAAACAACAGTCCTTTATTTATTTTTGCTGAAACTGTGCTCGCTTCAGCAGCACATATACTAAAATTGGAACGATAAAGAGACGATTAGCATGTATAGATGTTAAAATAAAATAAAATTTTTGCTAAAACTAAAGATACATAATGCAATTATATAAAGAAAAGAGTTTGCTGAAATAGGGAACTCTTATCAGATTTATCCAGAACCAAGCATTAATATATGAAGCACTTAGCATAGATATTTGATCATACAAATGAAAGAATGTATGAATAAATACATGAAAAAGTAGAGAAAGTTTGTCTACAGTTTTCCATTAGCAAATAAATTATGTCTATTAGTGTGTGTGTGTGTGTGTGTGTGTGTATGTATGAAATGCCTGTAAAAAGAATTTGTACAATTAGTTCTGAGGTACATAATATATATAATAATGAAGGAACCCAAAATGATATCATGTAATATATTTTCTATATACTTCCAATTAAATTTTAAAGAGTTGCTATGGTAAGTCTAGATTCTGGTACCAGTCTAGCTAATTAGCTGTGAAACCTTTTGTATATCTTTCCACCACTTTCATCTTTCATTTTCTTATAAAATAAAAGATGGTTTTTACATATCTGTCAACTATAAAATTTGAAGATTACATGCAATAACAGATGTTCATAGTTAGAGATCTTCCAGTGATAATTATTTTAGTTAAACAGATGCTCACTTTGGTTGAGATTCACACATTTTTGCCTTGGTTTACAGTTTTGTCCTCTTTTCTCCTAAGATCTCAGTGGTTCAATAGCATCCCCAGATGTCAAATTAAACCTTGGTGGAGATTTTATCAAAGAATCTACAGCTACTACATTTCTGAGACAAAGAGGATATGGCTGGCTTTTGGAAGTTGAAGATGATGATCCTGAAGATAACAAGCCACTCTTGTATGTAAAAATAATATATATTTTTTGGTTTTTAGAGCTAGTCTATGGAATGATTATATTCTTTTTTTTATGTAATAGCAGATGTGGAAAGCCTTTAACTTTTTGGTCAAAAGCCATACCAATTTACAATTATGAGTAATTTAAAAAACTGAAGTAATAATGAGAGAATATTTTTTAACCTGTTGAATGGCAAAAGTTAAAAGAATGATAATCCTATATCTCACACTTACACACAAATATAGCATTCTCCAAACTGTTAGAGCTTACCTAAGCCTGTCAGCTATCTCAAGTAATCATGAGATCTAAAAAAGCAGGGCTCTTGGGTACTTGCTGTTGAAATTCAGGTTTAAGATCAAGTAAGATTTCCACAAAGATTAACATCTCAAAATCTCTCCGATATAGAAATTCTAGAGCTGCCACTAGGAGGAGGAGTATAAAGAGACTTTCACTTTCTTCATAGTATTTGAAATTTTATAATTATCATCTGGGGTGGGGGAAGCAAAGGAGTTAACAATTTTGGAAAGAAGAACCTATAGCTTTGTAAAATTGAGACATTTCCAGGTTATTCTTTGTATTAATTATTGGTAGGTTAAGTGCTAAAGCATCCTATGTTTCTTAATGTTAATATACCATATTTCATCAAATCTAAGACACTGTGGATTAAAAGATGAAGTTATTTTAAATATTAAATGAAAAGTACATAAGACAGGATAAAGCTGAGACATTAACGGGTAATCTCTTTATTTCAAATATAAATGAGAAATAACCCACCACACAGGAAGAGACAGCAAGGAAGTTTGCTTCATTCTGTCACTGGGTAGGGTGTTGGAAGAAAATATTTCCCCTGAGAATGTAAACCCCACACCAGTTCTCACATAGGTTTGTGGTCTGAATTGTCAGTATGGTCCCCAAAAGTCTCAAACCTAAAAATGTACTACAAGTTGTCTTATATTGATAGTACTTTCCAGGAGACTGGCAAAAGGAAAGGCAGATATTGGAAGCACTTGGCTTCACTCCAGGCTAACAATTGTAAGACACCAGTGATTGTGAGAGGTATCCCAACTTTAGAGAAAGTGAAATCTTGATCCTTTTGTAGTTCATAAGCATGATGGTTGGATTTTCATACACATGCATGAGATGTGCCTCCCTCAGTTCTTGTTACAAGGTCGGCACATTACCCATCTGACATGAAAAAAGAAAAAGAAAAAAAAGGAGAAAGTGAACTGTTGAAAATGTACATCTTGGAATTAGTGAAATGTACTTCAAATACAAATGTTTTGTTGACTTATACTGTATTATTTAAATTTTTCTTAAATTCTTTTGCAAATATCTTAGTTCAGAAGTATATGCCTATTGAGAATTTTTATTTTAAAATTATAGGGAAGAATTGGATATCGATCTAAAGGATATTTACTACAAAATCCGATGTGTTTTGATGCCAATGCCATCACTTGGTTTTAACAGACAAGTGGTGAGAGATAATCCTGACTTTTGGGGTCCTCTGGCTGTTGTTCTTTTCTTTTCCATGATATCATTATATGGACAGTTTAGGGTAAGTATATCTTATTTTATATAAATTCTAAATATTTTAAGAGTTCTGAAAGTTAAATACAGTCAAATATTAACTGCGATATTACATTATGTAGAAATGCATTGCCTTTACCCATTATTTCTCACTTGTTCATCCCTAAAACAGTTCCTTAATTAAATAAGTGGGGAGTTCCTAAGATTAATGCTTTCAAACTTTTCCACTTCTAGAAGCTGCCAGCATTCCTTGGCTCCTGGCCACATCACTGTAATCTCTGTTTCCATGGTCACATTGCCTTCTCTACTGTACTCAAATCCCCCTGTCTTCCTCTTTTAAGGACAATTGTTATTATGTTTAGAGCCCACCAAGATAATCCAGAATAATCTGCCCTTTATAAGATCCTTGACATATTAGTCCTATTCATATTTGCCCTAGATTAGTAATTTATATCAGATATTTTGTTGAAGTGTTATAAGGACCATTGAAGAAGTTGAATTGGGTTTCCGGTCTCCTACCTACTACGTATCCTTCATCTAGAACATCTTTAGTTTTATCTATTTTGTATAATCTTTCATTTGAACAAAGGGTTCTAAGGCTAAAACCAGGAAGTTACTATGCCCTCATTGAATGTCGCTCAATTTGGATTTGCTTGATCTTTTCTCATGATTGGGTTGGAGTTATGCATTTTCGGCAAGAATACCAAAGAAGTGACATCGTACCCTTCTCTGAATATTAGCAGGGAGTACATGATACTGATATGTCTTATTACTGGTGATGTTAATCTTGATCACTTGGTTAGGTGATGGGGTGGTGTCTGTCCAGTTCCTCCACTATAAAGTTGCTATTTTTCTCTTTCTAATTAATAAGTATCTTGTGGAAATACTTTGCAACTGTGCAAATATCCTGTTTCTCATCTAACTTTAGCTTCCTAGTTTTAGCATTCACTGGTAGATCTTGTATGTAGCAATTATTACTACAGTATTTACTGAATGGTGATTTTTCTATTTCCCTCATTCATTTTACTCTCTGAGTTATAATCCAATCCTATCATCATTTATTTTAGTTACTCAAATTTTTCCAGCCTTAGCCATTGAGAACTCCTTTAAGTTGCCTTCTGTGTCCTTTCAACATATCCTGTCCTCTTTCTTCTTTTTATGACATGAAGAATCATTTTTTTATTTGTACAAATTTATGGGGCACATGTGCAATTTTGGTACATGCATAGATTGTGTAGTGGTTTTGTTAGGGCTTTTTGGATATCCATCCACTAAATAATGTACATTATAGACATTAAGTGATTTCTCATCATCCACCCTCTTCCCACCCCCTCACTCTTGTGAGTCTCCATTGTATGTCATCTTTTTTTTTTAGCACTTCATTTCATTCTGGCCACATATAGTGTTGTTGCAGGCTAATCTTGTATTTTACCTGCCCTAGCCCTGGTATCAGCCATTTTTCTGAGAAGTCCTAGTTCTGTTTATTAGGGAAAAATTTTTAGAAACCAGTTTCTGGTCAATAGTGGGCTTATGTTGCTACTGAGTTATTCTTTCTAGACCTCCCAGCAGACAGAACTTGTTAATATATGCATTTATCATTACACTAAGTCTGAGGAGTTAAAATTATCTGAAATTCTTCCATATTCTATTACATGGATAAATATTAATACAAGTTTTAAAGACTTCCAGAGAGGGTTGGTAACTTATGTCAGGAATAAATTTTCCTTACAGGATGCTATAAACCAAGGGCTTGGTAGTAAACACTTCGTTCCCTTTTTTGTAATAATCTTTTATCATAGATCTTAAAATACTGAAGTTTCTTTAGGCAATTGTGGATGTATTATAAAATTGTATTTCACATTATATTCTTATTAAGTTTGGGAAAGATATCTGAGAACCCATACAGCCTCTCTATGACCTGAAATTGATCATGCCAAACTGTCTTTTATGGCAGAGATTTGAGTTCCTGGAAAATTATCAGTTTATTTGGTACAAAAATATTAATTATATGATTTTTCCCCCTTAAGGTGGTCTCATGGATTATAACCATTTGGATATTTGGTTCACTAACAATTTTCTTACTGGCCAGAGTTCTTGGTGGAGAAGTAAGTAGTTAATTTTGAAAATACTCTTCATTTTTTATGCTACAATTAATTTTTGATACTGCAAATACCATCATTAGCTATGCTCATTGTAACTGTTTCTTGTCCCAGAATTGCTTTTAAATTATGTTAGTTCTTTTAAGATGATCAACATATTAGTATTATGCTTACTCAATAAATGTTAAAAGAAATGAAGAGGAAAGAAAAGATCTCATCCCACTTATCAAGTAATTTATAGATTTTTAGGGAAGCATACAATTTATTCTCTGTTAGAGCAGTTCTCAAACTTTGATCTCAGGTCGTCAAAGAGATTTCTTTATGTAGGTTATATTTGTCAGTATTTATCATGTTAGAAATTAAAATAATGTAAAATATTTATTGATTTAAAACTTACAATAAAACAACTACAGTTTAACACAAACAATACACTTTAAAGAAAAATAACTGTATTTTCCAAAACAAAAAAGTTTGTGAGAAGAGTAGCATTGTTTTACATTTTTCAAGTAGCTTTAATGTCTGGCTTAATGGAAGCTGGATTCTAAAATCTGCTTTCCGTTCAGTGTGTTATGATACGTTGTTCTGTTTAAAGTGTATGAGGAAAATAAGGCCTCACACAGATATATTATATAATTGGAAAGGGAGAGTATTTTAATAGCCTTTTAAGATGATTGTTAATATTCTTCTCTGATACTACACTAAAACTCAACAATTAGTAGTTTCTTAAAGGTTTGTTGCAGTGAGGAATCTGAAACCATATGAATGAACTTTTCATACTGTTTAATTAAAATTCACTTTGAATGGATCTCTTTTACCAATGTATGGTTTTGTAACATCATGCATTGGTCATTTAGAAAACATAGTTCACTGTTTTGCAGATATTCCAAATGTTGACATGTTTTATTATATAATATCAGAAAATCACATTCATTAATATCACCACCTGGGCCAGGCGTAGTGGTTCATGCCTGTAATCCTAGCACTCTGGGGAGGCCGAGGTGGGAGGATCGCTTAAGTTCAGGAGTTCGAAACCAGCCTAAGCAAGAGTGAGACCCCGTCTCTACTAAAAATAGAAAGAAATTAATTGGCCAACTAAAAACATATATAAAAACTTAGCCAGGCATGGTGGCGCATGCCTGTAGTCCCAGCTACTCTGGAGGCTGAGGCAGGAGGATCGCTTGAGCCCAGGAGTTTGAGGTTGCTGTGAGCTAGGCTGACACTGTAGCACTCTAACGCGGGCAATAGAGTGAGACTATGTCTCAAAAAAAAAAATATCACCACCTGTCTCATTAGAAAAGTCTGTGTTGGAAAACTATCAAACTTACAGTGGTGGATACAAGTTTTTCAGAATTGTAATTTTTACTTGAAAGCTAGAATTTTACCATTTGTGACAAAGATTGTCAGTTGTTTTCAGTGTAGCAACAAGCTTACTTTATTTCAAGGACACACTTGCCATATCCAAACCTGAATAACCATAGATTGTATGTCAGTTTTTCTTTCAAGTAAAAACGGTGTTCCATGGAAAAAGCATTTTCTTCAACTCTTCACTGAAACATTTGTACAAGTGATCTCCTTGGGATAGCCACATGCTTTCTGTGACTTCCCATTTTTGTCACATAGAATATTAAAAAGACATATAGTCAAAGGTTTAATTTAATAAAATTAAGCATTTTTACTGCTTTATTTAGGAAATTATTAAGTGAAACTGGCTTATTTTTCTGTGAGTGTGTGGTAGTAAAGAACATAGTTACTTTTAGTATAGTTTGTGATACCCCTTTGTGCTAAGACAACAGCAGTTTTACCACCATTGCTTGTGCCCTATTTTAGTACCAATATCAAGCCAATGAAAAGGAAAATAATGTTTTATTACTATTATAAAAAATAGTTCTGACCTTACAGTCTTCTGGGAGACTCTCTGGAATCTCCAGGGGTCCACAGGTCATACCTTGAGAACCATTGCTCTATTAAATATGACTTTATGAATTGCTGTAAACCTGGGAATTCTAGGATTTTATTCTATGTAGAGAGTAAAGCAGAGCCTATGCCAGAGAGAGTTATGATATGAGTACTGGCTCAGGGCAACTATGAATATTGAATGCTAAATATAGAAACTTTGAGCCCTTTCTCATACTTGGTGGAAAGCTATGCCAACTCTGTAAGTTATTTCTAGTTCATCTGCTTTCCAGCTTCCAAAATTATGTTGCTTAAAACCACAATGTAAATGATAGTGTAATTAAAAGAAAAAGAAAGAAAATATAAGACAAAAAAAAAAAAGACAAAATTATCTTGCTGTTGTCCTGTCTCCTGTTCTTCTCCTGTTTAGGCCATTTTATGAAAAGGAGTTTTGTCAGGTTCAGTGGCACATGCCTGTAGTCCTAGCTACTCAGGAGGCTGAAGTGGAAGGATTGCTTGAGTACAGGAGTTTGATGCCAGCCTGGACAGCATAGCGAGACCCTTTCTCTTTAAAAAAAAAAAAAAAGCAAGGGAGTTGTTTTTTCCCTTCCCTTTTAGTAGTGGAATTTCAAGAGGGAATGATATTAGACATGTATGCTTAATCCAAAATCTTAACCTAAAACTCTTAAATAAATTTAGAGTAAAATCTATGAAACTTTTTCACTCTGCATATGGAAATTTAAAATAATTCTAATAGATACTTAAAATTATATTTGTTTATAGTTTCTTATATCTTAGATAAAACCTAGTATAATATTTATGTGAAAATAGATATCACTAAATTTTTTTTATAATTTAAGACTGTTGATGTAGGAGTTAATAGACCCGGATCTTGGCTGGGTGCAGTGGCTCACACCTGTAATCCTGGCACTTTGGGAGGCCAAGGCAGGAGGATCATTTGAGGCTGGGACTTTGAGACCAACCTGAGCAACATAACAAGACCCTACCTCTACAAAAAATAAAGAATTAGGTGGTTGTGGTGGTACGTGCCTGTGGTCCCAGCTACCTGGAAGGCTGGGCCAGGATTGTATGAGTCCAAGAGTTTGAGGTTGCAGTCAGTGATCTATGATGCCACTGCACTCTAGCCCAGGCAACAAAGCGAGACCCTTTCTCAGGAAAAAAAAAAAGAGAGACCTAGATCTTAATTTTTTTTTTTTTTTTTTGAGGCAGAGTCTTACTTTGTTGCCCGGGCTAGAGTGCCATGGCGTCAGCTTAGCTCACAGCAACCTCAAAGTCCTGGGCTCAAGCAATCCTGCTGCCTCAGCCTCCCTGGTAGCTGGGACTACAGGCATGCGCCACCATGCCCGGCTAACTTTTTCTATATATTTTTAGTTGGCCAATTAATTTATTTCTATTTTTTAGTAGAAATGGAGTCTCACTCTTGCTGAGGCTGGTTTTGAACTCCTGACCTCGAGCGATCCGCCCACCTCGGCCTCCCAGAGTGCTAGAATTACAGGCGTGAGCCACCGCGCCTGGCCTAGATCTTAATTTGAACTCTGTCACCTACCGGCTTTGCTTTCCTGAGCAAAGTGTTTTTTTTCTTCTAAGTATCAGTTTCTTCATAATGGGGACAATAATGCCTACTTCATAGGGTTATTATTTCATTTGATCTTCACAACATGTGAAACCCTATCATAGAGCTTGGCACATGGTAATCACTAAAAAGTATTTTTCTCTTCAGTCTCTCTTGGCTGCCCTCCCTTCCCTCTGGTCTGTATTTGTCACATCTAGCTTCTCTAGCCCTTGGATTTTTCATCCAAATAGAATGATTGTGGTTCCTTTAAATAATCGTGCTACAATTTAAGAGAAGTAGTGACAAAATGTAATGTAGAAACATACTGAATTTAATTAGATATATAAGTCTTAAGCTCAAGGGAGAGATAAATGCTAGAAATGTAGATTTGAGTAACATCAGCAAATTGATAATAATTGAAACCATGGTGGTTGGTGAGACTGCCCAGGAACATGGGAGACTATATGTTAATTTGAAATGTAATGAGTATGATACTTTATGATTTCTTCTTAATTCTCACATTTATGTAAATACAACAAAGAGTATATGATGTTCAATATGATGAAAATGAGTATTTGATTTCTATATTTATTTAAAATTTTCAAAATTCACAGGTTGCATATGGCCAAGTTCTTGGAGTTATAGGATATTCATTACTTCCTCTCATTGTAATAGCCCCTATACTTTTGGTGGTTGGATCATTTGAAGTGGTGTCTACACTTATAAAAGTAAGTTAAGTAGTATGTATTATATAAAGTAATTTTACTGTTTTCCAATAGCAAAAGTATACTAGTCCTCTAGCTAAGAATATTGTAATCTAAAACTATTTATCAAATTGTTGGTAGTACTTTGGAACAGTGATCTTCCTTACTGATATTACTAATTGTATTTCTTTTATTTTTTCCTTTTTAATCACCAGAAATTATAAAGTATGTCTATGGGGGAAAACAGAGCAAATCAAGTTTCAGGAGAATGACTTTCTTCTCAAATATGACAGACATGATTCTAATAAATTGGATTTTCTGTAATGCAGAGATCAGGACTACTTTACAATATTTATGTTAACTTAAATAACATATAAACACATTTTAAATATTTGCTGATAATAAGTATTAATAATAAATGGTAATATAACTTAAATTTTGGCATTTATTAATATTAAACAACTTTGGGAAATGATTGCTTCAGCACATGTGTGCATATTATGCAATGGTTGTAATTTTTTTCTTTATAGAAAATAGAACTGCTATTGTGTAGCCTCCACACTAAAGTACTTGTTTTTAAGTAGCCAGAGCCACTTAATTTTTATGAGATTTGCTTTACTAATGTTCATTACTAATTTCAATATAAAAGAAATAATGATTCCTTTTAGAATTTAGTAACTATAAGCTAATACTGATATATAAGCACTGAGTATTGAAAGAGTGTGGTTTTTTGGAACCAATCAATGCTGAATTCAAACCCTGATTCTGCCACTTATTTGCTGTCTGGTCTTCCAGAGATATCTTAACTTTTCTTACCCTCAGTTTGTTCTTTACAATGATAATCTTAATAACTACATTTTAGGGTTTGTTTTGAAGATTTTAAAGTATATATAATGCCTAATACAATGCTTGGCACAGAGCAGGCATTCAAGTGGTAGTTGTTATTACAAATACTATAGAGGAATAGTTTGAGATCATCTTTGTAGTTGGAACTGTTTGGATGCTTTAGAGACAGAAGATCTTGCTTTCCTCTACATCCTAACCCTAAAATCTGTTTTTTAAAAAATCAACATTATTAGAACTTAGTTTAAAAGTCTTACAGTGGATCAGCTGTAAGTGGAACATGCTGGCATTTAATTATTCTAGCTTTAGTAACATACATAACTACTCATTTAGGATCACTTCCTGCTGTGTGTTGTTTTACTTGGGTTAAGCTTGTTTGAGTATTTCTGAGACTACTCCCAAAATAGCCAAAATTGTTGTTCTCTGGTCATTTTTAGCCATCTAGTTCAACTAGAAGTTGGACCTTAATATTTTTATGCAAAATATGAATGGAAAATCCATATGGAAAAATCTTTTTTATAACATTAAAAATTTAGGATAAAATTGTTTTTAAATTTCAGATTTTTCTTTGCCAATTTTTTTTCCTAATCACTAAATCGTATGTGGGTAGTAAGCTATTGTAATGTTTCTTATTTCAGTCCAGTGTTTTTTGAAAACTATGTTGCAAGACTAATCTATACACACTAATTTTTTTTTGGAGACAGGGTCTTGCTCTGTTGCCTGGCCTAGAGTGCAGTGGAGTCATCATAGCTCACTGCAGCCTCAAACTCCTGGGCTCAACTGATCCTCCTGCCTCAGTGTCCTGAGTAGCTGGGACTACAGGCATGATTTAGTTTTTTAACCATACCAGTGGTTGTCAACTAAGGTCAATTTTGCCACCCAAGGGATATATGGCAATACCTGGAGGCATTCTTGGGGGCAGGGGGAAGTGTTGTTACTAGTATGCAGTAAGTACAAGACAGGGATGCTGCTAAACATCCTAAAATGCACAGGACAGCCCCACACAGCAAAGAATTATCCAGCCTAAAATGTCAATATTGCAAGGTTGAGAAACCCTGCTCTGTGCCAAATCTGTTTCTACTATATAATTGCCCTGATTCCCCTTCAAGTTCTTCCTTAATTTTATGCTGTAAAATGCCTTCAGTTGCTATATCAATTAGTACTATGTAAGTTTCCAATGGAAATAATTTAAATTAATTATTCAGAAAAAATTAATCAGAAACCATGGTATTGACTAAAATGTGATCTTTTTTTCCTCCTTTTTATTTGATTCCTATTCCTCCTATTCCTGGGAATATACTGTGACACTTAATAAATATTGTGTAAATTTTCACTTAATCTATTTTCCTAATACTTAGAAAAATAAAAAGGAAAATGTTCAACTTTGTCAGGATCAGTTAGTATTCTCTCAGCAATTTGGCTCAATAGTTTTTTCAAAAGTTACCTGATCACAATCATCAGGGACACTTGTTTAAAAGACTCACAACTAATGTCAGGTGTGGTTGCTGGCTACTCAGGAGGCTGAGGTGGTAGGATTGCTTGAGGCCAGGAATTCAAGATCAGCCTGGACGAGAATTTTTAAAAATTAGCCATGTGTGGTGGCATGTTGCCTGTAGTCCCAGCTATTGGGGAGGCTGAGGTGGGAGAATTGCTTGAGCCCAGGAGTTCAGTACCGTAGTGAGATGTGATTGTGCCACTGTACTCCAGCCTGGGCAACAGAGTGAGACCTTGTCCCTAAAAAAAATAAAAATTAAAAATAAATAAAAGACCGATAACTAGGTCCTTCCCTTAGAAATTTGAATTCAGCAGAAGTAGAGTGAGTCCCCCAAGTCTCTTTTTAATAGGCACCACAGGTGATTCTTATGATTAGACAGGTTTGATAAGACCCGATTTACAGAAGTCAAGTAGCAGAGCAAGGATGAACATGCTTATTAAGTTTTTAACATTCTTAATATATTTTACCACAATTGGTGGTTGATTTTAAAAAATGTTGTAAACATTATTTTTGCTCTATGATATACAAAAAGTTAATTGATTTGCTAATATGATACTTTTTGTCTTTTTTTTTTTTTAAGCTGTTTGGTGTGTTTTGGGCTGCCTACAGTGCTGCTTCATTGTTAGTGGGTGAAGAATTCAAGACCAAAAAGCCTCTCCTGATTTATCCAATCTTTTTATTATACATTTATTTTTTGTCTTTATATACTGGGGTGTGATCCAAGTCGTACATGAATAGAAAAAGACAATGTTAAATTTGTGTGTAGGCTGGGAATTCTTCTTGAAGGAATTGGAGAAAACCTACTGCTGATAAAATTTTACATGTTCCAGATGTAAAGGCAGGTTTAAGGGTTTAAGGTCTTTTTAAAACAATATTTTTTGTATTTAATTAAGCAATTGCAGTTATCTGGGATTTTCGTTCAGAATTCTAAATTCTGTTTGATTCTTCATATTCCAGTGAATAAAATATAAAAGCATTGTGTTTTTAAGATTGTGTCAATATTCACCTAAAAACTTGTGCCAAAAGCACCTGGATTGATAATTATATTTTACTTGAAGGGTAAATTTGACAACATCCTGATAATCTAAAAGTGCAGTTTTTTTTTCTTTAAAGTGTTTTCTCTAGCTTCTCAGATCCTGTAGATATATATTTATATTTATACATAATATTTATGAAATAATTCTTATTATTCACAACATATATTTCTGAATAGCCTGAAAATTAAGATATTAAATCTGATGCTCAAACTTTTTTTTTAATTTGGCTTTAAATCTTTTTCATTTAAATTTTAAAATTTGTTTTTTAAATTGTATATAATTTTTTAAATCTCATACATGCTTCAGTACTTCCTTATTAGGAATAAATCAGAAAAGTTGCGAGAAAGAGACCTTTAAAATCTTGTGGTCCTGAACAATGTTATATGAAGTAGAAAAAATAAAATGCTTCCCAGCTGTGTGTTTTGTTTTCTAGCACCTTGCCCTGTAGTACTTGATATTTTAACAAGTATCAGGTACTCTTCACAAATGTGCAATTTTTGCTAAGAGAAATATTAAGAAAATTTCATTAGTAAAATTTTTGTTGCGAATAATTTCATAGGTTTTAGATATATTTTTAGTTAATATTACTTTGTAAAGTAGATAAAATATTTTATTTATGTCCATAAAATAGCTAGTGTCTATTGACTGTTAGCAAATTGTATTATCTTTTCTGCTTTCAACCTGGAACAGTTAACAGCTGTTCTCGATATGATACTATGGCCACATTTTGGTATGTTTTTCTTTAGCAAACTTATTCATCAGGAAATATCTAGCACCTCTGAAGCAAGACTACAAATTAGCAAACCTCTCTTCCTTTCCTCTGAAGGAAAAGAAAGAAAAACTTACTCTGAGCTGCAGGAAAAGTGTGGAGTACCTTTAAATGAGAATAATGTAGAAAATTACACATACTGATTTTTTTAAAAACAGGCCTGGGAAAACAGAAGCACCACAGGCATAGTACTTCTAGAACATAAAATAATATGAAGTAGTAAGGAAAGATCTGTGGCTATAGAAGCAGCAACTGTAAACATTTGTTATACTTCAGAAATTCCTAAGGTCAATACTTTGTTACAATAGATTGTTATATTTGATGTTCATATTGTTGACCCTGGAATCTTTCCCAAAAAGCTTGGGGGTCAGGACCAGGGGGTCGAATTTTACCAAGCAATAAATTAAGGTGTTTTGGGACCACCTCTATCAAAAAATGGTTTAATTTTTTTAAACTGTCATTGCTTTAAGGTGTGAATAAAAAATTCATTTATATGGATCATGTTTATTCCTAATGATATAAAATGAAGTATTTGTGTTCTAAAAAAGGTATTTAAAACTTGGCCAGGCACAGTGATTCACACCTGTAATTCCAGCACTTTGGGAGGCCAAGACAGGAAGATCACTTGACTCCAGGACTTCAAGACTAGCCTGGACAACATAGCCAACCCTGTGGCTACAAAAAATAAAAATTAGCTGGGCATGATGACATGCACCTGTAGTCCCAGCTTCTTACTTGAGCCCAGGAGTTTGAAGTCGCAGTGAGCTATGATGATGCCACCGCACTCTAGCCTGGGTGACAAAGCAAGACCGTGTCTCAAAAGAAAAAAAAATCATGATTTGTATATATGTACAAAACACAGTATTGCTATAGTTAATAATGGTAAGATGACCATAACAATACCCTCTCCTGGATTTTTACATAATAATATTTTCTAAATCATGCTGATTTTTAAATCATGATTTCCAACCTAATTATTAGTTTGTTAGTATTTTTAAAACAGAACTAGCCAGATATCTATATATCCTTTGTCTCTTCTAGTTGTGTGTGTGTTAAGTGTTATCAGTTGTAGTACTCCTGATAAATGATAATCTTCCAGAAAAGAATTATGAGACTTTAATTTTGTTTCAAATTGATTATAAAATAATTACAATTTTTATTAAAAATCAAAGTCTATATATAATTAAGCATTATATTAAAAAGTGGTTTAGGAAGATTTGTATATAATGTGTCTGTTTCCAAGAATTCCCCATATATTCACATGAGTATTGACCATACATACCTAAGCTGAAATGTGAAATGCTCCAAAATCTGAACATTTTTGAGTGCCAATATTACACTCAAAGGAGCATTTTGTATTTCAGATTTTTGGCTTAGGGGTGCTCAACTACTATGTATTCTGCCAATTTTCAAAAATCTGAAATCTGAAACACTTCTGGTCCCAAGCACTTCAAATAAGAGATACTCAACCTGTCTTAATATAGATTTCTAAATTATTGAAAATTTACATTAACTTCAAATATGAAGTAGATATTTTTGTTTAAATATTGTTTAAATTTTAGTCATTTTTAAAATTTTTGATGTAATAAAACATTGAATAAGATAATGCTTCTAAGACGTAATAAAAACTATTTTTCATAGTCAACAAAACTAGTTGAATATTTTAAAATGATTTTTTAAAAAATTTTATTAGTGTTCATCTTAGCTAGTTTTAAGTTTTAGGGAATTGTGATACTTTTGCTTTTAAAATAATATCTTGGCTGGGTATGGTGGCTCATGCATATAATCCTACTACTCTAGGAGGCCAAGGTGGGAGGCTCACTTGAGGTCAGGAGTTTGAGACCAGCCTGAGCAAGAGTGAGACCCCGTCTCTCCTAAAAATAGAAAAGTTAGCCTGGTGTCGTGGCACATGCCTGTAGTCCCAGCTACTGGGGAGGCTGAGGCAGGAGGATTGCCTGAGCCCAGGACTTTGAGGTTGCTGTAAGGTAGACTAATGTTACTGTACTCTAGCCTGGGCAACAAAGTGAGACTCTGTCTCAAAAAAAAAATATATATTACTTCCATACAATTCTTTAAGATTGTGTGGCTTAGCATTCCAAAACAAGTCTTAGCAGAGCTAAAATTCACCCTCAGTGATTCTCTGCACTGACATATATAAGCAAAGTAATATTGTTTTTTTTTCTTTTTTTCTTTTTTTTGTTTTTTCCTTCTCGAAAGCCTCTCTTCTAAAGTAATGTTTTATTATCCCCCTTCGTAAATGGTTTCTTATTTGAACTCTTGACCCTTATACTATGTTTTAGTATCCCTTAAAAAATGATTTACAAGTGCTGTATTGCTCATTTGTATACATTTGTCCCTAGGTATACATGGGGGATTGGCTCCAGGACCACTTCCCCAATACCAAAATTCGTGCATACTCAAGTCCTACATTTGGTCCTGTGAAACCCGATTAGATATACAAAAAGGCAGCCCTCCACGTACTCAGGTATCACATCTTGCAAATACTGTATTTTTATCCTGGTTTGGTTGAAAAAAACAATTCACGTATAAATGGACCTGTGCAGTTGGGACTTGTGTTGGTCAAGGGTCAACTGTAATTTCCTAGCAGCATTTTGTGTGTTTGAGGATCTGCTGACACTTTTTGAGTAAATCCCTAAAATATGACTTTGACATCAAAAAGGCTAGACAGTCTTATATCTTTCCACTTAAAAACATACTTTCTGAAGAAAGTCCTACTTGTGAATATATTTTCTTTATAACAAACTGGTGTAAAAATCAGACCCTACTGTGTCTTTTTGGGGTGCAGTGTTATGAAAAGAAATGGTTAAGAGAATGTTCCCTATAGAAGGCATATTTTATTAAACATGAAACTTAGGGTTAAGTTTCTTTTTAAAATTGTTTTCATATGCTAAGGTTGCAGTTCCGAGGTTAAATTAGAGAAAGAATGTAGGGAAGATTAAGATGGCAGTAGTGAAATATTTTCCTGTTCTACATTTTATATTGGCAGTAACCCTGGTTTCAACTTTTTCAGCAAGATACCTGCAAGTTTTTACTTTGAAGATATTTTGTTTATAGTTTCTAAGTGCTTGAAAAAAATTGAAAAAAAATTCCTTAAACATCCCTTCCAAAGAGATCAGTGCTATACTAATACAATCACTGAGATTATTTTTAAATTGGATATTAATATAAAAAGTGAAATATTTTTATAAGATATTTTGAATTTAGCATATAATTAGTGTATATAAAAGTTGTTAATACTTATGAAAAAAAGCAAGCATCCTACTTTTAATATAGAATATCTGAGTAAGTTTATCAAGAATAAAACCCTTAGTTTTTCTATGATAGTTGCCACTGAGCAATTTTTATTAAAAAACAAGCAAAAAAAAAAAAAGCTTACCAAAATATTTACACAAGAGCAAGTGAAATTACACAAAATGACTGATTGGGGGAGAAATTTGTCATCTGGTGATAAAAAGAAAAGGATAATATAAATGCAGATTTCTGCTATTCATATAATAAGCACTTGTTGAAAGAATAGGGGATTAAAATCCTACATTCGCACTCTATAATGATCCTACTTTTGTGGGATTCATCAGTTGTTTATGTAAAGTATCTCTTAAATAGTAAGCACCATTTGATAGAGACAACCCATATGTTTTGTAATTCTTATAGAGAATTACTTGTTATGATAATTACAGTCTCTCCACAAAAAACGGTAAAAAATACTCCTGTTTATGATAGGCCTAGGCACCAAGTCCCTCATATTCTATCTTTTTTTACCAAAAGGGGACTTAACCAAATATTTTACCAAATATGATTTTATTTTTAGAGGGTGGTACTGGTGGTGGCCAAAAGAATAAAACATTGAGAGAAGAAACAGCATTTGAATTTGGTATCCTGAATGTGAAAGGATAACAGATATTCATCAAGTATTTATAAACCCCTTCCTAAATGTGCCAGGTACTGTGCTGAGTGCAAGGATACAATGATATGCAAAAAAGAAACCCCCCTACCATCCCTCCCACAAACCTTGACCATAATGAGTTTTTTCGCTGGGGAGACAGCCAATTAATTTCACAAGCAAATTGTAAAACTGTTGCAACAAATGAGAAAAAGAGGCTTGTGGTGGTAAACCAGTATATAAGAGAAGCCTTCCCTGAGGCATTGATGCTTAATCTGAAATCTTACAGATAAAAGTTAACTAAGCAAAGAGGGTAAGGGAAACTATTCCACATAGAGGGGATAACAGGGGAGTAGAAGGAACTGAAAGCCAATGTGGCTGAAGTTTAGTAGTTAATAAAATTGAACAGGTAAGCTGGTACCATACATTCTAGGTCATGCTTTCTTTGTCAGAGCTTTTGGTTAGAAATACAATTTGCAATTCTGCTCTTGGTGCATACTCAACAGAAGTGCATGCACATGTGCCAGAAATGACCTGTAAAAGAATGTGCATAGTAAACATTATTCAAATAGCAAAAAATTGGAAACATGTCCATCAACATAGAATGGGTAAATAAGTTGGTATAATTATACAATGGAATCTAAAGCAACAGTGAAAACGAATGGACTAAAGTTACATGCAACAAAATGAATTTCACAAGCATACTGAGTGAAATAGACACTAAAGGATTTGTACTGTATTACTTCATTTATATGGAGTTCTAACATAGTCAAAATTAAGATATAGTGCTTAGGGATGCATACTTAGGTACAAAGTCTTTTTTAAAATAGCTTTAGCAAGGTATAATATACATATAAAATTCATCCATTGCAAGTGAACAGTTTGATGATTTTTAGTAAATTTGTACAGTTGTGCAGTTGTCATCACAGTCATTTAGCAAAGTCATTTTTATAAAAGGCAAGAAAGTCATGCTCACTTAGCACCCATACTAAAATTGGAACAATACAGAGAAGATTAGTATGGCCCCTTTTATTTAAAAGAAAAACAAAAATAAAAAGCAGGAAAGTGGCCACCATAAAAGTTTAGTGGTTACCTTAATATTAGGGAAGGAAGGAAGGTTGTGTTTGGAAAGGGACATGAGGACTTATTTCATGGGTGTTTGGTTTTTAATAATTCATTAAGCTATATGTTTTACATACTTTTGTATGTTACAGTATATCATTTTAAGTGTTTTTCAAAATTGTTTTAGGAAAGTTATACATTTAACATAGTGAAATTACCAATTTGTGTCTTAATTGTTTCAATTATTATGCCATAGCCATCTTTTCATGTTATACAAACTTCATAACTACCTCTTCAGAGAAATCTCTGAAAACTTGATCCAACCACTTGCCCCGGTTCATCTCTATTATATCCCTGTGTATTTTATTCATAGTACTTATTATTCTGTAAGTGTCTAGATTCATTTTTATTCCTCCACTATAATGCAAGTTCCATTAGGGCAGAAACACTTTCTGACATATTCATCAGTGTGCCCCCACTGATGAATGCTTTTGTTGAATAAATATGTGAACCTGGTTATTCAATCCTGAATTCAATCCAGTGGATTTCAAAACCTGTAGTCTTAATCACTAGTCTTTCATAGAATGTTAAAGTTAGGCAAAACTAATTATCTAATAAACATAATTTTACCTCATTATACATACTAAGAAACTAAGGTCTAAAAGAGGTATTTTCTAAAATAAAACGAGCTACAAAGTTGGAATAAGGGCTTAAGTCTTCAAACCCCAAGTTTAGGGCTTTTTCTGTTACCACATGGAACAGCAGTTCTGCCACTTGGATAGAACATAGGTAATTGCCTTCTACTTTTATCCTTCATAAGGATAATTGAAACATCCTCAGCCTGGGCAA
>VBSM01002608.1:150564746-150575109 GCA_008086735.1 Cheirogaleus medius | reverse complement strand
GGCGAGAGCCACCGCGCCGGGCCAATAGGTTTGCTTTTAATGGTTAATAGAGGGTGACAGTCCTATAAATAGAATAGGGTGAAAGTGCCAGTAGTCATCATGATCCTAACATAATTCCTCTTTCCAATTCGTGGGCACTGAGCCATCTTCCTTTCTGCCCCAGAGGAAAGACGTTGTCTGAGGGGATAAAGAATGGGGTAACCATATTGAGTTTTATTGGGTAGTAGAGTAGTATGTCTTATGGATGCTTGAGATTCAGTTTATAGGGTTATGGGTTGCCTATAGTGTAGACTGGAAATTGAAGAATGGGAACAGGACTTATATACACCTGTATTCAATTGGGTGGCAGAGGTGGTGATTTTTTTAACTATATCTACTAGCATATGTCTTCAAATTATCTGTATCTGATGTAAAATGTTTATAAATACATTTTCACGAGACTGAGAGCTATTATTAATAGTACGTACATTGGTTAGGCAAGTATTTGCTCCCTGTCAGTGAGAGTTAAGATTTCTGAGGCTCTGATCTGTTTGCTTGGCTTGGCATTCAGTGACCTTCATGATTTGGCCTCTACCAGTCTCTCTAGTCTTGTCTCCCTCATTTGTTTTGTGAAACTGGTCCATTTAATTTTCTTTCCCAACTACAATTGTTTTGCTCTTTCTTGGATTACACCAGTTTCCTCCAGTCAGTTAGACAAATCTTATCCATTTTTCAAGACCTAGAGCACATCTTAATTTCTTTATCCCTTTAGCCAGAAATTACTGAACCACTAAGCACATACTGTCATATTAATATCCATTTTAGTAATTTGGCAGCTTTTTCTAGTGTATGTTCCACTGTCTTAAACTATTTAAATTCCATTTTATTTACCTTTTTGTAAATATATATGAGGTTTGTCTTGTCACACTCCTTGTGGGGAGGTATTTTGTCTACTTGTTTACATCCCCTTCCCAGGATACATAGTACAAAATATTAACACAGATTTTTTTTTTTTTTGAGACAAGGTCTTGCCCTGTAGCCCAGGCTAGAGTGCAGTGGTGTGATCATAGATCACTTCTGGGCTCAAGCGATCCTCCTGGCTTAGCCTCAGTAGCTGGGACCACAGAACTGTACCACCATGCCCGCTAAGTTTTAAATTTTTTGTAGAGATGGGGGTCTCACTATGTTGCCCAGGCTGGTCTCAGACTTGTGAGCTTAAATGATCCTCCCACTTTGGTCTCCCAAAGTGCTAGGATTACAGGCATGAGTCACTGTGCCCAGCCTTAAATATTAATATTTTTGATTTGATGCATATATACCAATGACTATGTTAAATGAATGTTTCCTTATATACTAATTGCTAAATAAACACATTCCTTGACTTTAAAAAATGGACTTTGTACTTTAGAGTAGTTTTAGATTCACAGCAAAAATGAGCAGAAAGTACAGAGAGTTCCTATATATCATCTGCTTTCACACTCACATGCCTCCCCCACTGTCAATATCCTGCACTAGAGTGGTATGTTTGTTACCACTGGTGAACCTACATTAACAATCATTATTACCCAAAGTTCATAGTTTACATTAGGGTTCACTCTTCATTTTGTATGTTCTGTGAGTTTGGACAAATGTATAATCATGTAGTATGTAGTATCATACAGAATAGTTTCACTGCCATAAAAAGCCTCTGCCTATTCATCCCTCCTTCCCTCCCTCTCCCCCTTCCTCCTTTCCTTCTCCCCCCACCCTTTCTATCTTTCCTTCCTCCTTGGCAAACACTGATTTTTTTACATCTTCGTTGTTTTGCCTTTTTCAGAATGTCATAGTTGGAATCATACAGTATGTAGACTTTCAGATTGACATCTTTCATCTATTAATACTCATTTAAAGTTCTTCCATGTTTTTTTTTTTTTTTAGAAACAGGGTCTTGCTCTGTCACCCAGGCTGGATTGCAGTGGTGTGGTAATAGCTCACTATAACCTCGAACTTGGGCTCAAGCGATCCACCTGCCTTAGCCTCCTGAGTAGCTAGAACTACAGGCACCTGTCACCACTCCTAGATAATTAAAGTTTTTTTTTTTTTTTTTTTGTAGAGATGGGGTCTCGCTGTGTTGCCCAGGCTAGTCTTGAACTCCTACCATGTCTTTTTATGGCTTGATAGCTTATTTCTTTTTAACACTAAATAATATTCCACTGTCTGGATGTAGTACAGTTTATTTGTCTATTCACACAACGAAGGACATCTTACTGGCTTCCAGGTTTTGGCAATTATAAATAAAGCTGCCATAAAGATCTGTGTGCAGATTTTTGTGTGGACATAAGTTTTCAGTTCATTTGGGTAAATACTAAGGAGCTGGATTGCTGGATTGTGTGGTAAGAGTATGTTTACTTTTGTAAGAAACTGCCAAACTGTCTTCCTTGGTGTCTGTACTGTTTTGCATTCTCAACAGCAGTGAATGAGAGTTAGGCTTCACATCCTCACGAGTATTTGTTGATGTCAGTGTTTTGGATTTTGACCATTCTACTAGGTGTGTAGTGATATTTCCTTGTTTTAATTTGCAATTTCCTAATGTCATAGGATGTTGAGCATTTTTTCATGTCCTCATTTGCCTTTTTTTAATGTTTATTTTTTACTTTGGGTCTTAAAAATCTAAAAAGCTACATACCACTTGACCATACTGCTCATATTACTAGATATGTCCCTCTCTGTAGCTGTTGTTTCTTCATGTAATTTGGCATAATAGGAAGGAGCTTGGTTCTGGAGACAGATGGTTTGGGTTAAGATCCCAGTTTCTGTTTTTTTTTTTAAACAACTGTGTAACCTTGACTTAATTACTTACGTTCCAGTTTCCCTTTTTGCAAAATGGGGATGATAATTGTACTAATTGTGAGGATTAAGTGTTGATGCCCATAAAGTGTTTAGAACAGTGTACTAACCAGACAAGTGCTCAAAAAGAGTTCCAATCTACTTGTAATTCCTTGTAAGTGCTCAAAAAGAGTTCCAATCTACTTGTAATTCCTTGTAAATACCTTGTCTTTGTTTTTCTTTTTTACTTAAAGCTTTTTCATATTCTCTATTAAGTCTTTTGAAGTTAACCTGAAATTTGAACTTCCTAAGACTTTTTTCTGATTTACCATTTTCCACTATCCTGCAGAACCCATCTAGTTTTTGCTTTGTTGTTAGACTAAGGTATTGTTAAGGTATTATCTTATTTATGTAATTACTTGTGGTGATGGTTTCTCTTGCTTCCTGAAATAGTGCCTCTCCCCAGTGTAGTACATTATATATATATATAATTATTTTTAATACGCTTTTCTGAAGGTATGTTGGGGGAGAGTATGGGCTTTATGTGTTGGATAGTCCTGAATTTTTAATGTTAGCTCATTTACGAACTCACTACTTAAACTTCCTGAACCTCAGCTTCCTCATCTGTAAATTAAGATTAATGTTTAATAGCATGGTTGTGAAGATTAAGTGGTCAGACACATTAAAAGTGTTTAACAGTGCATGACAGATCTGTAGTAGGTAACTCAGTGAATGCTAATTCTCGAGTCTTTTGGGTGCCTAGTATTGCCATGCTCCACAATCACTTTAAAAATGTTCACTGACTTAATGTTTATACACAGAGGATAGATAGATATCATTCAAATGGAGACGGAAATATAAATATTGGTAACAAATATATAGTAATCTATATTTGGATAGATATCTTTCAGTGTATTTATGTGGCTAGCTGTCAGAACAAAGTTAAGACAGTTTATTACTAGTTCTGTGTATATGTGGATTGTTCATGTAGTATATGTAGATAAGTAAATGAAGGTATGTATGTGTATTAATGGATATTGTAGTATATGCGTGGGAGGAAGTCATATCTCTTCAGTTTCTGAAGTGAGTTCCAGATCTATGTTACAATGAAAAAGAAGAAAAAAGTGCTCAGTGTTTTTAGACAAATGCTTTAGTTTTATATTTATTTATGAATATCTCCCCTTTTCTGTTCCTATATAGATATTGGCTTTGATTTGAGAAATTTATACAGTAGTCATAAATAAGAAAAAGATTTTTGTACTCGACTCCAGCTTTAGTGAGGTTTAGATTGGGTATATATTTATTTTTCCTGATATAACAGCTTCTTGGTCAAACTTAAAGCCCAGAGCTGTCTGCTTCAAGAAGTCTTGGAGCCTGCATGTCCTTAAGAAGTAAATTTTTTTTTGATAAAATGCACAATTTCTCAGTGATGGAAATGATAAATGATTCAAACCAGTTCCTAATTCCTAACTTTGGTACATGAAGCATTCCTACTCTCAATTATACTTCTATGAGAGATATTAAACATGATCTAGAATTGGGATTTCAGTAGCCCCAAAAGACTACTGGATGCATCTGAATTCTTTATACAAGTACGGTAGTTGTCTTCTGGATGCATCTGAATTCTTTATAAAAAACTTAATTTAGCAGAATCTCTTATTGGGCTGTGAGTACATACTTTGGCTCTGTTTCAGTTGACTGACTTTAGTGATATTAAATGATGACCTAGGTTATATCAAAGGTTTGCTGTTTTATTAGCAAAACACTTCTAGAATTATAATAAATTTCGATTCAAATCTGTTTTTAATGTTTTGCTCTGTTTTTAAGAATCCTATATATTTTCCAGATCTTTACATTTACCTCTCAGGTTTTCCTCACTTTTAAATGCTCAAAGATGGTTTTGTTTTAGCAGAGAATTTATCCTAGTCTTTGTTTTAGTAATTTTAGACTTATTAATGAGAGGCAGTATAAGAGCTCAGATCCTGGAGCTGAACGGCTGGGCTTACTTAAGTCTTAAGTTCTTTCTGACCTTGGAAGGTCATTTATAAAATGAAGATAATAATAGTATCTATCTTGTAGGGTGATTGTGAAAATTAAAATGCGTTAATATATATAAAACCTTTAGAACAGTACCTTGTATATAGTAACTACTCTGTTTTTTTTTTAATTCTTGTGGTAACAGTGGCTACTTGAAAGGTTACCGAGTGCAGGAGTTGTTTTCGCTACAAGTATTCTATTGAAATTGTGATAATATCATCTAGTCGTCCATGTGGAAATGTGGCAGGGTGAACTCTAATAGACGTGAATGATAAGAGCAGTAATTTTTGTATTACAAGAGAGTTATAAACTATAAGTTAATTGATTTTGGACATGAAATTGTTAAAAGAGGAAGGTGATATGAAGAGCTGGTTGATTGGTATTCAGGAATTTATGGAACACATGCTAGTCATGGAGAGCAAAAATAGGTAACACTTTTACCTATGAATGTATGGTAGGTGATGTTTTTAGGGAAGCCATTTTAGCATAATGTCACAAGTACTGTACTGTATTATAGATATGCATAATGCTATATGAATACAGAGGAAGGAATTTCTTCAAACTCAGGGAAATAGAGAAAGCTTCTCAAAAAAGGTAGCATTTATGATCATTTTTGAAAGAGTGATAGTGGGAAGGAATTCTTATAGCGATGATCATCATAAGTCAAGGTACTTGCTTGTGCAGAGACATGTTGGTCTTCAAAAATATCATGAATTCAAGGAACAGAAAGAAGTGTTTTATTTGGTGGTGAGGGGCTAGCATTTAGCATGCCTGTGGGGATGCTTAGAGTTGAAGTTGAGAGATGGGCAAGGACAAAAGCATAATAGGTTCTTTTAAGAAGTTTGGATTTGATGTCAACAGTAAGGAGCAATTGTAGGTTATGACATGATGAAAGTTGTGTTTAGAAAGATTTGAAGCTGATGCCCAGATGTGAGAAATGATGAGAGCCTCTCATGTAAGTTAGTTAGTTAGGTGAGGGCAGTATAATTTGGTGAATGACAGGGATGACAGAAATTGACAAGGTGAAATTACCCTTAGGTTCCTGCTTTGGGTAACTAGATGAATGGTGTTTATTAACCCAAGTGGACAATACAAGAAGAAGTGGTGACTAGCTTTTTGTTGGAGAAGGCTGTGACGTGAGAGGGAGATAGTCATTTTAGTTGTGTTAATTTTGAGGTTCTTGAAAGATATCTAAATAGAGATGTACAGAAGGCATTTGGAAATTCAGGTTTGAAGCTTGAAGATTTGGGATACAAATTTGGAAGGCATTGCATTTATAGAGAAAGCCCATTCTAGTGGTTAAAGATACTGGCTCTGGAGCCAGACTGTTTGAGTCCCAGTCTCTGTTCACCATTTGTGAGCTGTGACCTTAGGCAAAATGCTTAGTCTCTTTCTGTGCTTCACAATTAGTACCTAATTCATTGGGTTATTGGAAAGATTAAATAAACTGATACATGTAGAACACCACTTGATGCACCATAAGCACTCAATAAATGTTACTTTTTGTTTAGGTGTTTTAAATTATATAGTTCATCTCAACAAGTGTTTGTCTGCCACATGTAGATAATAGGATGAATTTGAACCTCCTCCCACCACCATCTTCTACTCCAATTTGGAAAGCTTCCTAAAAGAGGCGATGCCAGGACAAGTGTGGTGGCTCACGCCTATAATCCCAGCAGTTGGGAGGCCAAGGTGGGAGGATAGCTTGAGGCCAGGAGTTGGAGGCTGCAGTGAGCTATGATTTTGCCACCACTGCACTCCAGCCTGGGCAGCAGAATGAGATCCTATCTCTGAGAAAAAGAAAAAGAAAAAAAAAA
This sequence comes from Cheirogaleus medius, assembly GCA_008086735.1. Classification (NCBI taxonomy): domain Eukaryota; kingdom Metazoa; phylum Chordata; class Mammalia; order Primates; family Cheirogaleidae; genus Cheirogaleus; species Cheirogaleus medius. The sequence continues at coordinate 150,568,471 of VBSM01002608.1, read as the reverse complement.
AAGATGTTGCCTCTGCTGAGACTTCATAAGGAGTTAGAGGGAACAGCATGAGCAAGAGTCATGAAATGAAGCAGATATAATATTATTTGTTACAAGCAGTTTGGTGTTAGAGTACATGTACAGCATGAGGAAGGGAGTGATGAGATAGCCTGAGGATCTTGGACTTGGCGGTCCTAGGCTCTGGTTCCCATATTTTTAAGTACAAGAACTCCTAGTTAAAGGCAAAGAATTAGGGCCCTATTATGATATGAGCTCTGTTGTAGTATTAGCTAATTGCAAAAAGCTACTGCTTTTAAGTAATCTTAACATCAGACCTCTTTTATCTATGTATTTGAAAAACACCATAACATACATGCTTTGGGCTTTCCTCTCTGCTAGCTTAGCTTTGAGATTTTGGAGGAAGAGAGGGATTAAGTTAGTTACTACTCTTCTATCTGTCCTCCAACTTCAAAAATTTTGTTTCTGTCATCTCCTCACTTGTTCTTTATTCTTTATGGATTTGTTTAATGTCCTCTTTATTTCTTTCCTGTTTTTCCAGTAGGAGCTTGGGAGAGAACAGAGGTAAATGTGGATGTATTATGTCCTTTTTAAACTGGGAATCTCTTTGCATCCATTGAAGTACAGAATAAAAATAAAAATAAAAAATAAACTGGAAATCTTAAGTTGATCATTTGGTACTCTGTCCTTAGGAATGTTGGGAATGTTGGCGATGACTGTAGAACATAAATAATGATAGATTTCTGTAATGTAGTATGTAAGGACAGTGGGGACATGAAAAGGAGGTGTACCTCTCTGATGATATGTGCATTGTCTCATGAAAACAGTGCCTTTGGCCAAACACTTCTCTGAGTTACCATCTTTAAATTGGGCTTGTAACTCTTGCCTAAACTACTTTATCATTTGATAAGATGATGGATGTAAAGATTCTTTGTAACCTCTAGCACTTCAAATGTAAGGGATACAAAAAAGTTAAACTTGAATATAGAAGAGGAGATAATAGAGAACAAATTGCAAAAGGAAGGAAATACAGAGAGAAGATTATGGAGTTACAAATAAGAATAAAGCACTTGCTACAATATATAAAACACTCTGTGACTGGAACAGTGCTCCTAAAAAGAAATATGTATGATATAAGTTGAGCGTGTTAAGTCAGGGATGTATTTTAGAGGAGGTAAATATGCTTTTTAGAGGAAATGATATAAATTTTAGACTGGGGAAGATGGGAATGTCTTCTCTGAGATTTATTGTGGGCACCAGGAATTTTAATCTTAGTGATTTATTTCTGTACTTTTGCTTTGATTTATGAAGTAGGGGAGAGAAGTAAGACGGGAGATGGCACAGGGCAGTGCTTCTTAGCGTTGGTCGCTCATTAGAATCATCAGGGGAGCTTTTTAAAAAATACCGTCGTTGGGCCCTGGTACTCCAACTTAAATGGTCTGGAGTGAAGCCCAGGGATACATTTTTTTTCTTTAAACATATGCCAGCTAGTTCTAATGTGCAGCTAGGTTTAGGGGTTCAAACTTTGCCTAGGTCTTTAGATAAGTTTATTTGGCATGTCTGGGATAAATGAGAGACAGTTTTCCTTTGAATCGAATAATATTATGTTTAGCTTTGAATATTATTTTTTCATTTTAAGAAAAACCTCCCAGGCCTGCACGGTGGCTCACGCCTGTAATCCTAGCACTCTGGGAGGCCGAGGCAGGTAGATCGTTTGAGCTCAGGAGTTCGAGACCAGCCTGAGCATGAGCGAGACCCCGTCTCTACTAAAAATAGAAAGAAATTACTTGAACAGCTAAAAATATTTAGAAAAAATTAGCTGGGGATGGTGGCACATGCCTGTAGTCCCAGCTACTCAGGAGGCTGAGGCAGAAGGATTGCTTGAGCCCAGGAGTTTGAGGTTGCTGTCAGCTAGGCTGATGCCACGGCACTCTAGCCCAGGCAACAAAAAAAAAGAAAGAAAGAAAAACCTCCCAAATTAGTTTGTCTGCTAATATAACCCATCCCATTGTATTTTAAGTTGTATATAGTGAATATATAATGAAGTATGCCTGTAAGCAGCAGGGATATATCAAGGGCCAAATTTCTTTTGCTTTCTATTTTGTCCTTTTCTGTCATTAATTAAAGTTTGGTTGATTTTTGAATCAACTAAGTGCTTTGATACTTTTTCATCAGAGTGCCATTATAACATGAGGAGAGTGACCTCATACTAGGGGCAGGAGGAGAGTAGGGGAGAAAGGGAATAGGGAGAGCAGAGATGGCTGGGATATCTTACACCAACAAATCAGATATAATATTAACAATTTCCTGCCTAAAATGTCTTCATTTCATATTGTATTAAAAACAAACTTAGAATATTGCATTTTATCACATTATAGCTTAGTTTTAATATAGTAAAAGGTTTTTCGAAACTATATGAAGTGATTTATTTATTCAAAGACATTTATTTGTATATGAAGCACTGGTAATACAACAGTTAAAGTACTTGCTTTCATAAAGCTCATAATTTAATGGGAAGACATTTATTATACATACACACTATGTAGTATGCCAAGTGCTGATAAATGCCATAAGAAAAATTAAAGCTGGTATGAGAATGGTGGTGTTAAGTTTATGCCTTTAGGTGGTCCGGGAGGATCTCTCTGAGGTGGCATTAGAACAAAGTTCTGAATGATGCTCAATAGCATCAGTGCAGGTATCAGGGAAGTTCTGTCAGTCTGTTTGTTACTATAGTAGACAAAAAACAGCTGGATGGATTTTCATCATATTTGAATGGAGTTTAACTTGAACTGACTTTAAATGTGGGCTATATGAGGAGTGATGAGGGGTCTGTGTGACTGCCATTCTGGTGATATGTGCCATCTATATTAAATAGAAAACAGTAATTTCAAATATGGGCTCCAAATAGAAATTCCCAAGGGCACACACTCCAGACTGTACAATTATTATATTGATTTGTAGCTGGGTTGCCTATCACATTGGCAACTTTGTGTAGCAATAGCTATTTACTATTTATTTACAGATATTAATATTATTACAGATATTAATATTTATTTACTCACAGATGATTAAGGCTTCTTTTGAGTGATACCAGACAGAGAAATTAGTACCAAAATTTTATTTAATTATAGTTAGGTCAGCATCCTGAAGGAAGAATATATCCTATGTGTCCCAAGGTGTTTTGAGATTTAACTATGGCAAATTGAACAATTTAAATGAAAAGGGCCCCACAACAAGTATCTATCTTGCAGGTCTTTAGAGATTGAGCCAAATCCATGGACATTTTTCAGTGGTGGTGATGTTTTAAAAATGTTCTTAATTGATGTCAGATACTAAAGATTATAGTAAAATAGAGTGATCTAGTGACACTTTTGGTTAAACTGAATAAAGAGAATTGGAACTTGGAACTCTTGATTGTAGTAATTCTGTATCTTTTGGAGAGCCTCTTCTGTGCTTATGTACATGTTGGTTCTTCATCTTCAAACACGACTCTCCCTGCATTGCAATGTATCCTTTGTTACCCTTTCCTCATGGCCTAGTCACCGAACTTTCCCAAACTTTTTTTTTTTTTTGAGACAGAGTATCACTGTGTTGCCTGGGCTAGAGTGCCGTGGTGTCAGCCTAGCTCACAGCAACCTCAAACTCCTGGGCTCAAGCGATCCTGCTACCTCAGTCTCCCAAGTAGCTGGGACTACAGGCATGTGCCACCATGCCCGGTTAATTTTTTC
>VBSM01002608.1:150526796-150552478 GCA_008086735.1 Cheirogaleus medius | reverse complement strand
AGTTTGAAACCAGCCTGACCAAGAGCGAGACCCCGTCTCTAAAAAAAAAAAAAATCTTACGTGTTGAATTTTTGTTCTTTTAACAGCTAAACCAGGTGGACAGGTGAAATGTCAGTATATTTCTGCTGTGGATAAAGTTATATTTGTGGATGATTATGCAGTAGGATGTAGGAAGGACCTTAATGGAATCTTGTTGTTAGACACTGCTCTGCAAACTCCAGTTTCAAAGCAGGATGATGTGGTTCAGCTTGAATTACCTGTTACAGAGGTAAGTTGAAATAAGCATCAATGTGGTCTTCTACTTAATGTAATCTCAGACATTTAGATGTTCAATGAAATTAAGCTGTTCTTTAAGGATATTATATATGTACCCCTATAAAAAAGAATTAACTTAATAATCACAACTTTGTTTAAATGTCTTTCCTCTGTGTAAAGTTGGTTCTTGTTGAAGTGGTATTTTAGGTGTGAATTGTGCATCAGCACAAATTGAACAGCTGTAACATAGACCCTGAAATACAATGGCATAAATAAGATAGGTTCTTTCCAGTAACAGTCCAGGGCTAAGTATAGGACCAGCATTGCTAACCTCAACACTTAGGTTAGCTTGTGAGCTTAATACAGATGCTTCAGGTCTCATTATTTCTCATTTGCGGGAATGGGAGGGCAAAAGGCCAGGTGAGCACACTGCCATCTCTCTTCCTTCCTTTCCTTCTCCTGTCCCTCTTTCCCTTTCTCCCTGTCATTTGTTCTTGTTCTTTTCCTGTCTTTCACACACTCTCCCCATATGCCCTTTCGTATTCACCCCATTGGACTGAATTTAGTCACATGGCCACACCAAGCTGAGAGGCAGATTAGGAAAGAGGTGTCTTTTTTTTAAATATTAAAATATAAGGGAGAGGCTGGGCGCAGTGGCTCACGCCTGTAATCCTAGCACTCTGGGAGGCCGAGACGGGAGGATCGCTCAAGGTCAGGAGTTTGAGACCAGCCTGAGCAAGAGCTGAGACCCCCGTCTCTACTAAAAATGGAAATAAATTAATTGGCCAACTAAAAATATATAGAAAATATTAGCCGGGCATGGTAGCACATGCCTGCAGTCCCAGCTACTTGGGAGGCTGAGGCAGAAGGATTGCTTGAGCCCAGGAGTTTGGGGTTGCTGTGAGGTAGGCTGATGCCACAGCACTATAGCCCGGGCAACAGAGTGAGACTCTGTCTCCAAAAAAAAAAGGGAGAAATGAGAAATACATACTAGTAAACAACCAGTAATTTTTGCTGTGTATCATGTTTCTCAATCCCAGTTTTAAATTTTAGCCATATGTATTTTTCTGTAGTATTAAATTTTCATTAAGTCTAGCCCAACTTAAAATATTTTTTTATGTGGGTTAATGTTCATATCATGTAATTTTGAAGTATATTTTTCAAAGTTGTTGGATTTTGAATCATCTTAAATAGATTATAAACAATTATAATGCTGTTTTCCCTAATAAAGTGAGATATTATTTTTGTCTTCATACTAATTTGTTAATTATTGTTTTGCATTTGGTGGGGGTTTTTTTTATTTGTTTTTTAAAGACGGAATCTTGCTCTGTTACCCAGGCTGGAGTGCAGTGGCCCAATCATTATTCAATGTAACTTTGAACTCCTGGGCTTAAGAGATCTTCCTGCCTCAGCTTCCCGAGTAGCTGGGACTACAGGCGCACGCCACCATGCCCAGCTAATTTTTCTGTTTTTAGTAGAGACTGAGTCTGGCTCTTGCTCAGGCTGGTCTTGAACTCCTGAGCCCAAGCGATCTTCCCGCCTAGGCCTCCCAGTGCTAGGATTACAGGCATGAGCCACTGTGCCCAGGCCCCATTTTTCTATCTTGATTTGGTTTATAATAACTACTGTCTTGAAACTAGTGTGTAGCACTACACTGAATACATTGCTTTATTTCATTTAATTTTATAACAGCCCTTTAAATCATTATTTGATTAATTGGGTTTGTTAAAAAAACTAAAAGTAGGTAAGTTTAGTATAGTACCTATGTCATAATCATTGCATATAAAATATCTGAATGAGGATCTCAATTTTTTGGTGGATGTATGTTTAATTTTCTGTGATCATCTTTTTTATTTAGGCACAGCAACTCTTATCAGCATGTTTAGAAAAGGTAGATATTTCTAGTATGGAGGGTTACGATTTGTTCATCACACAGCTCAAAGATGGTTTAAAGAATACATCTCACGAGACTGCCGCAAACCACAAAGTTGCTAAGGTAAGAAGTTAAAGATTACCTTGTTTGGGGTTATAACAGAATGAAACACATTTGTCCTTTTGCTTTTCCTTCTCTTTCCCCTCGGAAGTGTTCTAATTCTAGATTTTTCTCTCTTCTGAAAAACAAAATGTACTTGTAAGTCATTTCAAAGTTGAAACTTATATTGAAGTTTAAATTCAGTTTGTGGGAAGTATTTTGCTTATTGTGTTTCTAAGGCTTCTCTGTGAATTTTCCTTAGTGCCTGATGGCCCTGTATTGGTCTTGAGGCTGATGAAAGAGACTTCCTTTTTAGGTTATAAGCTTGGATGAGAGTAGAATATGTCTTTGGAAATGGGACCATTTTGTGCTTTCTTTGAAATTACTTTTTTGGCATGACAGGGATGTCTGTGGGAGAGGGTTTTTTGAATGAAAACTTTTTATGTATTTCATTAATTTCTTCTGTATTTTCTTTTAAGACCTTTTCTAAGTTATAAATGTAATACATATAAAACTTCCATACTAAAGGATATAAAGTAAAAGATAAAAGCCATTTTCCTAAAAGTAACTTGTGCATTTATGCAGATCTTTTTTCTTAAGCACAGTTGTAATTATAATAAAAAATATTGTGATAGACCTTGCTTTTTTTCACTTAAGAATTTATCTTGGTTATCTGTTCATACTAATCCTCAGATCATTTGCATTCTTCTTTTTATTTACATTGAATTTTATTTTGTAGATTTACCATGATTTTGTTAGTCCTTACTCTATTGATGGGGCATTTTATTTAGGAAAACAGAAACTGTATTATGAATTTCAACAGGAAGAATTTATTTTAAGAAGTTAATTTAACCAGGAGTTTGAGAACTGAACAAGTGAAAAGGAAGCACTGAGGTAACATAGAATGGTGACTACAGGAAGCAGCTCTCACCTAAGTCTAGAGGAATAAAAAGAAGAGATTAGGCTTGTTGGAACCTAGATGCTTCAGAGAATAGACCCCATGGATCTGGGACTCAGACTTTTGAGAAGGAACTGCTGCCCTGCTGGTACTTTAGGAGTTTGGAGAAAGGTCCTGTGGGACTGGGACTCAGATCTCTGAAGAGAGGTGCTACTTGAGTGCTCTTAACTCTGAGGAAGTGCCATGAAACTGGATCTGGGAAGGCTAAAAAAACCAAAACAGAATACTGAATACTGGAAGTGTCGATTGCTGCCTCCAGGTTCTTTGCTGAAACAATGCTGACAACGATGGAGTAATAGGAAGGAGCAAATCTTTCTCCCCTTAGCATGCTTTCCGTTTTCCCTTCTGTGCTCCTGTTGGCAGAACCTAATAACCAGGAAACTGGTTGACAAAGAAGAAATAGAGTTTGCAAGTCCCAACCCCAACGTGGCACAGCAGAGAATTAAAGGATAGGTTTAGAGCTGAGAGACAATAGTTTAATAACTGGCACACTCTACCCCTTTGGCTGCCCAACATCTCCATACACATTTTCTGCATACAGGTATTTGAACTTTCATGTAACAGAAACATTATACTTAATAAGATGCATTGCTCCTTTTTACAAATGAAGGTGTTTCTTTGTCTTTCACTAGAAAAAGGAGACACCAAGTTTAAACATTTTTTTTAATCTATCCCTAGGTGGATACTCCTAAAATTTAGTCATAGTCCCACTGTTTAGGTAACAGAACTGTGCTACTTAAAGACTAAATTAACAACACTCAGAAATTCTTACCTAAAATAATGTCTGTATGTCTATCTGTATGTCTATGTCCATCTAAATCTACATCTATCCATCTGTCTACCTGTCTATTGTTTATGCAATAAGAAGTGAAGAAAATATGCATAGCTACTGAAGTCCTCAATTCTATATGGTCAAGAGGATATATTTGATATTTATAACATCTTTTTTCTACTACTTATTGTATATTCCTTTTGTCCTCAGCCAGTACCTCAATTGGTCAGGATTCTTTACATGGTGGAGTGACCCAAGACTTCATTCTTGAAGTATCTGAATCCTCAGTGGTACTATGTTTTTAAAGTTGTTGTATTAATAATTGTCCATTCATTTTTACTATTGGATATGGAATCACTAAGAGGTACCCTACAGAAATCTCTTGGACTCTTGTACAAAAGCTCTCTTTGCCCCTATTATTCAGCATCAATCCAGTTTGTCAGTTTTAATCAGACCAACCAGTAGAATAACCTGTTTTTTGCCTGTTTATTTAGTGGTAAGAGGAGCCCAGAATTGCTAGGTAGCAGTCTTAACACCCATTTCAATGGAAGCATTTTTGTACTTCTGCTGGAACATTCTTCCCTTGGGAAGTAAGACCTATAGAACTTAAAGCTTTAAAAAAAAAAAATCTGTGAATGGGTTTTTAACGTATAATAGTGACCATGCTGGGAGAAACTCTAATATGCGTTTTTTGTTGATCCAAAGTATGAACTTTATTCTGTAAGGTAGAATTCTAACCTTTCAGGGTGTCTCTCCAATTAGTATTGAAAATGAGTCTTTAGTAGGCCATTGAACTCATGTCAGTTTGGCTCCCTCTAGATGATACAGTCTAAGACCAGTGAATTTCATGGGCAAGAGCTCATTGCCACATCCTGTTTTGCTTTGAAATGCTTTCCTTGCTCAGAAGCAGAGTTGTCTGGAATACCATGATGGTGCATAAGACATTTTCTTAGTCCACAAGCAGTGATATATAATATTACGGCAGAAGCCTTGTGGGCAGAACAGGTAAATACATATCCAGAAAACATATCTGTTTTAGTGAAGACAAATTGCTGCCCAGTCCAGGACTGAAGGAATTGATATGATCAACCTGCCATTAGATAGCTGGCTTATTCTCCTGGGAATGGTGTCATACTGGTGGCCCACTTTTGGTAATTGCTATTGGCCTATTAGGCAGTCAGCAATAGCTGTAGCTTGGTTAGTCTGGGTGAGAGGAAGTTTGTGTTGTTGGACCTGTGCGTAGCCTCTCTCTCTTTTGCCGTGGCATTTTGCATACAGGTCCATTGAGCAAGCACGAGAGTGGCTATGTAGAGAAGCTGACTGACATGTATACAATGTGTATAATTTGTCCATTTCCTCTGGAATGGAGGCCTTTTGGTGACAGTTCATGTATTTCACAAATATTTTTATACGCTATTTGTTTTGAGAAATCTGTCCCTAGACCTTACCCTTGACCTTGTTAACAGCCTTCCAATCCTGATTTTTCCAAATGCCTGACCATCCAGCAAATAAATTAGAACTGTCCATTTATCAGTGAGGACCTTTATTTCTGGTTAACTCTCAATCCAGACAAAAAGAATAGTCAAATACACTGATTAAAGTTCTGCCCACTGCGAAGATTTTCCTTCACCACTGTACTTCTGATTGGGCCTGTAATTCTGCAGCCATCCACTTTGAAATAGTACCAGCATATCCTGCAGAACCATCTGTAAATCACGGCCAAGAGTATTTTCCCTCAAATTATCTTGTTATAAGGAGTTCCCTATGAAGCTTTTCATATGGAATGAGGAGGAGGTATTATAATGGGAGTGGGTATTATATAGGTCTGAACCACTTGCTTATTCAACTGGTGCCTTTTGGACTTTCTCAAGACTGATCCCTATAAAACACTTGATGAAGGATACTTGTTGCTTGCGCTCAGTATTATGGTTTGGTTTGTCACATAACACCTACTTTGTGATGGACAGCTTTGATTACATAGACATTAGTTTCATGGATAGGTATTAATCTCTTATCTGGGATCAGTAAGAAGCCAGGAGCTGTTTTTCAAAAGAACAGTTATTTCCATGAAAGGGCTTGCCTTTGCTCCAGGACCCTAGCATTCTGCTGTGTTATTGTCTCAATTCAGGTTGCTACAGGCTCGCTCCTACAGCATTATTATTTGCCATGGACACTTACAGTGTCATGTCGTTGAATGTGCTCTTAAGGTAAAAGTGGCAGAGCATCTTGCAGTACAGTCTGGACCTGTTGCAGAGTTTCTTCTTGTTCTGTACCTTATAATTGGCAGCCTTACGAATTTCTTGGTAATTGGGTTAGAGCAGTATGTTGAAACATGCTCAATATTGGCTCCAAAATGCAATAGGCCTACCAAGCATTGTACTTTTTAAAAAATGCTTGATGTTACAAGTTGTAGCAACTTGTTCACCTTGGAGGTACCTGACATGACCAGATCACTGGACCTCTAGAAACTTCACTGAGGTTGTAAGATATTGAGTGTTTCTGGGGACTGTTGATTTTCTCTGGCTTGCATCGTATTAAGGCATTTAAGTTCCTTGCTACTTCGTCCTCATTTGGACTAATCAGCATGATGTTATTGATGTAATGGATCAATATGGTGAATTGTACAATGTTAGGATGATCAGGATTTCTGCATATTAGATTATGGTAAAGAATGTGAGATATAGTTCTAGGGTAAGATTGTTAAGATTTATTGTTACCTGCCAGGTAAAAGTGGACTTTTTGAATGGTCCTTAAGAATTGGTATAGAAAAAGACTTGACAGAACTGTAACTATCTACCAGATAACAGGGGATTTGTTGATTTGCTTCATTAAACATACTTTATCTGGAACAGCAATTGAAGTCACCACCTGATAGTTTACTATCCACAGTCATTCGTCAAGGTATCTTTATATTCTGTATAGATGATATAGGCCAGTTAAATGGGGATGTGACCATTTGTTTACTTCTGTATTCTTTCATGTTCCTTATAGTGGCATTAATTTTAGAAATTTGCTTAGGAATGTGGTATTGCTTTGGTTTAATATCTTTGTAGAGAAGGAAAGTTCTTGTGGGGGGTGGGCTTCTATTTGGTCTTTCCTACCTTAGTGGTCCTTATAGAGGAAGAGAGAGCTAATATGGGGGTTTTTTCCAGTTGCCTATTCTAGATCTCTTTCAATTATGCATTTAAGAACTAGGGAAATAACTACATTTTGACACAGCTCTCTTGACACAGAGCTCGCTGAGACAACTTTTGTGCCCAAACTCCATTGATTACTTGACCATCCTAAGGCCCCACTTTGGTGGACCACAGTGGTATTTTAAGCCAGTTCGATGCCACTTTTGGAAATGTCTGAAAGATCTTTTCTTCTGTGCACAGTCATTGTAGTGAATGCTCACAGGTCCCTTTGGGAAAAGGTTTTTAGCATGATGTATAGTACTGTACATAGTCGGCATATTGGTGTGGATCCTTTCTCAAGGGAAGCAGCCTCCCTTTCAATGAAAACGTTCTGTATCCATAAACAGATTAGGTGAGAAGTTTTCATTCTCTCTCTCTCTTTTTTTTTTAGCAATTCAATTCGTGTTTTTGGCCATGAGTTTTTCAAGTTACATAGATAAATAATAATTTACGAGGCTGCCTAGAGTGTACTAGACAGAGTGGAAGCCATTCATAGGTGAACTGGGGACAGGATATAAAGAGGAAATTACTCTTTAGACTTATTTCTGTGGGAGAATAACTCTTAGCATTTTTACAGTATAACTTCTTAATATTGAATAAGTGTGATTAACATTTATTGAATACTGTTGATCCTGAAACTGGTTTCAGAATCCGGGTCTGTGTGACTACAAGGCAGGCCTGTGTTTTTAGTTACCATTGCTGGATTATGGTGACAACAACAATAAAAGTATATACATTTGCTAAGCTTACCTAAATCCTCATATACACCAGTAATGATAATTGTCCAAATATGTTCTTACGGATGGAGATATTTGAGTCTTACTTTGTGCTTAACATTGTGTATGCTGGGTGATTATGAACAATGACATGAATTTGTGGTTAGCTATGTAAGAAGATGTGTTACCATCTGGTTCTAAACTGTCTTTTTCAGGGTAGTTGAGGTTTCATTTTAAAAAATTAAAAAATTTAAATTGACGATTATATATTTATGGGGTACAATGTGGTGTTGTGAGATTTGTATATACATTGCGGCAAGATTAAATCAAGCTAATTAACATACCTATCACCTCACCTTATCATTTCTTTGTGGTGAGAATGTTTACAATCTACTTTTGTAGCAATTTTGTAATATACTATATATTATTATTAACTGTGGTCAGAGTGCTGTGCAATAGATCACTGAAACTAAAATAGATAAATACAACTATTTCTCTCATCTCTCTTTGCAAACGGCAGAATTTCCTTTTTAAAGGCTGTATAGTATTCCATTGTGTATATATACCACATTTTCTTTATCCATTCATCCATTGATGGATACTTAGGTTGTTTCTGTATCCAGGCTTCTGTGAATAAGAGGTTTCATTTTTTATATAACTGCAAGTTCCTACTTTATTTTATTTTTTTCCTCGTGTTAGAGTCCACAGGCAGCAACTTCCTGCTTTAAATGATAAATTAATGGAGTAAACTTACTGAGACTGATAAATTGTTCTTTATTTGATAATGGTCAAGTTGTGATTTTTGGTTAAGTCTTTGGAGTATGTTTTCCTTTGTTTATACTTCCATTTTCTTTCAGTGGGCCACAGTTACATTTCATCTTCCTCATCATGTGTTGAAGTCCATTGCCAGTGCCATTGTAAATGAACTCAAGAAAATAAATCAAAATGTTGCTGCCTTACCTGTGGCGTCCTCAGTGATGGACAGATTGTCTTACCTCTTACCTAGTGCACGTCCAGAACTTGGAGTGGGGCCAGGCCGTTCTGTAGACAGGTATGAACCTTCCTTATAAAGAGAGGTGGCAGTGAGATTGAATTGATTAGTTTTTGGATTAACCAAGAATAACTATAAAATCTGATTATTAAAAAAATTTCAAAATATTTTGAAGACCAAATCCAGTTTTTATCAAAATACTGAACTGAAGTAAACTACTACTTGAATTGCTATTATTAAACAATATCTTTTAGTACCCTATGGATATTTGAAGGGATTATAAAACCGTATTTTAAAATTTTCAGTTTAGTATTTGCCTAGTAAATATTTGAGCCAATTGAAATAAATTAGAATTAATCAATATAAAAGTATTATTTGTGACCTTTGATATAAATTTTGACAGACTTAAAAACCATGCTTGGCTGGGTGCAGGGTCTCACGCCTGTAATCCTAGCACTCTGGGAGGCCAAGGCAGGAGGATCACTTGAGCTCCAGGAGTTCAAGACCAGCCTGAGCAAGAGTGAGACCCCATCTTTAAAAAAAAATAGAAAGTAGTCCCAGCTACTCGGGAGGCTGAGGCAGGAGGATCACTTGAGCCTAAGAGTTTGGTTTTACAGTGAGCTATGATGACGCCACTGCACTCTAGCCCGGGTGACAGAGCGAGACCCTTTCTCAAAAAAAAAAAAGAAAACAAACAGTGCCTAAATGTAAGTGTAAGGAAAGAGCCATCTATTGTTTTATAATAAAAAACGAAAAGTTAAAAATTAATTGGACAATTTTGAATACAGATTTTTATGCTGCCTGCCCTGGATTTAATCAGTGTTACAAAAATCATACCTCAACCATCATTTTCTTCAGTAGAGATTTTTTGACTGCCTGTTTTGTGTAAAACTAGTTGAAAAGCCAGTAATACATTCATTTAAAAATGTAAATGATTTGCTGTTTGAAATGAGGTTAATCAGATTCTTATTAAAAGAACTAAAGTTTAGAAATTGTATATTGAAATATAAAGCCTAGCAGTTTTGATTCGATATTTACATTTGCCTTCTCATGTAATATTTTATGTTTTCTTTGGATGTGAATTGTAACTTCCTAAGTATCTTTCTGAAATGCATTTATAAATAGTATATGCTGATGTTAGCCAAAGCACTACTAAATAAATTCAGTTTCTAAATCTGTTATTTTAAGCATGATTGTTTTATTCAGTTCCAATATTTATTAATTTATCTTTTTGTAAACTGTGACTTTGCTTAATCAGTTGCCCTATTTTTGTTAGTTAAGTGATTTTCTTATAATACCGGTAACTGACTAGTTGTTTTAACAATTGGAAAATTTTTATTTTCTGTAGTAATATTGCTATCTCATTTGGACAAAATGCAGAGGCTGTCATTTTTAATCAAACTCTCAGGTGATATGTGCTATGGCTATCACTAAAATATTCTTTGGAATATGTCTAATGAGGGAAATAAAAAATATGTAATAAAAACAAATGCTTCTTGTGTGAGAGCTATGCCTATCTTGAGATTATAAAACAGCCCTGCAGAGCTATTTTCTTTACAGACATTTGCACGTTTTGTAAGGAAATCAGTATAGCTGTGATAAATCTTATATTTTAGGAAATGCATTCATCTAGGATGTTTAAGATTTCTGGAGGTGTTCAAATGTCCCAAAATATTAATTTTGATGTAGTTTGTGATGTTCGTTTCATTAAAAATGAATCTAGAAGCCTTATGAGGTCTTTGATGAACTTAAGTCTGTTGAAGGTTTGAGTTAGGGTTTTTTGCATCCTACTGCTGTTTGTTTGGATAATATAACTAAATGGGATAGATTTCCTGTTCTAAGATCCTAAATACATACATAACCTATAAACGAGAATGCTTTCCTAACCCAACAACTTTGTTTTTTTAAAAACCAGAATGCAAGTATGAGTAAGCTTAAGCTTACTAGCAGTATTATAGGAATCATGTACTAATTTAAGAAAAACATTTTTCTGCGTTGTGATGACCCTTACTGCTTTCTCTTTTTTTCCCTCTTCCTGTTATCAGTTGCAATTTTATGTTAGAAAGAATAAGGTGTGCTTATCAGTCCTTTCTTACTTGGAACCTTTGGGACTTTTCCTAAGTTTGCTATGGTCCTTTAAAAAATTCCTTTTGTATTTTCTGTTATGGCTTGATTTTCAGTGAGCTGATATATTTTAATATGAAAATGTATGTGAAGATTTCAATTTTTTTATAAATCCCTGGAGAGTACAGCTTTCTTGGAAAAGTATTTTTCTGGAGGAAGAACAGAAAACTACTTTCTGTTTAAGAAAAAAAAAAGTGAAGCTTGAAAATGCTTTCTTAATACTTTCTTAACAGATAAAACCACTGTTACTTTTGTTGTAGTTTTATCTAATTATGCAAAACTTGGCATGTGATGAAGCATAGAACTCTCTGCCTCTGCGTTTCCAGTTTTCTGTTTTGTGCTTGGCATAATTATATAATATTGGTTAATTTAATCAACACCTAGAATTGTTTATCAGCTGTAGCCACCAATCAGGTTTTCTTTTTCCTTATCCTGTTTAAGGAAAATTTCTAAAAATTGTCATTTTCAGTTTAAAATAAAAATTGAAAATTGATCATGAGACCATTCCCAGTTTTTATTGATAACCCAGTAAAATTGTTTTTTGCAGTGTTAAGTGGGAGTATCAACTGTAATTTGATGCCTAACTTCAATTTGATGTTTACTTTTAGATCATTGATGTATAGTGAAGCTAACAGACGGGAGACATTTACCTCATGGCCTCATGTAGGCTATCGGTGGGCACAACCAGATCCCATGGCTCAAGCTGGATTTTATCATCAGGTAAAATTGGCTATCAAAAATATATATTTTTTTAGTATGCTTTTGTGGAATCATCAGTAAAATCATCAGCATTTTAGTACTTTTTCTAAAACTTATTTTATGCAACTTGTTTGTGTGCTTGTCTGTATGCATTTATGTGACTTTTGTTGCTGCTGTTATTTTTTTTTAAAGATACAGGGTCTTGTTATGTTGCCCAGGCTGGACTCTAACTCCTGGACTCAAGCAATCCTCAGCCTCTCAAATAGCTGGGATTATAGGTGTATAAATGTATGCCACTGTACCTTTGATTATGATACTGAGTGGCTATTTCCTGTGTTGTGTATTGTATAAGAAAAGGAAAAAATTGTTAAAAGCAACTATAATAACAACTGAGTTACCTAATACTTAGTAACAAAGTATTTTCTTTCAGATTAGATAACGTTTTTTTTTTTTTAAATCCCCAAATAGGCAGTGTTCTCCAGATTTGGTTTTTGAAAAATGTTCTCTTTGAATGTGTGTTTGTTTTGTTTTTGACTTCTGCGTTTGTAACACAGTAGTAGATGCTTAGGGTAATGCAATAAAAGCAGTTTATAATTGTTGCTGAGATTCTAATTTTAGTTGGGATACAAATTGTCCACAAAGTAGATAACTATAGAAGCAGCATTACAGGTAGTGCAGTGCAACCCTATTACATATGTGCTGAAGAACTGATTAAGAAGATGTGTAACACAAAGAAATGATAAATGCCTGAGGCGATGGATATTCCACTTATCCTGATGTGATTAATTTACATTATATCTCTGTATCAAAATATCTCATGTACCCTATAAATATATACAACTATTATGTACCCATAATTAAAAATTAAAAAAAGAAGTTCTGTATTTAGAGAAAGAATTAGTTAACAAAAATAGTCATAGTTATATGTAGGAAAAGAAGAGGGCATACAGTATGAGGATTAGCATGATAAAAAGGCATGTATGGGACATTATAGAAAGCTTTACTGAACTAAAGTAGAAGGAAGTTAAGAAAAATGATTTGAGGCCGGGCATGGTGGCTCATGCCTGTAATCCTAGCACTCTGAGAGGCCGAGGTGAGCGGATCGTTTGAGCTTAGGAGTTTGAGACCAGCCTGAGCAAGAGCGAGACTCCGTCTCTACTAAAAGTAGAAAGAAATTAATTGGCCAACTAAAAATATATAGAAAAAAAATTAGCTGGGCATGGTGGCGCATGCCTGTAGTCCCAGCTACTCGGGAGGCTGAGGCAGAAGGATTGCTTGAGCCCAGGAGTTTGAGGTTGCTGTGAGCTAGGCTGACGCCACGGCACTCTAGTTGGGGCAACAGAGTGAGACTCTGACTCAAAAAAAAAAAAAAAAGAAAAATGATTTGAGATAGGTGTAATATATTAGTTAATAGTAAACTTTAACTGAGTAGTATAGACTGGCTTACCACTATTTTACCACTGCTAAATAATATAAGAAATTGAACACTTACCTGTCAGTTTACATTAATCATGCTTAACTTTAGAATTCAAGTGAACTTTGAAGTACATTACAGTTACTGTCATTAAGAATCTGAAGAGTGATTATTCTTTAGTTATCTTGAAGTATTCTGAATATCTTAACTAAAGTTAAACCAGAGAACCATGGATATTTGAATATTTTATTCAAAGTTTATCAAATTTTCAGTTAAAGATAGATAAATTTGGAGACTGGCTGCTGTTAGAATCACAGAAATTATTTCCCTAAATTAAGAATTGAATGTGGACCATGCTTCCTAGCAATTTATCATTTTCCTTTTAATTTGGTGTTATTTTCTAGAAGAGTCTGTTAAGTGATGCCTTGATATTTTTTCCTGTTGAGTTATTATTCATTATATTCTGTCTTTGCAAAGAGATTAAATCATGGATTTCCTGCCTATGTTAGGGGCTGATTATTCTTAATCTTCTAAAATGTCTAATAAATTTACACCTAT
The DNA here is from genome assembly GCA_008086735.1 of Cheirogaleus medius. Classification (NCBI taxonomy): domain Eukaryota; kingdom Metazoa; phylum Chordata; class Mammalia; order Primates; family Cheirogaleidae; genus Cheirogaleus; species Cheirogaleus medius. The sequence goes on along the minus strand of VBSM01002608.1, from coordinate 150,538,843 downwards.
AGAATATAAGTATTTACAAATATTAATATTCATTTTCAGGTATATATCAGTTCAGACTTCGATTCATATATTCAAAACCTGAACTGAAACATGTTTTATATATAATGCTTTAAAAACTATATTAAAATATATAAATTATAGCATTGATTTATTTTTTATAATTGTATAAAATATTTAAAATGATAAATATTATAAAATATGTAATATTGGTATGTATGAGTAATTTGTGTATCGAAACCTGAACTGAAATATATATACCATTCAGTTGAAGAATATTACAGAATATTACAGAAATTTGAGTGGATGTGGTGGTTCATACCTGTAATCCCAGCACTTTGGAAGGCTGAAGCAGGAGGATTGCTTGAGCCCAGGAGATGAGACTACCCTGGGTAACATAGTGAGACCAGTTTTTTATCTCTACAAAAAATTAGCTGGGATGTGGTGGTGTGGCTATAGTCCCAGCTATGTGAAAAGATCACGCAGGAGTTTGAGGTTACAGGGAGCTAGATTGGGCTACTGCATGCCAGCCTGGGTGACACGTGATCCTGTCTCTTAAAAAAAAAAATTGCATGAATTAGATTGACGAGTTTGCTTTTCTTTGTTACTTGCCTTTCTTGTATGGTTGTATGGGATTCAATATTTAATAATAAACCTGTTAAGACTTTTGGTTTGAGTATATGTGTGCCTCTGTGTTTGATTTAGTGGTGGTTTTCTGATGAAACACTATTTTTCAAGTAACATAGCTAATTCATAAACATTTGAGGCCGGGTGTGGTGGCTCACGCCTGTAATCCTAGCACTCTGGGAGGCCGAGGCGGGCGGATCACTAAGGTCAAGAGTTCAAAACCAGCCTGATCAAGAGTGAGACCCCGTCTCTACTAAAAATAGAAAGAAATTAATTGGCCAAGTAAAAATATATAGAAAAAATTAGCCGGACATGGTGGCGCATGCCTGTAGTCCCAGCTACCCGGGAGGCTGAGGCAGAAGGATCGCTTGAGCCCAGGAGTTTGAGGTTGCTGTGAGCTAGGCTGACGCCAGGGCACTCACTCTAGCCTGGGCAACAAAGTGAGACTCTGTCTCAAAAAAAAAAAAAAAAAAAAATTGAAAGTTTCCTTATGTTGTTGGGACCTAATAGTATAGGCTGATTTTCTTCAGTTATATAATTTTACTTAAAATTATGAACTTTTTAAAAGAGTTTTTTATAAAGCTATTTTCATAATGATTTGCCTTTTTAAAATAATTTTGCAGCCTGCCTCATCTGGAGATGATAGAGCCATGTGTTTTACTTGTAGTGTATGTCTCGTATGTTGGGAACCTACTGATGAACCTTGGTAAGTCTTGATATTTTTGGACATAATAAGCTAAGTTAGTCCTATAAATGTGCTTGCAAATTTTACTTTTCTGATCTTGGTATAATTGCTTGCCTTTTTGCCATCTATATTTTTGCTGTTGTCCTAAGAGAACAAGATAGCCCTGTGTCTATTACACCACTTGGCATCCAGTGTCTCTGAGGTCCATGACTTTCTAAAATTTGTACATAGGAGAAAGAATACGCCCAGGCTCTGACCAAAACCTGGGAGGCTGTGATAAAATGAACTCTAGCATGAACTTCAGCAGTTTAATCTTGGTCTGTTGAGGGCAGGCTGTCAATATAGAATCTATGGAGGAGGGCCTTATATAGTACATATCTAATTTTGAAGTAATGTTAGGGTGTCTCTGGTGTCTTTGAATTCTAGTGCATGAAATTTTAGAACCTGGTTAAAGTGTAGAAGATCATGTCTTGAAACTTCATTTTTACATATAACTACTCTGAGCCCTCATTAAGAGAAATAGTAATAATAATAGTAAATATTTATATAATACCAGGTACTAGTCTAAGCACTTTATATAATTTTAACTCATTTAATTCTCTCATTAACCCTGTGAAGTAGGTACTATTATCATCTTTACTTTATAGGAGGAAACCAAGAATGTGCTCCAGTTTAATCCTTACAGTCACTCTATGAACTGGGAATTATTGTCTCATTTTAAAATGAAGAAAATAAAATATACCAAAGGGCATAAGGCTAGTAACTGATAGAACCAGGTTTTGGTTTTAAGTAATGTCACTTATTTTGTATTAAAATTAGTTCAAAGTTTGTGAATATTCATCAGTGAATGTGAATGGGATAAACTTGCTAAAGCTTATTGTAGTGTACATATGGATTCCAGGTTGCATTGGTAAATACTGTATGAAAAATTCAAATTGCATCTATCTGCAAACTGGGAGTTGAATACAGTAGTACCCCCTTGTTTGAAAGGGATATGTTCCAAGACCCACAGTGGATTGGATGCCTCAAAACATGCATAGTACTAAACCCCATATATACTATGTTTTTTCCTGTATACCCATACCTATAATAAAGTTGAATTTATAAATCAGGCACAATAAGAGATTAACAGCAATAACTAATGGTAAAATAGGACAGTTATAACAATATACTATAATAAAAGTTATGTGAATGTGGCACATGCCCCTCTCTTTTTCTTTTTCTCTCTCAATACCTTGTTGTACTGTACTCACCTATTTTTGGATCGTGGTTGACCACTGGTAAATTGAAATCATGGGCAGTGAAACTAGATTGGGGGGGGGACTACTGTATGAGCAATTTCCAATTTAATTTAAATTTCGATTCACAACGCAGTCTTTCCATATAGAAGCCATCTTTATATATACAGAAACCATTTTAATAGATAAGTTTTAGTTTCCTAGGCCAGTCCTCATACAGTTATTTAACACATACCTGAAAAATTGAACCATGATATAATAGAACATAATCTTATTTATAAATAGTTTCTTTGGAAATTTGGTTCAAATTTCCAACTTGGGCTGCTCAAAACCCATCTTTTCTTGATATGGTCAACTATTCAGGGATTCTACCTCTTTGCTCTAGGATTTGGGATTCTTCAAACTCTTGAGTTAGTGGGGCCACTGAAACACTGGGATCAGAGTGCTCCAAATGGATAGAAGGGAAGGGGATTGATGGAGGTTGGGGAGCCTAGGTACCTTCTCAATTGTAAGGGAGAAAAGAAGGGAAATGGGATTCTTATATTTTGAAGGTGGGAGTTGATAATGTTACTTTGGAGAGAGATTGAATATTTAAAAGAAAAGAAAAATGGATACATCCTGTTACCTAGCAATTCCACTTGTACTTATCTACCCTAGGGAGTTAACTGCTTTGTATGTATGGAGGCATATAATGGATGGTTACTGAAGTGAAAAACTGGAAATATTTTAAATGTCCATCAGAAGGGAAATAGCTAAATAAAACATGGTATATTTGTGTAATAGACTATGCTCCAACAGTTAAAAGGAATGAGCAGTTAGATCTTTATTAATCACCATCAATAACTTTCAAATATGTTATTGTATCAAGAAGGCTTTCATAGAATGATTCATACAGTGATACTGGTTGTTTAAAATAAAAAAAAGCCCTATTTTTTCTATACATACATTTATGTATATAAACTTATAAAAATATTTTAAAAGTTTACCATTAAATTCATAACAGTGGTTATCTGAGATTGAATATTATAAATTAGGTGGGTCTTAAGCTTTATTTTATGTAGTCATGTGTAACTTGTGTAAATAAAATTTTAATTAAAAAGCTAAAAATCTGGTAAAGAAAGAAAGATGGAAGAGGGTAAAATATGCTAGAATTTAGCTGAAAAGGAATTCCATTCAGATATCTCATGCTCGGGGGTGCAATGTAAAAGGATTTATGGAAGACATCTGGGTATTACAGATAGCCCAGGATTTACATGTAGATTTAGGTAAGTTGTAGATACATTGTAAAAAGAAATATGTGTATTCTAAGGAGTAGCATGTCTCATGAGTAAAGTTTTCTTTTCCTTGCCATGGAAATATAACAATGGGTTAAAAAGAGGGTTCTTTTTAAAACTTTTAAAATTTATTTTATTATTTTGAGATGGGGTCTCGCCATGTTGCCCAGGCTGGAGTGCAGTGGCTATTCACAGGCATGTGCATTGTGCACTGTAGCCTTGAACTCCTGGGCACAAATGATCCCAAGCTCAAGGGTTCTTTTTTTGGTAGCAGGATCCTGACATTTCTAATGCCTTGTAGTTTTAGCCAGTGAAAGTTAAAAAAAAAAAAAAAAAAAAGCCAGAAAGAAACACAAAGGAGTCACAAGTTGGGCAAATAATTTTTAAGTGTTAAAGTTAATTCTGTTTTCAATTTGAGAAAATTCTTAAGGTCATTATGCCGGTCTTGATCTGAGGTCCTGTATTCTATTTTTCTTAAACTTGTTTTTTAGTGAACTAATGTAGTATGTTTTTTGCTCAGTAAGTACTGATTTGAAATAAGTAGTGTATAATTTATGAACTTTACCTTTCTAAGGTTCTTTGAAAAGAAATTCTGTTTAAAAGTTGTCTGATTGGATCACATAGTGAATATGTAAGGATATTTCTGTATTCTTAATAAATGACATTTTATCGGTACTAGAGATCTCTGCTTTTAGCTCTTTACTAAAAACCCTTTGCTATTTGAGTGGCATTTATTGAGTTTCTATTATATGTCATTCATAGTTGTAGCTACTAATAGATATGGAGAATTTTAAACTGAAATGAAGTAGTTATTCATTCATAGTAGTAGGGTACCAGTGTGAGGAGGAAATGCTAGGAGTTTAAACAATTTTATTAGTATGTAACATGGCATTAATTATACTATAGCATTGATTTCTCTGTTTTATCTGAGATTGACTTTATTTGTAATTAATTAAAGTAACAACTGCTATTTTTGAATTTTGTGAATATTGAATATTGAATGTGTAAATATTGTGAATGATTGAATATAGAGTGATCTTGATAAAATTGAATGATTTGGTAAGATTAAGTCTATTATTAATGATGAATACTTTAAGTTCAGCTGTTTAAAGAAAAGATGATGATAATCCTGGAGTTCTGTTTGAATGTGCGAGTTTACCTGCTTTGTTGTTAGTAAACTTTTCCTTTCTTAATCTGTGTAAAGGTCTGAACACGAGAGACATTCCCCAAACTGCCCATTTGTGAAAGGTGAGCACACACAGAATGTGCCGTTGTCAGTCACTCTTGCAACAAGCCCTGCACAGTTTCCTTGCACGGATGGAACTGACAGAATATCTTGCTTCGGGTCGGGGAGCTGCCCTCATTTTCTGGCTGCTGCAACTAAACGAGGAAAGATCTGCATATGGGATGTTTCCAAACTTATGAAGGTATGTTTTAATTTTAAGGTAACAGATTACTCATTGAAAAGAAAATCAGTTGTAAACTTGGGCTTTTCATTGCTTTAGGTGCACTTAAAGTTTGAAATTAATGCCTATGACCCAGCAATTGTACAACAGCTTATTCTATCAGGAGAACCGAGCTCAGGAGTTGATTCAAGGAGACCAACTTTGGCATGGCTGGAGGACTCCTCTAGTTGCTCAGATATACCCAAATTGGAAGGAGATAGGTATGTGAATTTATTTTAGTAGAATTTATCAATGTTATATGTTTTCTTTTCCTAAATTTTATATTCTCATAGTTCTAATTAAGGAGGAAGAAACAATTATCAGCTTAAGACCTGATCAGGAATAAATGTTTGGTTAGAAATCTGAAAACTGATCTTTGAAGAAAATTTTCATTCAGAAATGCCATAGTCTATAAAATATACTTTATCTTCTGTCTTAATCTGTGTCAGTTGGAAATAATTGCCACCGTGAAAAATAAAGTCTAAATAATGAAATGAAATTTTTGAATTAGATTTGTAATTTCACCTGCTAAATCTTTTCCTAGATCAGTCGAACCAAAAAGGACTTTTTAGTTTCTCTTTTTTCATTAGCACCTCAAATGATAGAAGTGCTAACAAACAGTGAAATGACCTGAAGTGAGGCAAGAGGATCTGTGTATTTTAAACAGTATACCAGAAATCAGAGTGAGTTGAGGTACCATAATTATTGCTGTAGAAACATTTTGGTAAAATTGCTGCTTTGGATTCTCCTCTACTCTTCTGACTGATTCCTAATTTTTGTAGCTGCATCTGGTTTATGTGGGGCAGGAGGGTCAAAGTATAATCCCACTTTGCCCACTTGTTTCTTAAGAAGCTCTGCAATTGTGACTCTGAACTGGCTTAAGATCACACAGCAACATTTGCAATCTTGCCAAGTAGGCAGAATGACACGTTCTGTAAAACACTGAGCTTATGATAAGCAGTAGGAACTACCACTTTTAAGATTCAGTAGGTAGCAATGTGAAATGGAGCCTATTTAACTTTGATCAGATGTCCCAATTCACTGAGAATATCTACCGTTTCACTTGCAGGGGCTTCTTTTGTTTCTGATGTGTGATTGGTGTTACACTACAGTCAGTGATTTATCATTTTACTTCACATCACCTTTGGTGGCATGCACTTTTGTTAAGAAGTAATGTGAAATTTTATTAATAGAAATTATTTCTCTACTAGAATAAATGAAAAATTCACAACATATGTTACCTTTGTCTAGTTACACTTGGCAGTAACATGTTAATTAAAGAGCTTCATGGCAGTTCTGTCTTTATAAATGCCTGTGAAGTCTTGATTAGAAAGCAGCTTGCACATTGTCGTCTGAGTTTTTGACTGTATTTGCCAGTAAGACTGGAAACTAAGCATACTTGATTTGTGATATCTTAGCATTTAGTGGAAAATTAATAGAAGATAATGAAATTTATATGTCCTTTAGACACCACTTTTAATTAGAACTTTTTCTTGTAATTTTGTAATTTGAGGATTAAAAATTGAATCAAAATATACTTCTAGGATTATACTCCCCAACACACATACCCACAATCCCCTAGTTAAAATGTACCTTTTTAGGTAAGCATGTATGTAGCATTTCTAATAGAAATACCCCACAATATTATATGGGATAGTGTGCTAGAGTTGAAATACAAATCTCTCAGCTTGATTTTAAGAAACAATCTGTCAGCCGGGCGTGGTGGCTCACGCCTGTAATCCTAGCACTCTGGGAGGCCGAGGCGGGCGGATCACTCAAGGTCAGGAGTTCGAAACCAGCCTGAGCGAGACCCCGTCTCTACTAAAAATAGAAAGAAATTAATTGACCAACTAAAAATATATACAGAAAAAATTAGCCGGGCATGGTGGCACATGCCTGTAGTCCCAGCTACTCGGGAGGCTGAGGCAGTAGGATCGCTTGAGCCCAGGAGATTGAGGTTGCTGTGAGCTAGGCTGACGCCACGGCACTCACTCTAGCCTGGGCCACAAAGTGAGACTCTGTCTCAAAAAAAAAAAAAAGAAACAATCTGTCTAGGGTAGAAAGACTGTTTTCTCTGAAGAAAATGTCAAATGAATCATACAAGAAGATTACCCTAAGCTGGTATGGTAGGAGGAAGCTGAAGATGTGAAACTTCATCCCTAACTTTAAGCCCCCTCTCTCCTCTTCTCTTCCCCTAGAGGTAGGAGAAGTCCTGTTGGCTTGGTAATGAATATAGTGAGCCATACTTCTGACTTTTATGTGACACAAAATACAATATAATTGATTTTAAAATACACTATGTGAGTTTCATTAGCTTGAAGAATAATACATTAATTGGAGAAATTGAAGCTTATTCAGGAAATTTAAAGTAATTAGCAGGTATAGCTTGCTTAGGAATTGTTTTTGACCATTTTTACTTAGAAGACACCATACATCTTTGTTTTGAATTTATTCAAGGAAGATTTGGGAACACATTTAATTGTAATGAATTAACATTTTGTCTAAATGTTTCATTTGTCATTTATATGTTATAGCTTGTGAAATTTATAAAAATTTCCTGGATTTAACTTTGAAGTTGTTTATGATATTGGTATAAACCAAGGTGTCCCTGTGATACTAGTATGTCTAGTTTTCAGAAACACATATAATCTTAACATTTTTAACTTACCCATAATATCTATTTTGCATGTTTATTACTTTGTAGAGGGTTTTGTATCATCTAACAGGCTTTGGTAAATTTAGTGCCTATTATATAATTAATGCATTCTTATTGTAGAAAAATTAGAAAATACAAGGATGGAAATGAAAGAGACAGAGTAACCGTAATCACACTATGAAGTTGCATTAACGTGTATTGTAGGTTTTTTTACTTGTCATTTTTAAAAGGTTTTATTCATGTGTACTTTTCATGCCACAAAACTCACCCTTTAAGTGTACTAGTCAATGATTTTGCCCATATGATTTTATCATCTAACAGTTTGAGAATTTTTCTGTCACAAAATACTTTAGGAATAGATGATTATATTTTTGAAGACCTTCAGAATAAAACTTTCTTTCTAACTTAAGGTTTTTTGTGGCAGCCTTCTTTAAAATATTGAGACATCTCAGTTCCTTCTTTAAAATATACTACTTTATTTTGCTGTTTATTTCAGTACAGTTGGGTAATACTTGCCTATGTTTCTTAATGGAATAGCCCTTCTGTTCTTGAACCTAGTGTATTTTCTTGATTTGTACTTCTTCACTCTGGAGAATTCCCAATCATTAATATTTCTTGTTGGGATTTATTTTTTCAGGCATCTTATTATTTCTCTGCAATCAGCCAGTTAACATTCAAATACTGAAGTTAATTAGTAGCTGGTCTTAAACTTTTTTGCATTCTTTTTGTGGTTTAAACTACAGCACTAAATTGACTTGTGGACAATTATTATCACTTGAGAAAAACTAAAACACAGAAACTTTGTCAAAAATATCTAAGTGATCAAATTTCTTCTCCAAGAAATTTCAAACATTCCTTTGGAGTGTGGTATCCTTAAGCATTTTTAATGGAGAATACCAATATATAAATAACATTGTAAATGCCCATGTATTTTAGATGTAAGTGCAATATGTTGTTTTAAAAAAGACAGAATCTCCTTTTCTTTCTACAAAATACATCTTTTTGTAATGAAGTTGCCAGAATTTTAGAAATTGTTGTAGACTTGCTGATTACTAGAGTACAGACAGAGCCTAATAACTGTGTCATAGTGCGCTGTACTTACATCTTCTTTTTTTGGCCTGCTAACAGTGGAGAGAGGGAGGATAAAAGTGGATGCAAAGAGGAAGTCTGACAGTTTCTTGGCTACCTAAGTGAAGAGTAAAGGAGGGACTATTGTCTCATCTTGATGCTTATCTTCTGAGTTATAATAGTTTTCCTACATGTAAAAGGAGTTCTTAGCCCCCCCAAAACAAAAATAAAATGTGTATGTGTTTGAATACACATACATACACATGTATTTGTACAGCTTTTCAAACTATGTTTGGTTTTAGGGTAACTCCTGAATTCAGTAGTAGAATAGTTCTTAAAATTTTACCTACTGTAAGCTTATACTTGATTTTATTAGCTGTTGCTGTCTTTTGTCTTTTTATTTGCCCACCCAATCATGTAACAGCCTTCAAATCCCCATAAACGTTATCATAGATTCTCAGAGGTTACCACACTCTATTTCAGGTGGATATTTATTTAATAATTTAAGATGACTCATTATCAGTGTTAATCAGTTATGACCTCAGACTGTTCTTTTTTTTTTTTTTTTTTTGAGACAGAGTCTTACTCTGTTGCCCAGGCTAGAGTGCTGAGGCGTCAGCCTAGCTCATAGCAACCTCAAACTCCTGGGCTCGAGCAATCCTCCTGCCTCAGCCTCCCGAGTAGCTGGGACTACAGGCATGCACCACCATGCCCGGCTAATTTTTTCTATATATTTTTAGTTGGCCAATTAATTTCTTTCTATTTTTAGTAGAGACGGGGTCTTGCTCTTGCTCAGGCTGGTTTCAAACTCCTGACCTTGAGTGACCCTCCCGTCTCAGCCTTCCAGAATGCTAGGATTACAGGAGTGAGCCACCATGCCCAGCCTCAGACTATTCTTTATCTCATTTAAGCTAGTTTTAATAGTTTGTATGTTTATGTTTGAGAGATGTAGTGGTGGTTTAACAGTGTAATTTTTTCTTTGCTTTCTCATATGATGTGTACTTATTTTGAAATTGAAATTGCGTTTATTTTGTTTTTGATTTAAGTGATGATTTATTGGAGGATTCAGACAGTGAAGAGCATTCCAGATCAGATTCTGTGACAGGTATGTAAAAAGTATTAGGTGATAAATTTTGTAAATCTTTGCATTTATACAGTTCTGGTAAAGCTAATTACCACTTAATTCTAAATTTCTTAGTTAATGCAAGCTCTAAATTTTCACTGATATACACAGAAAATAGAAATATTGTATATTAGAGATTATATATACTGTCTCATAATTAAAATTTAAATGGTACCTATTTGAGCCAAAGGAATTAAAGTGATAATTATATTAAATTTTTGTCATGTATATCAGGGAATTCAGCATGTTTATTTGTATGATATATTCTATTAACTGAAAGTAATGTTTAAAGCTGTTTATTCCCATAAGAAAACAACTGAATAGAGAATAAATTTTAATGTATATACAGACATTATGACTTCTAATAAATGCTTCCTTATAAGCTCGTGAAATATTAAGGCAAAGAAATATACTTTATATTTTAATGTTATTCTAAAAATAACATTTAAGGGTGAGGGTGGGAGAGAGAAAAAAATTAAAATAACATTTAAATATGAATGTTTAAATGTTATAAAGATTAAAATATATCTATAGAAAAGATTAGTAGTACCTCTCAAAATACTTTTGCTAGGTCAGAATTTAAATCCCAACTCTGCTAATTATTATAGTCTGATTACATTTATTAATACATAAAATAGTGCTATTAACATCTATTATTCAGAGTTTTAGGGATTATATAAGGTAAATACATACAAAGCATCAAACATGGTGCCTGGGAAGTAGCCAATATTTTTAAAACAGTGACCACTATTACATTGTGGCTATTCTTTAATGTCAAATGTTGTGTAGTAAGGAGTATATAACTTAATACATCTTTTTAGAAGAGGCACGGTTTTGTATAGTACAGTTCTCAAAGGTTATAGTTAGTGTAGAGTAGTAAATGTTCTCTAAATTCTAATTTGTTATGAAATCTTTTTGAAAGCTACCAAACAGAACACTGGACTGCCTTTGGGTTAACCTCAGCTGTCTTTTGAAACAGGTTTTAGCAATAAAAAAAAGGCAGGATAATACCCTTAATAATGCACCAATATGTAATTAGTCCTAAAAGAATAAAGAATTGAGTGCATTAAAAAAAAATAAAAACTGGTAAAGATAATGCTTTTCCTACTTTGTTGTCCTTTTGTAAAAACAAAAGAAAGTTACTGTTTCATTTTCTTAATTTGATAAAGAAGAATGTACTGGTCACTGGTCACTTGGAGACCTAGTTAGAGCTTGGAATTTTTCGTAAAATAACTCTTTGGTATCGTCAAGTCACTTGAACTCTGCAGGCTTTTTACATTTTTTCCTTTGTAAAGTGTTTGCACAAAATGTTCTTCCATATTCCTTTTTCTGTTTTAAATTTTTTGATTCTAACTGTACCCCTTTGTGTGTTATTATAGCTTTGTTCTTTTCTCTGGGTGTAAAGGTCTCAGTATGTGTTTTTGTAATTATAATACTCGTATTTGGTCTATTTTCTTAGCTCTTTTCTACCTTCATCTTTTTCATCTATGCCTGTTTGGTTTTTCACACTTCCATTAGATACTGTAATTCTTTTTACGTTGCTTCCCATGGTAATCTAGAAAATTACCACATATTTTTGTTGACTGCATGTGACACCTTTCTTAGGGGTGGTAATGTTGTCTTTATGTAGTATTAGAAAGTAGCTGTGGGAAGAGAAAAACACCTTCCTGTTTACAATTTTTAATTGCGTCATTTGAGGATTGGTAAGTAGCTTATTCATTCATAATAAAATATTATAATTTCTAAACTAATTTTGTTATATTGAAAGACTACTGGTGACTTTATGGAGGCTCATGCAGTAGCCATATGTATACTTGATACTAATGGTTGATGTGTTCTCTTCCGGAAATATCCACATTTACAGCTCTGTTTCCCATCTAATTGGATGACATGGTCTGAAGAATTGTAGAATATATTTCTTTTTTTTTTTTTTT
>VBSM01002608.1:150484690-150513278 GCA_008086735.1 Cheirogaleus medius | reverse complement strand
CTCTCCTCTCTCCTCTCCTCTCCTTTCTCCTTTCCCTTTCCCTTTCCCTTTCCTTTTCCTGTCTGTCTTTCTTGACAGAGTCTCTCCGTGTGACCCCTGGTAGAGTACAGTGGCATCACATAGCTCACTGCAACCTCAAACTCCTTGACCCAAGTGATCCTCCTGCCTTACCCTCCCAGGTAGCTGGGACTACAGGCACATGTCACCATGCCTGGATAATTTTTCTATTTTTGGTAGTGATAGATAGGGTCTTACTATGTTGCTCAGGCTGGTCTTGAACTCCTGAGCTCAAGCATTCCTCCTGTCTCAGCCTCCCAGAGTGCTAGGATTATAGGCATGAGCTACCGCATCTGGCCCTACAACCCGTATCTTTTAAAAAAGTTGACAAAGAAATGAAAAAAAGTTATTATGTTTACCTACTTGCCATTTTTAGGTGTTCTTTATATTTGCCTGTGAATTTGGTGTTGCTTTCTTTCTTCTTGACTTTCTTTGGTAATTACTGTAAGGCCGGTCTGCTAACGTATACTTCTCTCAGTCTTCATTTCATGTTCATTTCTGAAGAATAATGCTGTATGTAGAATTATTAATTGAAAGTTTTGTTCTATACTTTGAATGTAATTCCATTGCCTCTGGTTTCCATTGTTTCTGATAAGTCATCTGTTAATTTGTATTGGTGTTTTTGCGTATTGTTGTTTTGTGAGTAATTTTTATCTTGCTGTTTTCATGGTGGTCTCTTTGGCTTTGACTCTTAATAGGTTTGTATGTATGTGTGTTATCTCTGTGTTTATCCTGTTTTAGGTTCATTGAACTTGAGTAGATTTGTAGTATAATGTTTTCTATCAGATTTGTTAAGTTTTTGCCTGTTCTTTCTTCATTTTTTTTTTCTACTTCTCTCTTAGTGGAATTCCCATTACATGTATATTCTTATATTTGATCTGTCCCTTGGGTCTCTGAGGTTCTTTTTACTTAACAAAAAAACCAATGGTTTCCTTCTGTTATTAAGATTGGTTAATTTCTCTTAATCTATTGTTATTTCACTGATTCCTTCTTAGATCTGCTTTGACCCTCTCTAGTCAACTTTCTGTTATTTTACTTTTCAACTCCAAAATTTCCCTTTTGTTCTTCTTAAATAATTTCTATTTCTTTGTTGAGTCATTTAAACCATTCTTTCCTGTAATTCTCTATACTTAGTTAGTTTCCTCTTGTTCTATAAAAATATTTACAATAACTTTGAAGTTTTTGTCTGCTAAATCTGACATCTGAAACACTCAGTCATTTTCTGTTCTTTTTTTTTTTTTTTGAAATCTTGAGCATACGTCACTCTTTGCATGTCTTGTAATGTTTTATTCATTATCAGACATAACATGACATAGAAACTCTGGATTCAGATCCCTTACCTGTACCCCCTGCCCCATTTGTTTTATTTGTTACCATGTGCAGCTGCTGATTTCTTTCATCATTTTTTTCTCTTGGCTTTCATTTTTAAGCCTTGTTTCTTTGTTGCTTCTGTGTCAGTGTGGCTTAGTATTTAGCCAAAGATCTATAACTTGTGCCCAAATACCTTCAGGCAGTAAGGCCATGTTCAAGTGTGCCCTGGCTTTTATTTTCCATTGCACTCTTTCAAGTCTCTTCTGGGTAGGCAGAGAGGTTAGTTGGCTGGGGATATGTTGATGGCTTGCTGCACATGTGCACAGCCTCTGATCAAAGTGACTTTTGTGGAGAGTTTACCCAGCCACCTGTACTTCTCTCACTTCTTGTAATTCTGTGTTAAATTCCTGGTATTTCTAGTGGTTTGCTTGCCCCAGACAGGATAGCACATCTCCTTGTTCATTTCTCATTGAAATCACTGCTTTAAACTGAAAGCTCTCCAAATAAAATGAGCCCTCTCAGGAAGTGGCAGCAAATCTGCTTGTTTGCACTGCTGGCCCTGTTCTGGTTGAATGACAGTTTTGTGCAGCTTTATAGTGGCTTTTAGGAAAGATATTTTTCATCTTCCTTATTCTATCATGCTGAAAACAAATCTCCAAATGCTCTTGTTGGAATATACTATTAATCATTGCTTTTTTTTGGTCTTAATTATTTGCTAAGTTTGCTGTCATTTTTTCCTGTGACAGAGATATGAAAACTAGAAATTTGAGTGGCTTTCATTTCATTGTGAGTTCTTCAAATAATTAGGAGTATTTGTTCAGTTTTGTTCCTGTTGGGATTAAGAGATTGGGCTATGGATCCCAGTATAGCTTAGTGAGTACATCAGTTTTCTCTTTTGTAAAATGGCCACAGTAGTAGTTCCTACCTCAAGAGTTTTTAGTGAAGATTAAATGAATTAATTAAAGCACTTAAAATAGCATCCTATACATAGTACTACAGAAATACCTATTTTCACATGTCTTTGTGAATTTGTCATTTTGTTCATTAAAATTGGTTTTCAGTTTGCAGTTCCTTGGCAATTAAATTTCTGAACTCTTGGAATTATCTCACTTTCGTTGCCTTCCTTATCTGCCTTTGAAGTGATATTAAAATAAATTGTTTCTTAACTAAGTAGTATTGCATTTGAATATTCAAGTGTTTGCTCATTTTACATATATCTATGAAATTTACTACACTGTAGGTGGTGAGCTTCATTTTCTCCAAATTGGAGGAACCTGTGATGATATTGATGAAGCTGATATACTAGTGGATGGATCTCTTTCTAAAGGAATAGAACCATCTTCAGAAGGTTCCAAACCTTTATCAAATCCTTCAAGTCCTGGCATTTCAGGTATGATATTAAATTTTTAAATAATTTTTAAAAATGTGAATTTTTGTCATGTTAAGTTTTCTGAGCTTGTTTTATATAATCTTAAACATATTTCGGCGGGGCACGGTGGCTCACGTCTGTAATCCTAGCACTCTGGGAGGCCGAGGCAGGAAGATCGTTTGAGCTCAGGAGTTTGAGACCAACCTGAGCAAGAGAGAGACCCTGTCTCTACTAAAAATAGAAAGAAATTAATTGGACAACTAAAAATATATAGAAAAAATTAGCCGGGCATGGTGGTGCGTGCCTGTAGTCCCAGCTACTCGGGAGGCTGAGGCAGAAGGATTGCTTGAGCCGAAGAGTTTGAGGTTGCTGTGAGCTAGGCTGACAACACGACACTCTGGCCAGGGCAACAAGAGTGAGACTCTATCTCCAAAAAAAAGCATATTTCATTTTTTATAATCAACTTTTGATTGCTTTGTTGAGGGAGTTCATTTCCTTGTTGAGATTCTTTTACTAGATTTGTTACTGTGTATAATTTTTCGTTATTTTGCTAGTAGTTGGAAGATGTTGCAAACATATTAAAATAAGAAATGATTCTCAACCTGTGATAGTTTAATCAATATTGGTGAAGTCACCTAACTGATAAAAACATTATTTCAGCCATTAAGGAGCTTTTTTAGTTTAATTAGAGAGGAAAACAACATATGAAAGAGAAGAGAATTCATTGAGTAAGTGTAAAATCAGTGGACTGGCTAATGTTATTAATATTATCGCTGGAATTGAAAAGCTGAAAAAATATACTCTCACTGAGTGTATTGAGTTGATACATTCACATCCACATTGCCCTATCCTGAATCTCCAGATAAGTTTGTTGTTTTTGCCTTTTTTCCCTACCCAAGTTCCATGTTGCCCTCCAGAGCTATGTTTTCAAAGGGAGTAATGAAGCATGTTACTCCCTCCTGAAAAATCATTATTTGCTTTGTAGACTTTATGTAATAACCACAGATTGCTTCTTAATCCCCAGTGTGTAATTCAGTTTCATGCTCTTCATGTATTATACTAGGCTCTCTTACCCCCACTCTTTACACCCCCAGTTAGTCCTTTTGTGCTTCCATAGTGCTGTTATGTTTTACTCTTAGCATTTATCACATTTTATCCGCTGAACCTATTAAAAGTTTAATAAATCTTTAATGAAAAGTATGTTTAAACTCAAATTTCAAATGTAAATAACTCTGAAAGTTGGCCGGGCGTGGTGGCTCACACCTGAAATCCTAGCACTCTGGGAGGCTGAGACGGGAGGATCGCTCAAGGTCAGGAGTTCAAAACCAGCCTGAGCAAGAGTGAGAGCCCATCTCTACTAAAAATAGAAAGAAATTAATTATCCAACTAAAAATATATAGAAAAAATTAGCCAGGTGTGGTGGCGCATGCCTGTAGTCCCAGCTACTCGGGAGGCTGAGGCAGGAGGATCGCTTGAGCCCAGGAGTTTGAGGTTGCTGTGAGCTAGGCTGATGCCATGGCACTCTAGCCTGGGCAACAGAGTGAGAGACTGTCTCAAAAAAAAAAAAAAAATCTCAAAGTTGTTATTTGATCTTTATGGACACTTGTATTTGGGCATTTGATCATTTTTCTTTGCACTAAAAGCAGACTTTTAGTGATCACTAATACATGTTAACTTTAGTGAATTTTAGGGATTACTGTTACAATGTATTGCAATCTTCATTACTTTATGTGTCAAGCTTTCTCAACCTCAATGCTAGTTTGGACCACATAGTTTTTGTTGTGGGAGGACTATCCTCTGTTGTTTAAGTAGCATATCTGGCTTCTACCCACTGGATTCTAGTAGTATACACAACCGTCCCCATTGTGACAATGAAATATTTCCAAATAACTCATTGGAGGCAGAATCATCCCCCAGTTGAGATGTAATGATATGCTGTAATTAATTAAGACTTCAGTGTCTTGGCTAATTACACAACTTGGTATAAAAAGCTGACACACTGAATATTTTCATATTTTGCAGGTTATTGGTAGAATAGAGAAGAATTTTGATATGAAGTACATAAAAATACTTTTTAGTAGAGAAAAGATGAATTAGATTATAAAGAACTAAATAATGTAAAGAAAGGATACTGATACCATGCTATTATGTTTATGAACAGTATTTAATACTCTGAATCACGTTTAAAAGGGCTAGAATAAGATATAGTTTGAAGTAAACTTGTAATAATTTTATAGAAATTGGTGTCATTTTTCTGTGTGAAATATTCTAAACCTACCAAATTTCAAATTTCATATTTTAGTCTTTTTAAAAAAACTTATCTTTTTAAATTGAAACAACAACGACAGCTTCTCAGCTTTGTCAATTGTTAGACATCTCATAAATGTGAACATATGTATAGGATTTGTAAAGGAAACCTGTCTGAAGCAGGTTGTTACTCTTATAATACTGATATGTACACAAGATATTATAAAATACTACAGAAGTAGAAAAATAACTGTTTATCTTTCTATTTGTAATTATTTGCCATCAATATGGCTTTTGTGATTACTTTTTAAAATTCATTTTTTATTGATTTTGAAAGGGCATATGATATGCATTTGCTGATGTCTAGCATTTTGTTTTCTAAATAACGAGATCTAAAAGTTAATTTTTTTTTTTTTAGATAGAGTCTTACTTTGTCACCCTGGCAAGAGTGCAGTGGCATCATCATAGCACACTGCAACTGCAAACTTCTGAGCTCAAGTGATCTTCTTATCTCAGCCTCCTGAATAGCTGGGACTACAGGAATAGGCTGCCCAGCTAATTTTTTCTATATTTAGTAGAGATGGTCTTGCTCTTACTCAGGCTGGTCTCAAACTCCTGACCTCTACTGATCCTTCTGCCTTGGCCTCCCACAGTGCTAGGATTATAGGCATGAGCCACCCCGCTGGGCCCTAAAAGTTAATTATTGATCTGACGTAAATTGGTTTGTGTTTTATCGCTGCTGCTTTTCTTTCCCTCATTTTTAGGGCTAAAGCTCAGTTGTGTTTGTGTCGGGTTGTGTTTGGTTTTCTCCAATAGTGCTACACTGGCTATAATTTAAAATATTGAATGTGGAGTTTTTTTCTGTGATATTATTCAGTCAGTGTTGGTTACTTTAGTTGTATATAGATACCTGAGCCCACTTTATTAACTTGCAGGATATTTGGCAAGTGTTGCCATTTCAATGACAAAAAATATGAATTAAAACTTCATCATCATCTTCTCCTTTCTTTTAACCTGTTTCAAATACTACATCCACTAATGTTAAGGAGTTGAGTTATTGGTGGACCAGCCCTTCACCCTCGAAATCTTGACGTCTCTAGTGGAGCTAACCCGCTTTGAGACTTTGACTCCACGGTTTTCAGCAACTGTTCCTCCATGCTGGGTAGAAGTTCAGCAAGAACAGCAGCAAAGGAGGCATCCTCAACATTTGCATCAGCAACACCATGGAGATGCTGCTCAACATACTAGAACTTGGAAACTACAGACTGACAGGTAAAACATTTCCCTGAGATATTTAATTTTAAGTCCATATTATATATTTGTTAGAGACAACATAGATTTCCTGGGTTTATTACTCTTTATATCAACTTTTGCATTTTCATAACTTTGTTCCTTGCATTTGTTATCTTGATTTTGGAAATTGCTATATTCTCAGTTGTAGGATAAAATAGTGGGAGTAGTCTACCATTGCAATTAGTTTGGTTACTTAGTCCACAAATTTATTTAACAATGAAATTTTTGTTCACTGGCATTTGGGAGTGGGTAATCAAGAAGTTTGGTTTTTTTCATGATGAGTTTGAGATGTCTGGTAGACATTTGGATATGAACCTTAAATTTAGTGGAGGAGTTTGGTTTGGGGATTTTCATTTTCCAGCATATAGGTGGAATTTAAAACCCAAGAATGAATATATATAAGAAATACAAGCAGTTTTTGTTTTAAAATGAAGTTTCTGGGGCCCCACTCATAGGTCTAGGGTAGGGCTGAGGAATCTGCAGGTAATTCCGAGGTGTGATAGTCCACACTTTGAGGAACAAGGGTTTATTGGTATGTACAAGTTTCAACACAGGTGTAGATTCCTAGAGTAAAATCATTCATTACCCTACATTTAACCTGCTTCATTGGGAGCTGCTTATCTTCTCTCTTGATCCCATTGAGAAACATTAAGTTTTATGGTAAGCTATGAATCAAAAAGCAGTAAAGATGATATTAATGATAATATGATTATGGCTGAAGAAAGATTTTTGCTTTATTTAGCGTTTTTCCTTTTATTTGACAGCAACAGCTGGGATGAACATGTATTTGAATTGGTACTACCCAAAGCTTGTATGGTTGGACATGTGGACTTCAAATTTGTTTTGAACTCAAACATCACCAATATTCCACAGATACAAGTGACACTGTTGAAAAATAAAGCTCCTGGCTTAGGGAAAGTCAATGGTAAGAACTGGTCAAAATTTATGTTCGAAGATTTTATCTTGTTTCTTAAAAATACTAATTTTCAACTTGGCTGTCTAGGTTTGATGTACCATCCTGCCCCCATCGCTGTTTGCCTGTTTTTTGTTTTGTGATTTTACTTAGAAAAGTAACTCAGAACATTTCAGAGCTTTTCAGTAACCCAGTAATGTTCAGAATTACATAAATTTGAATAATATAATCATGCTTTTTGGGATATGGGATTAGTTCCTTTTTGAATTAGTTTCACTTTTAGTATTACTGGGTTCCTGCATTTCTTTTCCTAAGAGGAGATTTGATTGTGAAAAGAACTGTCATGGAAGTTACATACTCTTTTTAAGGTTATTAGTGAAACCAACATTTCATGTAATGCCGGAAATATATGCATTTTTATTTATCGTTCTTATAAGCTCAGAATTTGATAATACTGAGTTATTAAAATAGATTGTACACATTTAGCATGTTTGGAACTAGATGTTACTTCTCAGTGTTTTCTTTTTAATAGATTGGTTAAAAAGGCTGGTAATAATTCCAGGGTAAAATGGCAAATTAACACCAGGGTTTCAAGCATTGAAATCTGAAAAATTTCCTGTTTCAAAAATTACATATACATTTGGCCCTCTGTATCTGTGGGTTCTGCATCTGAGGATTCAGCCAACCACAGATTGAAAATATTTGGGGGAAAAAACCCAATGAATAATAACAATATGACAATAAAAAACAATACAAATAAATAATACAGAATAATAACTATGTAGCATTTACATTGTATTAGGTATTATGAGTAATCTAGAGATTAAAGTATTTGGGAGAATGTTGGTATGTTCTATGCAACTACTATGCCATTTTTTATAAGGGACTTGAGTATCCAGGAATTTTGGTATCCTTAGGGGTCTTAAAACTAATTTCCCACAGATTCCAAGTGATGACTGTATGTATGTGTGTGTATGTATGTATTCTTTTGAATATTGACAGATTTTGATTTGAGTCTAGGACTTAGCCTTTGGTATATTTAGAACTCTGCAGGTGCTTGTACTGTATGGCCTAGACTAAGAACTTCTAGTTTATTTGTCAGCAAATTATTTCTTCACATGACTATTTTATTACCATTAAAAGAGACAAGTGTATCAAACTTTAAGAATGTACCACACTCTTGAAATTGAGTCAAATTTTCTTCTTCTCCTGATCACCGTTTTATGACATCTGTGATGAAAATCACAGTAGTTCCCCAAGTTAACAGAAAATTATAGAATTTTAGGCACATAAATCATTGATATTAAGCAAAATTAAGTTTACTAATATTTTTATCCTCTAGAAACAGCAGTAGATAGGCAGATCACCTTTCCTTTGTCTCCAGCTCTTAACATTGAAGTGGAACAAAATGGGAAACCGTCCCTGATTGATTTGAATGAAGAAATGCAGCACATGGATGTAGAGGAATCACAGTGTGAGTTAAATTACAGAGCTGTTGTCCATGACAGTAAAAGGAGTAGTGATCCGAATGCATCATGTTGGGCAAAGATTTCCTTCTGGCTTGCAAAAACTTGGTTTTAAGAACATGATTAAAAAATAACCTGATTCTGCTTTGGCAGTATGCTTTAACTTTCAGCTCATCTTCGTGAACACAGCTGCGCTAATACTTGCATTCTTGTTTTTCAATTCCTTGGAATTTGAAATCAAATTATGGTTTTATAAATTTTTTGAAAATCAAGGTGAAATGTAAAATAATATGGAAATAGAAAGCAAGATAATATATCAGATAATTGATAATAGTTCCTTAGCATGGCAATGAATTCTTATTTGAGCACTTTCTGAGTATGGTATTTTGTATGATGATATTATATGTAAATAGGACGGATATTTGCTTACCATATATTACACTTAAAAAAACAAACTGATTTAAAGGAAAAAATGTGTATGTTTCTTTCTAGGTCTTAGATTATGTCCATTTTTAGAAGATCATAAAGAAGACATTCTGTGTGGGCCAGTGTGGCTTGCTAGTGGCCTTGATCTATCAGGGCATGCTGGGATGCTGACGCTGACAAGCCCCAAACTTGTTAAAGGTGAAGTAATATATTTCACAAAACCAGAATAAATAATGCCATATTTACAAAAGAGATTTTTAAGAAAACTGATCTAAAAAAAAATAAATAAGATACTGTTTTGTTTGGGACTTTCATTAGTAATTCCATCAGTTTCCTATTAGTTGAGGTCATTTCCACTCATAGTAACTGTATGGTTATCTATCCTACTTTGTGTGTCAGAGGTCTCAGTGTTTTTTGAAAAAGCATAAAGAAATGACTACAGGGTGACTTAGTGTGACATAATAGAGCTCTTTGAAGTAAGCAGACGTTATGTTTTATCATTTTTACCTTTCCCATCACTTGAGTCCCATGTCTTCAGAGTTTTGTTGTATATTGTTATATATATATCTTCCCTTAAAAGAGAGATTTTATAGAAGAGCTTTGACAATATCAGACACAATTATCTGTGTCATAAATAGATGCAAATTATAAGGAATGTATATTTAAAAATGATTGGCTATTATATGGATAATAAATAGAAATATCAGTAGTAGGACTTCTTTAACTTTTTTATCCTGTGGGTGAATTAAGGAAACCAACAAACAAAATGCCTAGTTCAGTTGTTCAAGAAATTTGGAGGTCGAGTGGGGTATAGAGATACTTTCCCAAACCAAGAAAAAACTGACTACCAAAACACAACTATTTTAATTTGTGTACTTTCCCTTTATAGTGTTTGTCCACATTCACACATTTGCATTTAGTTGCAGACATAATGCAGGTCGAATATTCTTTAACTGAAATGCTTGTGACCAAAGTATTTTAGATTTCATATTTTTTTTCAGATTTTGGAATATTTGCCATATACTTAACTGGTTCAGCATCCCTAATCCAAAAAATCCAAAATCTAGAATGCTCCAGTAAACGTTTCCTTTGAGCATCATGTTGGTACCCAAAGAGTTGCAGATTCTTGGCATTTGACTTTTTAGATCAGGGGTACTCAGCCTGTATATATGCAAGTTTTATTGTGCTTTCCTGGCTATATCTTATTAATTCATTAAGTTTTTGAGAACCTACGTTGTGTTAGTCTTCATGCTGAGATACAGTGGTAAGCAAAAACTTATAAATCTCTTCTCATATTGGTTAGGGTATTTTAGTTTTGTTTAATGAGAGTGTGAAACTTAAATATTAAAATAAAAATGTTGGTTTTGATAAAATGGAGGATAGAATTACACAGCATGTGACTGGAAACCTTAATATAAAAGTGTTAGTTTTCTTAGAATTTGCTAAGATTTATTTTTTTTCTCATCATATTCCCTCAAAAATCTTTGGAACTAGAGAAGGTGATGGCTAAATTTTTATGGAAGAATAAAAGGGGATGAGATGTGCCAAAGAAATTTTGAAATGGAAGATTGAGAGGGAGAGTCTGATCAAATACTATAACACAGAATAGTACGGCAAAAAGAAGAGCGTAACAGCATAGTGCTAGCAGGTAGCACTACAGGTAGATAATTGGAAAACAACAATGGTAGGATTCACAATTGTGAAAAGATTTAATACCTGCTAAAGCAGCAATAGACTAGTGTTTGCTGGCAGGTGTATTAATTTGAGGGGATTTTTACAATATATTTTACATGTAGATTGTATAGTATGATCTCCATTAAGTTAAAACAGGATAAAACACATTCTAGCAATAATAATTTTCTGAGTACTTTCTTTGTGCCAAGCACAAAGTGTTTTAGTAACTCTGAGGTAGGTACTATTATTCTCATTTTACATTTGAAGAAACTGAACCACAGAAAGGATAATTTGTCACATGCCTAATAAATGGCATTATTCAAACCCAGTTAGTGATGCCAAAGCCTGTGCTTTTTTCACTGTTAATCCTGTAATGCTGTGTGTGTGCACTTGTATGTTTTCAAAAGAAGTCTAGATAGATATACATAATGATACCATAATTATCTGTGGGTGGTACCTTAGTGACAATTTTTTTTTTTTTTTTTGGAGATAAAGTCTTGCTCTTTTGCCCAGGCTAGAGTGCTGTGGCGTCAGCCTAGCTCACAGCAAACTCAAACTCCTGGGCTGAAGCCTCCTGTCTCAGCCTCCCAAGTAGCTGGGACTACAGGTGTATGCCACCACGCCTGGATAATTTTTTCTATTTTTAGTTGCCTGGCTAATTTTTTCTATATATTTTTAGTAGAGACGGGGTCTCGCTGGTGCCGAGGTTGGTCTCAAACTCCTGATCTCAAGTGATCCTCCTCCCTTAGACTCCCAGAGTGCTAGAATTACAGGCGTGAGCCACTGTGCCTGACCCCTTAATGACAATTGTATATTCTTTTTTGTAATTTTTTTTATGGTAGTTCACAAAATTTCTACCATTAAAATGAATAATGCCATTGGGAGAAATCATGCCAGATGTTTATAAAAATTAGTAAAAATTTCTAATTTACACTATTCATATAACTCCTGTGCTCTTTGTTTTTTGCTACCAACATATGAAGGTTGTCAAACCATATTATACTCAAACAGTATAACTTGAAAGTTCTGGCCTGGAGTACTTTTTGTGGAGGTGATTATTTAGCTTGCTCTACAATGATAAAAAACAGCTGACTTTTTCGGTGATTCAGTTTGTCCTATTCTATGCTACTTCTCTAGGTATGGCAGGAGGAAAATATCGTTCGTTTTTAATCCATGTCAAGGCAGTGAATGAAAGAGGAACAGATGAGATTTGTAATGGTGGCATACGTCCTGTAGTAAGACTTCCATCCCTAAAACACCATAGTAACAAGGGTTACTCACTTGCTTCACTCTTGGCAAAAGTTGCAGCAGGCAAGGTATGAAACTGTCATTTTGAACAATAACAGTGCTGTTTTAACATTGTAGATCAGATTTGACATACTGTTGGAAATACTGTGACCCTTCATTGATGTTTTGCTTGACACTTGGTTTGTATTTTTTCCTTGAAGTGACTTAGGAAAAATATAATTAAGAAGAAAATGTTTTGAATTAACTTTAAGCAAATTACTTAGCTTTTATAAAGTATACTCGGCTAGGGAGTAATTGTTAGCAGGTACTTCCGTTTATAAGTATTTTAGACCATAATACTTATTTCCTTAGGTATGAGAGTTTTTTCCTATGCCCTCTACTAGTAACTGACAACTTTTTTTTGGTGGGGGGTGATGGTGGAGATAAATTTGGGAGGATGCAGAAAGAGAACTTGGGAAGTAATTTTAGAGATATGTCCTAATCTTCATGGTTGATTTCCTATAACTAGATGTGTACCATGCAGCTCTTCGTAATTTTCTGATCTTGGATTTTCCTGAACTCTGGAGGTTTTGTTTCTCTATCATTATTCATAAGCAACAATAGCAGCAACATCAGTAACACCAATCATCTTATATTTGTATAGGTCTTCCAATTTTTCAAGGACTTCTGTGTACTTTATCTGATTTAATCCTCAAAATAACTCTGAGGTAGGCAGAGCAGGTGCTGTTATCTCCATGTTTTTATATTGAAAGTGAGTGAACCTTAGCAATTGGGGAGCTGGCATATCTCATAGTTTATAAGTGCTATAGCTGGGAATTAGACTCCGGACTTTGGATTTATAGTCTTTAATCATTGCATTATTGCCTTTAAAATAGTGACTATGTCTTTCTTTTTTTTTTTTTTTCCTCTATTATAATTCTGGGGGAAAATCATTTACTGAATATGAGGGTAATAGCTATCATTTAATTTGAGATTTATGTTTTGATAGTTGTATTCAATTATTTTCCTTTATTTTACAACTTTAATAGTAATTTAGTTTTGTTTATTTAGTTATTTATTTTTGTATGTTTAGGAAAAATCATCTAATGTTAAGAATGAAAATACAAGTGGCACTCGTAAATCTGAAAACCTCCGGGGCTGTGACTTACTTCAAGAGGTCTCAGTCACCATTCGAAGGTTTAAGAAAACTTCAATTTCTAAGGAAAGGTAATCTCATTTCATTTTCTTGCTATTATAGTTATAAAACTACAAAACGTATCAACAGACACACAAATTTAAGAATCTAACTTTTACTTGAAAATTTTTGTTTGCTTTCCATTTCTCTTAAGAAATTACAGTCTCAGTGAGGGTATGAATTGTGTTTCTACCTCATTGGTTTATTCTTGGTGTCTGTATAGTGCTTGTTATATACCAGGAATAGATGAGGAAAGAAAGAAATATGATTTGAAGCTATACTTGGCTTGATGTGGTGGTACAGGCTGTAGTCCCAGCCTGAGGCTGAGGTGTGAGGATTGCTTGGGCCCAGGAGTTTGAGTCCAGGATGCCTGGACAACATAGTGAGACTCCATCTCTTAAAAAAAAAGTGAAGTTATACTTATTCTTTATCAGATTATAACACATTATTGTAAACTCTATTTCTTTTAAAATGATCTACAAACTACTCCATATATATTATTTTAAAAACTTAAAAAATGTAATTGTGATATTTATGATTTAAAATGAAACATTGTGTGATCAACCAGGTTGTGATAGCTTTAGTTTAATTGTTCTGTTTTGATTGGTATTGTATGTATATTTTCTTTTTCTGTAGAGTGCAACGATGTGCCATGTTACAGTTTTCAGAATTTCATGAGAAGCTTCTTAACACTCTTTGTAGAAAAGTAGATGATGGCCAAATCACAGAACATGCCCAGAGCCTTGTGTTGGATACTCTCTGTTGGTTAGCTGGAGTGCATTCAAATGGACCTGGAAGGTTAATAATTAAAATTTTGCTTATCATTGATGATTGCCTTTTGGATGTTATGATTGAAACTTCAAGATGAATCTAAATGTCTGCTATTGTTTTGCAGCTCAAAGGAAGGAAATGAGAGTCTACTTTCAAAAACACGAAAATGTCTTTCAGACATCGTACGTGTTTGCTT
The DNA here is from genome assembly GCA_008086735.1 of Cheirogaleus medius. NCBI lineage: Eukaryota > Metazoa > Chordata > Mammalia > Primates > Cheirogaleidae > Cheirogaleus > Cheirogaleus medius. Next base: position 150,499,133 of record VBSM01002608.1, on the reverse strand, counting down.
CTTTGAGGCAGGACGAAGTATAGCCCATAAGTGTGCCCGATTTCTAGCCTTGTGCATTAGGTTGGTGTGTTTTTAAGTTGAAAGCATACTTTGTATGTGCACCTGCAGTTTATGGATGATACCTTGTCTACGGTGTAATTATAGTTGAATATATGTATAATTTAAGAGGATTACAAAAGTTTATGAGGTTTATTGAAATTCTAAGCAAGAATTTTGGGTTCTTAGGGCAAAATGTCATGTTAAATAAGCCTATTAATAAAATAAGTCTGTTAAGCTTTTCTGCCTACCAGTAGTGCTATGGTAAGGGGAACTCTTCCCTCACTTTTATTCCTGTTGTCCCTGATTATCCTTTTCTTCCCCTGAAGCTATGTTCCCTGTTGTGTACAAATCTGACTGGTCTTTTTGTAACATTGCACAGGTCATTTTCTCTAAACCCTGAAACTTGAACTATAGTAGTCCCTCTTTATCCACAGGGCATATGTTCCAAGACCCTCTAGTGGATGCCTGAAACTATGGATAGTACCAAACCCTATATATACTGTGTTTTTTTCCTGTGCATACATACTTATGGTAAAGTTTAATTTTTAAATCAGACACAGTAAAATATTAACAGTAACTAAGAGCAACTGTAACAATATACTATAATAAAAAGTTATGTGAATGTTGTATCCCTGTGAAAATAATCTTATTGTACTGTCCTCACCTATTTTCGGCCCACACCTGACCTTCGGTAACTGAAACTGGAATTTGAAACTGCAGATGAGGGTTCCTGCTTTCTACTGTATTAAGGAAATGTTTAAGAGCTAATGGTCAATGTTGTCTCCTTCTAATATGGAGCACTTTCTGTCCCATTCTGGTTGGGCTTCTGTACATCATTATTAATTTATAAACTTAAAGTTGCTTGAAATGTTTTTGGCTTAATAAATGAGGTAAAGGTATAGATAGTAATAACATGTACTTGAAACAGTACACCTTGGAGCTTTTAATGTGAATCACTTCTGTTTTTTTTTTTTTTAAAGTGCTACTTTTAAAATAAATATTTCTATAAAAATAAAAGAGCCAATGGTCAGTGTTGACTGTACCTGCTTGTTAGCCCTTTTTAGTAAAGATAATGGTTGACTACATAGGAAAATAGTTACAAAGATGCTTAGTCTAATCAGTTCCTTCTCTCTTTTGGTATGTCTATAGGGCTTCAAGGGAGATTTTTCTATAATCAGTATGAATACACTTTAAAGATTTTTAAGTACTACAGCAGGTTTATGGTGAATTTAGACCTTGAGAAATGTCTTTAAAATTTTTCTTTTTAACATTTTTTCAGTAATGGCAAGTGTGACCCATGTCAACCAGGATTTGGATCTGTTTTGTTGAAGGCCTTACTTGATAATATGTCATTTTTACCTGCAGCAGCAACTGGTGGTATGTAAAATTAGTTTAATCACAAATAGCTGTCATAATAGGGAATATCTCACATGTATACTTAGGATTATAACATAATTTTTCTCTGTTACTCCCTTTTTGCTCCTGTACCTTATTTGTATTTTTTTTTTGAGAGATCGATAAATTGTGGTTGGGTGGGCATATACTCTGTTCAGTAATATTCCTGGGAAAAAGTTAGCGGGACAGTTAAGTAAATATTAACTGAAAAAAATTTCAGTTCATAACATTTTTCTATATTTTATTAAACTCATTCAGTTGTTTGGTTGTTTATTGACTGTAGACCAGATGTCGCAAACTAAAATGCCAGCAAGTACCAAGGAGTATGACATAAATAAGTAAGATGGTCTGGGTATCATTGCACATGTATATATTATATATGATTGGTAGGGACCATGGAAAACTGGAGTGTCCTAAACATGACCAATGGTTTTTTCACTCCTTAAAAACTCTGTAGAAATGCCTTTAAAGAATGAATGTAGTTGAAGGCACAGAGTAGAAAGATAGTTACCTGAGAGGCTGGGAAGGAGGGTGGTAAGGGGAATGAAGAGAGGTAGATTAATAAGGACATACATATGATAAGATAAAAGTAATAAGTTCTAGTGTTCAGTAGCACAGAAGGGTGACTATAGCTAATAATAATGTATTGTATATTTTAAAATAACTAGAAGAGGCTAGACATGGTAGCTTATGCCTGCAATCCTAGCCCTTTGAGAGGCTGAAGTGGGAGGATCACTTGAGGCCATGAGTTCAAGATGAGTCTGGATAACATATGAGACCCTTTCTCTACAAAAAAAAAAAAAAAAAAAAAAAATTAGCTGAGTATGATGGTGTGCACCTGTAGTCCCAGCTACTTGGGAGGCCAAAGCAGGAGGATTGTTTGATCCCAGGAGTTTGAGACCTCACTGAACTTTGATGGCATCTCTGTACTCCAGCCTGGGCAATAGAACGAAACCTCATCTCAAAAAAAAGCTAGAAGAAAAGATTTCACATATTCCCAACACAATAAAATGATCAATGTTTGAGGTGATGGACCTCCTAAAAATCCTGATTTGATCATTACACATTATATGCATGTATCAAAATATCACTTGTACCCCATAAATATGTGTAATTATTATGTATCAGTAAAAGAATGTAGTTGTCAAGCAGGAATTTACAAGGCAAAGCAATTCCCCGAAGTAGCACATATATAAGATAATGAAAATGTAAAACAAATTTTATGCTTTCCACTATTTTTGCTGTTACTATGAAGGGCTACTTATTTGGCCTTTTAAACTTAATGTTTTTTGTAGACATTTCTCACAGTCTTCTGTAAGTTACCTCAATGAGATATATATTTCATACGGATTTGATTTTTGTGGTAAACTAGAAAAAATGCTTGCTCAAAGTTACTTTTAAATGATTGGTATATTATTATCTTAATTTAGTTAAAGAGTCTTTATATTTACTTGAACATACTTTGGATAAAACTATTGGCTTTTATATAGAGTAGAATGTTTTACACTCAATTGCTCACTGTAATAGTCTCTGATGTTTAAAAAAATTTCTTGATAGCTTTAAAGATAGGATGCTTCAATTATGGGGTGTACTTAGTTGTTAGACATCAAAAGTTTTATAAAAATATGATCATGATCATCTTTTTAAAAAATTTAGGCTTTCACTAAACCATGTGAGATGCAATAATTTTATTTTTTTCACTGAACCATATGAGATGCAAGTGACCATCTTTTAAGCCATGTTGGTTTATATCCATCTGGCAGTATAGAAGAACTACAGGGTGTCCCCAAAGTCGCCATATATAGGGAAAATAGGAAATTGTAGCTAAATCTACCTTTGTTTTGGGACACCCTGTATATTTCATTCACTTGCTATTCATACATTACATTCAGTGTGCTTTTTTGAAGCTCACTGCCATCCATTGTTTCTGAAAATTTTATTGCAGTGAAACAGCATTTCAGGAAGGGATAGCCTGAATGACCTGTAATCTCTTTACTTTTTCAGCTATTCTAAAATGTCCCTCAGAGTCATCTCAGATTATTTTACATGTTAATGCCTATGTTGACTTGATAAGCCTCTCAAAAGATATGTTTGAAATTCTTAGTTTAAGATTATGCATTGGGTTGTGGTTTATATTGTCAGTGTCCTCTTTGATCCCTACAGAAACTTGGTTCTTCTTTGTAAGTTACCCTTAAAGATTTTTCCAGAAAAACGTCTCTTTCTAGCAAAAGGAGTTACAACTGATAAATATGTAATCTTAAGTTCTTCTTGTTAGAGAAAAGGAAAGAAAACCCATTTATTTTTGTTGTTTCTAGGTTCTGTCTATTGGTATTTTGTCTTACTAAATTATGTTAAAGATGAAGATTTAGCTGGGTGCAGTACAGCTTGTGCATCTTTGCTTACTGCCGTGTCCAGACAATTACAGCACAGACTAACACCACTGGAGGCTTTACTTCAAACAAGGTATTTTAGTATATGTAATGACTAATAATGGGCCTTTCTGGGTATGTTACCACCTTTGTACAAAACTGTTATTTAATATATATGTTGATAATGCTATTTTTCTTGCAAAAAGATGTTTACTTTATGCTTTACCTTTTACCAAATGATACTAGCTGACGTTTTCTTTTCCCTAATTTTCTCTGAAATTATTCCCTTGAACAGTTTGAGAAGTCCTGAAGCTGGTTATTGAGAGGGCTAATTATATTTTTTACTACTTAAAAGTGGTATTCCTTGCTAAGGGAAGAAGAATTTAATGTGGTTTTATTTTTATAGCTTTATAGTGGAATTATGTAAATTGCTTACAGCCCTTACTTAAGTAGTGTTTCTTCCATCTGCTGGTTATGTTTCTCAAACTTTAATATGATGAATTAAGAAATAACAAAAGGTTAGAGTTGAGATCTTAGTGAAGGTCAATGTTTGAAGTAAACTATTCCTTTACTTAGAGCAGTGATTTTTCTAACCTTTTTAGATTAGAAATTTTTATTTCGGTGAAATTTACTCCAAGCAAGCTGCTGTGTCATTGTAGTGCTTGAGGGGAGAGAGGATGCCTGATAATCTCTTACTTGCTTCAATATGCAGGTTCATTAGCTACCAGCTTATTGAGCTCAACATTTGTTGAGTTTCTGGACAGTGTCTTTTGGAGTATAGCTTGCAGGGAACAAGTTGAGATTCACTGAATTTGATGGTTTAAATCTGGTTAGTGTCTCCCTCTGCCCTGTTAGTCAAATTGCTTTTGAAACTAAGTAAATAGGTAAATTTGTTAGATGGCTGAGAGGAAAATTGTTAGTACATTATTTTATTTTTCAGATACGGATTGTATAGCTCACCATTTGATCCAGTCCTCTTTGATTTGGAGATGAGTGGCTCTTCTTGTAAAAATGTATATAACAGCAACATTGGTGTCCAGTCAGATGAAATTGATTTATCAGAAGTCCTTTCAGGTAGTGGCTTCTTTTATTAAAGGAATTACTAAATGTTACATCTTGGATTTAAATTACCATTGACTTAATAGATTATAGTTACTATATTTGTCTTTAGAAAACTAAAATTCTTTAGAACCTAACGTTAACATCTATGAATCATTAAATTATTTTTTTTAATGTCTTAACTTTCCCTTTCACCCTCAAAAGACTCCAGTATATTAGTTATCTTTGAAATGGTTGTGAATTTGTTTTATTGTTTTTGTTTTTTATTGTATGTCAGTGCAATTTTAATGCTCATAAGAAACTATTTAAAATTGATTTATTTGTTGTAGCCTTTTCAGTTTTATTTGCTGTGCCTTTGCTATCTCTATATAAAGTTAAAGTTAATACATTATTTCGTATTTCAAAAATTTAAAATTGATAATATACTTACCGTAATAAGCAAGGATATAGAAAGAAAAAATAATTTCCTCCTGAGGTAAACTTTTACACCTTATGTGTATCCTGTATCTTCTGAAGAATGTGCTTTTAGGATTACATGTATCAAATTACTTGTATAATCTTTTCAAGTGCTAGAATTTGATGTTTATTTTTAGTATATAAAACAATGACCCTTTTATTTATTTTATTCCATGTAATTGCCCTTCTTGGAAGTATTGTTAGTAAGCCAAAATGTTAGCAAATTTATTTGCAAACATGTTAAGATAATTACTACATTAAATATAAGTAAATTTTGGGAGTTAAGCTCAATTTTGTTCAATGTAAATTATGAATTGCGAAGAAAGCAAAATAGAAAAATCAAATGAAGAAATATAAATAAAATGTGAAATAGCTCAACTCCAACCTTTTTACCCTCTTATATTACCATTGTTAACTAGATGTTTTAGCTATTTAGCTTTGTTTGCTACACATATTCTTTAATATTTTTTTTTCTCACCTCTTTAATATTTTTAATGAGAAATCATATTACACACACCGGTCTGCTTTTTAATGACTTATCTTGCCTTGAATATATGTGTTATCACTCTATTTGATGACTTGGACTCTGGTTGCTCTATGACCATCCTACCATCTTCTGTCTTCTCTATCCAAGTTTCATATCAATTAGGCCATTGTAATTTATGATTAGAACTCAGAGGAGAGGCTAGAACTAGAGATAAAGATACTAGTATGCAGTAAGACAGAAGGAGACCCCTTAGTGAACTTATAAGGAAAAGGCCACAAGTTTCAGGCCAAGTGCTGTGCTAGTCAAGTTTGCAAATGCTCAGTAAAAAAGTCTCAGGAGAAAGGACTTAGAAATCATGATATGTCTCCATATGAATGTCTCATCATCTTGTTACTCATTAGTCCTTCTGCAGTAGTCCTTTCTTCAGTTAATGACATCAGTGGCACAAGATAGAAATTTGACTGTCCTCCTTGATACCTGTATCTTTTTTATCTTCCACATTGAGGATATCACCAGATCCCACCTATTTTACTACCGTGTATACAGATATTCCTCAATATCTGTGGGGGGTTGATTCCTGGAACTGCTGAGGATACCAAAATCTGTGGATGTTCAAGTCTCTTATGTAAGATGGTATGGTGTAGTATTTGTATATATCCTCCCATATACTTTAAATCATCTCTAGATTACTTAAAATACATAATATAATGTAAATGCTATGTGAATAGTTGTTATACTCTTATTTAGGGAATGACAAAGAAAAAAGCCTGTACATGTTCTGTACAGATAAAACCAACATTTTTTTCCCCTTAATATTTTCGATCTGTAGTTGATTTAATCCATGGATGTTGAACCCATGTATGCAGAGGGCCAACTGTATTTCAGACCTGCTCATTCTGTTACCTCCCATGAGGTAACAGACATGATTATAGTCCAAGCCACAGTCATCTTGAACCTGGACTACAGTAATAGTTCCAAACTGGTCTTTCTTCATGTTTTCTTGCTTTACTTCAATATATTCTCCACATTGTAGTGACCATGATCCTTTCTGAATGCAAACAATCACTTCTCTCCTTAAGATACTTTTCACATCTTCCATTACTCTAAAGTTCAACATCTCTAATATAGCATATAAAATCCTATATGATTTGGCTTTCTTTTCCCTTGCCACCTTATTTTTGCCATTGCCCCTTTTTTCCTTCTTTGGCCCAGTAATTCTCCGTAGACCCCCTCAAGGTACCTAAGATCATTTAAGAGGATCCATAGGGTAAGGACTATTTTTATAATAGTAGAATGATGTTATTTGCCTTTTTTGCTTCATTCACATTTGTACTAATTGTGCAAAAGCATGGTGTGCTTCACTGTGCACTTGAAATAAAATGTTAGTTTAATTTATGATTGTCCTTGATGATGTAGTAAAAATTACTAATTTCATTAAATTCTGAACCTGTGAGTACATATCTTTTAAATAGTTTGTGATGAAATGGGAAATCTGCATAAAGCACCTCTGCTGCATGCTGAAGTACCATGGTTATTTCAGGGAAATACATTTGTGCAATTATTTGAGTTAAAAACTGAACTAGTTGCTTATTTCATGCAACACCATTTTTATTTGCAATAATGATAACGACTGGCAAAGGCAAACTACACTACACTCATTCAGACTTGAGTATTTGGCAGATATTTCCTGAAAAATGAATGAAAATAGCCTTCCACTTTGGGAGAGGTTGATAGTATTTGTTGTCAATATTAAAAGTAGAGCTTTCAAGCAAAAAATGGAATTTTGGACATCATGTGTCCTCCACAGTGAGCTCGATAGCTTCCCAATACGTAAAGACTCTGGCATGCGATGATATTAGCGAATATCATTTTCTGATATCGTATAGTGTAATGTGTTAACATTTGGAAGATTTGTATATAGTGGTGAGCCAATATTTTCCAAATGATCAATGCATGATGTTTCACCAGTTGTGCATGGATAAAAGATTAAAAGTATTGAGATGGGCCGGGCGAGGTGGCTCACGCCTGTAATCCTAGCACTCTGGGAGGCCGAAGCGGGAGGATTGCTCAAGGTCAGGAGTTCGAAACCAGCCTGAGCAAGAGTGAGACCCCGTCTCTACTAAAAATAGAAAGAAATTAATTGGCCAACTAAAAATATATAGAAAAATTAGTCGGGCATGGTGGCGCATGCCTGTAGTCCCAGCTACTTGGGAGGCTGAGGCAGGAGGATTGCTTAAGTCCAGGAGTTGGAGGTTGCTGTGAGCTAGGCTGATGCCACGGCACTCTAGCCCAGGCAACAGAGTGAGACTCTGTCTCAAAAAAAAAAAAGTATTAAGATATGATCTTAATGTAACAGTTTGAGAAATTCATTGTTAAGATTTCCGATACCAATCTGAACTGTAACTAATTTTTTAGAAACTACCGCTTACCAAATTTTTGAATCTGCAAGGGCTCTTAAAAATTTTCTTTCCAGCTACATATTTGTGTTGGATCAGATTTTTTTCACATACTTCTGCCAAAATAACATATTGCAGCACATTGAAAGCAGCGGCAGAAAGATAGGAGAATCCAGGTATACTCTGATAATCCAGATTTTAGAGAGATTTTTAAATAGGTGAAACACCACTCTTCTCATTAAATTATTTTTCTTTTGGAAAATAGTTATTTTTCATTAAATTATGTTATTTCTCTTGACATTTACTGAGTTTTTTATTAAATAAATACTTAGTTTCTACTTTGGTAAATATCAGTATAGTCAACATAAACAAAAGCTCTTTTAGGGTTCTTAATATTTTAAATCTATGTAGAGGGATCTTAAGATTGAGACCTATCTTTTGGTCATATTGTTCTTTCAGGTCCTCGTATGTGCTATGTTCCTTCCTACTGTAGGGATTTCACTCCTATTCCTTTTGCCTTCCCACTTCAAAGAAATAAATACATAGAAATCTTCTATTCTTCCTGAGAATCTCATCATTTCATCAGGGAAGCATTTTATTACCTCTTCACTTAGATCTGATCGCCCCTTGACTTATCAGTCCTTTAAGTTTTTCTTAAGTAAAACCTTGTACCTTTTTGTTTTTTTAAGTTCAGCTATATACTTGTTTAATGCCTAATAACCACTTACACAGAATATAAACTTCTTGAAGACTGGGGCCTATCCTTTCACTCTTTTATTTCTCGAGTCTTATATTGATTAAGTGCCCAGTAAATGTCTTTTGAACATGTCAGGCCCTGTGCTGGCCTCCAGTGGCACAGTGGAAAACAAGATTATGATAGTTTAGTCTGGCATTCAATAGTTCTTCAGCTGTTGATGACACTTTTTATATCTGTGTATTTGTTTCATCTCTGGATTTTGTTTTACTTTGTCTTTTAAAGAATTCTGTTTAAAGGAGTGCCAATTCTAGAAAATTTGGAAAGTAGTGAATATGATCCTGTTCTCCCAAACTATACACATAGTTACTGTGAATCCTTTTGTTTTCCCGGGCTCATGTGATCCTCCTGTCTCAGCCTTCTGAGTAACCAGGACTATAGGCACACCCCACCATGCCTGGCTAATTTTTTGTAGAGATGAGGTCTCTTTATGTTGCCCATGCTGGTCTCAAAACTTCTGGGCTCAAGTGATCCTCCTTCCTTGGCCTCCCAAAGTGCTGGGATTATAGGCGTGAACCATCACGCCTGACTGTGTGAATTCTTTTATATTCTTCCTTCCAGCTGTCTTGCTGTGGTTTTATTGGTCATGTGTTTTTCTTTTCTTTTCTTTTCTTTTTTTTGAAACAGTCTCACTCTGTTGCCCAGGCTAGAGTGAGTGCCGTGGCGTCAGCCTGACTCACAACTACCTCAAACTCCTGGGCTCAAGCAATCCTCCTGCCTTAGCCTCCCGAGTAGCTGGGACTACAGGCATGCGCCACCATGCCCGGCTAATTTTTTCTATATATTTTTAGTTGGCCAATTAATTTCTTTCTATTTTTAGTAGAGACAGGGTCTCACTCTTGCTCAGGCTGGTTTCAAACTCCTGACCTTGAGCGATCCTCCCGCCTCGGCCTCCCAGAGTGCTAGGATTACGGGCCTGAGCCACCGCGCTTGGCCAGTTTTCTTCTTTTTAAAACTACTTGTGCTAGCTTAAACTATTTTTATGATTATAAAGTAGTGTGCTTCATTCTAGAAAATTAATAATATTATATATATACAAAATACAAAGAAATAGGTATAGATAATTCTTATTAATATTTTAAAATGTTTCTTTAGTCTTTTTTAGTGTCTTATACAATTAACATCATGCAATGTCTTCTGATTTTATGCATACTCATCAGATTGGGTGATAGCTAATGACAGTATCTAGTTTATTATTATTTTTTCCCCATTTAAAATTTAAGTCACTTGTTACTGAATGTAACTTTTGTGTTGTAGAAAACTATTACTCATGTTTCTTATTAATGTGAAGGGCTTCTAAGTTGCTTTTATGCAAATCTGCTTTTGTATCAAGGAAACTGATATCTACTGTTTTGTTTTCTTAATACCATGTCTGTTGTTGAGGTATTATGTAAGAGTTGTATATTTATGTATGTTCTAATTAGAATTGGAGTAGCAGCTGTAATTATCAATATGACTATTGCTTTTTAAGATAATCTTCACATATTATAAGACTTGTCTTTTCTCTGTATTAGGAAATGGGAAGGTCAGCAGTTGCACAGCTGCTGAGGGTAGTTTCACATCTCTCACTGGACTTCTAGAAGTTGAACCCCTGCACTTTACTTGTGTCTCAACTAGTGATGGAACCAGAATAGAAAGGGATGATGCAAGTACGTTTACTGGTATATACCTTCTTTTATTATATATTTTATGCAGTAATAAAGTGATATGTAAGTATTTAAATATCAGTTATATATAAGTTTCAATGCTATCATTTTTCATGGAAATTTATTTATGGGAGGGATATTTTGGGGAAATATAGTTTTATATATTTTTCTAGTTTGATTCATAGGGTTCCCCCCCTACCCAAACAGTCTTAAATCCTTATGTTTTTATGTGTGTGTACTTTTAGAAACTTTTTAATTTGAAAAATATCAAGCATAATGGAAATGGAAGAGTAAAATAGACTCCATGTTTCCACTACTCAGGTTCAACAATCATCAGCTGGTGACGAGTCTTGTTTTGTCTGTACTGTGTGTAGTTTTGGCATCATATTATTTCTTGCATCTAATGTGAGCAGTGTATTTGGTGATGTCTTTGAGAAATTTGAGATGAATAACAAGGGAATACTATTTGCAACTAGTATGAAGCAACTTTGAATATCTGAAACACTATTTGAGTGTGTTGAATATGTGACGGCATTATTTTAAATAAATACCTACACTTAAAAATTAAGTTCTTGATTATCAAGCAGTAGAAACTTTCTTTCTTATTTTCTTTGATTCTTTTTCTTCACATAGCAGGATCAGTGTTTATTTATAATTCTGTGGTACAAATTATTGACGTTTTTATAATTAAGAATATTAGTACATGGTTTTATGTATATATTACAGTCACTGAAGTGTTTGAAAATTGTGTTGGTGGTTTTGTATAAGTGACTCTGCTGTTGGTGGTTTTGTATAAGTGGGTGTGGTCTTATTCTCTTCAACAGTTTAACAGAAAGCAAAAACAATTTGCATGAGAAGTAGTGATAAATTTAATTTTGCACTTGGCTCCAGAATGGCAAGGATTTTTAAAAGGAATTTATCTATTCTTTATTTTAGTGTTTTTTTTTTAGTGTCTTGTATCTTCCAATTGTGAAAGTGACTACTAAGTGAAATTCATAGCATATGTAGTATAGATGAGCTTTTTAAATAAAAATATAATATTTCCTTTATATGGAGATTCTAGAAGCATCAAAATTAATTATTTTCTTGGACTATCATACTCATTTTGTAAAAACTCTTACATTTACAGTGGAATAGAAACATACCATGACAAAAAATTTTGCCCTTTATTTGACCTTTATAATTGACCTTTATAAAGAATTTATAAATTCTTTATTTATAAATCAGGCTTTTTCTTGGAACTGGCTTGAAATTAAGTGTTCAAAAATTTTTATCTTAAGAAAATTCATGTGTGTGAATAAGTCATCCTGTTCGAAAGTATAACATTTTTTAAAGATACAAGTTAGGTTTGACAACATATTCCTGCACACTCACCATTTCCCCTTCTGCAAAGCAAGGAATGGAACCAATTTCTTATCTGTTCAGAGGTAGTCTGTGTATATGTAAGCAATCACCTCTGTATTCCTCCCAGTCTGAAACCACTGCCAGCAGAGGGATAGCCAAGTCCTGACTAGTGATTATAAGGAGCTAAAAGATGACTACAGTATAAATACAATACCCATGCAGAAAAGTGCAGAAAACAATTACATAGCTCAGCAGTTTATCATGACACATATGTGACCACCAACTGGGTAAAGAAGTAACATTTCCAGCATCCCAAAAGGTGTCTTCACGCCCACTTCCATTTATTTTTCCCTCATTCTCTTCACAAAGTAAACACTGTTCTAAATTTTAGAGTAATCTCTTCTTGGTGTTTGTTTCTTTTCTTTTTTTTTTTTATAGCCATAATAGGTCAGGTGTTTGTTTCTTTGAATAACTGCTTAATCATATATTCCTGAGCGCTGGTTGAGTAGGGTCTGTATAACATAGAATTGTGCATATATGTATATTTTGGTCTGCCTTCCATTCAGTGCTATGATTATGACATTAATCTATATCACTACATATAAGCAGTTCTTTTTCATTGCTGTTTAGGTTCCCATGATCTGAATAAACAATTTATGTATCCATTATTGATTTATATACTGTTGATAGACATTTGAGTTGTTTCATTGTGGGACTGTTAGTACTAATGGATACACTATTCTCTTGGATGTGAATGTAGAAGTTGATTCACTGCTTCATAGGGTATCCATATATTCAACTTCAGTAAGCAGTTATCTTTTTGCTATTAATTTCTTTTTAAGTTGCCATAGGGTTAAAGGAAATACTCAGATTATTAATCTTGCAACATTTATTAGTAATTTTATAGGGTCAGTTTTTGTAAATATTCCATGTGTGCTTAATAATGTTTACTCTGCGCTTGTTGGTGAAGTATACTCTATATATCCATTTGGTCCAAGTTTGCTAATTCTGTTTTTGAAATTCTCTGTCTTTATTCATTATTTTATCTACTTTTTTTTTTTTTTGGTTTTGTTTTTTAGCTAATGAGGCCTATATGTTAAAAATCTTGGTACGATAACTGTGGATTTGTCTATTTTAGTTTCATCAATTTTTATGTTATACATTTTGAGGTGACCATATAAATTTAGGATGGTTGTATCTTGGGAATTAATTCTTTCATCATCATGAATTTTCTCTCTCTTATTTTTGACATGGGGGCTTGCTATATTGCCCAGGCTGGTCTCGAACTCGTGAACTCAAGAGATCCTCCTGCCTCAGCCTTCTGACTAGCTGAGATTACAGGCATGTGCCATGATACCTGGCACATATTTCTCTTTATTTCTAAGTTTGCGATTTCTCCTAAGATCTACCCTGATATGTATATACCTAGCACCAACTTTCTTTTGGTTGCTATTTGCATGGTATATATTTTTCCATCTTTTTACTCTCAACTTTTCAGTGTCTCCTTATAATTTAGACATACTTTTTAATAAGCAGCATGCAGTTGTTTTTTTCAAAAATCAAATCAAGCCCGATATTTTTGTCTTTTAGTGGGAGCATTTGGTTTAGCTACATTTAATGTAATTACTGATATATTTGTGTTTACATCTACCATGTTTTGTGATATATACTATTAAATTTCTCGTCTTGATAGTTACATTCTTTTTTCTCCTTTTGGGGTGGTTGATTATATTTTTTACTGGTCAATTTTCCTATTTTTTTTAAACCATTCTTTTAGTAATTATGTCATTGAGAGCACAATATACACTCTGGATTCTCTAATTGCTGTTTTTAACACAGTGAAAATATCTTGAACAGTATTTATCACTCTCTCAATTTGTATGGCACTGTGCTTTATATCTTAATTTTTATGTGGTCTGTGTCTTAATTTTATGTATATTTTAATTCCTATGATTATGATTATAGTTTTTAATATTCAGTATTCTCTTGGATTTACCTCATAATTCCATTTTCATTGCTGTTTCTTCTTTTCTTTGCCTTTGAGCTTTTATCTGGTATGATTTTTCTTAGGTTTGAAAAATAGATATCTTTTTGTTTGAGTGTACTGATCAAGGATTCACTTAGGTTTTTTTAGAAAAATTTCAAATTTTTCTGCATAATTGAATGAACAAACCATATAGCCATTATCCAGATTGCAATATTATTGTTACTTTTTCACATTTCTTTTATCTATACCTTTTTTCTTTTCCTTTGCCCAAGTACTGAAAAGCAAATCCTAGACATTGTATCATTTTTACTTGTCCATATATGATACAAACAGAAGCATTTTAAATAATAGAAATAACTTCTTTAATAGTTGATACCATTTTGCCCATATCAACTAAATTAATCATATTTATTATGTGGGCAAGTTTTATAATCAACTAAATTAACACAGTTTCACAGTATCATCAAGTTTTCAATACATAATTTCATAATTTTTTTTTTTTTTTTTTTTT
>VBSM01002608.1:150471223-150484485 GCA_008086735.1 Cheirogaleus medius | reverse complement strand
GCCTCCCAGAGTGCTAGGATTACAGGCGTGAGCCACCGCGCCCGGCCATAATTATGTTATTTTAATATCAGAAAAAACATATTTTACATCTAGCTTATTTGGCTGAAGATCATCTTTATTCTTGAAATATATTTTTGCATTATAGAATTCTGAGTTAGCAGTTAATTTTTTCTGGTGATTCAAAGATAATCTTCTCTTGTATTTTACCTTAAATTGTATTTGTTAGAAGTCATCTGTCTTTTTGTTTGTTTGTTTTTGGCAGTGACTTGGAAACCTGTCTATCTTCTATTTTCTTGCCCTATACCTTGAGGGTAGTATCTCTCAGTCTTAGTATTGCTTTTTTAAGGTCACTTCTTAAGCTGTTTTAGAGATTGCACTTCTCCCTTTTCTTTTTTTCAGAAAGTTTTGCAGATGTTCCTACATGTGATTTCATTTGTATTTATCCTGCTTCAGATTTATAGGACTTCTCAAATCTTTACTTGATATCTTCTTGAATTTTTACTTGATACCTTCCATTAGCTTTAGAAAAATCACATCTAATTAACTCTTCAAATATTGGTTTTCTTGTCTGTCTTCTTTTTGAGTTTCCAATTTAATATATGTTATAGCTCATCCCTATACCTGATATAATTTTCAATTGTTTTATCTCTCTTAGTGAATTTTGGGTATTTTCTTCTAATCCATCATTTTTTTTAATACTCTCTCTTTTGCTATCTAACCATTTATGGAAAAAGACTATACTTTCCCCACACCACTGCAGGGTTGCCTCTATTATAAATCAAGTGTTGTGTGTATCTTTCTCTTTCACTGGTCATTTGTCTAGCCATTTGTTGATTCCCTATTGTCTTAATTACTGCAACTTTATATTAAGTCCTGATATCTGCTAGTATATATGCATCAACTTTCTTTTTCATTCTTTTTAGGCAGATTTTTAAAATTGAGTTTTAGAATTTTTTAAAAATTAGGTTTTTACAGTGTGTGCAGTCATTACCCTTATGTAATTTTAGAACATTTCCTTCACTACAGAAAGCAACCCCTTACCCATTTATTCCCAGTCTAACCCCCATCTTCTGGCAACCACTAATTTACTTTCTGTCTGTATGGATTTGCCTACTGTGGTCATTTCACATAAATGGAATCCTACGATACATGTCCTTTGTGTTTGACTTCTTTTACTTAGCGAAATCTTTCCATTCAGCATGTATCAGTACATCATTCCTTTTTACGGCTGAATAATACTTCATCATCGAGTGGATATTATTTAATATTAATATATTTATAAATATTATATATTTAATAGTATGCATTCAGTAATACTCAATATTATTATTAAACATTCTGTTTCTGTATTCATCAGTTGAACATTTGGGCAGTTCCTTCCTTTTGGCCATTATGAACAATGCTGCTGTGAACATTTTTGTGTATGTTTTTGTGTCAGTGTATGTTTTCAGTTTTCTTGAGAAATAACTACTTAGGAGTGAAATCTACAGATATTATTTTTCTTAAAGATTGTCTTGGCTGTTCTAGGTCTTTTGTATGTCTGTTTGAATGTTAGATTTGATTTGTCAATTTCCTCACAAAAGAGCCTGTTTTTAAAGTTTGGGATTTAAATGTAAATCAGTTTGGGAGAATTCACATCTTAGAATTGAGCCTTTAAATACATTAAATGGTATATATTCTTTCTTTTTTTCTTTTTCATCCAGAATATACACTGGAGGTATATATTTTTTAATATATTTAGGTCTTTAATTTCTCTTGGGTGATATTTTGTAGTTTTCAACATAGAACTTTTACATATCTTTTTTATATTTATATCTATATATTTGTTTTTTTAATGCTGTTATTAATATTGCTCTCAATATGTTATTTTCTGTTCTTTCACTGCTAGTTTGTATACATTAATGTCATATTTGGTGATATGGCTATATTACTAATTTTATAGAGTTTGCAGATTCTTTGGGATTTTTAAATATTTGCAATGATGTCATTTGTTAATAAAGAGAGTTTTACTTTTTTCCTAATCATTATATCTTTTATTTATTTTTCCTGCTCTAATATACTTCCTAAGATTTCCTGTATGTGGTTGAGCAGAAATGGTGCTAGTAGTCACCTTTGTCTTACTCTCACCTCTCTCTTTTTGTATATCTAGAGTTTTTGAAGCCTTTCTTAGTATAGAAAAAGCAACAGATATTGAAAACTAGATTGTACAAAAGAGTTTTAGTTTTGTAGTAGCAGGATGGCTCATTATTCTTGGATTGTTTATGTCTTTGATGTGTTTGTAGTGATTTAATTGGTTTTCCCATAAATATTATTTGGGTGCATAAGGTTTTAAAATTTCACATGTAAAAGTACACCTTATTGAAAATCACTTACATTACTCGAAAATACAAGCATAATATGAACGCTTTAGTAATAATTTCTCCTAATGTCTCCTTGAGAGTTGGAATTAATATTTATTGCTTTGGTGGAGCACTAGAAGGAGCAAACAACTTTTCTTTTGGGGCCACACATGTTATATGAGATATGATTGCTCTTTCTTTGACCAAACTTATACAGCTGAGTTAGTGGACGTTAACACATTGTCACACTAGGAAAAAAAATTTTTTTCTTGGGACTATGGTGTTTTATCACAAAAACAGAATAAAAACTTTGAAGACAAAATGATCCTTTCTAATTTAATGAAAAATTTGTTATTGACTTCTAGTAATTTAATCCATATTTTTAGAATTAAATTGTCAATATTAATTTTAACAATAAAAACATCAACAAGTAAGATTTTCACGAACCAACTGCAGGGTTTGCCCAGGTTTTGCTTCATGAGGCCCTTGGCTCAAAACTAGTGTGAGTTAAATACAACTTACATGGCAATTAATGTGTTAAATGAAGGGTGGTATGACTACACTGTAATGAATGGTGGTTTTGTTTGTTTTTTACATGAAGAAACTTTTAATTATAAGAGGTCATGCAGTTTTTGGTGTTATTGGTATCTTGTTTATTGTTTCTTAATTTTTAAATAGTATGTTAGAATTCTGAGAATTTGTTAGCTTTTGTTAGACGTTAAAAAGATAAGCTGTCAGATTGCTTGGATTTTCCCTTTTCCAGTATTTATGAGCAAATTACTTCCCTCAGCTTTAGTTTTATTATCTATAAAATGATATTATAATAGTACTTAATTCCATATAATAGTAACTAATACTTTGCCTAATTAATACCTAATACTTTGCTCTTTCCAAGATTAAATGAGTTGATAATAAGTTCCATGCTTAACCCTGTGCCTGGCATTAGCTTTGACTTCACATAGCCCTTGGTCCTAATCCCAGTTCTCCCACTATGAGTTTATAGGATAATATCTCTGAGCCATTCTTTACTTAACTAAGAAAGGGGATTATCATATCTACCTCATAGGGTTGTTCATATGTTGAATGCAGTGATTCATTAAAACACGTACCACTTGTATAATACTAAATATCTGCTATTATAGCAGTTATCTTTTCCCTAATGTACCTTTCTAGTAAAGTCCTGTTATGATATAAATATTTATGCTATAGAGTTGGCCTCTACTTTTTGTTTTTGCTGACATGTTGGATTAAGTTTTTATCCCAGCTTTCCCAAAATATTTGTCATAAATGCTGCTAAATATTTAATGGAAAAGGGGTTCTTTTGTAATGTATACTTGAATAACATTGAAAAGGAAAGTCAACGAAATTTCTTAACTTGCATGATTTCATAGAGCCTTTATTGATGATAATGTTCATGGAAAGCAGTGTGTGTTAGATTCGACTGTGTGTGGGATGCGCTTCTCTCCAGTTTACTGTTCTGGGGCGCATATAGCAGGAAACATTGCTTTACATATTCTGTGCAGGCCTTACCTCTGGTCCAGGCTGTGCTTTAAAATGAGGAAATAAGTGTCATCTCTCTTCTTACATGATGTCCTTATAATTGAAAGTTTTTTGAGCTTTTCTGGAGGTGGAGGGGACATGTTGCTGTAGGAAAACTTAGTAAAGGAAATTTATTTCCTTTGCTGAAATTGTATAATAACTAACAGGTACAATGCACACTATCTGGGTGATGGACACACATATAACTTTGACTCAAACTGTACAAAAGTAATTCATGTAACCAAAACGTTTGTACTCCCATAATATTCTGAAATTGAAAAATTGTATAATGCGATTACTCTCGTTTTTAATGATAATTTTCATAAAATTAAGTGAAATTTCTTCTATACCGAAAATATTTGTAAACTTGAAAGTATACTCATTCTAATTTTTCTTTGCTTTAGAAGTCATTGCTGGATTTCCTAGATTTTGAATGCTAGAATTGTCAATGTACTCTAACCATGAAGATTTCTTTATTTATACTTTCCAGATTCCTTTTTTAAAATGAAAATTAACTATAGTTTTAGTGTCAAATAGTGTGAAAATATTTGAATATGTTTTCTCTGTGGATTTTTCTTCATCCTGGTGTTTTTTTTTTTTTTTCCCTCTTGCCTCATGCCAGTGAGTTCCTTCGGGGTTACTCCTGCAGTAGGTGGACTATCATCTGGGACAGTTGGGGAAGCCTCGACAGCCCTGACTTCAGCAGCCCAGGTAGCTTTGCAGTCTCTCTCTCATGCAATGGCTTCAGCCGAGCAACAGCTACAGGTGCTGCAAGAGAAACAGCAGCAGCTTTTGAAGCTTCAGCAACAGGTTGGAGACTATTTGGCTCTTTGTTCATGCTGTCTCTAAACTTCAAAAGCTGAAAAAAATACTGTAAAAATGATCATTATTTTCGTAAAGGAAAGTAGGTTGACCGATCTGAGCTAATCATTTTCAACAAAAATGGAGGTAAATTTTTTGTGATATATTTAAATCTGTTAACATTCTGTGAATGCATTTTATTTGGTACATATTCGAGGGAATATGATTGACACTTTTTGTGCAAAATCCGTTCTCTGTTTAAACACCCTTGATCAACATTACAAACAATTACCAGTTACTATTTCTGTGAAGTGTAGAACCTAAAAAATATATTTTTTAAAGACCAGTTAAATTAAAGTGACTTAAAATTTAGAAATAATGAGAGATGTTTTATAGATTTCATTGTGGTGAAACCTGTGGCAATTCCTGGTGACAAATTGTATCAGATTAGTCAACATGATAATCCACCTCTTGATAATATTTTGTTTTGAGCAGAACTTTGTTTCCTTGTTTACATTTAATTGTTTTACTTTTAAATTTTGTCTTGAGAAAGCCCTAGTTCTAAAATACACAGGAAATTTTATATTAAATATTTGTGAAGTATATGTAGCAAATTAATGTTCCATTTATAGAGTCCAGTTTTGATTTAATTTCATTTTTATTTAACAAAGACCTAGTTATTCGTGTTTATGTTCATAATATATACCCACGTAGTTTTTCCCAAAACTCAGGGAGATAGGATCTGTCTATATTTGTTGCTTTTACCTCTTTTACAGAAAGCAAAGCTGGAAGCCAAGTTACATCAGACAACAGCTGCAGCTGCTGCAGCAGCATCAGCAGTTGGTCCTGTTCACAACTCTGTGCCTTCCAACCCAGTGGCTGCTCCTGGATTCTTCATTCATCCATCTGATGTTATTCCACCCACTCCAAAAACAACACCTCTTTTTATGACTCCACCACTCACTCCACCCAATGAAGCAGTTTCCGTTGTGATTAATGCTGAACTTGCACAGCTTTTCCCAGGCTCAGTCATTGATCCTCCAACAGTCAATCTTGCTGCACATAACAAAAATTCCAACAAGTCCAGAATGGTAAATTATGTTTTAAATAGATGTTGGCTTAAAATGTTTAAAAATATTTTGAAGTATACCATGACTTTAGAAGGCAAAATTTTATCATACCAACTCAACATTTTAAATTGGATTATTCCATTTTGTAAAATATTACAAAATATACTCAGGAAAAGAGACTTATTAATTTGATATTATGGTTAGTGGTTTTTATAGAGCAAGAATAATATCAATATAGAGTTATACTTTTTTCTTTTCTAGAATCCACTTGGTTCTGGTCTAGCCCTTGCAATTTCTCATGCTTCACATTTTCTTCAGCCTCCACCCCACCAGTCCATTATTATAGAGCGAATGCATTCAGGTAATCTTTGACTTTCTTAAAATATTTTTCTTTCCTAGTCTGTTGTTCCTTTTAAGATTCATTATTCTTCAGTTTGATTTCTCTTTGCAAATAAATGACATTTGCTCTTGGGTAAGTATATTTTACCAAGAATAAGCACTATTTAAGGTTCAAGTTGTGTGTGCTCACCAAATTGAGTGACAAATGCTATTGTGTAGTGGATTTGATCTGTACATGAATATCTGCACATTGTTGAAGATACTGTAGTTGTTGAAGTTACTATCACACTAGAAATTACACTCAAGGAAGTATTCCTGAAACTAGCATTCTTATAGTGGAACTGTTTCCGGAGAATAGCAGACAGAACTACTGTTTGTTATAATAACTGAGTAAGATTAACACTTACTGGTCTCTGAATAGTTTAAATCTTACCTAAGTTTGTCTCGTGCTTCTATGCTGGATAACTGAGATTGAAATAGGTTCTTTCAATTAGTGCATATTTACAAATAAACTATAGCCAGTTTTTACGTTATAGTTCTACCGACTGTTCTGTGCTTGAGCAGCAGCAGAAGTCAAAAAAATCCTTAGGGAAGTAACATGGATATAGTGCACATTGTAGCATTTTTCATTATATGAACAATTAAACCGTATTTGCTTTATTGCAATGGGGTGTTTCCTTTTTGGAAGAGGGAGTTTGAAAGATAAAACAGAAGTCTTATTTTCTGCCCAAATAATCATTTATTGGTAACAACATTCATGTTTATAACGTTTAGAGTGAAAATTTATTATTCTGCAGTCGTGAGGGATG
Organism: Cheirogaleus medius; assembly: GCA_008086735.1. Taxonomy (NCBI): domain Eukaryota; kingdom Metazoa; phylum Chordata; class Mammalia; order Primates; family Cheirogaleidae; genus Cheirogaleus; species Cheirogaleus medius. The sequence continues at coordinate 150,477,588 of VBSM01002608.1, read as the reverse complement.
TGAGCAATTGTTTACACTGCAGTTTGGATATTTATCCATGGAAATGACTGCAGCACATAAGCCTCCTGAGGAGAACTATGTTATTTGCTGTTGGGTAATTTTTCTCTTTAGGAAAATATTGGTAACTGCCTTGTTTTCTTTTAAACTAGTTCCATGGAGAATAGCACTATTCCTAGAAGTTTAATTTAGTAGTTGTTTTCCTTCACTGTAAAATGTTGCTGGTAAGGTTACTAGCTGCCTCTCAACCCAATGCAATGAAGAAGAAACAGAAGTATGATATTATTAACAATCTGCCTTATGTTTCACTAGTTGAACTTACGATTGTAATGTGTGTGATGAGATAGGTGAATCTGCTTTATCTTCATCTATTTCATCTGGTATTGAGCTAAAGAGACAGTGATGTGTCCATACTGGGGAAAACCATGCTTTGAAATAAGCTATGTTTGTCTCCATTGGAGGACCTTCCAAGGAATTTTTCAAAGGTGGTTTTACTACAGATGATTTCAGTTAACACTTCACTTTGCATCTTAATCCCAGTGCAGTATGCAACTTCAAAAGAAGTTAAGCAAGGCTAACGAATACTAAAGTCAAATAATAAAATTTGGTATTTTTAAAGCATCTAGTTGTGTAATTAAAAAACAAAAACAAACCAATGGCTGAAAGAAGATCAGATTGGCACTTCACAGAATTAACTTACATATCACTTTTGCTCATTTAATTTTTTTAACTCTAATGTTTTAAGGAAGCTTATGGGTACAGTTAGTTGATTACCTTCATTGTAACAATCTTAACTCTCTTTTTGTGGTTTTGTTTGTTTGTTTTTTAAAAATTTGGGGGGGGTGGTTCTTGCTCTGTTGCCCAGCTGGAGTGCAGTGGCTATTCACAGGCGCAATCATAACGCAGCCTTGAACTCTGGGCTCAAGTGGTCCTCCTGCCTTAGCCTCTCAAGTAGCTGAAACTACAGGTGTGCACCACCACACCTAGCTAGTCTTGTAATTTTTTACTTAAGTCTTGGACTTCAAAACTAACAGACTGTCTATAGGTATAGATTTGAAAAGACAAAAAATAAACATAAAAAAGACACAGCTATTAGTTTGGGATTTCAGAAAATTTTTGAATGAGAATTGACAAGCCATTTTTCTTGTTTAATTTTCCACTCATCTGTTTATAGTTTAGTGAGTTGATTTCATTTTTTAAGATGAGTGATCCAAATTGTTTTTGAGTGTATTGTTTGGTTGATATATTTTTTGTCATCTGTTTCTCTCTCTTTCACAGGGGCAAGGAGATTTGTGACCTTGGATTTTGGCAGACCTATATTGTTGACAGATGTATTAATTCCCACGTGTGGAGACTTGGCCTCTTTATCAATTGACATTTGGACATTAGGAGAAGAAGTGGATGGAAGGCGACTGGTAGTGGCAACTGATATTAGCACCCATTCACTAATTCTTCATGACTTAATACCACCACCTGTGTGCAGGTTCATGAAGGTAAAGAACTTCAAGAAAGTACTTTGATACACTTTCCATGTTTCTGACAAGTTATAAAAAATACTTTAATATATGATTAAAAAGTTAACTTTTTAAAAATACATTGGTCAGATTTTTATTGTATCAGATGTGTGTATACATATATTTATAATTTTTCATTTCAGATCACTGTCATTGGACGTTACGGAAGTACAAATGCCAGAGCCAAAATCCCATTAGGATTTTACTATGGTCATACCTATATCTTGCCTTGGGAAAGTGAACTGAAGTTAATGCATGATCCTCTCAGGGGAGAAGGGGAATCTGCAAACCAACCAGAAATTGACCAGCATTTGGCAATGATGGTTGCTCTGCAGGAGGATATACAGTGCAGGTTAGTTTAAAATGGTAAATTACAATCTTATTGAAACTGTATTTTGTATATATTTTGTTTATATTTCTGTCAAGAAAATGTCATTTTGTAGGTGTACAGAAAACAGCAAAAGGAAATAGGACACTAGTACCTCACAATAATACTGGATGAAAATATTGGCTAAATAATTAGTTCCATTTATTAGTACTATAATTACCAATTGAGTAATTCTTTTAAAATTGTCGAGTGTTAACATGTTTTAGAGATTTTAGAGTGTTAATATGATTTAGAGTATTTGTACATGTATATCAAGAGAACATTGCAGGAAGTATTTTGTTTATTCATTTTTTACTTATAGATATAATTTGGCTTGTCATCGTCTGGAAACTCTTTTGCAAAGTATCGATCTTCCTCCTCTCAACAGTGCTAACAATGCACAATACTTTTTACGAAAACCAGACAAGGCAGTCGAGGAAGACAGTAGAGTTTTTTCTGCTTATCAAGATTGTATTCAGCTACAGCTTCAATTAAATTTGGCTCATAATGCTGTGCAGAGACTCAAAGTAGCTCTAGGTACAAGTCGGAAGATGTTGAGTGAAACATCAGATCCAGAAGATTTAATTCAGACGTCTTCAACAGAGCAGTTACGTACTATCATCAGATATTTATTGGACACTTTGCTCAGCCTTCTTCACTCTTCTAATGGTTTGTACTTTGGCTTATGTACTTCAAAGGCTGGGAATATATGTGATATCATTTTTTTGTATGTTTTGGGTTCCATGTTAATATTTTCTGGGTATTGTTAATTTTGATATCCTTTCTAATATGAATATATATGAAATGTCTAAGTTCACCTATTTTTTTCCATTTATTTTTATTATTTCTTAAATTTTTGATGGGGTTCTTTGGATTTTGTGCTGTTGGTGTACATGTCATTATGCTACTGGTAAAGTAGTAACTGTTGCTTAAAAGTTCAACAGTGAAAACTTCATAATTGCTAACCTAATAGAGAACTATCATTTTCTAGCCAGTAGCTATTTTTGATCATCAGTCACTCGCTCTCTCTGTCTCAACCCTGATATACCCAGCTCTATAGACAAGAAGCATAATTGACTTAAGTGCTAGCTAGCTCTTCTCCTCTTCAAATATTTAACAATTAAATTTCTACATATGAGAAGTAAATAAATAGCAGAATAAAACAATGTAATTGTCCACTGATTGCTAGTAAAGAAGAAAGTTGTCTAAGCATGCTGATTTTCATATTACATCATACACTTAAATAGGATATTTTACTATTTTCTTTCTTATAATAGGACACTCTGTTCCTGCAGTTTTGCAGAGCACATTTCATGCCCAGGCCTGTGAAGAGCTCTTTAAACACTTGTGTATCAGTGGAACACCAAAGATACGATTACATACTGGTCTTCTGCTTGTTCAACTCTGTGGTGGTGAAAGATGGTGGGGCCAGTTTCTCTCTAATGTTCTTCAGGAATTGTACAATTCAGAGCAGCTTCTCATCTTTCCACAGGATAGGTAGGTCAGAAAATATTGGAGGTATTTGTTATTAGTGATTTGTGCTTTGCATAGTCATTGGTCAGATTTTGAAATCCCATTTATGTGGATACTAAGTGTGGCAAAAATGAAGCAGTTTTTCTCAGCATTTTGAGAATGCCCAACAAAGGGCATCAAGATTATTCATGAGATAACTAGTCTATATTCTTTAGTTTTCTAATTGAAAGAAAAATTAGAGTTTAGAGATCTATGTTTATAAATAATTCCTATCAGATTATGTTACTTTTTTGAGGCTAAAATAAAGTTCTCTTTCTTCACTGTGCCTCATTTTCTTGTTGATAACATTAATATAACCAGTAGTTAGAAAAAACCCTATTTTTAACATCATGCATTCAGATATAAATCTTGCTTACCCAATCTGAAATATGATGTTTAAGGAACAAAAATTTTATCATTAATTTGTTAAATTTCAATGTAAATTATTTTTAAAAATTGAACAGTTAAATTGATTCTTACTGGGTATTTTCTTTATATATATATTTTTTAGGGTCTTCATGTTACTTTCCTGCATTGGTCAACGATCACTTAGTAATAGCGGAGTATTAGAAAGCTTACTTAACCTCTTGGATAATTTATTGTCACCTCTTCAGCCACAGTTACCCGTGCATAGGAGGACAGAAGGTATTACTATAAAACAGTGTTCTTTATAAGATTCTTGTAAATATTGCTTTTATAAAATACCTTTTCTGAAATTCTTATTTTAATATTCATTGCAGCACATTTTAATATTTTTATGTTGTAGACTTTTTAGAGTGAGCAACCTTCATGTGTTATAGTTATTACTTTTTAAATCTAATACTTTTCATTATTTGAACTTAGTATGTTTTTCCTATACTACCATAACTAAAATCAAACTCCCTTATATAAGATTAAGCTTTAAGGCACAGTTGCTTTTCTGGTCAATGATAATGGGTTTCATTTGAGCAAGGAAATTGTTATAGGAAAAAAAACTTTAGAACATAATTTAGTACTATATGAATTGTAAGTTTTGAGTTAGAGGTCTTACTTTAGTCACCTGTGAGTCTAAGAATAGCACCTTATACCTTTCTAGTTCATAAATTATTTTTCGGATTCAGCCTACACTTAATCTGGTTTTATACCACGAAGCATTTTTCTTTCATTAGATTTGATGTTCTACTCAATTTGTGGCTGTAGGTACCTAATTTTGAAGCTCATTATATGTAAATATTAGTGTTAGTAGTGATATGGTATGTTTTGGATTTATCAAATATTTTATCTCATTTATTTTATCAGAACTCATTAGAACTCAAAGTCACCTGGAATTTGTTTTTCCTCTCATCTCTGTATAGGAGTACTAGATATTCCCATGATCAGTTGGGTGGTTATGCTGGTGTCCAGATTGCTGGATTATGTGGCAACTGTTGAAGATGAAGCAGCAGCTGCAAAGAAACCTTTGAATGGTAAAGACAGGGAGAGGTTTCTGACAGGTATCAGAAGTTTATAATAATATGTTGGTGGGGATTTTGAGTGACTCCGCTGTTGTTCCAGAACTGGCTATTGGCCTGGAGAATACCACCTGTATGTAATTTATGGAAAATATGAATTAACCTTACTAAGAGTCTATAATATTTAAAGATAGAATTTATACTTGATGAACTTTATAGACAAGCTCAATTGTCTGGACATGACTTTTAGTTTCTAAATACAACTATGTCTTTCACAATGTTTTTTCCTGCATGCTAATTTAAACATTTTAAAATAACATGCATATAAGTGAGTTATGAAAGGGAAATTTGTGAGGAGTTCTTGTAGTTTTTTTCTTGGTATAATATGTCATTTCATTTTACCATTGTCGAGTTCTCCTAATTAATTACAAGTGGGTTTTATGCTTAACTACAGAAATTCCCAGATTTTTTGGTGTTGTAATCTTTCTTCATGAGCTTAACAGCAGAAAAAGTTAAAAATTAAAGGAATTCAAAGTGCAAGACCAATTGTTTTCTTCCCCATTTCCAGTTAACAAAGCTTTTTATAAAGGATTTGAGATATCTAAATCTAATTTGTAAACACAGCCATTGAGGGCCATAAAATTTGGAATTTTATACATTGTCAGGATCCTAGTATTTTTAAGAAGCTACCTTGACATGTTTTATAGCTGAACAAATTGCTTACATACTGTGTTTTTTTAAATGATGAGGAATTGTCATGTACAGAGAATTTGCTTTATATTGACTTTTTAAAAACAAATAATATATATCTATGAGTCAGTTTACTGTAGTTATAGGATATAGAGAGGTAAGACACAAATAAAACTACCATATAAACTTGGAATGTAACAGTATTAGAAGTATTAGTTTTTATTTATATTGCTTAGAGACTATGAATATAGTGGTGGAAGAGTTTTTTAGAGGTTGAAGGATTTGAACAAAGCCTTAATAAATGGATAGTAGAGAAGAGGAAAATATTTTTTAGGTTAAGGAAAAGATGTGTGAGGTTTGGAGATGGATAAAGTGTTTTATTGGGCTTAAATTAACAAAAAGAATGACACAGAATAGTCTAGACGTATTCAAAAAAATGAGAATAAATATAGCTATACACACTGGTTTTTGAGCTATTCAACCGTTTTGGCAGTGATTAGTCAGTTTGTTGAGTACCCTTTTTTGGTCCCTGCATGAAAGCTTGTGTTTGAAATAGGCAATAGTGAGTATTTGTTACTAAAACTGAATGACATCATCAGAACTTTGTTTAAGATTAATCTTAAACAATTGTGGAGAAAGATGGCTGTTATCCTAAAGGAAAGATTGGAGACAGAACTCTGGTCTTAAAATCATTTGGGGTCTAGGCCGGGCGCGGTGGCTCACGCCTGTAATCCTAGCTCTCTGGGAGGCCAAGGCGGGCAGATCACTCACAGTCAGGAGTTCGAAACCAGCCTGAGCAAGGTGAGACCCCGTCTCTACTATAAATAGAAAGCAATTAATTGGCCAACTAAAAAT
>VBSM01002608.1:150398518-150467557 GCA_008086735.1 Cheirogaleus medius | reverse complement strand
TCTTGCTCAGGCTGGTCTCGAACTCCTGAGCTCAAACAATCCACCTGCCTCAGCTTCCCAGAGTGCTGGGATTACAGGCGTGAGCTGCCAGGCCTGGCCTCAATTTCTTTAGTAGCTTATGTAAGAAAACCTTCTAGTTACTTCCTTTCTCCAATGGTTGTAAGGGAGATCTTAATGATAACATGAAGAGATCTTGAAGTCAGGATTTTGAACAATTGTTTTTTAAAAATCAGCACAGTTAAAATTATATTACTAAATCTTTCAAGGATTTACTTATTCCATTAATTTGATGTAGGAATTCTGTGAGGAGTATAATAATTTACTTTTTTTGTTTTTAACATTTTAAATTTTAAGTTGTTTGTTTATTTTTTAAAGCAACTTAACCTCTTAAAAGCAAAACAGAAGGCTCTGGTGGAACAGATGGAAAAAGAAAAAATACAAAGTAACAAAGGATCATCTTATAAACTCCTGGTGGAGCAAGCAAAATTAAAGCAGGCTACTTCAAAGGTATTATCTAGACTTTGTCTCAGAAAGATCACTTTTTCATTTAGTATTTTAAATTATTTGAGCAGTGAAGTATCTTTAATAACTACAAGGAAACTAAAATATATGTTATTCTGTTTATCAAGACAAAAAATCAATCTACCCTGGGCTTTTTTTTTTTTTTTTTTTTTTTTTGGTAAAGTAGCTTTTAACTCAAGGAAATGTGTGATAAATGTAGACTTCAGGTATTATTCTAGTATATTCCTTTCAAAGTGGATTGAGTTACAGTAAATTAAAGATAAAAGACAATGGAATTTACAGTTTTAATAATGTGGGATTGACAGTGCTGTTAATTCTTTCTATATTATAATACAAAAATATATAGCATAATTGTAAATACCATTGTGTCAGCCATAAAAATAAAATTAATATATAAAGGGAAAATTTTGGCATTCACTTTCCTTTTAGTTTTGTTATTGGAAAATTTTCGAGGCTGAGCTTAGAAGTAAAACTTCTTTTGGATCCAGTGGTGCTAAAAGGCTCAAATATAAGATGTCTTTTTTTTTTTTTTCTTGTTTTATTTTTTTGGCCCAGATTAGAGTGCAGTGGTGTCATCATAGCTCACTGCGACATTAAACTCCTGGGCTGAAGCCATTCTCCTGCCTCAGCCTCCTGAGTAGTTGGGCCTGTAGTGCGTGCTGCCAAGCAAGCTAATTTTTCTATTTTTTGTAGAGGCAGGGTCTCGCTTAGGCTGGTCTCAACCTCCTCGCCTCTCGCAAACCTCCTGCCTTAGCCTTCCAGAGTGCTGGGATTACAGGTGTGAGCCATGGTGCCCGGCCATAGCATGTCCTTCCTAAGTGAAAATGAAGTTCAAGTGATTTGTAAATAAAAGTTTCAGAAGATTTGATATGAAATTTTTTTTAATTTGTGGAAATGACATTTATATGTAGCAACCAAGTTTGTGTATTATTTCTATAAAAATACTTGGTACTTAAAAGTTAAGGTTTTCTGTGTCTTCAGCCTTCTATGAATTATGTTTAGGATGTTATGGTAATATTTATTTAAGTTGTTAGATTTGACCTAACAACTTAAGAAATTACCTATACTACATATCTGTAGAAATTTACTTTTTTGAAATTCTGTTGTATATTGTGTATCTTAAATCTAAGGTATATTGGTAAGTATAGCTTTTCATAATCTTACCTTTTGAATCTCATGTTTAATAAAAAAATTTTGTTCTTTAGAAGTTGTAAATTTTCTGAGTGAATACATTAATAAATTCATTACATAAATTTGTACTTTAAAAGATTTATTAAGTAAGCATTGATTCAAATACTGTAAATTTTTGCACGCAGCACTTTAAGGATTTAATTCGATTGCGTCGGACAGCAGAATGGTCCCGTTCTAATTTAGATACAGAAGTTACAACAACAAAAGAAAGTCCAGAGATAGAACCACTTCCATTTACTCTGGCCCATGAACGTTGTATCTCAGTTGTCCAGAAACTTGTTTTGTTTCTCCTCTCCATGGATTTTACGTGTCATGCAGATCTCTTATTATTTGTTTGTAAGGTAAGTAAGCTATTAGGCATTATTTATAAGTATAAATTTACAGGGTAAGAAAAGGAATTAGGAAAGGACACAGTTTTTAATTGATTTTGATTGAAAGAAATAATAGTATTTCTTTTGGATTTCCTTTATGTGCAGTTAATTGGTTTTTTTTTATTATGTCTGGAAAGATTTAATTTTTCCCCACTTATTTCAAAGAAAATCTGATTAATATTTTACTTTGGTTAAAACTTGAGAGTTTTAAATATAGATAATATAGTTATGTCTATCTCCAACCTACTTTTCTTACATTATTTAAAATAGGAAATATGCAAATAAATGTCATTAAGTTAATGAAGGACTTTTAATATAGCATATTCACTGTTGAAATTATTTTTAACTGTTTCACCTAGATTTTAAATCAGATTTTAATATTTGTTCCATCAAAATACATTCTTTTGCTTTCTCTTTCAAGTGATTATTTTGACAACAGAATCATACATCAGTATTGAAAACTATTATTCCAATGCTAGCATATTGATAGATATGTTATTTTTTGAAAAAATATATGTAATTGCTATTTAAGTGTATGATTTTATGAAATGTATTACAGGTTCTTGCACGCATTGCAAATGCCACAAGACCAACTATTCATCTGTGTGAGATTGTGAATGAACCCCAGCTGGAACGACTGCTATTGCTTTTGGTTGGAACTGACTTCAATAGAGGAGATATATCTTGGGGTGGTGCTTGGGCTCAGTATTCCTTAACTTGTATGCTACAGGATATTTTAGCAGGTTTGTCAGGCTTTATTTTTCATAGTTTATGTCAGAATTAGCTTGCTATTGCTCAGCAAAGTAATCTTTAAAGGGAATTATAACCCCCTAAAAGGGTAAAAGGTTTCTTTAGCCAAACGTGGTAGTGCAGCACCTGTAGTCTCAGGTACTCAAGAGGCTGAGGCAGGAGGATCACTTGAGCCCAGGAGTTTTGGGATGTAGTGCTCTATGCCAGTTGGGTGTCTGCACTAAAATCAGCATTAATATGGTGACCTCCTGGGAGCAGAGAACCACCATGTTTCCTAGGGAGGGATGAACAGTGCGGGTCAATACTCCTGTTCTGATCAGTAGTAGTGGGATCGTACCTGTGAATAGCCATGGCACTCCAGCCTGGGCAATATAGGGAGTCTCTTAAAAAATAAAAAAAGGTCTCCAACGTTATAACAGTAGTAGCTATTTAGAATTACTTTATATTTAATTATGTTGACAGATGTGATAAATATACATCTTTAGAAAGGAGTTAGTTTGTTAAAGTGCATGGATATTGGAGCTAGTCAGCTTTATTGTTACCAGTGGCATGCTGCTTACTTGTTCTTTATGTAACCATGAGGAAATCATGGTACCTCAGTTTCTTCATCTATAACATAGGATAATACAAATACCTTTCTTACAAGGTTGTTTTGATAAATAAATGAGTTGTCAGTGTATGTAAGGTAATTATAGTAACTCTTTATACGTATGCATTTTGTGTTTACTACTAGTAGTTACTTGACTTTGGCATTTGAAGGTAATGTAGTGAGTCTTAGAATTCCTTAGGTGGTTAGGGACTCATTTGCTTTAAATTCCTTTGTAGTTGGTACAGCATGTATTTTGTCATTCTCTAAATCGGAGGAAAAAATCTGGTTTAATATAGTTCAGAAATCCGTGTATAAATTTTTAAAGCAGTTGAGACTGTTTCCTTACATACAGGAGAACTGTTGGCTCCAGTAGCTGCAGAAGCCATGGAGGAAGGAACAGTGGGTGATGATGTAGGTGCAACAGCTGGTGACTCTGATGACTCCCTTCAGCAGTCCTCAGTTCAGTTGCTGGAAACTATAGATGAACCTTTGACACATGACATAACAGGTACATTTGTTAATTGTGTTTTATTTAAGATGTTTCAGTTTTTTCTATTAAATAAAAACATTAAAAAAATAATGTTAGAGAAGTATAAAGTTGATTTTTATATTTTTCTATTAGGTATTTGGCCTTATAAACTACATAATTTATTTTCCTGATAAGTACATTTTGTCTTGGTTCTCTGAATGAATGCTCATTATAACAAAGTGGTTGCATTTTATAACATCCTGATTATTTTGACATAGTCCCATTTGCCTATGTTAAAGAAAATACAAAATAGAAAACATTTAAAGATAAGCTGTAGTGAAGATAGCAAAGTTTCAAGGCTTTTGTTCTTTAGATCCAGCTGTTTTATGGATTTTTTTTGGTATATTTTTTTCTTCCTTTTTATAACTATGTTTGTAAATTACCATGTATAATCCTTTGTGATGTGGAAACTCTGTTTTGATTCCTACCTCATATATGTCAGATGCTGTGGTTATTTTCAAACATTTGTCATTCCTTAATATTCCATTCTCTAATGATCTGATCTTTTTTTTTTTTATATGATATTCTCTTTATCTGGTATAGACTTCCTTCTCTTATTTGGATGATGAAATCTTCCCTATCTAAGGTTTACATACAGCATGCTTTCCTCCAAGAGGCTTTTTCTACCACTCCCAGCAGAGTTGGGGACTGTGCCGTCTATACTCCTCTTGTACTCTCAAATATCTCTGCTAGTATATGATGTTGGAGTTAGTTAAATTATAGATACAACCCACCTCTGAACCTCTATTAATTAGGGGAGATTTCCTTCATTAATCTTTATGTACATATACTCAAATCCTAGTATGGCTGGCATTTAGTAGGCTTTCCCTTAATATATGTTGAATAAGAGGATAGAAATGATGGGAAAGTAAGGTTTGTAAGTGATAGATAGCTACTTAAAAATTTAGAGACACCTAAGAGCAAAATAATTTCTAATTCATAATAGAAAAATAAGATAAATAGAAGTCTTATCACTTAAATCCTCTTTGCTTTTCAGTGGACGCAACATAATGAATTATATATTGGATATATTAGAATAATATTTATTCTAGAAATGTTAATGATTATTTTTAATAACAAAGTTTATGAAATTTGATTCAATAAGAACTAATACTGTGGTCTTTTCCCTAGGAAAGCAAATATCATTGCATTCATGTTTTCATTGTATGTTATGGAGTGATACATTTGCATACCTATTGCTTAATTGTTAAGTGAAAAATTTGTGATTTTTAAAATAAATAGGCATATATATGTTACATACAAGCAAAATAATTTTTTCTATAAATAAAAGCAATATATCAGCTAAATCTTATGCAATACACTCCACCAATAAAATCACTTTAAATTATTTGAAGGTGCACCTCCTCTCTCCTCTTTGGAAAAAGATAAAGAAATTGACCTTGAACTACTTCAAGATCTCATGGAAGTTGACATTGATCCTTTAGATATCGATTTGGAAAAGGATCCTCTTGCAGCCAAGGTTTTTAAGGTATGATACATTAGAATATTCTTTGCAGTTTAAGTTTTTCATCTTACCCTCTTGGCTTAGTAATTACTTAAAAGAGGAAAATATACATGTTTATCACTAAATGCAATCCATTATTCATCATGTTCAAAACACATTGAATTCGCTGTAGGTGCTATAGTAGTTTTAAAAAATATACCAATGGAATAATAAAGAAAACGTATACAATTTTATTAATATAGCCATTAATAATTACCTTATAGCAATAAGAATCATTGTTAATTATGCAGAAGTATAGTTATGGGTCACCAACATTTCAGGCAGTCGTTTAAACTTCATACAAGCTGAGTTCATTGCAGCTTTCCATTTTGTGTTAGCCTCCACTTTTTCTAAGGGAGATACACTTGTAATACTTTATAGAGGTGCAGTTTTTTTGGTGCATAAGAGATTTTATTAGAGATGCTAGTTATCTCTCAGTTTCTAAACATAATGTATTTCTCGATTTTTGGCAGAAAATGAAGAGAATATTACTGTACCATTCTTATATATCGTTAAAATTAGAAGTGGGTTTTAGAAATTTAAAGGGTGGGGAGAATGTTTATTTGGTAATCCTATTTGTCTTTAGATAATGTAAATAATGTGACAATCAGTGAAAAGGCAAAAAAAAAAAAACACACACATTTTTTTTCCCATTCTTTTAAGCCAATAAGCAGTACGTGGTATGATTATTGGGGTGCTGATTATGGCACCTACAATTACAACCCTTACATTGGAGGTCTGGGAATTCCTGTTGCAAAGCCACCAGCAAACACAGAGAAGAATGGATCACAGACAGTTAGTGTTTCAGTGTCTCAAGGTAAGCATATGTTTGTATTTTAAGGCATCTGGTATGCTTAAAACAAGTCCCAAATTTATGTGTACTTTATACCTGGAGAAATTTAGACTGGGTATGTGTATGCCAGGGGGGTTTAGTATCATCTGTGTCACAAGTGCCATTTACACTGTTTGTCAATTTGGAAGAGCTTCCATTTATGGTTTTTGTGTTTCTCTCTCAAAATAACATCTAGCAAAAGCTTTTTGTAGGGATGGTATTAACAGTTATTTTAATTCTCCTTTGTTTTAACTTCTTATCTTTAAAAGTAAACTTTTATTTATAAACAGAATGAAACCACATTAAATATTATGTTTGTATTTTCATAGTCATGTAAAATATATCAGACATATTTAATTTTTTTTTTTTTTTTGAGACAGAGTCTTGCTCTGTTGCCTGGGCTAGAGTGCCGTGGTGTCAGCCTAGCTCACAGCAACCTCAAACTCCTGGACTCAAGCATCCTCCTGCCTCAGCCTCCCGAGTAGCAAGGACTATAGGCATGCGCCACCATGCCTAGCTATTTTATATATATGTATATATTTTTTTAGTTGTCTAATTTCTTTCTATTTTTTAAGTAGAGACAGGGTCTCGCTCGTCCTCAGGCTGGTCTCAAACTCCTGAGCTCAAACAGTCCGCCCGCCTTGGCCTCCCTGAGTGCTAGGATAATAGGCGTGAGCTACCACTCCCAGCCTCAATTTTTTATAAAATATTTTTTAAAAATTTGGAATAATTATTGAATTGTTTCAAGTATAATGCAGAGAATGTTTGCTATCCCGAACCATTTGAAAATAAGTTGCTAATTTGATGTTATTTTTGCTTTGTTTTACAAAGCAGAACATTCTTCTATATAAGCACATCAAGAATCATATTCTCTCTAAATTGGGAAATTAGGACTACTCTCAAACACTGAAAGCTTATTCAGATTTTAGCGGTTGTCCAAATAATGTTCGTTATTCACAAGGACCCAGTGAAAAATCATGCACTGCATTTAGTTGTCGCATCTCTTTAGTCTGGTTCAGTCTGCAACAGTTCCTCAGATCTGACTTTTATGACCTTGATGCTTTTGACAAGTATAGGCCAGTCATTTTATAGAATCTCCCTCAGTTTTGTGTGCTATTTCCTCATGATTAGATTGAGATCATGAATCTTGGCAGGCATATAACAGATATAGTGCTCATTTTATTTCCTTTCATCCTATTAGGTGACCCATGATTTTGATTTGTCCACTACTGAAGGTGTTAAGTTTAATCGCTTGATTAAGGAAGAGTCATGGATGGCCTTCCAGATTTGACCGTCAGGTCATGACTTGCTAACCTTGATGTACAATGCCAGGCTTCTCCATTGTAAAGTTACTCTTTTCCCCTTTGCAAAAAGTTTTTGGGGGTTGGGGAAGCAGAGTAGTCCTTGGAAGTTGTGTAAATACCTTGTTCCTCACCAAATTTCTTTTTAAAAATTTTCTAATTTATTCATTTAGTTTTGAATGGACTCATCATTTCTTATTTTATTCAGTGGGGTATAACATTATTTTGTATTTGTTTTTATTTTGGTGACATGTAAATAACAAAATATTTTAACCCCATTTTTTTCTATATAGTTAGTTCACTGTCATTAAGTACGCTAACAGTACTGTTATTATTTTTTTTATTGATGTTCAGTTTGTCCCAAACTTGACCAGTTGGATCACTCACTGTTAATCTGGTCTCTGGCTTTTTGACATGTCCTTATCATTCTTTGAGCACTTCCTTGTTCTCTGGCAAAACATGATACCTCAGGCTCATCATTTACTTTGCCTGCCCCAATCTGTGAATTAGCCACTTCTGCAAGGAGTAGAGTAGTTCAAAACCTTTAAAAGCAGAGATGTGGTTAAATAAAGATTTGGGTGCTAGGTGTACTTGTTGCTATTTTGATGGCTGCTTCCATACCCTCTTGGTGGACTGAGAGAAGGAGCAGGTGCACACACACGAGTGAGCACACACATTTTCATATGTCTTTATTTCACCATCTATATGTATTGACTGTGATGTGTTCACATCAGTGTATCTGACAGTCTGATAGGGTTCATTTTAGTTTTCTCCCTTCCATATTTATACCCTCCTTTTTTTTTTTTTTTTTAGCAGTGAGAAACCTGGGTCTCATCCTTCATGTAGTTGCTTTCATTACTTCATGGTTGTGATCTACCTGTTTCTGTGTAACTAGTCTCCTGTTTCTAACCTCCTTTCTGCAGATCATCTCTCCCTGCTCTAGCTCTGATACCACATGTCAGAATGTTCTTCTGTAAGAACACATTTCTCATCACCCTCTGTTGGCTTCAGATGTTGATATTTTATTGTAGAAAGAGGGACATGAGTAATTATTGTCAAATGTGCCTTTTTTCTTTCAATTGTTTTTTGTAGCCCTAGATGCTTGTCTAGAAGTTGGACTTGAACAGCAAGCAGAACTAATGTTGAAAATGATGTCTACCCTGGAAGCAGATTCCATTTTACAGGCATTAACAAATACATCTCCTATGTGTAAGTGAAATTACTGTCTTTAGAGTATTGTAGCGAGTGATTTCTCAACTGATTGTTTTCAGGTACATTGAACAGGGGCAGATTTTAAAATTCTGTGTCTGGGGTGAGTATGAGGGGACTTAGTATATAACACCTCTCCTCCTTTTAAGTTGCAAGTTAAGAAGAATTAAGACAAAGGATCAGCAAATGGGGGGAGAAGTGTGCAAAATACCTCCATGTAGTGCTCTCAGTTCACTCCAAAAACCTGAATCTTGTTTTTGTTATTGTATATTTGTTGTTGTGTCGTGAAGTCAATGAAATTACTAGGGAAGCCTTTATAGCTGCCTGTGAGTTCATTGTGCTATATCCAAATTTATGATGAAGTAGATTTTTTTAAGTAACATCTTTATCATCCTTAAAGACTAGGATAGAAGACATAGGGTCGGATGACAGCCAAATGGGTCTGCTACCTGAATCCCAGAATTCAGAGGATTTATTACCTAATTATCTACAGAAAAGGAAGGCAGACTTTTTAGTAAATGGCTAATAGTAAATATTTTAGGCTGTGCTTACTATAAGGTATGTGTCGAAACTATTCAACTTTGATTTGGTGGCAGGAATGCAGCCATAGACAGTATATAAATGACTGGGTATGGCTGTGTTACAGAAACAGATGGCCATCCAGATTTGACCGTCAGGTCATGGCTTGCTAACCTTGATGTACAATGCTAGACTTGTGTAGATCTTCTCATATCACGGGTATACAGTGAAGATAGCACCCTGTTTCTGAAGGACAGATTGAGAATCTCTGTGAGGAGAGAGGGTGATAGTTTTATTTTTCTTAGGCCTACAGATCATATCATCTTATATAGGGCAGAACAAGGAATGGTTTAGAGATAATAGGTAGAACCCAGGAAAATCAAGTGTGCTTCTCTGAAGGAGAGTTCACAGCCCATTTAAATAGAGACATTTTGCCTTTTAGATCTTCCTTTTGTTATGTGGAATTCTCTCAGTTTGCAATTTTCATTTATTTCTTGCCTTAGAACATAGAAAAAAGGGAAAAGAAAAACAGAAGGGAAGATCTAGTGTTCTGTCATTTTAATATTGGCACATTAATATTGTATCTTATCTCCCAGGTAATAGAGGAATCCCTTTTGTAGGGTCTAGCCTCTGTGATTACAGATAACTTAATGTTGCCTAAAGAAGCCCTTTTCTTTGTTAGACATTTCTTGTTTCAAGCAGTTTATTAAAAAATCCTTTTGAAATTGGTGTCTCCTTAATAGTCTTTTGATTTTGCCGCTAACAACTGTGTCTCTTTTTAGTATGTTCTAAATATATGAAAAAACCTTTCTTAGAATTATTACATTTCTCTGCTCCCCATGTATATATTTTCATTTAATTAGTTTGGTGTGTGGCCTGGGCATCAGAACTTTTGAAAGCTTCTTAGATGATTCTAAAGTGCAGTCAAGATTAAGACTCAATGAACTAGAATCTAGATTACTTTAAAACTGCCTTCTCAGAAATTAAGATTCTTCTTTCTTTTCCTTTATTTTTCCTTCTTTATTAATTCTTTAGAAAAATCCAACTAGAAATTCCTAGAGAATAGATTCTTTTGTTGGATGAGTTCTGAGAATTTTGGAACTTCTTTCTATAGTGATTGTCTTTTTAACTTTCAAAAAGTATTATAAAAACAATTTTTTCAAATAATATAGCTTCGAACCATTCTAAAGAATGCAGCTTCAATTTTTTTTTTTTTTTACAAAAGGTTTTCTAATTACCACATCTCCTTATACTTAAAAATCTTACTTGTGTTTAATTTTCAGTATCACAGTCTCCCACTGGAACAGATGATTCTCTCCTAGGGGGTTTACAAGCTGCAAACCAAACCAACCAGCTTATTATACAGTTATCATCTGTCCCAATGTTAAATGTTTGTTTCAACAAACTTTTTTCCATGCTTCAAGTCCATCATGTTCAGGTATGGCTGCAGGAGAAAGAGTGTATTTTTACATATTGTTGCTAGCTTAGTAAAATGTGAAAACTAACTGGGAGGCACATTATCAACCTGATAGATTTCTTTTATACTCAGGTGGAAAAATATTAGAAGTACTTTGATTATCAAAGTAATCACAGTTCCCCCAGTGCTATAATTTGTATGATTTAAAGCTTTAGCCTTTAGTACTTCAGTTTCTACTATCATATATATAAATCTGTGATTAAAGACTTGAATCACCTGTTTTGATTTAGAAAAGCATTTTTACAGGGTAAATCAGTTAAATTTTGTTTCATCAAGAATTATAAGGTAGATTTGCTTGGCAACTGAATTGATGTAACTCTGTTTAATAGAAAAAATTCTTTCCTCAAGACAAAGATTTAAACATAAGATTTTTTATTAAATGCTGTTTCATAATCTCATTTTTTTTACTGTCAGTTTTCATTCTTTTTCAGTTGGAGTCACTTCTCCAATTGTGGCTCACATTGAGCCTGAATTCTAGTTCATCTGGAAGCAAAGAAAATGGAGCAGACATATTTTTATATAATGCTAATCGAATACCTGTCATTTCATTAAATCAAGGTAAGATTTATTAGACGGAAAATCATTATAGTATAAATAACAAGCTTAAAAGGTCATGATTAGGTTAAACTATACCTAATTTTTGTCATTAAGTTAAAATGTTTCAGTGGGGAAAAATCCTTTTTTTAAATGTACCAACTTGACTATTTAGCAGAAAAGAAAACAGAAAACTCTTTATTCTCTGGTCTTTGTTATTTTATGCCTGTGTGCAACTAAAATTCGCAGTGTTCTGTTAATCTTTACATCTTATTAAAGTTTTATCTTATTTGTAGTCTGTTCTGTTGCAACAGGTGTTTGGTATTTTGTCTTTTTTTTTTTTTAAGATGAACTAGTCCCTGTGTGAATTGGTGGTCAGCTGGAGAAGTCATGTTAGTTTTTTTTTTTTCCCTCGGCAAATACAAGATCATAGGAATGGTGGGAGTAAAATATCCTTCAACAGGAAAAGAACTAACCTTCAGTGCTGGAGAGGAATCTGTTTTAGTTATATTTTAAGAAAAGTAAAAATGAGCATCTGTTCCTGGTGCTTTCTCCCTAAAAGTGCTGCATCCCATATCCTTTTCAGCTCTTAAATGATCTGTCTTCCAACCTTAGTGACAGCTGCACTGGCTCATGATTCCACTTACATCTACATTGTCTTTGCACCAGCCACCCCTGCTTTAATCAACAGATTTTCATCTTTTCCACTGAATTATTTATAGTTATTGCTATTATAAAATTTTTTCTTCTCAATTTTATTATGAAAAATATTAAATATATTTAACAAAGAAGAATAAAAAATATTCCTTAATATAAATCTGGACAGTATTCTACTTTTCAGTTATCTCAAATACTGTAATTTTTTGTGTTTATTTGAAATAGAATCCATTTAAGATCCAAATTTGATTTAATTATGTTTCTTAAGACCCTCTTAATCTGTATAATTTCCCTTCATGTCTTTTTTTTTTGGAGACAGAGTCTCACTCTGTTGCCTGGGCTAGAATGCCGTGGTGTCAGCCTAGCTCACAGCAACCTCAAACTCCTGGGCTTAAGCGATCCTACTGCCTCAGCCTCTCAAGTAGCTGGGACTACAGGCACGTGCCACCATGTCTGGCTAATTTTTTCTATATATTTTTAGTTGGCCAATTATTAAAATTAGTTTTTAAAATGAATTGGTTCACAAGCAATCTGTAGTCATGAGCAGTTTAGTTTCTTTAATATGTATTTGTATAAGTTCTTGGATTTAAAAATCTTTTTATGGCTCTTTTACAATTACTGTACTTGATACTGAAATTGTGCTACTTGTGGCCAGTAAGATGCTCCTTTTTCTTTTATTTTTGGTTTTTAAAATGTGTGATTATGTTTTTGTTAACTTTTGGTATGAGATATGGCAGATGTGCCAAACCCTTTTTATTTCTTGCCCTAGATCTGGAATCAACCATTTCTGAAGGGCACAATCTAGGCTCTATGCTATGCACTATACGCTGAACTATGTGCCTTTTGAGTAACTTTGGCTTCTCCAGCTGCCCTGCATGCTTCCTATTTGGGCCTTCCAAATTATATAATTATTGTGTCAGCTTGTGCTTTTGTTGTTAAATTGCATTGATTTCACTCTATTTAATCCCAGTTTTTCCAACATGCCTTATTTTCAGCTTTTGGTTTTGTAGAATGTGAGGATTTTTAGTAACAGAAATTATGTTGAAGTAGAAATGTCTGTAGTTTGGGAAGTACAACAAACTTGTAATGATGTCATTTTATGTGTAGTGGGCTGAACTTTAAGCCTTGTCATAAAATGTTACTGACTCTTAAGGCTTTAGTTGTGTTTAATGGGGAGTACTTTTTATTGTTTTGGGGATACTGATTAATGAACTGATTTATAAAAGTAATGTCTTAGTTTTGAATTCATTCTTTTGTTTTTTAATTCTTTACCAAACATTTATTTTCTCTGAGTAAAAACTTTTTGCCTTTCTCTTTCCTGTGTAGCATCAATAACTAGCTTTCTCACGGTGTTAGCTTGGTATCCTAATACTTTGCTCCGGACCTGGTGCCTTGTGCTTCATAGCCTAACACTCATGACAAACATGCAGCTTAATTGTAAGTTCAATAATTTGTTCATGGAAATCTCTGACATATATTTTAGTATTCTTGCTATCAGATTCGTAACATAGGTTTTTCAAAGCAGTGATATAGTTGTGAAAATGATTGAATCTCTTATTTAAATGTCTCTTCTGAATTTGTTCTTATATATCTTATCCATTGTACTTGTTTACTTTGATAATGTAAATATTCTCAAATATCTCTCATCAGAAGTTCAAATCATATTTTTATTTTTTGAAAACTTACTGATTATTAAAAGAAAATTGATTGCTTTTGGAGTACAAAGTGAAATTTTCACTTGTAGTCTTAAGTTTTTATGTTGGTTATTCTTTTAAGGTACCTTTGCACTTAAAAATAACTTATTCATTATAATATAAACATGTATGACTAGATTCCTGGGTTTTGTTTATAACTTAAATCATTGCTTTGCATCAAAATGGTATTCCATTTTCTCATTTGGAATATATTTTCCAAAAATGGAATCAAAACATCACTATCTGATACTCATGATAGATTTAACACAGAGTGTTTTTTTTTTATTCAGCTCAGAAAACTGTTATGTTACCTGTATAGTAGTTCACAGATAACCTGTATAAACTGCCATGCAAAAAGGAATAGTTTTTGCCTCATTTTATCTTCAAATACTAGGTTAAAATTTACCTGAAAAGAATCTTGCTGTTTCTAGAAGTGATAGGTAGTTACTAAGAATAGGCTCACCAAATAAGACAGTAAGGATCTAAGTTTTTTCCCACTTCACTGTGTACTGATTAAGAAGTCCATTAAACAGAACATATTTTCACAGTCAGAAGTGAGACAGAAGGAGATATGTGGTAAATGAAAATAGAGAATGAAGTCCAGCTTATTCAATATAGTAGATATTGAAACTGTTTCAATAAACTATAAATATTAGGAATGTGTTTTACTTGGAACTACAAGATGTTTTACAATATTACATTTCCATCGTCTCATGGTCCCTTTATTAAGAGCTTTTTTAAAAAATGTTTTGTAGCTGGTTCCAGCAGTGCCATTGGAGCTCAGGAGAGTACTGCTCATTTGTTGGTTTCAGATCCAAACCTTATTCATGTGTTAGTGAAATTTCTTTCTGGCACCAGTCCACATGGAACAAATCAACACAGTCCACAGGTAATATGAGTTTTAAACTGGGATATGCCCAGGCTATTGAATAGACAATATTTGTAAAGTAAAACTATGTAAATTTTTGTGTATCAAGATAATAAAATATTTTGCATTGTTTCTAATAATAGCAATACTGACACTGCATAATATCAGTGAGTTGTCTTAGAACAATACTAACTTTTGTCAATATATTGACATTAATTTTGGATAAGTTAAGAACTGTTTTGAATAAATACTTACTGCAAACTCAGGGAAGTGTTTCAAAAATTTTAGAATTAAAAAAATCTAATAATGTATCATTTTTGATGCCCTCTATTGAGATTGTCAATTTACCTTACATAATCCTTTTATGAGATCAGTGATTTTGTTTAACAAATTATTACTCAGGACTTTAAAGTATTTTTATCTCACTATAGTTGGTCAGTTTAATTTCTTGCTGTATTGTACTGCTTCTGTATAAATGTATTTAGTATTTATAACATCCTTTTAACAGAGGTTATTCAAGATTATCTTGTGAATTTATCATTTTAGAATTCTTATCTAGAGTTTCCACTAGATACGTTTTAAGGTAGTTGTTTACTCCATAACAGTCCTGTTCCTTTTATTTCATTTATTCAGTATTTAAAAGGCTTCTGTTTACTAGTTTAGGTACAGTTTTAGGTACTAGACACACAGTATTTGCCAAGACTGAATCTCTGCCTTCTTAGAGCTTACATTCTGATAGATATATTTAGTCAGTACTCTGATATTGAATATACCCTAATTTTGTAGTTCATGATAAAATAAGTGAGAAAAGGAAAAAAGGGAGGGAGAAGAAATTACTTATAGTTAGATTGGGACAGGGTTTTGGTGGGGTCAGAGATGTGTTATCAAGTGGTTACTGTACTTAAATATTGAGTTTGGAACAAGAGGAATCCTGGGATCACGAATTCCAATTACATCATTTTGTGTGTGGGAAAACATGTATCAGCTACATTGCCCATAATTGTACAACTAGTTAGTGATAGAGTTAGGTGTCAGGAAGCAAGGCATTATATAAAAATAATATTTTTCCTCCTTTTTTTTTTTTTAAGGAAATAACTTTGAAAGACTTTTAAAAAGTCTTTAAAAAGTTTGAAGAATCAAGCTTTCCTACTGAAATCTTGTTTTTTGTATAGGAAGTTCAGTTAAGAGTGCTGGGATTTATGTGCTCAGTATTAGAAATTAACTTTACTTAACTCCAATATAGTTGGGGATTTGTATTGCGTTTTTTCCCCAATAATCTTGCATGGTTTTGTGACTTGTCCGTCGTAACAAATTAGGATCACATAAAATGATATATGGAAGTGTTAACAACACATTGCAAAACATACCTCAGGTTACTTAGTGTTGTGTTCATTACCATTTCTTTCCTTGTTGAGACAGAAGTTTTTTGTGTCTTGGTATAGTTTGTTTTTAGCTTTTAGTTTTGTTCTTCACTAACTTCGGTACTTGCTCTGCTACCTGTTAGAAGCATGGCCTCTTACAGATCACTCTACCTCTCTACGCCTGAGTTCTTTTGTTTTGAAATGGGATAATTAATACGATTACTTGTGAAAATCAATTCAGAAGTTTTTTGTAAACTCTTGACATTATACTTGATACATTGTAAATGAATGATCGTGTAAATGCTATCCTGTAACAGTTTTCAGTGGATATGTATTTCTCTTCAGGTTGGTCCAACAGCCACACAAGCTATGCAAGAGTTTCTTACAAGATTACAAGTGCATCTTTCTTCAACATGTCCTCAGATATTCAGTGAATTTTTGCTCAAGCTAATTCACATACTTTCAACTGAAAGGTAAATTTTGATGTACTCATTATGTTCCTGATATAGAAGTAACATGTAATCTTCCAAATATACGTTTCCTTAACACATTGCTTGGGGATTTATCTGGAAACAGATAAGCAGGAGGACAGTAAGGATTAAAGGGGAAGGATTTATTGATGTGTTTCCTGATTATTTCCATTTGTTTATGGCTCTCTCAATTCCCTCAACTTCCTTTAATATGAAAGGAATACAGTGTCAAAACTTGGCTTGCTTTTTAATGATTTCATAGATTAGTTATTATAAACTTAATAGGTCAGATTTATTTTGAAGCTTTTAAATTGTTCTGGAATACAGAGAGAAAGCCACCAGTGATTTTATATGTAAGAAAACCTGAAAAATATAGCTTAGAAAAGAAAATTATGTACTAATCTCATATAGAAATCTTAAATAAATTTATTAACCAAATCAGGCAATATATTAAAAGAATAAATTGTGACCATGATGGATTGATTCTTATAATTCATGAGTGCTTCAATATCATCAATATTATAGTCATTTTTATCATTCTGTAAGACATTTTATACAATCCAACGTTCTGTAAGACATTTTATACAAAACATTTAATGGAATATAAACAGTGTTATTTAAAGTAACAAACTAAAAAACTACATGATAAATTACATGATGAACAAAACATTTGTCATATTTTGAGTATTTAAAAAATTCCCAGTAATATCAGAAATAAGTCAAAGGTGCTATTGCCACCTTCATCATGTATTTCATTCTGGAAATGCCAGTGCATTTGAAGGTATTTTAAAAATATGTATTAAAAAATGAGTAAAATATTTTTATATTGCATAACTTTTAAAAAATTAACTTATTAGAAATCATAGGACAATGTGTAGTTTATAAAATGTAACATAAGATAGGTGTGGTGTTGTGTACCTATAGTCCAAAGTAATTGGGAGGCTGAGGCGGGAGGATCACTTGAGCCCAGGAGTTCAAAGTACTGAGCTATGGTCATACCTGTGAATAGACACTGCACTCCAGCTTGGGCAAGAAAGTGAGACCTTGTCTCTTTGGAAAAAAAAAAAAAGAAATTAACATAAAAATTTGTAATATGTATATAATACTAGAAAAATGATAGTAAAATGCCCAATACCTTGTGGTTTCTTTCTCCTTTGTAACTATTTTAAAACATTAGTGTGGTTGTGGTTTAATTTGTTCGCAGTATATGAAAATATACACAGAAATAAGGGAAGTGTCAAGAAGGAATAGATTCATGAAATCAGGGACATTCTTTTATGGTTTTTATACAAATACATTTGGAAAAAATCAATATGAAAGTAAACAATATTTATCCATCCTTTATTAGGGAGGATTTTGTAAGATTTCGAATAACATAAATAAAACCAGCTGATAGGTAAATATCAGTCACCATTTTTATCATTTTTCTTTTAACTAGAATTTTTAATTTTAAGTCTAAACATATTTATTAGGTGTAGGCTTTAGCATAGTCTTGTTCATGAAGAGTTATCCAACAGTGAGGTTTTCATATGAAACTTCAGTACAATACTCTAACTTTTTCTAAAGGAGTATTAGTCTTATTTTTAGTTTAGTCACATCCAGTCTTTTAAAATGGAGATATTTTTAAGAAAGTCTCTGGTATCCTGTTAAAGAACCAGCAGCTCTTCAGTTAGATTAATGATATTATTATATACATTGAAAAGAAATACCCACTCTTAATATAAAGAAGACATTCAGTTTTATCAGTTGAGTGTTTTGCAGATATTATTTTCTTTATAGTATCTTTCAAAAGGCAGAAATTTAAAAATTATAGATGAAATCTAAATTGTCAGTTTTTTCTTTTGTGTATAATTATTTTTGCTTCGCAAAGAAATCTTTTCTTCACCTAAGGCCACACAGATTGTCCCCTGTTTCTTATAGAAATTTGACAGTCTTGTGTTTTACATTTAGGTTTGTTATTTTTTGCTTTTGGGCTGTAATTTGGTTGCTTATGTTTGTTTGGTTTTTTTGGCTTATGGGTGTTCAGTTGTTCCTATATCATTTTGTGAAAATACTATCCTTTTTTCATTGAATTCTCTTTGTAATTTTTTCAAATATTAATCAGCCATATTTGTTTGGTTTGTTTGTGCACTCTTATTATATAGAACTGATGTTTGTATCTGTTCTTTATCCAGCACCACACTGTCTTGGTGCCCTTAAAGTACTTTTTGAAATCTAGTAGTATAGGTTCTTCATCTTTGTTTTTTATTTTTGGAATTGTTTTGAGTATTTTAATTCCTTTGCTTATCCACAAAAATTTTAGAATCAGCTTATAGATTTCCTCCCAAAATAATTCTTGCTGGATTTTGATAAAGATTGCATCAATCCATAGGTCAATTTGGTCAGAGTTACAGGTTATATAGGATTTTCTTTCTATGCAGGCAAATATGTGGTTTCTTTACCAACACCAGCTCTTTTGGTTTTTCAGTTCCAACTAGGTATCCTACAATACTATTCTGATACTACCCAGAGCATCAGACTCCACAGGTTTAAGGGGTCAGTCCCACAAGACTGCTCTCACTAGTTGGGCAAGTGCTGGGTCTCCAAGTTACCCATACTTCTGTCCAACTTGGGGGTGAGTTTGAGGGTTCTCACAACTCCCTTCTCAGGCTCAATAATTCATTAGAATGACTCATAGAACTCAGGAAAGACACTTCACTTACATTTTCTAGTTTATTATAAAAAATACACAACTCAGGAACAGCCAAATGGAATAGATGCATAAAGCAGGATGTTCAGGGGCTGGGGAGGGCTCCTGTGAGTGTGTAAGGAGTATATTATCACCCCAGGCTGATTTTCACCCTGTCAGCCTTCAGCAATTGTTTTTTTTTTTTTTTTAAGAACCAAGAGAGAAAAGCAAGAAGCAATTTAAAAAATATTTTAGGTGAATTCTTCTTGCACAGTTGTATAAATCAGTGTCTCTTCTTCCCAAATCCTGCCACAATAAAGCCAGTACTCATGTTCCATCTCCTTGTGGGTGCCTGTCTTTTTCAAGCTTTTTTGGTTATCCTGTGACTTCAGCTGTCTAATGGGTTCAAGAAAAGTTTCAACTTTTAAGTTAATTTAGCCTTTTATAATTTTTTGGTTGGTTGTGATGCTCTTTCCAGCTTTCTGTATCTTAGGCATAAGCAGAGTTTGAGAGCATTCAATTTCAAAACATAAGAAAGATTTGATTGAATCTTAATTTTTGAAAATCAAATAAATCAATAGGGAATGTTTATGATAGCATCGTTTGAGAATGTAACAAATTAGAGCTCATTCCATCACAATGAGTGCCTTGTGACTTTGGAGTATTTTAGTCTGTATCTTCAAAATTACTTCTTTGCTTTTTACTTGTCCCTTAGTTTTCTATTTGGAAGAGAAGTTGTTTTTGGGTTTGCATAAAATGGAGGAAAGAATAGGAGCTCCAGAGAGATGGAAACTGTTAGCTACCAAATGAAATAGAGAATATCAAGAGTTTAATTATTATTTGGATGTCTTATATTGTGGTGGATACTCCTTTCACAACTACTTAAAATGGTTTAATTTTTAATATCTCCCTTTTGCAGGGGTGCTTTCCAGACAGGCCAAGGACCTCTTGATGCCCAAGTGAAGCTCTTAGAATTCACTCTGGAGCAGAATTTTGAAGTTGTTTCAGTTAGTACCATTTCTGCTGTGATCGAATCTGTCACATTTTTAGTGCACCACTATATCACTTGCTCAGACAAAGTAGTGTCTAGAAGTGGATCAGATAGCTCCGTGGGCGCTCGAGCATGCTTTGGGGGACTGTTTGCCAACCTCATTCGTCCAGGTGATGCGAAAGCCGTTTGTGGTGAAATGACAAGAGATCAACTTATGTTTGATTTGTTAAAACTTGTTAACATTTTAGTACAGCTGCCTCTTTCAGGCAATAGGGAATACAGTGCAAGAGTGTCTGTGACTACCAATACGACCGATAGTGTTTCAGATGAAGAAAAAGTCTCAGGAGGCAAAGATGGCAATGGAAGCAGTACCAGTATTCAAGGATCACCCGCATATGTTGCTGACTTAGTCTTAGCCAACCAACAGATTATGAGCCAGATTTTATCTGCTTTGGGCCTTTGTAATAGCAGTGCCATGGCAATGATAATTGGTATGTATTGAGAATATTAATCTTGACACTTGTTTCTGGTACTATACCTGTTTTCTTTAGCAATGTATGGATTCATTTTCCTTTATAGTGTAAAACTACTTTATTGTTAAGTTCTTATTGTGACTGATAGAGTAGCTTCAATTAATAAATGACAGTGAAATATTGAAAGATTTATGTCAATTTCAATAAAAAATATTGAAAAATACTAACAAAGTAACTTTTAATTAATAGAAAGATGAATCTCATGAGTCAGGTGTTATAATTTATACCCAGCATCACTAATGTTTCAAGATGAAGAATTTTCTTGTCAAATTTTGTAATAGAAACCAGTCAGATTTATTTGTTCACATTTTAATAATGAAATATAAAATTGTATTCAAAATTTCTATGACACATATATCACTGAAGTTTGTATATTGTTTATATATTGTTGCTTAACTTTTCGACCTATTTGAAAGCTAATACATTACATTAAATTTTTAAAATAATTTAACTTATGTAAATTGTGAGAAAATCCATTTCTGATTTGTTTTTACCTGCTGATATTTCTTTCTTTGTCAGTGTATGTGAAACAACCATATTTTCTTTTTGTGGGATGTTTTGCAGTATAGTGACATAGCAAATCACTTATTTTTCTCTTCATTTTCTTTTTTATTGATATATAGCTACTATGTAGAATGATGTTCCCTCAGTCATATAACAGAGAACATTCTTTTTATTGTTATCAATCATCTCATGTAAGAAGATATCCAAAAAAACATGCTATACTTAATGTTATAGATATTTTAATGTCTAGGGGGTAGTGTGAGTGGGTGGGTGGAGGGGTGTGTGTGTGTATGTGTTTGTTTACAGCTATTATGTACTCATCCTTAAGTGGTTTTGGGAAAAAATGACTCTTTAAAGTCTATTTTAATTATTATTGTTCTTTAAGGATACACTTTTTAAAAATGCATAATCTTTTATTTTTATTAGGGGCAAGTGGATTACATCTCACTAAACATGAAAACTTTCATGGTGGGTTAGATGCCATATCTGTTGGGGATGGATTATTTACTATATTGACAACCCTTAGTAAAAAAGCTTCTACAGTCCACATGATGCTGCAGCCAATTTTAACCTACATGGCCTGTGGATATATGGGAAGACAAGTAAGTTCAAGCCAGCAACAGTTGCAGTAATTTAAATAGATTTCTGGCAGCACAAGTGGAGAATTATATATAGGACAGAGATAAATAAGTGTATTCATATTACATATTGGATAGTGAAAAGCGTTAGTAGGTAAGGGCTGTGGATTATTTTAAAACGTTGGACAGTAAAGTTTCCTTGAAAAGTGGTATTTTCAAAGATGACCACAGTAATATAAGAATAAAGCATTTAATGTGTTCTTAAATTTTAGATTTCTTTCTATAATCCCAAGTAGATCTTTCCTTTTCCCTAAAAATAGCACACCGACATACCAAGATGTTCTATATAGATGTTCTATAAGAAAATTTAACGAGTATTTCTTTCAAATTTATGTTGCATATTTAGCTTTGTTTCAGTTAGAAGGGATTGGTGCAATTTAAAAAGAAAAATAAGAGAATTTTTGCTTTTTGTAATTTCTTTTTAAAAATGAAATTTTAGGAGCCAGTTTGATTATATTACTGTATAGTCCATATACTGTTTTGAAATGGAGAGTCTTTTTAATGTCAGTATATAATTATTTTCTTAAATATTTATTGAATATATTTATTTCTCTATTGGAAAATACAAAGAGATAATAGGTGAAGACAGATGCTTTAAAAATTGCTCTTGAGTTCAGAGAGGAGATACTTCTCTTTTTTTCTGATTCATGTATTTTGGCAGACTGAATTTACAAAAATTAACTATAAAGGAATATTACGTGCACTAAGAATTTTAGTAGTCCTTAGTCATAGGAAGATATAAAATAACATATGCATATTTTATTTTTTAGGGCTCTCTTGCTACTTGCCAGTTATCTGAGCCATTATTGTGGTTCATTTTGAGAGTGTTGGATACTAGTGATGCCTTGAAAGCATTTCATGATATGGGTAAGATAAAATTCCAAAAATTATTATTTAAGTATAATCATGTGATAGTATGTTATATTCTCATTTTTGTAGTATTTTGTGAAAGTTGACCCTTGATATTGAACCATCTCTCCTAAGGTAGTTTTCATTTCATATTCTTTGTAAATTTAGGTGGTGTTCAGCTCATATGCAACAATATGGTTACTAGTACAAGGGCTATTGTGAACACTGCAAGAAGTATGGTATCTACTATTATGAAATTTCTTGATTCTGGTCCGAATAAAGCTGTTGACAGCACTTTGAAAACAAGAATACTAGCTTCTGAGCCTGACAATGCAGAAGGGATCCATAACTTTGCACCCCTGGGTAAGAAAAGTGTTGTTAAATATTGCTGGTATGAATTTGTTTTGTTTATTCACTGGTATGAAGCCAAATTAGTTGTTGAAGTAAGTTGATGATGACATACTGTTAAACGTCTTAATTACAAGCTGTTGAATTTAAAGGTAGTGGATGTCAAAACATGCTACTGATTAGAAAGAATGTTTTAACAGTTCTTTAGCAATAAAGTTTCCTTTTATTTTTAAGTTTAAACACAATTTATGAAACTAGAGATTCTTATATCAGTTTTCCTTTTAAATATTAATCAGATTGAAATGACTTGTTCCTTCTTAACTGATACTATCTTTGGAAAATATTTTGAACTTAGATATTTACTCCTTTTTCCAGCCTACAGTTTCTTTTTATATTTTTCTTATTTCTAATTCATAAACATCTTAGACATTAACATCTTAGAATAAAGATGATTATTTTAATAGCATGAGATGTTCATGTTTTCAGTTAATTTTCCTGGTTTAATTAGTATCATTTGACTATTTCTTAATGCTGTATTACAAGTTCTTATTTTATTTAAAATATCATCTCTAGGTACAATCACATCTAGCAGTCCTACTGCCCAACCAGCTGAAGTGCTTTTGCAGGCTACACCTCCACATAGAAGAGCTCGCTCTGCTGCATGGTCCTACATCTTTCTGCCAGAGGAGGCTTGGTGTGACCTTACCATTCACCTTCCTTCAGCAGTGCTTCTTAAAGAGATACATATCCAACCTCACCTTGCATCTCTTGCAAGTGAGTAATATTTTATAAAGAAGCATCATGAGAATATAATTTAGAAATATTTGAAAATGAGAAAAATATTTAGCAAGCAGTGGTATACTTAGTTATGATTACCAGATTGTGTAATTTTTGAATAATTTTTAGTGGAATATTTAACACTACCACCAAGTCATTTCCCACGAAATGCAACGACATAGCTGTTATCCTCAAATAAATAGATTTGTTTGGATTTCTATTCCAGTTATATATTACTTTGTCTTTCCTTTTCTCCGAAATTTATTAAGCTATAGTATTAAGCTGAAATTAGTTTTTCAGCCCTGTCCTCGGTCCTAGCCCTGTAAGGGGGAAATAAACATTGATTTATTTATGTGTCTGCCTCTCTACTCCTCCAGAAGATAACTCTGTGAAAAATTTTTTTATTATAATACTTTGACTATATGAATGTGATTTTTAAATTTGTAATATTTTTATTTATTATATAATTTTACTGTAATATTGTGTCATTCATTTGGTGCATGTTCATTGAATATATTTTATTAAATTTTATAAGGTAAATAATTAAAAATAATTTTTAGAAAATAAGTTATAGATTAAGAGCAAGAACTATTTCAAGTATTCATAAATAATGTGAAATATTTTATTTTATGGTCTCAGTCCCGCATAATTACAGTTTTTACAGAATTATTGCAATTGTTACATTGATGTTCATTGATTCCCACTGTTATCAGATGTCACCCAATAATTGGATGAAGAGCTATGTGTAATTTTGTAGGTTTCTGCCATATTTGGAAGAAGAAATTTTTTCCTACTTACTTGCAACAGTAGACTTGCAAGTTGTATCTTGTATCTTAATTAGTTGTGGAATCCACACTACTTAGATAAACAGGTATAATTAATGTAAAGGT
This sequence comes from Cheirogaleus medius, assembly GCA_008086735.1. Lineage (NCBI taxonomy): Eukaryota > Metazoa > Chordata > Mammalia > Primates > Cheirogaleidae > Cheirogaleus > Cheirogaleus medius. The sequence goes on along the minus strand of VBSM01002608.1, from coordinate 150,442,981 downwards.
AGAAAGAAAAGTGTTTTATAATAGGTCAAAAAATAACTATATTGAAGTGCAAAATATAAGTCAACATTTAGACTTAAGGAAAAATCTAAAATGGTGAAGAGATTTCTTTTATTTGGAAAGCAAAGGGGAGTGCTTCATGTAAATGGTAGCTTTTCAAAATTGCTAGGTTTTTGCACATGGGGATTGAGATAGGAAGCATATTACACAGGGAAACTCTGTTATTATGGTTTAAGCAGTCCTTACTTAAGTGTACTTGATTTAAAAATTTGGTTTTATTAATAGATTTGAGCAGAAATTGAAGATATGTTTTGCTATAGTAGAAATAACAGTCTTTAGAATCAAACATGGGCTTGCATATAAAGTGTCTTATTTGTTCTTGTGGGAAAGCGGATTGCTTAATCACTTTTCCTGTGTCTGCTTGTGTAAAATGTGGATAATACTTTCCTGAAAAGGTTTTGAAAGTAAAATTTAAAAATTGATGTGACTTGTCTAGTTATCAGGGTAAACCTACCATGTAGTTGGCATATAGTCAAGGTTACTTCCTAATTTTACCATTAAAGTTAAAATTAAGACCAAATCTCAAAAGTTGTTTAAGTTGATGGATACATTTATTATATGGGCTTCCATGTTATGCTAGGAAGAAATAACTTTCCTGTAGTAGCTACCAGTTGTTACTTCATTGATTACTCCTTAAATTTTAGCAAGAATTGATTTTTAGAAAATTTCTTATGGATATTTGGGTCAATTTAAAAGGGAAATAGGAGATTAGAGGTGAAAACATTTTTAAACTCATCTGCGAGTTTAAACTCAATGTTTAAAAACATTGCAGTATGGTAGTAGTGAAATAGTAGGCAGAAAAACGTTTGTCTGCCTAACTATCTATATTTTTTTTAGACAGAGTCTTGCTCTGTCACCTGGGCTAGAGTACAGTGGCATCACAGCTCACTGAAACCTCAAACTCCTGGGCTCAAGTGATATGCCTGCCTCAGCCTCCTGAGTAGCTGGAACTACAGGCATGAGCCACCACACCCAGCTAATCGTTTTGTTTTTTGTAGAGACAAGGTCTCACTGTTGCTCAAGCTGGTCCCGAACTCCTGGCCTCAAGCAGTTCTCCCACCTCCGCCTCTCAGAGTGTTAGGATTACAGGCGTGAGCCACCTCACCAGCTGGAATAACATTTTTTATTACAACTGCCCTGCTCAGATTATTTTGAAAGTATATTATAACATGTTAATGATAATTCTGTATTGTCTGTGATAATTTTGAGTAAAGTAGAAATAAAGTAATTGTCTAATGGGCTGTTTTTTATTGGGGAACATCAAGTACATGTGGATTGCATGTCTTCAGTTACTCTTTTTTTAGGTGAATGTTAAAGTATAATTTATATTGTGGATTAAATATTTTATTTAATAGAAAGCATCTCCAAAATTAATTATGGTAGAAGTCATTGGCAAAGTACAATTTGGTCTGTAAATTTTCTTTTTACAAGTTCATAATGAATATAACTGAAAGCAATTGTTTTACTGGGATTTTTATCTATAGAGAACTCTATAGAGTTCACTTTTTCTGTTGTGATTGTTTAATTTTCTCTTCCTATAGCCTGCCCATCCTCAGTGTCTGTTGAAGTAAGTGCGGATGGAGTAAATATGCTACCTTTGTCCACTCCTGTTGTCACAAGTGGTCTCACCTATATAAAAATTCAGCTTGTGAAAGCCGAAGTGGCTTCTGCTGTCTGCCTTAGACTACATCGTCCACGAGATGCCAGCACGTTAGGCCTTTCACAAATTAAATTATTGGGCCTCACCGCTTTTGGTACCACTTCTTCAGCAACAGTTAATAATCCCTTCCTTCCATCTGAAGATCAGGTATCCAAAACAAGGTATGTTTTATTTCTCATTCTTAAGAAAGCTTTCTGTGGTTGTCTTGAAATTATTCATTCTGTAGGTGTTTTTGTTTTTTAGGTCTTAGGAAGTTCTTTGTTCCATAGGTATCAATGTAACATAATTTTATTAGGTTTAATGGAGACAATTTTCTGGAAGCACAACCCTGAGGCTGATTAAAATTGAAATTTATGTAAGTTTTATCTGTGAGATGATCCGCACTATATGTGAGTGTAGGTACTAACTTTGGATCATAGTCAATTATAGGGATTCCCAAATGCCTATAACCAGTTCGTCTGAACCATACCAACTAACCTTAGAAACAGGGACACCTAGTTGTGTATGGTAATTCTTAAATGTCAGTTAACAGAAAGATTATATCCGAACCAAACCAGAACCTTAATATATCCTTTAATCAACATTTTTCTGATAAATTTTGGTAGTTGATAATTTTATAGATGGGTTTTATTGCTTGTACGTGTAGTTCCAGCTACTTGGGAGGCTGAGGCAGAGAATCACTTGAGGCCAGGAGTTTGAGATTAGCCAGGTGTGGTGGCTGACACCTAGCTACTGGATAGGCTGAGGTGGGAGAATAGCTTGAAGTCAGAAGTTTGTGCCTGGGCAATATGGCAAGACCCTATCTCTTAAAAAAAAAATCAAGGTTTCTTTTTTATTCTGAAAGTACTAAGACTTTACAGTTTTACATGTTTATTATAGTGACCAGTTTGTATTAATATATATAAATGTATATATGTTTAAAACTAGATTCCTGACTAATTTCTTTTAAAAAAGCAAGTATAGTTTAGTATAGTTTCTAAATGTTGTGAACACTTAAGTCCTTTTGTATGTGATTGTATTGTAGGGAAAACTTACTATGTGCTCAATTATTGATTTTTGCAGCAGTCTAAAATATGTTTTTTTGATTGATTAATTGATTGATTGATTAATTGATTAATTTTTTAGATTGATTAGATTGATTAATTGGCTACTTGTGAAACACAATATGCTGATGTTTAAAAAGTTCTGTTCTGCCCCTGAGATAATTTGAGCTACTTATATTTACCATACAAGTGATTTTGTATTGTGTGTTTCAGTATTGGATGGTTACGGTTATTACATCACTGCCTTACTCACATAAGTGATCTGGAAGGAATGATGGCAAGTGCAGCTGCACCTACTGCTAATCTGCTACAGACTTGTGCTGCCTTACTGATGTCTCCGTACTGTGGAATGCATTCACCCAACATTGAGGTTGTGCTTGTAAAGATAGGACTGCAGTCCACTAGAATTGGCCTGAAGCTTATAGACATTCTCCTGAGGAATTGTGCAGCATCAGGCAGTGATCCTACAGGTGACAAAGTTAATTAACTGTGATATTTTAATTTTTACATGTCTGCAGAGTAACAGCAGTTGAACTCTGTGATCTTTATAATTAACTGTTTCAGAAATTAATTTCCCTATAGCTTCATTATTTTTGGAGTTTGTTTTTCTTGCTGGTAGAATTTATAGTAGACTTTTTTTAATGAATAATTAAACAAATCTTCCCATCCCCAATTTGCCTATTTAGCAACCTTTTTCTTTTGATTCTTTGTTGCAAGATTTAAATAGCCCTTTACTTTTTGGAAGACTGAATGGACTTTCTTCTGACTCTACGATAGATATTCTTTACCAGCTTGGAACAACTCAGGATCCTGGAACAAAAGACAGGTATATGATCTCGTTTTTCATTTACGCACACATATATCCTGTAGTGAATGTTACTTATAATACTTTCTCCTTGGATGATCTTACAAAAGTTAAGATGATCCTGTCATATGTTGCATGTTTAAACATATTCCTCACGTGATGCAACCTTTACAGATTTTCATGAACATCAAACCAATTTTCATATTTGGACATATTTTAAACCAATTTGAACTTAGATTTCTTAATATTGCTTTTGAGGAATGGAAAGGAATAAAACATGTATTTTTAAGTTAACCATGTTGTGATAACATTCTTATAAGGTGATGGTATCATAATCATACTACGTTAGGTAATACTTACTAAATGTATACAAATATAGAAATATTGTGTCCATAGTTGGTACTTGGACTATTTTGATAATGACAATAATATTTGTTCTTAATGATCACTTATTAATTATTTATAATATTCACTGAGATCTTTAAATTAAACTGTATACCCTGTTATCATGCTTCCTACCACAAAATGAAACAATATTATACCAAGTAAATGATATCTGAACACTTCAGCTAAATGTTAATTGATTTTGACATTGAGGTAGCTTTGATGAGTTGTCCTAATGTAGTTTTACTTTGATGTCTTTCACTTCAAAAATGATAAACACATTTTTAGTGATAAATTTTTGAGCAAATCTTTGCTCAAAAATTCTCTGGTTTTATGTATAGCATCCATATTAGAAGAACATATTTATAGTATGTGTGACTATATTAATAATTTCTATGCTAGAGCTTATTTCCTTCTTTGTAAATTGTTGAATTATTAATGTTTTGGTACTTATAGGTATTTCCTTAATAGCTGCTATATGGCTGGCATGATACTAGATATTAGAGAGAAAATTAATTGAATCCTGCTCCAGGGTTGGTGAGACAGTACCACCTAATAAGGAGAATGTCAGAATTGTGAATACAGAATTGAAAGCATTCTGGGGAAAAACTATTTAATTTTATAATTAACTAATGATTTAATTAACTATTTAATAAATAACTATTTATTTAATAAATTAATTATTAGTGATAAATGGTGCCTTATCATCCTTCTCTTTCTGTGAATTGTCTTTATTTCCTATTACATGAAATCGAAAGTTTGAGTCTTACCTTTCAGTCCTTCAGATTAGAGAAAGAGATTAATTAGTATTATATACCTTCCTACCCCCATTCTTTTTTTTTTTTACCCTGAAGCAAAGAATCTTATGGCCTAATCTAGAAATTTCAAAGGAAATAAACCAGATATAAACATAATGTTTTAAGAATTTGCTATTAAATCTTATCTCATTATTTTTGTTTTTTATACTAACTCTAAAGCATTATTGCTTTAAAGATTTTTTTGCTCTCAGCTAATGGTTCAAAATTGGGTGTGTTTTACTAGTCTCTTGCTCCAGTGGTTTGGGAGTAGTTGTGGTACTTAAAAAAGTATTTGTGTGTGTAGAGGTTATATTCTGTTGGTCAGAATCAATGGGGATGGGTGGCTGCTATTAGTATTTACTGCTAAGGGTCCAGGGATGTGAAACATGCTGTATTTCATGAGGCTTTGTAAATAAGCAGTTAGCTCCAGATCACTGCTCTGGATTTTGTGGATTTGCTATAAGGCAAGAGAAAATATAGAAGAAGAATGTGTTCGTTAATATGTGCACCCCATAATTCTAAAAATGTGTATGTTTTGTTATAAATAAGGTAAGAAGCAATCAGTGCTTATTTGCTGAGTCATAATTGTGTTATTATAAACCTTTTGATTGGTTAAAATTGGTAAGGATATTGGAAAACTGGAACTGGAACTACTATGTCTTTGTTGGTTATAAATTCTCTTCCTATTTAGACTAAAATGATCAAGAACACTTAGTATATTATTCTCATAAATATCCTGCTTTATATGCAAAGATGGCATCTATATCAAATGCCGGTTTTGCTGTAGTTGGTTATTTGAATTCATTTTCTTCTTTTAAGAATTCAGGCCTTGTTAAAATGGGTCAGTGATTCTGCAAGAGTGGCTGCTATGAAGAAAAGTAGCAGGATAAACTACGTTTGCCCTAACTCTTCAGCAATAGAGTATGGTCTTCTAATGCCGTCTCCTTCTCATTTACACTGTGTAGCAGCAATTCTATGGCATAGTTACGAACTGCTTGTAGAGTATGATTTACCAGCACTGCTGGACCGAGACCTCTTTGAGTAAGTATGATTTGTGAAATCTTTTTTTTTCCCTAGTACTAGATCACTTTAAGTTTTCATTTGATAAAATAATATTTTATATGTTTATTTAGATAAAAATATTTTAAATGTAGTAAATTTAATCAGGTATACTATTGAAATGAGATGTCACACAAATGTAATTTATCTTCATGTTTTAAGAAGATGTATTAGCAGCACTGCCTGCATTTCTTACCTAAAATCAAAAAGCTCACTGTAGGTGTTCCTTTACTTCATTGTTCTCAGTTGTAAATTTATTTACCAGATTCTTTTATCTTTAATGTATAATAAAACTGTGAAGGAAAAGTATAGCTAGAAACTTTGAAAGACTATCTCTAAATTGTCCTTTTGACAAGTGGTTTCCATTTACTCACATTTCTTCATCATATTTGGCTAAGGCTTTGGTGAACTTAATTGCTTGGCTACTGGTAAGTCTGTAGCAGAATACTATATTTATTTTTAAAGATTTCCATGATTTATAAAAGGTAGGCCTTTTGTTCTCTAGTCTATCATCTTCATATTTGGCTCTGCCAGTTGGCATAATCCATGACTTATTAGTGAACCTCTCTAATATTTTTTGTTTGAAACATGATTAGAAGCCATCATTCATGTCCAATCAGGGTTGGGGAACCCCCAAGGCTACATGTGGCCTTCTGGATCCTTGAGTATGGTCACATTTGGGGATCTGGAGGACCACACGTGGCCTTGAGGTTGCAGGTTCCATTGTTTCTTTACATGACTTTTTTGAGGTCACATACAGAATGGTAGAACCGGGTAGAACTATTTTAATATTGGTTGTTTGATTTTCTGTACTAATTTGCAAGTCTAACCTAATTCCCAGTCTACCTAAATTCTTTATATATATATATATCTTTCTGAAATCTTAAATTACAATATTATATTATTATTATAATAAATTACAATATTTAATGTCAAATAATTTTGTCTGTGTAGATCTCTAATAAAAATATTTGAGATGAGTTCTTTAAAAAACAGTATTATTAACATGGTGTTTTTTATTTTTCTAGGTTACTTTTTAATTGGTCCATGTCTCTTCCCTGCAATATGGTCTTGAAGAAAGCTGTTGATAGTCTACTTTGCTCAATGTGTCACATACACCCAAATTATTTTTCTTTGCTCATGGGCTGGATGGGAATTACCCCTCCTCCAGTGCAGTGTCACCACAGACTATCCATGACAGATGATAGTAAAAAGCAGGATCTTAGTTCATCCTTAACAGATGACTCTAAAAATGCACAAGCACCTCTCGCACTAACTGAATCACATTTGGCAACCCTTGCTTCCTCTTCTCAATCTCCAGAAGCTATTAAACAGTTACTAGACTCAGGTTTGCCTTCTCTTCTTGTGAGGAGTCTGGCTAGTTTCTGCTTTAACCACATTTCTTACTCAGAAAGCATTGCTCAACCAGTAGACACTTCCCAGGACAAACTCAGGCGGCATCATGTTGCACAACAATGTAATAAGATGCCTATCACAGCAGACCTGGTTGCTCCTATTCTTAGATTTTTGACAGAAGTTGGCAATAGCCACATTATGAAAGATTGGCTTGGTGGTTCTGAAGTCAACCCACTATGGACAGCACTTCTGTTTTTATTGTGTCACTCTGGGTCCACTTCTGGGGGACATAATTTAGGTGCACAACAGACTAGTGCAAAGTCAGCTTCTCTTTCTTCAGCTGCTACAACAGGATTGACTACTCAACAGCGCACAGCAATTGAGAATGCAACTGTTGCATTCTTTTTGCAGTGCATTTCATGCCACCCTAATAATCAAAAGCTGATGGCACAGGTAAGAGAAGAAAAACTCTTATCATCTTAATATGCTGTGATATATTTGGTGGCATTGGGTGTGGGAGCATGTATAAAGGCCAGATAATGGTAAAGTTTAGGGTGAATGTGTTTAAGGATCTGAATTTCAACCAAAATTAAAGTAATCTCTTCATCCCCTCAAAATATGCTGTCACATAAATAAATTATTCTATATAATGAGATGATTGGCAGATTCATGGGTATTCCAGCTGTATATCATACACCCCTCCTTTTAAAAAACTCCCCAAAATAAAAAGAACAAGCCCAAAAGAACATCGCAGTGGCTGAAACAGGACTGACCACTCGATGGTGGTTATTGAGTGCCATATCTGCATTGAGGCATTGCATTTTGGTGTAACCAGATTGCCATAAATGATAATTTGCTTCTCATTATATAGACATTAGAATTATAGTAGGTTTTATATAGGAGGCTACAGATAAATCTTGTTAAAAAATGTAGAAGATTGTATATTGTATTGGATTTATGTGGCCAAAAACCTTGAAAGCCAGAATTATTTGAAGAGTAATTCTAGTTGTATTTTGCCAAATTTTGCTGCTTTCTAGGTCTTGTGACCTTTGGCAAGTTGTTTAAACAATAAAGTGGGGCTGGCAATACCTGCTTGACAGATTTTTTGAGAGGATTAAATATTTTAAAGTATATAAATTACCTAGTACGGGAGCCTGAGATATCATAGATACTAATAAATAGTAATCAACTTCTTTTTATCCTCTCTGTATTTAATAGTACTCATTCAGATCAAACTTCATTAATATATGGAAGGATAGCCATCACAATTTTTATAAAACATTGGATGATTTAACTTTTTTAAGAACAAAAGCAAGATATTTTACTTCCTATAGAATTATTTATTGGGAAAATATCTCTCTGCAAAATGTACCTAATTAAAAGGAAATGCTTAAATGAACAACTGAACCAAGGGCATGATTATAGATATTTGAAAATTTCTATTCCATTGCTTTCTGGCCCAGTTATCTCTTAGTTTCTTATTTAGGCTTTGTTTTATATTTTTAATATACCTTTTTCATAATTTTTGTTGTATCATAACCACCTTGATTGACATTGACTAAAGTTAAAAATAAATTGGTTGTGCGGGGTATTCATTATGCGAAACTTGAGCAGTAATTTCTCTTACCCACAGAAATGTTTGTTAGGCTTTTAACTTTTTATCTGCTTTTGTATTCTTATATTTTAAGATGAAATAATTTGTTCTTTATTTGCTGATTTGATCGATGAGTTAAAATATCCTTGTTAATCTACTTTTTAAATGTCCTGTTTATTCTTCAAAGTAAAAAGCTGCAAATGAGTCGGGCATTTAACTTTTTATATCTGTTGCCTTGCCAGGTTCTCTGTGAACTATTTCAGACATCTCCTCAAAGAGGGAACCTTCCAACATCTGGGAACATTTCAGGATTTATACGAAGATTATTTTTACAGTTGATGCTGGAAGATGAGAAAGTGACAATGTTTCTTCAGTCTCCCTGTCCAGTGAGTTTTTAAAACTTAAATCTTAATGATTAGCTGTGTGTAAATATAGTTTATAACTTCCTATCTGATAATTTCCTATATATATGTTCTTCTAACTTCTGATATAGCAAACTGAAACCAGAACAACCTTTATACTTAATGACAGGACTTTAAAATCTCTTTAGGATAATACTCACCTGCACACTTAGAATAGCAATATTATACCTTGCCCTAAGTAGTGTAATTTGATTTGGGAAAAAAAATGAAAGAACGTTTTAGGTACAATACTGCTAATGCAAAAGTCAATTTGTTAATCATGTGGCAAACATGCTACATTTAAAGAAATATGTAAAATAAACTGCATTCTGTATGCTTTGTTGATTGTTTTTATTCGTGTATCCTTTTGCAGTTGTTTCATAATGATATGTATTCCAAAAAGTCACTCTTTGATTTCTTGATTTTCAGCTGTACAAAGGTAGAATTAATGCTACTAGCCATGTCATCCAGCATCCAATGTATGGAGCAGGCCACAAATTCCGCACTCTTCATTTGCCAGTCTCGACAACATTATCAGATGTTCTTGACAGAGTGTCAGGCAAGTCATGTTTAAGTATAAAGTTTTGTTTTACTTTACATTAGAAGTATATGGAGTTTTTTTTTTTTTATATTTACTGCATTTTTGTATTTACTTAGCAACCATTTATTAACTAGAAAAGGTTATAACATGGGCATAGTTTGAAGTGTAAGAAGCTTCAATCAAGTGGGCAAAATGTACAAAACATTCAAACACTTACAATTTTTTTGGTTTAGTTTGTGTTAGTGTGTAGGAATTACAAAATGGGCAGCTGGAAATGTAGACAAGCCATTGGAAGTCATTGATGGAATTTTCCCATAATAAACTATTTGGTCATTTTATAGTAGTTGAGTTGCAGGGTATTTGTTTGGATGGCAGGATTCTAATTAATGGATATTTACTAAATTAGAGGAAAAAAAGCAGTGGTCAAGAGATCAAAATGGAGTAGGTAGAGTTGATTAGTCACCTTATTGTTTATATTAGTCAGTGAAGAAAACAGAACATTTTCCCCTAGGTTTCCTGACTATATTTATTTTTGAGATGGGATCTCACTGCTGCCTTGAGCTCTGGGCTTAAATGATCCTCCTGCCTTAGTTTTCCAAATAGCTGGGACTAAAGGTGTGAGCTACCATGCCTAACTAGGATGATGCCTTTAAACAAAATACGGGTTATTAAAGAAAAAGCAATTTCTGATGGCAGAGTCTTATCAACTAACAGTTTATTACCTCTCAGAAATCCCAGATAATAAATGAATGAATTCATTGAGCATCTGTAATGTGCAAGGTACTATAATTTGTCCTAAGGATGTAAAAGTGAGCAAGACACATTTTCTTCCTTTGAAGGTAGTTATGGTCTTTTGTATGTTGTCAGATTTTAAAATAAACTGGAAATGTAAATGTTTGCATTATAGCATAAATATAAAAAAGTAAATTTTATCTGTATCCGTAAGAGGGGAACCTAAGTTTTTAAGGAGAGCTGTGAACTGAAGGAAGAGTAGGAGTATCTCAGAAAAAAACTGGAGATATCCATTTCTCAGATTAAAATACGAATCTAAAGCTCAGAATAAAAGATGGGGTTGAAGAGATTTAGGAGTCGTTACCATAGATAGATGGTAAGTTAAACCATGTGAATGAATATGATCAGTATAGGTAGGAAAGATTCTTCTCCAGTTTACAGTCATCATATCTAACAAAAGTGTATACATAAAATCAGTAATTCTTTCCTACCTTTTTTCAACTTATGTAGTAAATAGCATATTATTATAAATTATATATTTAAAAACATTTTTTCTTACTTGAAAATGGCCACCTTATCTGTTACAGCTAAACTTTTCTGTAAATTTGATTTTAGAAACTTTTTTCTGTCATAGCCCTGAGATTGTCTATTCTACATTATGAAGAAAAATGAGAAGTAAAAATTAATTAGGTAGATTAAGGAAGTAAAGAAAGATACTGAAGTTGAGTTACTGATATTTCATGCATTTAACTTGAAAAAGTATAGACATTCTACTACAAAATAACTGGAAGTTTAAGATTTTTATTTGTTCATATACTGTGAAAGAATGCTATTCTAAAACATTTCATTATTTAAAATAATTTTCAAATTATTTTCTTGATTGTATAAAAATAAAAAATGCTTTGAAGTACTGCATCAAAATTTATATGTTAAATTTAACCTCTATTTAGCAATGCTTTGGTCTTTTAAAGTAGCTTTATAATTGTTAGTCATATTTTATGATATATTTACATGTATGTTTATATAATAACATGTATACAAACAAGTAATTTAAAAGTATATAATTGGTAATTTTACCCATTTTCTGTAGCTTTAAAATAATCAGGTTTATATGTCAATATTTTTGCTTTTGTACATTTCTGTCACTGGTTTTAAGCATTTTGATTATTATATACCTTATAGTTTTTTCTTTACATTTCTTATGATTGGGGTTTGTTTTCTTGAATCTGTGAGTATATAGATTTCATCAGGTTTGGAGATTTTTTTGGCAATTATTTTTTTTAAATATTTTGACTCATCCCCCCTCTTTTGTGATTACTATTACTCGTATATTATGCTACTTGAAGGTGCCTCACAGCTCACCAAAGCTCTGTTCCTTTCTTCCCCCAGCAAGTTTTTTCTCTATTTTGAAATGTTGGATAATTTCTCTTGGAATATCGACCAAAAGATCTGTTCCTCTTCAATGTCTAATCTGTTAGAAGTGTGATTTTTAAAAATAATATTTCCTTGTCCTTTCTTAAAGTGTTCAGGCTTTCTTCTGCTTTCTTGAACATACTAGTCTGTGTTATTTTTTCCTCCTTATGGATTGTATGTTCTTGCTTCTTTGCCTGGAAAATTTTATTGGATGCCATGCAATGTGAATTTTACTTTCTCAGGTACTGGATGATTTTGTATTCTAATAAATGTTTTTAATTTTTTTCAGAAATGTAGTTTTGTTATTTAAAAACAGTTTGTTGCTTTGGGGTGTGCTTTTTAAGCTTTATTAAGTAGGATCAGAGCAGCTTTTAATCTAAGACAAAACTTACTGCGATGAGGGAAATTTTTATAAACCTCTATTGTCTAGTTCAGTAAATGTTGAGTACATGAAATAAGACCAAGAAACTGAAATTTTAATTTAAATTTTTAATTTAAACAAACTTAACTTTAAATAGGTACTGTATTAGAATACAAATAGGCTACCAGATTTGACAGTGTGGGTCTGAGTCCAATTTTGACGTTATTTCTGAGGCTATACCCTTCTGAGTACTCAGTTAGGAGTTCACTGGTCATTAGGAACCTAAGCATTTATTTCTTCCCCATTTGAAACCCTGGGATTGTTTCCCTTGCTACTTTTGGGTAGTACTTTTCCTGACCTCTAATGATTTCCTCACATGTATATACTTGTCAGTGCACTCTGAAGACTCAGAGAAAGACCCTCTGTAGATCTCTAGAGCTCTATGCAAATCTCTCACCTTTGGAAATGTGCCCTTTGAACTAGCACCAACAACCTTTGTCTTTTGGATTCCCAGTTTTGTATCCTTAACCTAGGGTGACACCTGGGTTGTGCTGAGCTGAAATTCTTCAGACAGTAAGCTGGCTAAATCCTAGGGCTCATCTCTTTTGTTTCCACTCACTCAGGCTTCACTGTTCTGCCCTGCCCTGCCCTGCTTGCCCAATGTCTGAAAACTATTGTTGCATATTCCTAATTATTAGTTATTAGTTAGGTGGGAGAGTGAACTTGGTCCTTATTTTTCTGTGTTGGCCGGAAGTACAATTCTAAACCAGAGCAGTTTTAAACAGGGAAGTTGAGAAAAATTTGTCTTAGTGATGCCTTTTAATGTTTGAATACTACTTATTTTTTAGATTTTATTTTTGAGATAAGAGTAAATAAATGAAAATCAGTTGAACTTCTGATTGTACTAAATACATTCTTATCACCTAATGCTCTTTCTATGTTTTTTTCTGCTTGATTATGCTGAATTAATTTTGTAAATTTTTTATTAATTATTTCACTCTGACCTATGTCAATATTTTTTGCCATTTGGGGTTGCTTATTTTTGTGAGAAAGTAAAATTTATTTTTACCATGCATTTATATTGCTTACAGAATTTTAAATTTCACATAAACAGAAACTATCTAAAGGCAATCAGCAGTTAGTAAGAAGCTCTAGGAATTGAGATCACTTGGATATTTTCTGATACTCAAAGAAAACTATAAAGTAGGAGTTATTACAAAAGGTGCTATTTATTGTTTTATTATCTCAATCTTTTCAACATTATAAAACACTTTGGTTCATAACTTAAATTAGAAAAGTGGAAAGAATCCTTATCAATCATATCCATATATTGGAAAAAAATTTCTAATATCAAAATAGTTCACTCAGCCTTTGGATTATTTAATGGCTAAATCATATCATTATATTATCTCCTATTTATTTCATGACTTTTAATTGCATGCTGTATACTAAAGTAATGAAAGAAATATAATTCAGAGAGTAATAACTGTCTATGAAATCTTTCAGTATTCATTTCTAAAATAGTAGTAAAACATATTACTTTGTCATCTAAGATTCTTATTTTATTCCTAAATAAAAATAACAGAAAAGGAGCTATTAAAGAAATTTGTTCCTTTATACTCCCATTTGTAGTACAAAAAGAAGTCTAGTGAATTCTTTAGAGTGAGTCCTAAGATTGAATCTCGTATTTCCCATTAACAGGTTTTATCATTAGTATTTCTTTTTATTTTTGAGACAGAGTCTTACTCTGTTGCCCAGGCTAGAATGAGTGCCGTGGCGTCAGCCTAGCTCACAGCAACCTCAAACTCCTGGGCTCAAGCTGCCTCAGCCTCCTAAGTAGCTGGGACTACAGGCATGCGCCACCATGCCCGGCTCATTTTTTTTCTATATATTTTTAGTTGGCCAATTAATTTATTTCTATTTTTAGTAGAGACAGGGTCTCACTCTTGATCAGGCTGGTTTTGAACTCCTGACCTTGAGCGATCTGCCTGCCTCGGCCTCCCAGAGTGCTAGGATTACAGGCATGAGCCACCGCGCCCGGCCTATCATTAGTATTTCTAAGGCTGTTTCCTCATTTCAAAAATAATTTTCTTTCTTGATATCCATACTGTGAGGACTGAAATGGATGTAGTTGTGAAGCACATTGACTTATCCCTAAAATAAAGCAAGTTTTCATGGTAATGGTTTTTCATTATCTCTAAAGGTAGTACTATTAAAATGCTGTATGTAATAGTTTCTAGAGATTGGAACTTAAATATGCTGGCTTAAGAACAGTGACAAGTCTCTACAAATATCAGAAAGGATTGAATATCAGTTTTTACTGTATAACATTTTTTCTAAATTCCTTTATATTTCTTCAATATTAGGGATAATGTTACCTTATATAATCTCTTGAAATACTTAGTGCTTCCCTTTTGTAATGATTTGGAAAAGCAATGTATTTTAGATAATATTTTCTTACAGATACTCCGAGTATCACAGCTAAACTAATTAGTGAACAAAAAGATGACAAAGAAAAGAAAAACCATGAAGAGAAAGAAAAAGTTAAGGCGGAAAATGGATTTCAGGACAATTACAGTGTTGTTGTTGCCTCTGGTATGCTTTCCATTTTTATAACCTTGGTTTTGTTTGGGTTTCTATAAAAATAGAACCATTTTAATTATAGGAACTCAATGTAATAAGTAAATGTAAAAATCTGATTTGTGATGATGTTTTAATAGTAAATTTGAAAATATTGTAACAGAAATCCATTACTCTTTGGAACTGGAATTATTATTATACTTAAATATATTTAAAATATTTTATGTCTATAGCTTACTACATTTTATCAGATACAGAACATGTGTCAATAGTTTAGAGTAGATATTTCATTTAAGCTTGATAGTGTACCCTTGGGTGAATCATACCCTTACAAATCTGCTAGGTGTTAAGGAATTTTTATATAACCTCCTTGTTTAAGAAAAAATGAAAATTTATTCACTAGTTTTCATTTACAATGTGTTTATGACATAAAATTAGTAAATAAAAATAATTTTTAAATTTGATTGAAAAATGAGTTTTTAGTATTAGGTTCCAGAAGAAAAATTAGCAAGGATAACTGGTAATTTTGGAGGGATATTTCCTTAACATAGGTAAGGTGATTTTAGTTCAAAAGAGAAGTCTCAGCACAGGTTACCTTATTACTCTTCAATTAAGAGACCTCTGTATTGTTGTAATCAATCCTATCTTGGAGAAAAATTAAAAACACAAGGTTTTATATGTTTGCATAAAACTGCTTTCTACTAAATGGATAGTCACCTATATTTCAGAGATTGTAGCTGTATTTTTTACTTTATTGGAAAATAGTTACAGATATAAAGTCAGAATTATTTATGGTATATCATGAAGGACAGACAAATAGAATTGGGAGATTAGATATTGGATAGAAGAAATATTTTTTTTAACTTTTAAAAATAATTTACTTATTCATTTTTTAGAGGCAGTATCTTGTTCTGTTGTCTAACCTGGAGTGTAGTGTCACAATCATAGTTCACTGCTGCTTTGGATTCCTGGACTTAAGGATACCTCCTGCCTCAGCCTCCCAAGTAGCTAGGACTACAGGCACATGTCATCATGCCTAGCTGATTACATTTTTTTTGTGGAGATGGAGTCTTGCTATGTTGCCCAGGCTGGTCTCAAACTCCTGGGCCCAAACAATCTTCCTGCCTCAGCCTTCCAAAGTGCTAGGATTACAGGTGTGAGCAACCATGCCCAGCCTAGAAGAAACATTTCTGTCTTTTGGTGTTAGCTAGGAATGCGTGTTTTATTAAAATATTTTATAAATACCCTTTTACTTCATATTAATGTGTTGGCTATATAGAATCTTACTGCTTCTTTTCTTGTAGGGTTGAAATCCCAATCTAAACGTGCTGTGTCAGCTACACCACCTCGCCCACCATCCAGGAGGGGGAGGGCTATACCTGATAAAATAGGAAGTACTTCGTCAGGAGCAGAGGCTGCCAACAAAATAATTACTGTCCCAGTGTTTCACCTATTTCACAAACTCTTGGCAGGTAATACTCACAGTGAATAAATATCAAAGAAATAATAATCTTTCAACTGTATAAATCAGATGTGTAATCACCATTTTATCAGGTGGTATTCATGGGATAAATGGGTTAGAGACTTTCTCCATATAGTTCCCTCCTAGTGAGTGTGTGCCATAAAGCAATTGATAAAATGAATGTTTAGAGAATTTATGACAAGTTATATAGGAAGCAACGTGAGTCACATTTTGTAGAACTAGTTTTAGCAGTGGAATTCTTAGACCCGTGGTAGTTGAGCAATATGTTCCTCCCAGCTAATACCAATTCATTGACCAATATACTGTCATTAGTGAAGGTAATACAAGTTGAGCATCCTGATCTGAAAATCCAAAATCCAAAACTTTCTGAGCACCAGTATTAGACCACAAGTGGAAAATTCTACACCTGACCTCATGTGATGGGTTGCAGTCAAAATGCGGGTGTACAACACACAGTTTATTCTGCACCCACAAGGGAAAAATGACTCTCTTAGCCCCCTTTCGGTGATACATGTTTTCCATGCATGCCCACATCCCCTCACACAAACACTCCCACAAAAGATAGTGTAATCATGTGTGCAGGCTGGATGCACCAACAGCAGATGCCCACATGGTTCCAAGACCTATGTGCATTACTTTGCCTTTTGGCTTATTCTCTGCTCTGTGATTTAAAGATATTGTTAAAATGTCACACTGCCCTGCAGATACCCCTATAGGTAACGATGCTAAGAGTAAGAGGAAGGACTTATGGTTATCTGTGGCACAGAAAGTTGAGCTGTTAGAGAAACTGCACAGTGTGAAACATCTTACAGAAGAGTATGCTGTTGGAATGACCGCCATATATGATCTGAAGAAACAGACGGATAAACTGTTGAAATTCTATGCTGAAAGTGAGGAGCAGAAATTAACAAAAAATAGAAAAACCGCATAAAGCTAAAAATGAAGATCTCAGTTGTGCATTGAAAGAGTGGATTCGCCAGCATTGCAGTAAGAACACATGCCACTTAATGGTATACTGCTTATGAAACAAGCAAGGATCTATCATGATGAACTGAAAATTGAAGGGAACCATGAACATTCAACGAGCTGGTTGCAGAAATTTAGGAAAAAACATGGCATTAAATATTTAAAGAGATGTGGTGTTAAAACATCTGCTGATCAGGAAGCAGATGGAGAAATTCATTGGTGAGTTTGCTGAGGTCATCCTTGATGAATATATGGCTCCAAAACAAATCTATAATGCTGATAAAACATGTTTTGGCATTATTGCCCCAGAGAAACAATGAATACAGCCGATGAGATAGCCCCTACAGGAATTAAGGATGCCAAGGATACAATAACTGTGCTGGGATGTGCTACAGTAGTAGGCATGCATAAATATAAACCTGCTGTAATAGGGAGAAACTTGCTTCTTGCCTATCCAATATTATGCAGACAAAATGGCATGAATCACTGGGGACATCTTTTCTGATTGGTTTCATAAACATTTTATACCAGCGGCTTATGCTCACTGCACTGAAGCTGGACTGGATGATGACTGCAAGATTTTGTTATTCCTTGACATGTGTTCTCCTCCAGCTGAAATTCTCATCAGAAATAATGTACTTTCCTCCAAATATGACTTCATCAATTCAGCCATGTGACCAGGGTATCTTTAAATCAATAAAGAGTAAATATAAAAGCCTGTGCTTTACTATGGTGCTGGTTCTTGGGGGCCGGGGGGGAGGGAAACACATGCTTGAACAGCACGCTGGCAGCAATGAATAGAGGTATGGGCATCTCCATACCTTTGAGGTTTTCAAAAGAAGTTTAGCATGAAGGATGGCTATATATGCTGCTGCCAGTGCTTGTAACACAGTGGCTAAAAGCACAATTGTATATGCCTGGCACAACCTTTGATCTGTCACTGTTTGATGGTGGTGAACTAGGTATGATTTTTAAGGATTCTGCACGTCCAGTGAGAAAAAATTGATGTCAGACCTCCTTCCATATGTGAAAAATAGTATCTTCAGAGTCTGTCAGTCTGGTGGAAGAAGTGGATATCAAAGAAGTTAAGATCGATAATGAGGGTCTAGTTCACTCATTGATTGATGGTGAAATAGCCGAAATGGTTCTGAATCAAGGTGATCATGATAATAGTGACAATGAAGATGACGTTAACACTACAAAAAAAGTGCCTGTGATTGACATAATGAAAATGTGTGATGGGCATATTGAAGGACTAGAGCAGAGTGCATTCATAACAGAAGAAGTCATGTCAATTTATAAAATCAAAGAGAGACTTCTAATATAAAAACTGTCGTTTTTCCCTCCGGAGTTATCTGCCTCAACCTCCCCAAGTGCTGAGATTATGAGCGTGAGCCACTTTACCCAGCCTGTAAGAAAAGTTTAAAAAGCCACCCAGAAGAATGCTTACTCATTCCTATAGGACCCACTTTCTGGTTCCTTAACTGCTTCTGATGTTTCTTCTCACCTAAAAATATACAGTGTACGTTGTATCTGTGTTATAGTGGGACAAGGGAAAAAATATAGTGTACAGTGACTTTTTAATCAAAACATAGCATTGTAGGTGAAACCGAAAGCCTGCTGCTGTTTATAGCTGACACAGGTATTTTGGTGATGCTACTGTGTTTCTTAGTTACCCTGAACACTTATTTTTTCACTGCATTAATGGTATGTTTTTACTGTTAAGTATTAATACTTAGTGTGAATAGGTGTAAGAAAATGATTGCTTATTGGTAGTGTAAGAATTCAGAGTCAAGAATGATGGTGATGCCAAACAGCTCAATATTGTCCACATGTGTGAGTAGCATCTTTGCTTTCTGATGGCTCAGTGTATACAAACTGTTTCATGTGTAAGTTATTAAAAATATTATATAAAATTATCTTTAGGCTATGTGTATAAGGTGTATCTGAAACATAAATGAATTTCATGTTTAGACTTGGGTCTTATCACCAAGATATCTCATTATTTGTATGAAAAATTACAAAATAAAAACAATTTGAAATCTGAAACACTTCTGGTCCCATGCATTTTGGACAAGGGATACTCAGCCTATATCCATTTGCCACCATTTTTGTGTTACATTATGATGAAATTGCCAGCTAAATTTGAATGGATTGCCTTATTAACTTCACGTTATCTATTTATGACATAGATCAACAAACTATGGCTGGCAGGTTGAATACCTCTTTTTGTAAAGAAAGTTTTATTGAAATATAACTATGCTCATTTATTAATGTATTGTCTATAGCTGTTTTTCTGCTACAACAGTAGATTAGTAGTTTTGGCAGAGACCATATGGCCCCACAGTTTACAATATTTATTATCCATTCCTTTATGGAATAAATTTGCCAGCCCCAGATTTATGGGAATGTTTGTTCCTTTGTTTCTATTTTGCCCATGACTTTATACTTTAATTAACAGTTTCTACAGATATTATTCACGTGTCAGATAAATAAATTCAATTTTTGTAAACTTTTCAATGGTTATTTTTAAATTGTTTAGTAATTGGTGTCAGAATCAAACTCCTGTAATTTAGTAAAAACAGTAAATAATTGAGTAAATTGAATGAAGTAAATGTCTATTTCTTGGAGTCCAGATTTAACTTAGTTATGTTGTTTTTAGGCCAGCCCTTGCCAGCTGAAATGACACTTGCCCAGCTTTTAACTCTCCTGTATGACCGAAAACTTCCTCAAGGTTACCGCTCAATAGATCTAACTGTCAAATTGGGATCAAGAGTTATTACAGACCCAAGTCTGTCAAAAACAGATTCTTTTAAAAGACTACACCCTGAAAAAGGTATGTGTGTGATACTACTTTAATAATTATAGTCTGTCATACAAGGAGACAGGGATTTCTGTAGTTAATGACTTAATTTACCTATATTTTTATTATTACTTAACAAGATGTCATTTTTCTTAGTGACTGAGTTATTTATAAATATAAGAAATTGCCATTATTTCCTTCAGATATTAAGTTGTGTTAATTCCTCTTATACCATCACTTATTTTATGAGCACAACTGCTTTAATTTCTAATATTATTTCTTTGAGAGCTGTGTGAATTGTTTGTCATTCTGTACTCAAAGCGAGAACCCCAATTTACAATGTAGTTAAAATTTATATTGAGTGGCACATCATGCTCAAAAACATTTTTTCCTTATAAAAAATTAGGATCATATATTTTTTTTATCTTTTTGCTTTTCATTTTTAGTTTTTTTAAAGACAAGGTCTTGCTCTGTCACCCAGGCTTAGAGTATAGTGGCGAGTCATAGTTCAACTGCAACCTCAAATGCCTGGACTCATGTGATTCTCTCGCCTCAGCCTCCCGACTATCTAGGACTACAGGTGCATGCCGCCATGCCCAGCAGAATTTGTTAATATTTTGTAGAGATGGAGTCTTGCTGTGTTGCTCAGGCTAATCTCGAATTCCTGGCCTCAAGTGATCCTCCCCCCTTGGCTGGGATTATAGGCGTGAGCTCCCACGCCCAGTCTGTCTTTTTATTTTTCATTTATATAATATATTCTGTTAAGTATTTTTAAGTGTGCATTTTTATTGGTTGTATTTTTATATGAATATAACAAAATTTATCTGTTCCGCAATCATTGAAACTTACTGGTGGTTCTAATTTTTTGCTATTATAAATGCTATTTAATGAATTTTCATAATGTGAATCTGTTATCAACTTATTTAAACTTTTCATCTTTCTCATGATTAAAGTTCAGTTTTTAGTTACTGGCCTTTGTATTTGTAAATTTTAATACATCTTCTTTGCCCAGTTTTTCAACAGGATTATCTTTTTTTAAAAATGTTTATAAGGTCTGGTTATGTCTTAAACATACTAACCTTTGGTTTTCTCCAGTGAGTAATTCAAAGTTAAACCAATGTGGTATGGTATTTAGTTTTCAGTCAGAAAATTATTCTGTTTTTCTTAATTGGATACTTTAGAGTGTAAGTGTATTACATTATTCCTTATGAGCATCTTTTGAGGACTTACGTATTTTAACGTAGAATCTAACTTAGAATTATGCCCATAAGGACAGTGCTTTTCAAACTTCATTAAGCTTACAAATTACTTACAGAATCATGTTAAAATACAGATTCTTATTATGTGGATCTGTAGTGAGACCTGAGATTCTGCAATTTCAACCAAGCTCTCAGGCAGTGCCCATGCATTGCCCATATGGTCAATAAACCATATTTTGGGTAACGAGTATAGAAGGCAGTATCAGAAGTCATTTAAAGGTCATTGTAGTTTCTAGCCTTAATACAACTATATTTGAATAACTGATGATATTTTTATGGTCTTTTCTTGAGCAGAGAGAAGGCAACAATATCTGCTTTTGTAATCTAAAGAGTATTTTAAAAATAGATACTTTCTTATCTATTCATTTATTTGTAATTTACTGTCTAGATCATGGAGACTTACTTGGTAGCTGTCCAGAAGATGAGGCTCTCACTCCAAGTGATGAGTGCATGGATGGGATATTAGATGAATCTTTACTGGAAACCTGTCCCATTCAGTCACCATTACAAGTTTTTGCAGGAATGGGTGGACTGGCTCTTATTGCAGAGAGACTACCCATGCTATATCCAGAAGTAATTCAACAGGTAAGATAATATTTCCTAATTTAATATATCATTAAAGAAAGCCCTTCTTTTTTTTTGCTTTTTAACTTGCTTGCATTAACACTGTGGAAGTACCCTTTCCTTTATAATCTTTTAGCATTGTATAAATCTTTCAAAGGTCAGCCTGTACAGAGTTTCATGAGAATTGGTACTGAAGAAATGTTGAAGACCAAGCACATTTCCAAATTCAAGACAAACTGTAGTGTTTGTCTTGAATTCATGGTTGTTGCACGCACTAGCATTCTCATTTCTGTGCATCTTTAGGTGTGATGTGTATTGTGGATATTATTGGAAATGGGAAAGTAAAGTAGTAGTATAGTGTATATTGCTACCCAAATATGTCTTTTTGTTTAATTTTTATTCCTGTTTTAGGTGCCATTTCCATTTTAGGTAGTTTAAAAACCGTATTAATTTAAACCATTCACATATCCCTTAATGTTCCTGTCATTGATGTGTGTGCTTCCTATTCTCTTTTCTACTTTTATTAATGAGGGGGGAGTGTGGTTCATGGAGAGTTGTAAATACAAACACTTTTGTGTTTGTTGAATGAGGTAGGGGAATTATTCTCATTGATTTTGTATACTCTGTGTGTGCTTGTATTCGTTTTCTAAAGCTACTGTAACACAAAACCACAGGCTGGGTGTTTTAAACAGAAATTTATTCTCAGCAGTTTAGGAGGCTGTAAGTCTGAAATCAGGTTGTTACCAGGGCCATGCTCCCTCTGAAAGGTCTAGGGAAGAATCTTTCCTAGCCTCTTAGTGGCTTCTGTTGTTTGCCAGTAGTTCTTGGCATTCACTGGTTTGTAGCTGCATCACTCCAGTTTTTGCCTACGTCTGACATGGCCTTCTTCCCTGCGTGTACTGTGTGTCTCTGTGTCCTTCTCTTTATACGAACACCAGGCATTTGATTTAGGGTTCCCCAAGCCAACGTTTCCTCATCTTAACTTGATAACATCTGCAAAGACCCTATTTCTAAAAAGGTCATATTCACATAAGTGTGTTAAGGGCAAGCATGAGCTGGAATGCTGATGGAGTTGTGCAGTGATTTAGGCCACTATCTCTTATGGAAAAGACAGAATTTGAAGAGTTAGTCCTGCCAAGTTAGAAGTAAAAATCTTAGCTTTTCCCTTGGAATTCCAAATGGGCCAAACATTAAGAGTAAAGACTACATCCTACTAATGAAAGATTTACCTTAGAAATAAGAGCACAACCAAAATAGACTATCCTCATAAATTACAAAAGCCTCTGTACACTCTGAGTGATCCATCAGTAATTTAACTGTCTGCTAAAACAAAATAAGACACACTTCCAGGGAAGATTTTAGAATCAAGAGTTGACACATGTCATCAACAATGTGGAGTATATAATAAAAAAAAATCACTAGCCAAGCAGAGAAATAAGAAAATGGGACCCATAGTCAACAATAAAATCAGTCAGTGAAATTGATGTGTTAGAATTTTCAGACAAGTACTTTAAAATAATTGTGACGTATCTCTGAAGACTCTACTTAAATCCAGCAATATGTATAATTACATTAAATATAAGTATAATAAACACTCAAAAGCAAAAATTTATCAGACTAAAGAAAAAAGCAAAGCCCTCTAGTATATGCTGTTTACAAGAGATGAATTTGCTTAGCATTCTGGGAGGCTGAGGCGGGTGGATCGCTCAAGGTCAGGAGTTCAAGACCAGCCTGAGCAAGAGCGAGACCCCGTCGCTACTAAAAATAGAAAGAAATTAATTGGCCAACTAAAAATATATAGAAAAAATCAGCCGGGCATGGTAGAGCTTGCCTGTAGTCCCAGCTACTCGGGAGGCTGAGGCAGGAGGATTGCTTGAACCCAGGAGTTTGAGGTTGCTGTGAGCTAGGCTGATGCCATGGCACTCTAGCCTGGGCAACAAAGTGAGACTCTGACTCAAAAAAAAAAAAATTAAATGAAAAAAAGATGAATTTGAAAGCCTTAAAAAGCTAGTGTGCCTATTTTAATAGTTGACAGAGTCAAATTTTGGAAAAGCCATATAAGAAATAAAGAGGATTATTAAATCACTGTGAAAAGATTAATTCAGAAGTTGTAACAATCTTAAATATGTGTGCATCTAATAACATATCCCAAAAGTACATGAAGCAGAAATTGATAGAATTGAAGGAGAATTAGGCAGATCTACATTCAGTTATAGATTATAACATTTATCTCTCAGTAATTGAAAATAAGTAAGGATATGAGATTTGGGGATAAAAAGCCAAAACTTCTATACTGATCTAATCAACATTTATAGAACACAGTGTTTACCAACTATAGGATGAACTTCTGTTCAAATGTATGCAGAACTTTACCAAGAAAGACAAATCTCAGTTAATTTTAAAGCATTGAAATCAAACCAAATCTGTTCCCTGACCACATCAGAATTAAATTAGGAATCAGCAATAAGATATCTAGAAAAACTAAGCAGTGCAGTTCTGAGTAATACTTGGATAAAAGAAGATATCACCACATGTTATTACAATATATTTTAAAATGATAATGGAGGCCGGGCGCGGTGGCTCACGCCTGTAATCCTAGCACTCTGGGAGGCCGAGGTGGGCGGATCGTTTGAGCTCAGGAGTTCGAAACCAGCCTGAGCAAGAGCGAGACCCCATCTCTACTAAAAATAGAAAGAAATTAATTGGGCAACTAAAATATAGAAAAAATTAGCCGGGCATGGTGGCGCATGCCTGTAGTCCCAGCTACTCGGGAGGCTGAGGCAGAAGGATCGCCTGAGCCCAGGAGTCTGAGGTTGCTGTGAGCGAGGCTGACGCCATGGCACTCTAGCCGGGGCAACAGAGTGAGACTCTGTCTCAAAAAAAAAAAAATAAATAAAATGATAATGGAAGCATGACTTGAGATATAGCTATAGCAGTGTGTAGAGAGAAATTTTATAGCTGTAAATGCTTATAATTAAAAAAAGATTTAAGATCAATGATGTGTGCTTCCACTTTAAAAAAATTAGAAAGAGAAGAGTAAACCCAAAAGAAGAACCAAGCACCAATTAAAAGTAAGAGCCAAAATCAATTAAATGTAAAACAAAGAAACAAGATGGCCAAACATTTTGTTCTTTGAAACTTTGAATAAAACTGATAATCTGTCAAAACTTAAAGAAAAAAGGAAATCCACACAAATTGACAATATCACAGATGATAGCAAGCACATTATAATAGTTTCTAGAGAATAAAATAATAAGAGACTATTATAACCAACTTTATGCCAGCAGATTTGACAAATTAGATGTAATGGATGAATTCTTTGAAAAACACAACTTATCAAAAAGTGGATATATATGATTGTATGTATACACCTGTACGAAATTGTAATCAAACATAAACTTTTTTTAATCTGTTTTAATTTTTAAATACCATAGTTATGATTTTTTTAGTCTTTTAATTTTTAACTATCAGGGCTATGATTTTGAAATCACATTAATCCCATGTTTCTGCAGTTCAAACTAAAGCCCATTTTTTGTTATTAAACTAGAACATTTGACTGTTTGGGAAAATATCATGCCTTTTTAGTCATAAGTGAAAGGCAGACACTGCCATACTCAAGACATGTGCTTCCTGATGTTTGGAAGCTTGTTTTTTAAAGCAAGCATTTTTATTAATCCTTATTTTTCTATGTTTTAAAGAGATCAGTGAAGTCAAGTCTTTAATTTGAACCTCATAGTGGAACATGTAAATAGCCAAGCAAACACTTTTTTTCTTTTTTTTAGGTGAGTGCTCCAGTTGTAACATCTACCACTCAGGAGAAGCCAAAGGATAGTGATCAGTTTGAATGGGTGACAATTGAACAGTCAGGGGAATTAGTTTATGAAGCACCAGAAACAATTGCAGCTGAACCTCCACCTATCAAATCAGCAGTACAGACCATGTCTCCCATACCTGCCCATTCTTTGGCTGCTTTTGGATTATTTCTTCGTCTTCCGGGATATGCTGAAGTGCTACTGAAAGAGAGAAAACATGCCCAGTGCCTTCTTCGATTAGTATTGGGAGTGACAGATGATGGAGAAGGAAGTAAGTGTTTTAGTGTTATTAATTAAATTTTTTAACACATATGTAAGTAGGTTGTGTAAAGTCCAAATCATTGCCCATTATTCATCATTTATTTCTTTCATAGTTAAGCCTATTAGGTGATTTGTTGGCAACTCATTTCCAGTGTTAGACAGAGTAGAACCTAAAGAATCTTTGTTTTCATTTCTGTATTCATTCAGAAAGTATTTACTGAGTGTTTACAAAACTGCTGGGTATCTTTGGAGGGATTTAAACTTGAAGCAAGTATTTAGATCTACCTTCAAGTAGCTAATGTCCTCCAATAATAACGAGGAATGTATATAAACATATTGACTTAGCAAGTTATAAAAAGCCTTGCACACATTTGAGTGCAGTGTTATGGAGGCTCACAGGTGTGAGATTATTTCTGTGTATTAAATCTGTATAAGTGGAGCCACGCAGTTGAAACCTATGTTGTTCAAGGGCCGACTGTATTTATTTTAGTAGATCAGGAATTTCTAATTACTTGATTGGATTTTTTATTTTAAGTAGATAGAGAGGTAAGAACCATTGCATTTTTAAAATTTACATAATAGTTCATATTTATGGGGTACATGTAATAGATAAAAACATGCCGTGCATATTGAGAATCATTATATTTTAACAATCTATTACGAGACAGGTAATAGGTGTAACCCTAAACAAACAAGGAAAAAGAATTGCTTTTATGCCATTTCTTACTGTTTTTAGTGAATATACAATGAATGTTTATTAAAAAGCATAATTATGGTATCTCTTGCTGTAATAGTTGTCCCATCCACCATTCATGTAATGTTGTTTTCTTTGCATTTAATACTCACTTTTGGCTAGAACATAGTCAAAAACTGCATGGTGGAAAAATAGTTTCACTTATTC
Organism: Cheirogaleus medius; assembly: GCA_008086735.1. NCBI lineage: Eukaryota > Metazoa > Chordata > Mammalia > Primates > Cheirogaleidae > Cheirogaleus > Cheirogaleus medius. Next base: position 150,416,149 of record VBSM01002608.1, on the reverse strand, counting down.
AATATCTGTTCATGGTTAAAACTACTCCCAAGGCAAGCAGTTTCTTTTTTAACAGTTAATAAACGTTTAATGCTTCTTTTTTAGTGTTTAGGTTTTATTTTAAATACTAGTTTGTAGCAACATATATAGAGAGAGAACCAATATAATCTTATAGCTATTATCATGTTTATATTTGAACCTTCTTTTGACATTCTATATACTGTGTCTTACAGAGCTTTTCCTGACACTATATGTGATTAGATTTTAAGATATTACTGTTCTATTTGTGGTGTTTGGGTTGTTTTATAATAAATTTAGTGATATAATTTTACGTTACTCTGTTATTATTAATTTATTACCCTGTATGTAGATCCTTATTGTGTTTTTAGATATTTCTTAAAATTTTGAGTCCTCTTCTCTTTTCACTCTAGGTCATATTCTGCAATCTCCATCAGCCAACGTGCTTCCAACCCTTCCTTTCCATGTCCTTCGTAGCTTGTTTAGCAGTACACCTTTGACAACTGACGATGGTGTGCTTCTAAGGCGGATGGCATTGGAAATTGGAGCCCTACACCTCATTCTTGTTTGTCTCTCTGCTCTGAGCCACCATGCCCCACGAGTTCCAAACACTAGCCTCAATCAAGCAGAGGTGGGTTCCATTATAATTCTTTTGCTTATGAAAACAATTTAATTCATAGAGTGCAGAATAAAGTTTTTTTCTGAAGTAATTATTTTAGGGACTGGGATGTTTCCTTTTTTATACCTACCTAAAAGGATATTTGAAAGAGAAACCATAAATTAATTGTTTTCTCTAGGCATAAAACCACAGATTAAGTCATCTACTTGAAAAACAGAAAAGATTTAAGAGTATTATAAACTTTCCCATTTACCAAGACATGCTGAATTTATGCTGTATCCTTCTTCCTTTCCTTTATTGCTCTTTAGAGAATAATACTATGGAATGGGAGGTCCTAGCCAGTACAGTAACACAGGGAAAATAAAAATGGAAAAAACTCCTCATTATTTGTATATGATTTGATTGTGTTTGTAAAAATAATTTTTTATTTTAATAAGGTGTTTTTTAACACATTTCCAAAATATTTAAAGCTTAATGGTTTTAAATGTATTTATTGTTAAGCTATAGTGCTAGTAGTCAAAGGATAGATAGAAGTCTAACAAAGAATAGAGAATCAAACCCACATATATATGATTACCTGATATATGACATGTGACTATGCAACATTATGAATTAAGTATGGTTTTATCAATAAATAGTGATAGGTCAATTTGGTATCCATGTGGAACAAAAATGAATCTTTAAACTAACTGTGCTCTATATGCAAAATTACTTCTAAGTGAATGATAGATCTAAATGTATACAATGTATAAAAATATGTACAATACCCATTTGCAAAAATTTGTTTGTAAAATGGTAAAAGGCAAATACCTTTATGATCTTGGAGTAGACAAAGATATCTTGAACAGGATACCAAAACAAAATAAAGCACCAACCCATAAGGAAAAATAATTGGAAAAAAAAGCAATTACATTAAAATTAAGAACTTCTTTTAATCAAAAATAGTATTAGAGTGAAAAGGCAAGCCACAAGGCCAGGCATGTTGGCTCACACCTGTAATCCTAGCACTCTGGGAGGCTGAGGTGGGAGGATTGCTTGATGTCAGGAGTTCAAGACCAGTCTGAGCAAGAACGAGACCCTGTCTCTACTAAAAATAGAAACATTAGCGGGGTGTGGTGGCATGCACCTGTAACCGCAGCTACTAGGGAGCCTGAGGCAGGAGAATTGCTTGAGCCTAGGTGTTTGAGGTTGCTGTGAGCTAGGCTGACAGCACAGCACTCTAGCCCAGGTGACAGAATGAGACTCCGTCTCAAAAAAAAAGGCAAACCTCAGAATGGGAAACTATTTGTGAGATATTAATAGATAGATTGGTAAATAGATAGAAAGATCAGGTAAAGAACTTATATCCAGACCATATAAAAAGCTTCAAAAGTCAAAGGCTGACAACCCAGTAGAAAAATGGATGAAAGGCTTGAATGGGCACTTTACAGAAAGCAATCTAAATATCCAATAAATGTGAAAAGGTGTTCTCCATTAGTTGTCAGAAAGTATAAACCAAAACTTTAACATGCTAGGAGTACATACAATCAGAATGTCTAAAATTTCAAAAAGCAGCAGTACCAAATGTTGGGCCCATCAAAATTTGTAATAATGTAAAAACAATAGAATGGATAAAAGAAATTGATGGAAAAAAACAGTAGAATGGATAAATAAATTATGGTCTGCTATGTAATGGAATATTACTATAAAGTAATGAAAGTGAACAACTATAGCCAACTGCACATGACAGCATTGATGAGTCTCACAAGCTCAGCTAAAATGCCAGACATAAGGGAATACTACAGAATGATTCCATTAATGTAATGTTGAAAAATTAGACTAAACTACAGTGACTGGGGTTTCATGCTTAGGTGATAAAATTACAAAGAAAAGGAAGTAATGATTATAAAAATCAGGATTACAGTTAGCTTTGTAGAGTAATAAGGGTGTGACAAATAGAATATGGAATGAGAGAAATTTCTCGGGTACAGTGTTCTAATTCTTGACCTGAGTGGTTAAATAGATATTTGCATTGTTAAATAGATATTTGCATTAATTCATTAAACATTACATATTTGTTTTGTGCTCTTTTTGTAAGTGTATTATACTTCATGTTAAGACATGTTTTTGAAATAAATAGCTTTTTAAAATTAATAACTGATTATGCTAGTAGTAAATGTTTATATGGTAATGAAACCAGTAATAGATATATAATACTATGTATGTCAATTTATAAAAGTACTATTTCTATATAACATTTTTCCTTAGAAAATATTTCTACTAAAAAAACAAAAAGCATTGGTGTTGCTTATGAGTTACCTTTAAAACTAACATTTAATTGCAAATATTTTGAGGGTATGTACGTATCATGTTAAATTTAATGAAAATTCTTTAAGGAAAGATTCTTATTCCAGAATTATACAGTCTTCCACTTAAATAATAATTAAGACTTGACCTTTACAGGGGTTAAGGTTTTATTACTAAACCAGTGGCTCACAGTTATTTCTTGTTTCCACACCATTTGCATTTTTAATATTTCCTCTACTCCCAATAAATATTTGTACACCTCACATTCTGAATAAGAAAGAAATTGAGTATTACTTCTTCTAGAAATAGAATCTGTTTTATTATGATTCAAAACATATATGACACTTTGATGGAATTCTCCCAAGTATCCTTTTACTAGATTCATCCTAGAAGGATCTGGCTCATATCCCTGTTCCTTTCACTGCTTTCTCTATTTAATTTTGAATTGTTGACTCTTTAGTCTTTAAGGTGGTTTGCCCCTTCTTTTCCTGATAAATATTTTTAATTAATAAATCTTAAATGTAAGCAGTTTCTCTCCATTTACCGCTTCCTCAAGATCCTGGCAACTACCAATCTGCATTCTGTCTCTATTCTGGATATTTCATATAAATAGAATTACACAGTATGATACGTTTTGTGTTTGTCATCTTTTATTTAGCACAGTGTTTTTGAGGTTCATCCTGGTAGCATGTATCAGTACTTCATTTCTTCTTATGGCTGAATAATATTCCATTGTATTTGTTTATCCATTAGTCCATTGGTGGTAGGCATATGGGCTATTTCCACCTTTTAGCTCTTTTGAATAGAGCTACTATGAACATGCCTGTATATTTGTTTTAGTATCAGTTTTTATTTCTTTTGGGTATATATGTATATATATAGGAGTGGAATTGCTGGGTCACATTGTAATTCTATGCTCAATTTTTTAAGGAACCAGCAAATTGTTTTTCATAGTAGCTTAACCATTTTACATTCCTAGTGATAAATGTTTTTGAAGATAAATAAAACCAAATAGTAATACATTTTTGTCTTTTGTTTTTATAAGCCACAGGTGTCAAGCTCTCATAACCCTACATCAACAGAAGAACAACAGCTATACTGGGCCAAAGGGACTGGCTTTGGAACAGGCTCTACAGCTTCTGGGTGGGATGTGGAACAAGCCTTAACTAAACAAAGACTGGAAGAGGAACATGTTACCTGTCTTCTGCAGGTATATTTGTAAAGTTGATATTGTCAGTGGTAATAGTTAAATTATGTTTTGTATTTATACCGATTTTTAAATACTGATGATTGATCCAACTGATCATATGCCCACTTGTGCTCCCTGTTCCCAATACATTCTAAGATACCACTGGACAAAGATTGCTCTTCCCTGCTTGTAACTCTGTATTTCTTCCCTCTCAATTAGCTTCCTCACTGAGAGGAAAGTGGCAAGGATCAAATTATCCAATAACTGGAAGATATACCATATATACCTTCTTCTGGTCATCTCAACATGTTTTTTTTTTTTTTTTTTTGAGACAGAGTCTCACTCTGTTGCCCTGGCTAGAGTGAGTGCTGTGGCGTCAGCCTCGCTCACAGCAACCTCAAACTCCTAGGCTCGAGCAATCCTCCTGCCTCAGCCTCCCGAGTAGCTGGGACTACAGGCATGCGCCACCATGCCCGGCTCATTTTTTTCTATATATTTTTAGTTGGCCAATTAATTGCTTTCTATTTATAGTAGAGACGGGGTCTCGCTCTTGCTCAGGCTGGTTTCGAACTCCTGAGCTCAAGCGATCCGCCCACCTCGGCCTCCCAGAGAGCTAGGATTACAGGCGTGAGCCACCGCGCCTGGCCCTCAACATGTTTTATCTGGATTCTTTTATTTAAAAAATGATTATTTATAAAACATTTTTGTTTCTCGTTTTGTGAAGTTTGTAGAATCAGGCAAATGGCACTAGTATAAAAAGTCTGTATACCACAGAAATGAGGAGAGATGCTTAACAAAAAGTTTACCTGTAGTTCCTGCATCAACTAATTGAAATTGGTCAAGTCCTTGAGTGTTATCTTCTGCAATTGTAGCATGATAATGCTCATTCTAGTATAAAGTTCTAATCTTTGCTGGACATGGTGGCTCACGCCTGTAATCCCAGCACTTTGGGAGGCTGAGGCTGGGGGGGGGTCACCACTTGAGGTCAGGAGTTCGAGACCAGTCTGAACAACATAGCAAGACCTCATCTCTACAAAAAAATTGAAAAAATGAGCCAAAGATGATGGCATGTGCCTGTAGTCCCAGCTATTTGGGAGACTGAGACAGGAGGATTGCTTGAAACCAGGAGTTTGAGGTTGCAGTGAGCTGTGATTGCTCCACTGTGTTCCAGCCTGGGTGACCCTGTCTCAAAAAGAGAGGGAAAAAAAGTTCTAAGGTTCCATTACCCTCCAACTATGAACTGAATTTATACAATAAAAAATTATTGTAAATAATATTAGAGTTGCTACTGAGTTTTTAAGTTCACGTCCTTAGATGGATTGTTTTTGTATGTCTAGTCATATACAGTGCACCATCCTTTGTGAGCAACACTCTTGGGCAAAACATCCTTCTCTTTTGACAATTTAAACAAAGTCTTATTTTTGAAACATAGTATGAGACATTGGTTAAATATTTAATAGTAAATATATACTCTTAATATTCAGATTGAATGTCTAACATAAAATATAGGCTCTTAAAGTATGTGAAACTAGAATCTAATTTAATTTCAACAATTTTTATTTTTAGGTTCTTGCCAGTTACATAAATCCTATGAGTGGTGTGGTAAATGGAGAAGCTCAGTCATCTCATGAGAGTAGAGGACAGAACAGTAATGCCCTTCCTTCTGTACTTTTAGAGCTTCTTAGTCAGTCCTGCCTCATCCCAGCTATGTCATCTTACCTACGAAATGATTCAGGTAAATAATTAGTCCTTTGAAGTATCTTTGTAGATGAATATTTTTGTTGACTTTATCATTATTCGTTTAAATAATAAGGTTCAACTAAAATACTTCGTGGATTTATTTCTTTAAAATTATTCTGAAAATATTTAGTTGTTCTTTTGGTGCCCTTGATTCAATGTCATCATTTGTTTTAGAACACAGAATAAAAGTTTTCATTGTTCCTTTGTATTCTATGGAAATATATATATATATATATATATTTAATACCCTATAACTGAAAATGATAGGACAAAAGCTAATAGTATCATGACAATATTCTGATCTGAATATGGTTGAACTTCTATGTGTTTTTAATGTTTTTGTCAAACACTATAAAATTGCAGACAATTATAATTTTTGAGGAAAGGCAGGTAATCATTCAGGTCCAAATGTACTTGATAATAAGAGAATTAATTTTTTTAAATTACATGATGGAAGTACTGTGGATACTTACTTTGGAAATATACAACTTATTGATTGAAACTAGTTTATTATTTCCTTGGTTGTGAAGTTATCACCCAGAAAATATGTTCTTTTCCTAATAGAAAGTTACATGTTTTCTTTAGAGACTCTGAAATGTATAGATGTTGCCAAGAAAAACCAGCAGTTATCATCTACTTCTTTTTGCCAGGAACTTTAGGTTTATTTTTTATTATTTCATCTGGCTGTTACTCTTACCCTTATCTCTGCCTTATTTATATTCTTACTCATGAAAATAATTATTTATGCATTTCATTAATGAAGAATAGGTTAGGAAACTAGTCAGAATGAATCTTGAAGTAGTCTGGTGGTTGGTAGCAGCTAAGTTACACAGTTAGATTGTTGGAAAAAGTCTTCATATTTGAAAAGGAATTACTGACCATATTCCCCACTATTGTGGAAATTATTGTGCTTCATTTCCCAGTCTTTCTCAAACTCCTTCATAAAAGTATTGGGGTGATTTATTTTTTAAGTTGATTTTTTTTTATTTAGATTGACCTGTTAGATATACATCGGATCGATCTTTTTAAAAAAGTGTATGTCAAATGCAAAATGTACTTTTTGATTAAGTAAAATATTTAAGACTGTGTCAAATTTGGATTATATAGAATAGATTGCGATAGGTTTCTCTTTTTCTCATTTCATCATTAAAATATTATTTTATTAATCCTTTTACTTTTACCTATGACCTACCCAAAAATTTTAAATTTCTCTTTTGTTCTGAAATTCACCATTGTATAACACTGAACTTTTATCTTTATGGTTTAGGGTTAAAAGGGAGATCCAATATTATTCACATAATATTTAAAAGAATCACTATTCATGTAAATACACTTTCTGGGAAGGTGTATATCCTAATAAATAAGCTGTGATTTTTGGTAATTAGATGGAATTGCATAGACTTAAATATTATTTCTTGGAACTAGTCTATTTATTTTTAGTGGTTATATATTCAGTCAACCAATAAATACAAGAAGTACAACTTAGTGTATCTCACAGCTTTTGTTAGTTATATTTAATCAACCAGTGGATATTAGAAGTACAGCTATTAGCATATGAGGTTTCACAAGATTTTTTACAAAGCTATAAAAAGGACCTCATACTTGAGAAGACTGGGAACCAAGGCCTGACCACTTGGCTGCAATCTGTAAATTAAGTAAATGCCGCCCCCCTCCCCTTTCTGAAGTATGCTATCTTTCATCGTGGAGTATTATAACTCTCTATTTGCAAACAACTTTTTGGAGGGGAGAACAGTCTCTTGGACTGTTAGATTGAGCTAAAAACTATTGCAAAGCAGTTAAATACAGTAAAACCTAGATGGGTAAATATAATTGTACTCAGATGCATGTCTTTTTCTCAGGCTTCTCCGTCTCTTTGGAACTATTTTAGAAATTTAATGTGACAGATCAGAGTTTGATGTTTCCTTTTTGACTCACTGTTTTCCTGGAAAAAAGAAATTTCTTTGCCCAAACTTTACATATGCTTTAATCTGGTACATTGTCCAGTGGTATTATTTTAATTGATAATATTTATATTTGAATATGATAACAAAAATTTTTGAAATAATACTTTAAGATAAATTAATATAAAATGATTAGTTTATTTGTCGTAAGTAAGCTAGATGGCATTTATTAAATGACATTTTTAATAAACAGAAAATTATTCTGGAGTTGGGGATATATTCTGACCTTTAGTTTGTGAGAAACAAGGTATATTAAGTATAGCCATTTAGAATATTCTAAATATGAATTGTTTTCAGGAATATATGGCTTCATATTATATAAGTAAATATAAGTTGTTTTTTTTATATATTAGCAGTTTTGGTTAAAATGTTTATAAGTAATTTTTTTAGTGGCATTTTAAAATCTAAATTATCTAGCCAGAGTCATCTTTATCTTGGTAAAATTACTATTTTTGGAAAATTAAAAATCCATTTTCCAAATTTGTCATTTATCTAATATTATTTTTGGCAATTTTGGGGTTGGGGTAGATTACAGGATCCATTCCAGAATCTTTTTGACTTTATTTAGTTGTCAAGTCTATTTATTCTCCTGTAATCTGGAACAATTCCAGTCTTTCTTTGTCTTTCATAATGATGTTTTAACAGAATACAAACCATTTATTTTTTAGAATATTCTACAAGTTGGTTTTTAAGTGTGAGAACAGAGCCAGTAGTTTTGCTTTAGACATTATATTCAAAGGATGGTTTGCCCACATTGCTAACAGGTGTTATACAAAAACACAAACCTGGTGTATTAGACTCTTTTAAGACCTATGGTAAAATAATACACATTCCCTTTCTATTTCATATTTTTATGTGATTGGTAAGGAAGACAAGAAAATATAGCAACATAATATTTTGTACCTTGCTTTGAGTTTGAAGATTGGTCTACCATTAACCTTTAACTATCAAACGTGCTTTCCTGCCATTACCCCACCCTCCTTTTCCCTTCCTTTCTAGCTCCCTAGCTCCATCCTAGTATAAGTTAGATGCTCGAAGCTTTGTAATATTTTTTTGCTACAAGGTCTTGCTCTGTTGCCTGGGGTAGAGTGTAGAGGCATTATCGTAGCTCAATGCAGCCTTCAACTCCTAGGCTCAAGTAATCCTCCTGCCTCAGCCTCTTCAGTAGTCAGGACTACAGGTAGGCACTACCATGCCTGGCTAATTTTTTTATTTTTATTTTTTTGTGGAGCCAGGATCTTGTTATTGCCAGGCTGGTCTCAAACTCCTGGGCTCAAGTAACCCTCTCGCCTTGGCCTCCCAAAGTGCTGGGATTACAAACATGAGCCACTGTCCCTGGCCAGCTTTATAATCTTTAAACTTTTCTTCTTAATGACTGTTAAAGGAATGGTAGGAACACATGAGTCTGCTCCTCATTTTAATAAAACCTTCAAGTTCTCATATTAGAGAACTGACTATGTAGCAGGTTGGTGAAATCAATTTTATTTTGACAGAAGTTTAAAAATTGGCCTAAACATTTTAAATGATAATTCTGTACTGGCCATAGGGATCAGTAATAATTGCACATAAAATTGGTCTTCACGTTTAGCTCTGAACATCCTTGCATCAGAGGTAAAAAGAGAATATTTTCAATTACAAAAATATTGCCAGAATAGAGAGTTCCTTAGGGGGAAAGGTTCTGTACCTGAGACACTGGTCCTATTTTCCAGAGATAGGCACTGATTACATTTAGTGATTTAATCATTAGGTATATTTAGTTATTAAATAATTCTCTAACAACCTTTTTACTTATATAATAATGGCTATGCCATTATTTAACCAGCTTGTTATTTTTAGATTATTGCTTTTATTTGTAAAACTTCAGATAATTAAATGCTTTTAAGAACATTTGTATTTCTAGAGCTTTATACAGATTTAATATTGTTAGGATGACTTCCTGGTATTTCATCGTTTTTGAATTCACTGTTTCTAGCAGAAATTTTAATGACTTAATAGTAGCTTAGCTACTATAACCTTTTCCTATGTTAGCATCTTTTTGTAGGCCTAAAAATGGGTGCAAAGGAAAATTTAGAAGCCTGTTATATGTAAATGAAAGGAGACCTTTTAAAAGTGTTTGGTATCAGAGCAGCAATATAAATCTTTGTACTTAAGCTAGATTAATCAGAGTTATCAATGATTAGCAGCATGGTCCCAGTTACTTAAAATATTGATAGATTAGTAAGTTTGATGCTTTTTAATAGTTTTTTTTTAAAGAAACTAATTAAAGTAAAGATATCTGTTAGTTTTCTTGATGGGTTTTGCATTTTGGATACATGTGAAATCAGTAACATGAATCTGTTGTCCAAATACATGTAACAAAATAGTAATTTTTAAAATATAATTTTTTTGGAATTTCTTCAAAGAACTTAATTCAGTAAGGTAAGTCAGTAATTAAGAAAGTTGGGCCAGGCGTGGTGGCTCATGCCTGTAATCCTAGCACTTTAGGAGGCCAAGGCAGCAGGAGGATTCCTTGAGGTCAGGAGTTCAAGACCAGCCTACGCAAGAGCAACACCACCATCTCTGCAAAAAATAGAAAAATTAGCCAGGTATGGTGGTGCACACATCTGTAGTCCCAGCTGCTTGGGGGGCTGAGGCAGGAGGATTGCTTGAGCCCAGGAGTTTGAAGTTGCAGTGAGCTATGATGATGTCAATGCACTCTAGCTGGGGTGACAGAGCACGATCCTGTCTCAAAAAAAGAAAAAAAGTTGGTATAAAAAACAGTGCAGAGAAAAACAATCAAATAGCAAATTTGAAGCCACAGCTTCATGGGTAGGTAGCTGAAATAAATGAGTGAATTATAAATTTGTATTAGGATATTTTATCTCCAGTATCATTCTTAAAAAGTGATAAAAATCCCATAAAGAGAGAAAGTGGTTATTTTCATGAGTGATTTCTTAAATAGATAGGGCAGTCTTTATATAAAGTATGTATTCATTTTAATTCGTCTCTCAACATTTTGAATTCCACTTGTCATATCTATGGTATTTCAGAAGCTGCATTTGTAGGCCAGCAATCATACTGTTTAGTAAGCCTGCAGTTACCCCACTGGCCACTAGAAGCTGCTCCTGTTTCATTGTTAGAAATATTTAGTAATAATACTTGAATGTTAGTTAAGAGGCAGAATGTTACTTTAGAGCCTCTCACATCATCTCACTCCCATTTTGAAAGGTGGCATGTTTCTTTTTTCAGAAAACAGCACACTAGGTCTCGTCCCACAGTAAATTACTTGCCATTAACTTAGTGGGATATAGTAAAAATCCATAAAGTGTTACAAATTTTTACCTTTTTAGTGGTGGTTTCATAGTGAAGAGATGAATATCCTTTCACAGTACAAAGGGAAATTAGAGTTATCCTAGTTAATACCTGGCAATTTACAGATTAGGACAGAAAAAATGAAATCTATAGAAATTTATTTAGTTGCCTGAGTTTAATTATTTAGCAGGAACATGGTAATTATTAAACTTATTTTCAAATTTAAAAGCAAGATATAAGTGGATTCTGTCAGTGTGAAAAGGAAAAATGAATAAATTCACATTTTCTTCATATGTTAGAGGAAGGTAAAAATGAGAAAGCAAGCACAGGACTTTTTTATTGGGAAAATTATAAAGTATCTACTAATTTGGCAGCTTGTCTTAGCTAAATGACAGTTTATATGCTAGGATTAAATATTTTTCATTTTCCAAGTATTGGTTTGGCAGTTCGATAACCAGCTATAGTGCAAAAAAACCCATTACTGCAAGCTTTGATATATAATCTGATTTTCTTCACACTCTCTTTTATGTGTTCGAAGCTGTTATTGTTACATGTTACCATTAGATATGTTCCTTAAAAAGTCAGTTACGTAAGTTTAATTTCATGAGTTGACTATTTGAGAGTAAAATTAATGTTGTTATGACAAATGTCTTATGACCACATTTGTTAAATACAAAAGTTATTACTTAATAGTTGCTTCAAAGTAAGTGTGCAATTGGAAGCCTGGCCATCTTGCTAGGTTTCATGGCACCAAATTAAGGGGGACCTATTGTTTGAGGGTTCAGAAATTATATTAGTGCTATTACATGAAAAGATAAGGTTTGTTACCAATAGAAAATACATAATTTTGTTATCATTTATTAAAATAGTTATTTTTCTTATTTTGTTTATACACATTGCCTGAGAAATAATTAAAAATTATTGAGCTGTCATAACACACAGTACTTAACTGCATATCCTTATTTATAGTTTTCACAGTAATAGTTCATTTGAAACTTTAGAATTATAATATGCCATTTATTTGTACTTTTTAAAATAAAAAGTCTGTCAGAAATGGGTGGATATTGTAAATGATTCTTCTATTAAGTAGAGTAACGTACCACTTTATTTTTGTCCCAAACTGTGTTATAATATGGCTCTAGTTTTTTTTTTTTAGCATTAGCTAAATAAAATTTAGCTAATTTCAAATAAAATTTGAAACACTTGCTTATATTTAATGTATTTATTTCTGTGTATGGTTCACTAACAAGATACTGTCAGGGCCTATATACCATTTCATTCTTGGTAGGAGAGTATAGAGTGCCAAAATTTTGAGCATGTTAATGGCCATTCAGAGTGTCTAGAATGTAAGTGCTCAGCAACAAATGTTCTTTTTATTTAGAATTTTCATATTTGTCAAGAGCATCCTATGTGGACTTATCTTTAGTATAGAATATACATCACTCTATCTGTTAAATAATTAAGACTGGTAAATTTTATAAGGGTACGAGAAGTTGCTGAAATTAAAATTTAGATAGGTTTTCAGTTGCTTAGATTTGTACAGATTTGTAAGGATAAATTATTACTTAACATCTCGGACATGTCAGTGATATGGTCCTTGATTGCACAAAGTAGAGGAGTCCTTTCTTTCCTTGTGTACCTGATGCGTAAATTGTCACTTAACATTGTAGTCCTATTACAGTATAAACTTTCTTAATCAGATTCTTCCTACCTACAAGACTGACCATAACAACTTGTGCCCTCTTAAGAGTTAGTTTTGTTTCTAAATTTATTTATGGCAGTTGTTTTGCCATTATATAATTAAATATTATGCAACTAGATGTTTTATGGTCAATCATGGAATTATTTTTTAAAGAAAAAGACCCTATAAAAAGGACAGTGACGAAAACAGTTAGGTTTACAGGAGAAACTATAAAAGATTGCCTCTTTCTTTTCTTTCCTTTCTTCAGTAGAATATCCTTCCAGCTGGATAGAGCAAGTTGGCTCTGACTTGTATAAAAAATATTCATACTTTGAACTTCTGCCAGAACTCTTTGACTCTTTGATGTGGGTTTCCTTGTATATAATTCTTTTGGGTCATATCTAGGGTTGACATGAATCCCTGAAACAGACTCTTGGCTAATGCTTTGGGAGGTATATAAATTCAATAAATTCAGTAATGGAAAAATTGAAAGGGAAATGAAAAATTATGTATAAATCGTTAAATACAAAAATGGTTGGCATAGGGTATTTGTATAAAACTACTCATTGATGTTTCCCCTATAGCATCTACATATTATTGAATTATTAATGTAGTCCTACAGTAAAACAGCTATGATTGATGTTTTATTAATGAACAAATATTATTGATGACTTTAGCTCACTTACAATATCCTTCTGGTAGTCTCATTTGCAAGGATCTTAATTTCCAATCTTGTGTTTTTTAAATGTATAGTATCAGAGAATATTTTGGTTTGTTTATTGAGTTTAAGTGAGTACTTAAGTGAGCATTTAAGTGAGTACTTAAGATTATTCTAGTTGGAAAAATTGTGTCTCTATTACTTTACTGTACTCAGTGTTTATTTCAGGCTTTTTTCTAAAAACTGTATTTTGTTCAAGTAGAATTTCTACAATTGTTGATCTGCTAGAGGAGAAAGTTACAATTTGGGACTAGGGAGAATTACAGCTACAATTACTTTATCAGTACTAAAAATTGAATTATCTCTTTGAATAAATTGACTGGGCAAATACATTTGTTACATGATTATCTTATAGTGATACACACATTAACAGTGTTACTTGTAGGGACACTGATTGCAAATAAATTTGAATTTAATTTTAGTATTCAATTATTTTAAAGGGTTATAATTTACAGAAACATGACACAAGGATCTCTGAATACTTAGTTTCAATAGGGTGATTAGTATGTATATTTCAAGTTACAGTACAGAGTAAAAATGGTTAGATTCTTCATTTGAAAATTAAATATTTGAATAATGAATTTATTTAATTTTCACATTAGTTTATGAATCCCTCAAATTAATATGCCCTAAACAAATATTATTATTTTATTAGATTGAGTTGAGGTCTTTGTACTTAGATGAGCCTATCCTCCTATTTTATATTACTGAAATTTATCAGAGAAATAATCAACACTTGAAACAAGAAACTTAATTTTTCTATGTAGACTTATAGTTACAATTGCTTAACTATCAAAAAATCATGATAAAGCCTTTATTTCTTCTGAGATACTACATATAATTAGAAAGGACAATTATGAAAATATTCAGTGTTTATTAATGCTGCAAAAATTTATTTTCATGAATATTTTCTTAGTCCTTTTCTCACACTAAATTTCCCTTGCCTACATTTAGGTAGATTATTAGGGGCTAAGGAAAACTTAAATCTAAATGCACTTTGATTGTAATTAATGTATATTTAATATGTACTCTTAGAGAAATGTCTGTGGCATTGTTGCTTTTGTGTCTTGTATATTTTATCAGATCTTATATGTTTTAGGGCAGTAAATCTTTACTGTCCATATTTATTGCTTTGTCCTCCTTGTTTTTTCCCCTATGAAAAGTTAAATTTAGCCTACTTTCCTTGTTATAATTTGATTTGTTAAGCTGGAAGCATTTTTATAATCACCCTGGAATATATGTCATGATCTTCTGCAAATGTGCCTTTAAAGGGTAGTCTTAGAAATCATTCTCACTAGAGCAGGATTTGCCTTGTATGCAATCCCTTCTTGAAAGTGACCTTCAAAGTGTGGCATAGATGTACACAAAAACAGTCACCAAGAGGTTGAGATACTGTTCAATTACACCTAATATGTTCAAGATAGATTCTTCTTTTTCTTCCTGCTTGCCCATAGTGATGACAAAAGTACCCATTTTCCCAGAAAAATGTCTTTATGTAGAGAAAAACGAAAGTGATTAGGAAACAAATCCCTAGGAAAAGAAGCTTTCAACTATATAGAGAGCTAATAATTACATTTATTATACTTGTTGCATTTGTTGCTTAATTTTTCAGTGTACAGTTCTGCTATATTCTGTTAACATGCTGAAAGATGATAGAAATGAGTGTATTTTAATAGAATTTAAAATCTGTTACCATTTTAACAGTTGGACAAAATGATAGAAAATATAATGAAAAAGTACATGTTGGACTCTGCCATTTGTATATTATATTCTATATTTAGTAGCTGTAAATACATTTTATTTTTTTCCATATGCATCTAGCTAGGCATACATATTTAATGTGAACTGCTTTTTATGTCTGATTATTATTTACACATATAAGCATAGGATTTCCTTTTTTTTATAACAGCTTTATTGAGGTATGATTGATATACCAAAAAAAACCTGCACATATTTAATGTATACAATTTGACGAGTTTGTAGCATAGACTTCTTTTTAAAGCAGCCTCTTTTGGGTGTTGGGCAGGGTGAGGATTTAAAAAATTTTTTTCCTTTGATGATTTATGATAATTGTGTCATTAGTTTTAGAATATTCCAGTATTGAAATTGTTTTGCCAATATTTTGAAAAAACATTAAAATAATAATTGTTTATCTCTTCTTGATAAAATATTTCCTCAGATTAAATACTATTGTGTGTTTTAGTTTAAAATAATGGAGTTACTGATTGTCAGTTTTAAAATAATTAAAAAGGAAATGTTCCTTACCTTATATCGTTATCTGGAATAAAGTGTTACCAGATATGCTACTTCAGTCCATAATATTGATGAACGAAACTTTTCTCTTCATGGAGACCTTCTGTTCACATTCAGAGAAAAAAGTGAACAAAACTTGGGCAAGCTTCATATTGAAGATAGCAAATGTTTTCAGTATCTCCTGAAGGGCTGGGTAATCCATGGTAAATTTCACTATAACTATTTGGTTATAAATTGATAGCTTCTGCAAGTAATGAGTCACATTATAAATAGGTTGTATTTGTATCTTAGAATTACTTTTCGCCCTTTATATATGCTGAATCACATCTCACAAAAATGCTAATGTTTATGGTTATTTCTCATCAATTTTCTATCTGATGAAATTTTACACTGTGTCTTTCCAGCCATTTGAAGAATCTTTTCCCCTTTGAAATGTGGTAGTTCCAAATGCAGAAAGTGAGAATTTTATTCCTCTAGTACTAGTTACTGCTTTAAAAATGGGAAAATTTTGTTTATTGGCATAATTATAGTAAAGTCACACATCTGCATCTGTAGCTGCTGCTGCTATTTCCAAGGTATTCTTCAAGCCTTCAGTGATTGGGCAACAGGGCACATCTGAGGGTTGGAAAGATAGTGACTTGACTTGTGTAATAGTAAGTTGTAACACTGATTAAACGTGCACTTGGCACTTGCTGGGTAAAGCAGCTGCAAGTTCCACTTGCAGACATAGTATTGTGTAACAGCATGTTGTGCCTCTACTCTGACAGGTAGGCACATTTAATCTGTAATAAAAACTAAAGTGTTTTGTGATGAAGCTCTTCATAGCAAAAATAGAATTAAACAATTCAAGACTGAATGGTTGGTATGTTGTTTTGTACTGTAACAGGCAGGTTTTCATTAAGGGTTTATTACATTTTCTACTGTTGTCCACTGACCACCATACATGTTAATTAAAAATGCATATCTTAAGGCAGAGCATAAGTTAGCTATTCCTTAGTTTTACAGATTCCCCTCTTTGAGGTTATTCAGAATCTTTTAAAAACAATAACACTAACAATCTATAATTAGATATATAATAACTGTGTTCCAGGTTCCAGACATAGCATAGATTTGCTAGGTGCATTCGTATCTTGTAGAATTTGACTTAAAGATGAGCACACTTTGTGTAATTGTCAAGAAAAATGCAGACATACAAAAACTTGGCATTTTTAGCTTAAAATGCAGAAACTTGATATTTTGAGATATTTCAAGAAGTGGCACAGTAAAGAAAATTATTTGAAGTTCTTTGTGAAACAAACACACAGTTTTACTTCTCGCACTATTTGGACTATTCCTAGTCTCCTGCACCAGTGCTTATTACCCTATTTCCATGACTTTTGTCTCCATCCTCATACGAAGAGAGTATCTTCTGCTGTTTCTATAATGTAAGATTCCCATTTGGGCCCTTCCACTGCCAAATCAGTAGAATAAAATAGATACCAGTAAAATAAAAGGAAATTCTATGTTTCATTTATTTTAGAACAACTGCCTTATTTTCTCTATGCCCATATATACTTACATGTGAGTAGAATGTAACCATATGTTATGATTTTCATAGTATAACATCTCATGCTTTATAAATTGACTTGAGAGTGTGATACTTTCTAATTAATATTCATGAGTTACTGAATTTGAAATAGTTTAATATAATTTTTTTAGTTCCTTTTGAGTTTTTCAGTCATAAATTGTATTCTGGGTTTTTTAATCAAGAGTTTCTTAAAGTATCTAGGATTATCCTTTGTGTTTGTATGAATAAATAATACTTTCATCAGAGATACATAAAAATAATTATTTCCAGATTTAAAAAATTTGAAATCATCAACCATACATGTGCTTGCAAATTTCTGTTTGCATTTT